>CM056566.1:6900352-7500352 GCA_029721515.1 Synanceia verrucosa
GTGGAGTTTGTATGTTCTCCCCGTGTCTGTGTGGGTTCTCTCCAGGGACTCCGGCTTCCTCCCACCATCCAAAAACATGCATGGGGATTAGGTTAATTGGCTAATTTAAATTGCCCGTAGGTGTGAATGGTTGTCTGTCTCTGTGTCCTGTGATGAACTGAAGACTTGTCCAGGGTGTACCCTGCCTTTCACCCTGAGACAGCTGGGATAGGCTCCAGCTCCCCAGCGACCCTATGTGAGGATAAGTGGTAGAAAATGGAAGGATGGATGGATATATATTAGCTGTGTGAACTCCAGTTGGTTCAGCAGAAACATGCCAAAAGCACAATTATGTTGTTCAGGCCTGAAAAAGTGTACTTTTATATGAAAACACAGACATTTAAAGCCATCATCCTTGAACTAAAATTCACACATTGAAATGTGCACACTCCCATTCTTCAGCCAACCCAACCAGAGGTTTGCCTCCTTAATGAGAAGCAGGCCATCTGACCAAACCATTGTCTCTCAACTGACTGTGTCATCTGTAACATGTTCCCATACACATGGCTTGGCTTCAGACATTTGATGGTGAGCAAACACAGTGCTAGTATCTGTACAGACAGTAATGAGCCTGCTGAGAGGAAGGGATTTTACAGATTTGATTTGCAGAAAATCTTGTAGATCACAAACAACCGACCCAAATATGATGTGAGGTTATGTGTTACTGACATGCGGCATATTCAAAACAAAACACAAAGCTGAAAAGACACTCTTCCTCATTGTCATTCTTGCTCTTGGCACTGTATTAAATTTTTGGTTTTATGTTTTAGTTTATTATTCAAAGCAAAGTGAGCTGTACATTTTCTGCTGAGTTACAGTTTCACAGTATTTGAATCAGATGCCACTGATGAATATGGCTTTGTTATTTTTCAGTTATTGTAAGAATATAAATGACAAATACAAAAAGCATACTAATTTGAATAAAAAATGAACTGTGCACATGCAGGGGTGAACTGACATATTTTAATCAAACCTTCGTGTCACATCATTTAAGCTGCATGAGCACCATGGTGGCTGCTCTCCTAGGAAGTGATGCAGCAGTGCAGCATCTATGTTTATGGAAGAAAGTGATTGTAGCCACTGGATGTCTGTGCTAAATACTATGTATGTGCCCACAGAGCAACATGATACATCATATGAGGCAGAAAATGTTGTTTCAGGCATGAGTAGCGTCATGTAACGCAGTCTGTTAAGTAAGTTAGTGGAGGGGTGGTTGCACCATCTTGCCAGCCATGATGATTGAGGATTGGTGATAGCGGTGACGAGAGGCAAAGTCAGCATTTTCCTCTGTCAGCTGTTTGGTTTTCAGTCCGACTCCGGGCAGAGAGGGGGTGAGTACCATCTCATCCAGAGGAGATCCTTTCCTCCTGAAAGAGTACAGAGACATGGGTGTCAAGAGACAGAGTCAAATTACCACATAATTGGAAAAAGAACAGATAAAATGTCTTATCTGGACAGATATTTAGAAAATTCTACGACAAATTCAATTTAAAACTCATTCTTGTGAACTGATTCCTCGCTATTCCGTAACCATGACAACCACACAATACCTGCAAACGCTATTCAATGTTGATTTGAGCCACGAGAAAAAGCTGAAGCGAGCTGCGATACCTGCAAAAAAAATTTAAATCCAAACTGTTATCAGGAGAAATTAACTCATTTCAATACTTAAATATACACTCCCAAAAATATTGTGTCGTTATTTCTAATTCTAACAGTGCAGGGAGAAACACTTGCAGCATTGCATCGACCATCTGTGGGACAACTGCTTAACATTTGCAGAGCTCATGCTCCAAAATGTTGTGAGTCAGGCAGCTGAGGCATGCTGAACTGTGGTCAGTTTCATGCACAGGTGCTGGGTTTCTCACCAAGTTATTCTAGAAATCCTAAGACACAACAGCTGCCAGCCTGCCAGGCAAAGAGACCACAAGTGAAACTCCCAGAAATGAGCCAGAGCACATTAACGGGTCACAGAGCAACTGAGCACAGGGAAACCAAACCATAACGCTTCTAGGTAAACTGCAATCATTTTGGTGGACACAATGGGATCTAAATGACCTAATAACACAAGAAAAAAAAACAACAAAAGAATTGTATTGATATGAAAAGACATAACTTGCAGACAACTCGGTTATAAAAGGTCTAACATCACACAGGTTTATGGAATGGCTTTGTAAACGTCCTACAGAAATAACAGTGCAGTTATAAATAACATTTGCTCCATCCAGCAGTCAGTAAACTGAATAAGTAAATATCAGTGACATAAAATGGTGATTAATAAATAGAATGGTGTAAGCTCCAATTTCAGTTTGTTATATTTCTTCAATCAAAATTAAAGGACGTTTTACATCCAAAGTTCACTTTGGTCTACCAAGCTGGAAGATGTTGCTCACCAACTTGGATTTCCCATTTATAACGCCTCTACCTGTCCAAGTGAGGATATTAGGTAAAGACAGGACCTCACCATGAAGCAAAGTGTGTTCAAAGAGGAAATGAACTGATCACCTGTAGGTAGTCCAGGACTTGTTTTCCCGATGTAGAAGAAGAGCAGCAAGGCAAACACTATGTTTGCCAATGCATAAGCCCACTGAATAACAAACATAATCAATATGGAGGTCAATGCCTGAAAGACAAATTAAACATATTCATTCAACTAAACCATTAGAACAAAGAGAAATAATGTATGACATGACATGTGTAGTTTATACCCCGATAAGAGCAGCCCAGTGGTTGCAGAACTTTGTATACCAGGACTTCTGCATGGGTTTGATTTCAAAGCTCTGGTGCTCAGCTTTACCTCCAGCATCTGAAGCTGAAGTGAATGAGGGTCAGATCACTGAAACAGGTTTGATCTGGTTAACATAGTTTGATGGTTAGAGCTGATCACCTGTGCTAGGATTGTGAGGGTCAGCAGATGACTCCTCCTCCTCAGCGTTGACTTGTGCTTCCTCTCTGTCTCCACACTGTATCTCAGCCTCCTCATGTGGTGGAGCTGAACTCAGCTCCTCTCCTCTCTCTTCAGAGAACATGTTTCTGTTCAGGTCCAAGCCAAAGCTGTCCATCAGCTTCTGCTGTGTAGTGATATTAGTCTTTCTGCTCTTGCCTCTACTGCTCAGCTCTTGCATGGAAGAGCTCTTCCCAGTCCCGGTATCAAAATTTGACACTGGGGGGAAGATCTGGTTCATGTCCTTGGTGAACTCCAACAGAGTGCCTTTACCCTGCGGACTCTGGCCTCTGCTCCCATAGCTTGGGAGTGTGGCCTCGATCAGAGGCCTGGAGCTCTGCCTGGTCGACCAGTGCTGGTTTCTTTTGCCTGTGATGACAGTGTCCCTCTTCTCTTTGGTCTGCAGCTGGAAGGTCATGGCCACGCTGAAGTAGGAGTAGTCAATGAAGCTGTAGGTGAGCATGAAGTTTATGGTGACGATGGGGGCCAGCACATTGACCTGACCGATGAAAATGAAGGCCATGGTCAGCAGGCTGGTCAGACAGATTGCTGCCACTGGAGTCCTGTTCGGGCCTTTCTGTCCAACAGACAAGCAAAATAACCTACATTGGTGACTGTAACATTAAACATGTGAACTATAACTAGTTCCACAAAGCTGAAATCAGACCTGTACCAGAGCAGAAACCTCAGAAAATCAGAACAGATTTTTACCCGCTATGTACAACAGCAAATTCACATGCCCTGCGTCTACACAGTGCGGCTGGAACAAAGAGTGTGAAGAAACAGCCACCTACAGTGAATGATGACATTAGTGTGATGACATTTGAGTAATATAAAACCAGTAAAAAGTAGCAGCTGTTTCTAACGTGGTTTTAACCAGCTTGCTTTCACTAGCCAGGTCCAATCAGACAGTGTGAGGAGCAGTGCTGTATGCCTGGCAGGCCTCCAGAGCACACAGCGGAGCGGGGCCCGGCCCATCGCCCTTCCTGCATTTGTTCTGAAGCTTTGATTTGGGCCAAGATGTCTAGGGCCTCATTCCAGCCTGCTGAGAGAGGTCAGACACTGCTGCCACTGAGGAAAGGGGGTGGACGGGGTCAGGGTGTCAACGTGACCGTGTTTGCGTGGTCATACTGCAGTCAGTCCACTCACTTCTTCAGAGTGGAGTCCCAACTCTATTGTTAGTCAGACCTGTCACTACTTCCTGTAGAGTCCACCCCCTGTACATCCAGACTACTGGCACTTATTAGTGTGAAGAAAGTGAAGGAAGGACTCAGATCCTTTGCTTAAAAATACTAACACTACACTGGAAGTCCTCAATGCAGAAAAATGGTCCTGTGACTATAAGACTATTATATAGTATATCAATAAATTACTGTCATTCATGCATGTAAAAGCAAGATTATGTAATAATTGTGTAATATTTTACTAAGACTAATCATTATTTTCTTTATAGATCAATCTGCTGATATTTTCTGGAGTAATTGATTTGATTTTAAAATGATGAAAATAGCAATGTTTGCCACAATTTCCCAGGGCACACAATGCTTGTTTTGTTCAACTAAAAGTACATGAAAATAATTCAAAATGAATTCAAACAATGAATTGGAAAAAAGTGGAAAATCCTCACAAGCTGGAGCAATTTGCTAATGTGCATGTCTCAGCCTTGTTTTAGTGAAGACAAGTCATCACTTTAAATCAAGGCCCCCTAATTTGTCAACATGTGAGCTCAGTAGCCATTTATAATTTCATCCATAAGTACTTAAAGAACTTCTCATCCCTGTTGGCTTAAAAGTTGAGCATCAAAGTTTGATGCCATATGGTTGAAAGCTTGGCAAAAAGCTCATCAGTGGATATCTATTTAGGATTGTTTTCTAACTCCATTAGTTTAGCTTAACAATGATAAGTAGCAAAAACATTCAGTCAGTAGTACTGACAACGGTCTGAACCACCCCTTTGGTACTGGTCTTATGGTTTGCTGTTCTAATGCTTTGCAGGTAAATGAGTCTTTTGGCCTTGATAGTAAAATGTCCTGCTTACTCTTTACTGCATCACATCTAATAATTTTAATGTCACAAATTAAGTGAACTCACTGGTGAATAAACACACACCCTCACTACATAATCCACATTTACATCTTGGTGACTCAAGCTAATATTTTTCAGTATACTGTGGACTGTCCAGGCACCCCTCCCTTTTCTGACTCCATCCGTCCACCCACCCCTCTTCCCAGGAAAGCAAGAGCAGGGATGACCCTCTCTTGGGCGATGCACTGGAGGATCCTGGGTGCTCCGTACAGGCCGCCCATGCATGAAGCCAGGGAGGAGATATAGAGGCCCAGCAGGAAGAGGAAGCCCACCAAGGAGACCTGAAGGAAGAGGGAAAACAAACAGAGGGTGGAAGAGGATGGGGTGGGGTTAGGAGCTCACAACAGCTACACCCAGTTCAGTTCCGCTGCAGCCAGCCCCTTGTGAAAACAATGAGACCTAACCACTGAGGGAAGAAAGTGCATTGATTGGTTAAAGCAAAATCAAACATTAATATGAGCGTGAGTTTTACAGTATAGACTCCCATGATCATTTAATTGATTCAGACATTGTTTCCCTGTCTTGTGCATGAATCTAAATTTAAAACTTTACCCTGCACAGACTAATCCCATCAAACGCAGCCTTCCTAACATCAGCTGTGCATATGGAGAGCTCAATGACTACAAATGTTTAACAGTGTGTGACACTGTTGCAGTAAGATCACACAACTTTCACAGTATGATAAAAATATGCAAGAGAACTGAAATTGAGAGAATTTATTTCTTTTTTTCCCCTTTTATACTATGATTCAAGTATTAGACTTTGCACAATTGAAACTCTATTCATAATGAAAGGCACGTTTGATGAAACATCATGTTAAGAAATGAAATGATAAACTGAGGCTACACTACTGTGATTTTGGGGTGCTGCTATCCCAATTTACACATGAATAAAATGAGAGGACTGTCTACTGTATACACTAGGGCTGACACAATATCACATTTTCACTATTGTATAATCACATTGATTATTATGAGCATGAACTTTTATTATTGCACAGTTTGTCTTCCTCTTTGGCTCTTTGATTTGATAAATCACACAATAAGAGTATAGGAAGGTGGAGCGTGACTCTCCATGACTCATAACGGTACAAATGATTTAAGAGGTGCTGGTTTATTTACACAATATTATCACATATGATTAATTAATATTATATGACTATTGTATGTATATACGGGTACATCGCAACACCCCTTGTATACACCATAATTAACACAACTTCAGATTATATCTGATTCATTATTTAGTTTGTCAATGCACTATTGTCAAGTATAACTTGAATGAAAAAGTAATCAGTGGATGCTACATTTCAAAGCTGAAAACAGAGTCAAAACCAGAACTAAGCACGTCACATTAACAAAGTGAGCCATCATGGGGAATCCCCTAGCCTCACCCTTCTGTTGAGGGACCTTTCCAACAGGGCAGAATGGAAAGAGAGAGGAGGTTTACCTTTTCTGCTATCAAGAAGTCATAGCGCAGAGCTTCTCTGGTGCAGACGGCCCCCAGAAGGAAGACAAAAACCAGATACAGGAACCACCTGTGGGTCACCAACAGTACACCACTCAGGATTATGAACAACTGCAGGCTCTCTCATCATTAGTGGGAGAATTGTGTCATCGTTGCCACATAAGTGAGTCTCTGATAGGGTCATACTGGGCTATGAGTGTGCTCTCCAGTGAAGGTGAAAATGGCTGTCCTTTTGATGGAAGACACCTCAAAGTGACCTACCATGATTCATACCTTGGGGGAGAGTCTTACCGGTGTAAGAAGAAAGAAAGTACTCCTTAATTTTTACTTTTTCATAGCACAGCGTATAGTTGAATAGCAATTCGTAAGATACAATTGTTTTATTTTATGACATTTGTAAGCAGAACGCTGCAGCTCAGCCTGTGTGATTCCACAGCACATCCGTCTGTGTATTTTTTACAGCAGGCCCGCCATTGTTGTCTTTACTTCTTAAAGTGGAATTACTTTCACTGCAGGTCAGTTGGCTCATTTTTACTGTAGTTGTGGTCTTGTGTACTTAACTGTGTAGCGTTTCACTGCTGTTTTTCTTTAAATTACATAATATTATTGTGTGTTTGTGTGTTGGGGTGTTGTCATACGAGGTGAAGACAGCTGCTAGCGTTCCCACAGGGATGTTGTGTTCAGGTCGCTGAAGGTCAGAGCTCATGTTGAAGCCTGCCATGACCCCTACACACATACACACACACAGAAACACACCACAAATATGTACACAACATACTGTACAATGGACATTTACTTTCAATGCTGCGTAATGGTGCAAGAAATGAAAAGGAGTGTTTGACACTTAGCCTTAAGGTGTTCCAAATGCATCCTGCACGTGCTATACAAACTGTGAGTGTGTAGTGTACACTGTAACATATTTTCTACACAATACTAGAAGAAACAGAGATGATGGGGCCTCCCCACCTGTAGCAGCAGGGAAGAAGACTCCAAAGACGGTGAAGAACGTTTCTCCTGGGGTGTAATCTGGCATTGTGTTGCTGCTGAGCAGCCTGGCTGAATAACCAATGAATCCATGTTCTGAGAGAGGACAAAAGAAGAAACATTTTTCCATTTAAATGTGTTTTTTTTTCTAATCCACATCACGTCTGCACCAGGGGATTATGACTTACAGTGTCACACACCACAATAATATAGACATAAAGTTTGAAAAATATTTCATGTTGTCAGCAATAATTAGAGATTTCATATTTAAAACAAAACTGTAACACAGTTTGCATGTTCTCCCCATGTCTGTGTGGGTTCTCTCTGGTACTCTGGCTTCCTCCCACCATCCAAAAACATGCATGGAGATTAAATTAATTGCCTAATTTAAATTGACCGTAGGTGTGAATGTGAGTGTGAGTGGTTGTCTGTCTCTATGTGTCCTGTGATGAACTGGAGACTTGTCCAGGTTGTACCCTGCCTTTCACCCTAAGACAGCTGGGATAGGCTCCAGCCCCCCCAGCGACCCTATGAGAGGATAAGCGGTAGAAAATGGAAGGATGGATATATTACAGCACTCATACAGTAGGCACTTTCATGCAAGTAGATATTGCTACATGCCTAATAAAAGCAAAATGACTGGTTATAAGGTGCTTTAAAAGCATGCAGGTTATAAGCAAAATGACTGGTTATAAGGTGCTTTAAAAGCATGCAGGTTATAAGCAAAATGACTGGTTATAAGGTGCTTTAAAAGCATGCAGTCTGAGGTCTGGGCAGGTCAGTTGGGTCTAGAGCAGTTTGTTGAGAGTACTGAGGGAGGGATGGTTTTGCACCAGTGGGGGCCAGTTAATCCACAGTCCGAAGGCAGGCCTATGCTACAATACCGGACATTTCCCCCTTGGTTATCTTGCGATGGGAAAGAATGTGTTCTCTCAGATTAATGACATGTTTATCCAAAAGGAAGTCACCACCCTTTTCAGAAGCTCAGCGGCTTCCAAGTTTGAGAGAAAGAATGAGAGAGAGAGAGAGAGAGAAAGAAAGAGCGAGCATGTTTCTTCTTTTTGTTTCAGACAGAGGGAAAAACAAAGGCTGAATACACTAGTGAATCTGAATACACATGTTCTCCAGGATAGGACAGATTTTAAAGAGTGACATCAAAATGAACTAGGTGTCCAAACTCTGGTTCACTCATGTGACCCTGCGAGGCCGCCCTCTGTCTAAACAACCACAATCTAACAGCCAGTGTCCATGTCCTGTACCATGGGCTCCCCACCCACATTACAACATGCACTCTAGCATCCAACCATGTTAGAAAACTATTTCCATGAACACGCAGTCATTGCTTGGATAAATTAGATTTGATCTAAAGAACTTTGAACCAAATCTGCAAACAAACATGCCTTTCAAGTAGAACTTTTGTGTGAGTTTGCAGTGAGGGACTGCAGTCACAGGCCTCCTACCATGCTCTTTTTTAAAAGCCATGCTTAGATTTATTTGACTTGGAGCCACAAAAGCAAAAAGTGGCCACGCTGTCTTTAAGTGCAGTGCACAAATGAAGAAACTCAAACCTTAAATCCGATAAATATCAGCATGCCAGTTAGTTTAAGGGGCGGCACGGTGGTGTAGTGATTAGCACTGTCACCTCACAGCAAGAAGATACCGGGTTCGAGTCCCGGGCCTGGGGCCTTTCTGTGTGGAGTTTGCACGTTCTCCCCGTGTCTGCATGGGTTCTCTCTGGGTACTCCGGCTTCCTCCCACCATCCAAAAACATGCATGGTTAATTGGCTACTTTAAATTGACTGTAGGTGTCAATGTGAGTGTGAGTGGTTGTCTGTCTCTATGTGTCCTGTGATGAACTGGAGACTTGTCCAGGGTGTGCCCTGCCTTCTGCCCTAAGACAGCTGGGATAAGGTCCGGCCCCCCCGCGACCCTATGAGGATAAGCAGTAGATAACGGATGGATGGATAGTTAGTTTGAAGAAGGAATTTAAAAGATGAGAATGATGTGGCGTTCCTAAAGGCTGTGTTATTAATCACATTTTCCTTTTTATTTGTACTGCATACTACAGCTGTCCTTAAAAAGTATACACGGTTACATGCAGTTGCATAGAAATGGAATACACTACTTCGTCATATCTTTTTGCCTTGAACTTTGAAGCTCTTCCACATATGTGGAACTGAGGACTGTGTCAGAATAGCCAGAAAAGGATGTTGATGTCTGCAAAATACCACCAGATGTAGTAGGACATCCTGGTATTTTTGGCATACTGCATTTGAGACATTACTTATCAGACATGCAAAATATTGTTATACCATATCGGACTGGTCTGGGGCCCTTTGATTATAAACCAATCTCTAGGAACAAAGGTGGAGCTGCATCCACCAATATCTCAGGTAGTGCACAGGCACATGAGGGGTTAACAAGTCACTGACATACACTTCCAGTCAAAAGTTTGGACACATCTTTTTATTTAACGTCTCTGTATATTTTCATAACTATTTACATTGTAGATTCTCACTGAAGGCATCAAAAGGATGAATGGACATGACTACCTCATGAAGCTCATCGAGAGAAGGCCAAGAATTTGCAAAGCATGCATCAAAACAAAAGGTGGCTACTTTGAGGAATCTACAACATAAAACATATCTAACATAGTTATTTAACATTTTTTCTCTGCTACATAATTCCATATAAATTGCTTCCTAGACTTAATGTCTTCAGTATGAATCTACAACGTAGAAAGTAGTAAAAATAAAGAAAAAAAAACACTGAATGAGAAGGTGTGTCTAAACTTTTGACTGGTAGTATACATTGGAGCAATACTTTAAAAGTGATCAGTAAAATGATTATTATTGTTAATAATAAAATCAATAGGGTAAATAAATGGCAGCTGTAGTTGTAGAAAACCACCCAAAAAAACAGGAACAACCATTTTTAAGACATACGAGCCGCTGTATGAGAATAGGCTGCATGAAGTGCATTACAGCCTTACATAAATCAGGCTGGTAGAGAAAGTTGGACCAATGATGAAAGTTCTGTATTGTTACAGTTTTATTTTTGTGACATCAGTCAACACATGGCTCAAAACACTGCTGTGCCCAAATACAGCCACACTGAGATATTTACTGTAGTTACAAGTTAAAATAAACTGTAAAGATGTGTGTGTGTGTGTGTGTGTGTGTGTATGTGTGTGTGTGTGCATATTGCAGGTTTATATTGTCTGGAGAACAAGTGTATGGACAGAGCAGGGCTCTTTTCTGAACTCAACATTCCTCTGATGCAGACTGGAATGTGTAGTCAGATTACATGAGTGTTTGAGGCCTCTCCCTCTGTCCGCCTGACCTCTTACTCTCCCACACTAACCAGTATAAACTGCTGTGCTGGGGTGTTACAGAGGTGGGGCAGGTCCTGCTGGGATGATTGAGAGCTATATATTATAGTGTGGCTCACAGGGAGGGATGATGTAGCGGTCTCTGGAGCAGCAGTGGGACTCACATCTCAGTCCTGGCTGTCTCTCTTTGTCATTTTCCAAAAATGTGGGTGAGTCTGGTCAACACCCTAAACCCCAGACCCAAGCGGCACATTATGGCTTCCTGCTCTGTGGGGAAAAGGTTTCAACTGAAAGGGACTGGGCGAGAGAGTCAGATTCATCTGAGCACCACAATGAGGAAGGTTTCCTTGTTGAATTGTTTAGCTGCAGAAACAACACGTCACTGACGTTAATAAACAATTTACCACATAATGACGAGAGTTGCCCTCCCATCAGGGGTGATAAAAACTATTCTGAGCAATTGTACATACAGCTATGCAACCATTAAATTATTCCTGTTACTCTAGGAAGGATTCTTCATGACCATAGGAAATGAGGAAGCCAGGTGAGAGTTTATGTTCAGATATACTATAAAACATCCTTAACATCTAATGTTACGAACAAGGAGTCAGTCAGATAGTGGCCCAGGATGTATTTGGACAGAATAAGGTAGATGTACAGTACATATATACCACTTTTTATATAATAATGTCTTTAAAACAATCTTTACTGTTTGATTTGTGCTAGAAACCACAGTAATCTGTTGTTGGGGTTCAAAGCCACACTTTACTAATTAGACTAGGGTTCACAGCGAACAACTTTTGATTAATCTGATGGTTATATTATAGAAACTGATAAATTGTTCACCATTTTCTTACATTTTATAGCCCAAACATCTTAACAAACTGACAGATACTTTATCTGGCGTATGTATGTATGTATATATGTATATATCTCAATCACTTGCTGATATGACATACCTTAGTTATGGCAGTGATGGATCATGGTTTTCATGTCTGACAGTGCACATGTGTTATCATATGACTGTAGCGATGGCTCTTTTCCTTCAGGATGTGCCTCTGTGTTCACTGTGTGCAGGATAATCTGGGCTGTCTCAACATGCTAGTGGACCTGCTGGTCTTCTGCCAACCATGAGGTCACCACAACACACACAGAAGCTCTTAATTGGAAAAAGCTGGGTGGTTAAACTTGCCTCTGCTTACTGTAATATGAAGAAGGTGGAGGTTGGGAGTTGTAGACAAATACAGTTTAGGGTGGAATTAAGGAGTTTGTTGTTTTTTTTTTTTTTATTATTTCATACTAGGGTGTGAGAAGTTGCAAAGCTTAATATTACAATGAGTACTATGAGTCCCTTTTGGTTTGCTGGGAAAATACCAAAAAATGTGATAATTCACAATGAAACACACATGTGTACTTCTCTATAGTTACAGTTAACTGTTGTTTTCTGTTGCTGTCTGTAAGGTATAGACTAGTTAGTGTCTGCAATGTGCTATTCACATAGAGGACTGGCTTGACTCCTGGAACACTTTTTCTCTTCCCACTGGACAGGACGCTGATAATCAGTGAGAACAGGAAATGTGGGGAAGGACTTCCGGGCGGCCAGCAAAAGAATACAATCTACTCAAAAAAAAAAAACATTTCCTCACCACAAAAAGAAAAGTCTTCTCAGTAAACACACTGCCAGCTTCTACTACTAACAAGCCACTGAGGGCAAAACAAAGTTCTTACTGGAGGAAAAAAAAAACAGGTTGAGTGACGAAAAAAGTTCAAATTTGTGTCAAAAAGGTTGACACTCAAACATCAATCTCATAAAGTTAACTGCAGAGATTCTGTCTCAGTGGAAGACAAGACCTGACAATAATAGGTGGTGCTACAGCTCCCCCTATTGGCTTGAACAGGACATTCACATTGGATTACTCATCTTTGAAGGCCGATCAACGTGTCACACACCAGAAATGCTTTTGAAACTAGTAACAAAAAGGAGCTAAGAATATTATTATTATTATTTTAAAAAGAATAAAACATTTTAACACATAAGTTACACAAGTGTAGTGACTTTTTAATGGTATTCTTGATGGTTTGGCTATTCACTCTTTGAGTATCAGCCGTTTTTTAAAACAGAAAGTGCCTTGTGCCAGCATTTTTGCCCATTTTAAGTCATATCCACAGAATATTTAGTATGTCTCTGAAAACACTGAATAGCTCAAATGAAAGAAGAGACTATATTTCATCATGAAAAAAAAACGTTTGTTTTTACCTTGTTACATTCTTGTTTTATCTGGAGGAGAGTAGAGGATGCTTTCACCAAAATCACCACTTTTTTTTCCGAATCTGTCTGTTTTGCTCTCTAATTTCAATTGTCTCCACTTCCTGCTTTGATCTCTGTGGTGTATACCGTCTCTTCATGTCCCAACTACATCTCCCAGAAGTCCCAACATTACTCACCGGTTGTGGGAGACCCACTGCCAAAAAAACACTTTGACGTTGAAATACTTCAATGGCACTCAAAGAGTAAACGTAGTTGAAGATTGAGGCTTTGCTTATTTTTCTGTTGAAGTTTCCTAGAATTGGTACTAAATGCCTACATAACTGTGATCTAGTAAAATGCTATTTCAGTGGTTTTGGCATTACTAAAGACCATACAGTGTATTAGAAGACACAAAACATCAGAACTGATTCAACCCTTCTCACTTTACCCTTTGTATACAGTATATTCATGAACCCCCCAGTCCTACCAGGGTCAAGGTGCGTGAAGGTGCCGATGACAAAGTCCAGTGTGGACACTGCCAGCACAGCCAGCAGCAACAGCTGGAGTCGGACGATCCATTTCACGCCAGCCAGGTTGATTCCAAGTAGCGCCAACAGCACCGCCGCCGACATGCCACGCACCGCCCACTGGCTCTGTAGACCCAGCAGCTCCGCCACCGACTCAGAGAAACCTGTGATGTACATGGCTCCAGCTACGCACTGCAGGTGGCAGACAGAGGGCAGACGGACAGCATAAGAAAATGTGGAAATGCGGACATCATCCCAAAAACAGACACTAACCCAAAGCCTGGATTTGTTACTCACCTGCCCAAACACGTAAAGGAGGCCCACAGTGCCCCCGACCTTGCCACCCAGGACGGTGGAGATCATGGAGTAGATCCCTCCACTCCCAACACCACAGTGCTCACAAACCCCGATCCCTGACATCACCGTCACCAAGGCAACCAGCACAACCAAGGAGACCAGGAGCATCCCAAGCAGCACACCTGTGTTCCCCTGAAGGATGATGGGACACATGTTGGCACAAAATACTACATCTATATGCAGGGATGTGTGCATGGGCAGCATGTAACTCATCTACAGCTGCTCATTTTATAATGACATACAGTATTCTACATATCTGCACACCCAGACTCTATATGCTGCTTAAAGTTTTGTATACATGCCTGTATATTTTCCTCCACTATTTATTCTGTTTACAACAGTGAGCTGTTTGACATTCTGGCGATTCAAGTCCATGAAAGGAAAACATGCACTATTTACTTTTGCAAAGCAAGCACTAAGGAAGCCAGTAATTTGTGAACTCACTCTCGCTCAAGAAACCCCTTCAGCCACATGGAAAACTATATTTTAGCCATCAAGTTCAACCTAAATCGATGTAGCAATTAAGATCACAGGGTCTTTGTTACTGTGTCCCGTGATGACACGTGCACATTAAAGTGTTTGGGATCAACTGACAGAGTAACACAGACTTAATGACTGCAGCTAAAAATAAAAATAAAAAACTTTAACAGAGCAGGACAAAGTGTGAGAAGAACAAATAGCCATGACCAGTCATGACAGTGAATACTATAAACGTGAAAATAAACATACTGTGTAATTCTTTGGCAGTGGGAATCCAAAAGTCAAGATTTAGATGCATTTAAATTTTCTGACAGCGCACATGAAGACAGATCTTTCTGTCAGTGAAAACTAACATTGACAAGAACTGCATGCCAAAGACAAAAGGCAAATCAACACAGTGTACACTAACCACCAGGTAGCCGGTACGTAGGAATAGCACCACACCGAAGATGTTGATCATGCAGGTGGTGAAAACTCCATCCCAGCAACCGAAGAGCACTGGTTCCCACACAAACAGTTTGATCCTCCACCAGGGCTGGCTGGACTGCTGCAAGCCCTGAACAAAACACACAGCAGTCAAAGCGCTGGCTGACTGAGACATCAACAGCGTTCATTTTGAGGTGTAAATACTTTACCTGCTGTGCATCTTCATGGAACAGATCACAAACATGTGTGTTTGTGTTGTCAGGGACTCCATCCTTCAGCAGTACTGTCCTGTTTCCCTCCTGGTCACAGGTGTGTAATGTCCAACCTATTGGCAGGGTTTCCATTACAACCTACCAGTGCAAACAGGAAGTGTGTCATAATTTTACAGGCGGGCTTATTTGCTCCAAGTGAATCATAGTTTGAATGAAAAACAACAGCACATTCAGCTTTGGGCTTGAACTCATTAGTGACCACATCACTGTCAGATCTGGTCCCACCCCTGCTATTTAAACAGCAACAGGTGGAGGATAAGGACACCAGGATACAGCAGGGTGTGCTCTGGTACTGCCTGGATAAAGGTCTAAAACGAGCCAGCTAAGACTACATGTACTGTTTTTTTTGGGATTTTTGTTGTTTTAAAAACAAAAGCTGAAATCTCTGAACAATTAGTTTATATTTTACAGCAATAGATTTGAATTTCTCATTTTGCTTTGGCACATGCTTGCAGTGTCGATGAATTACACAATAACCACTTATACTCCTCAATGAGATTACTCTGATTACTCTTCAAAAACTCTTTCATGGTTTTATGGTATACATTCAGTTATATGATATGACATTACATACTGCCCAGATTTTCACAGTTGTTGTTGTCTCACTGACATGGATGTCATTTTATGACTATTCATTCATGTTGACTTTACATGAAATATCAAATGTGAAGTCTTTTTTCATTATACATTTAACACATTTCAGCACAATACATTTGAAGGAAACACAGGTGCATATCCTGTTATTGACGCCTACAGTGTTGACTTTAAACAGCTCAGCTTAACTACTGTCACCGTACATAGTAAACTAACAGGACGTGAAATCCCATCAAACAGTTAGAACTTGAAAATGTCAAATGTATTTCAGATATATATATATATATATATATATATATATATATATATATATATATATATAATAATAATAATAATATATAAAATCAGCATTTTTAAACATTTTAAGCAATTTGTGGACTTTAACTCAACCTTTTCATCACTCCTGTTTTAAAAACAGATCTGTAACGGTAGTCAACATTAAGACAGTAGTCACCAAACTTAATTAATAAACTCGTCAATTTAATCTTTTCTAGTGTGAAAAGTAAAATATGCTCTGAGCTAATGGGATTCACTCTCAAATGAGGCAATAAACAATACGGCATATTAATAAATTAAACAACTACTGACATTTTTTTTAAATCCTAAATTGACTGACAGTAGCTAACGTTTGTGGCCAAGTGAAATAAAATGTCATAATTTAAATTTTACAGGTAAATACTTACACGTATTTAAACAGTGAGTGTGGTAATGTTGTCTCCACTCACGGAGCGTCTTAGCTAAACAATTCAACAAGCTAGCTAAACACACCTTGTAGCTAAACCCAACGGTTAAACTAGTGAAAAGGATAAAAGTACCTTTCAGAGAGTCCCATATCACTCCATGCTGAGAGAAAAGAGCAGCTATCAGTTCATTGGTCCACTGTGGGCCGTCCACTGTGCCTCAGAGATGCTACAGTCAGTAGCTTCAGGTAGTTAGCCTGCTGCCCTCCCAGGTGTGTTGCTGCTTCACACACACAGTGCTGTGTTGGTTTTGGCAAACCCTGCACTGTGTGGCTAATGATTACAGCTGCTGAAAGCACGTACCACTCTCTATCTTTTCATTCGTGGAATTAGTTCCTAAAATATGACTTGGATTCTATCTTTTGGGAAAGTTCATTATGTTTTGAGTCCTGTATTTGAACGTGACTGGGAGCCTATGCAAGCTATATCATTGTAAAAATGTGTCTTTAGTGTTTTTAATACATATTTTAAAAAAAGACTTTAAGTTGCGAAATGTTTCCAATTGTCTGGCACTTTGTGTGAGACTAAAATAATACAAATGGTTAAAATGTGAATAAAAATAAGCTGACTTTCCCCTGTACGCTGCTGCACCAGAACAGGTATGAATGCATCCTGAATGTCCTTGGCATATCAACAACAATTCAAGGTCAAATACCGTGAGTCATTTTATTTATAAGGACATGACACACAACAATCAAAACAACAATTTAATCAGATTTAGTTTACAAATCATAACATATTGCAAAAATCTAATCATGTGGGTTACTTGATTGAGATCAATCAGCTACGATTAAAGCTGCACATTATTCATAAAACAAGTTCACTCGACCCAACAAGCTAGAGACCATGCAAATAATCCTTACTGTCTAACTCAAGATCAACCTTCAGTGAAGCAGCAGCGCTTCATCATCAAGTTCTTCAAAAATATGAAAACGCCAGAGTCAAAGAAGATTTCCATCTGAAACTGAAAGGTCTTGACACAAACGACTTATACAGAGATAAATGAGGGTAGCAATAGTGACTGCATATGATATACTGTACACATCAGTGCCTTAAATGACATGTTTCAAAAATAGTTTTTATCAAAAAATTCAACAGTTCAGATCTTTTTACACAAAACGTTGTTTCTCTAGCTTATACAAGGACACTTATGGCCAGGTTGCTGACAACAATTAATTAAAGGAAAGAATACAACAGTACTGCAGATATAATTCACAAATCTCCATCAGTTCCACATTTTAAATCACTTTGAATTCAAACTTAAGAACTCATCTGCACTGTGCTTTCAATAACTGCTTACAAGAAAATGGGTACTACTGAAATATTTCATCCACAATACATATTTTAGAGTTATACTCAACCAAAAACCAGATATTTTCTGGGGGTGGGGGCTTTTCATTTCCAACAGTTGTATATAGTAAATCCCATCGTAACGCACAATCAACTTTATCAACTTACAAAAAACAGAATAAAATTCACTTTAACCAGTTGGTAAAATTGTTCAATAAAACAGTATAAGTGTCTGATAACAGTGGTGAGATATATACAAACCTCAGAAAGCCACTTCTTTTCAGCAAGTGAAATGAATTCATTGTTGAATGTAATAAAAATGATGGGAAACTACTTAATGTGCCGTTCGTTGACAAAAAGTGTATCTTGCCTTGTGTCTCTATTGACGCACAGTACTTCTCAGAAGAACATAACAAATATACAACATATTTACAGCAGAATATCTTCTATACATTCTAGTGGGAATGTTCAAAGAGGAAAATAAAACATGTGATGATTCATGTGGGTGCTGTCACGTCCCTGATTGTCCGTAGAACCGTAACGAGGGAGACTGACATTAATTTTCAACCTAACTTGATGGTGCACGTAAAAAGATTGTTTTACACAATAACCCATACATGTACACGTGGAAACAATCAGCAAAGAAGTACAGATGAGCACTCACTCAAATGCAGTTTTTTTTTTTCAACCAGGCCTGAACAGATGTGGCTTAACTACTGAATCTTAGCAAATGGTCATCAAACCTACAGATGTCTGAAACATAAATCTGTACTCATATACACAAACTGCAGTACGGAAAATGATAATATCTCCTTCCAACCACAAATAAAAGTCTGAGAACTTGGTACTTCTTATTATTTATAATAAAATATGAAGGGCATCATTAAATAAAGCTCCCAGATCTCATATATTACAGACTGAACAGGTCGATAGCTTATGTGTTTGCTGTTATTGTGCAAGTGGAAATAGTAGCTGTGGAGCACTGACTAAGAAAACAGAAATGCATATACAGGAATGAGTGAAAGCCTGGAATCAAAAAAAAAAATGAAGGCACAGATGAAAAAGAAATTAAAACAAGCACCTCATTTCCATGGCTACTTTCTTTCATAACAACATTTATAAAACTTTCAATCAACACAAAGGATCTGATCACATTGTTTCCCCAAAATCTGTGCATCTTCTGAGGAGAACAACAAAGTACTATAAAACTGCAGCTACAAGAGCTACATTCTAAGAGACAAAAGCAACTGGGCAACATATGTCAAATGACCCAAATGTGAAAGTAGAAATTACATTCCCTGTAGTGAAACACTGCCAATTGTCCAAAAACGAAGCACAATAATAAGTAATTTCATTACCACTCACAATATGCTGCTGAAGGAAAATCATCATAACTGGCAACCATTACATAATTGCAGGCATTTGATTTTTGTTTTTGCACAAACATCAAGATGTATCATTTTAAGGAATTACCGTATCATTTCAAACCAAGGCCCAATCTGTACATGGGAAAACAGACTATCAGTTGAGTCTTTCCCATTATGTTCATTACATGTATCATGTGGACAAACACCTGTCTCTGGTAACAGAAGACAACTTCACCAAAAAGTGAAATATATTTTATGATCCAATAATGGTGTCATTTCAGTAGATAATTTGACAGGAATTACACTGCTGGCCTTAAATATAACCAGATAAACAGCGAAGGGAGAGAGCTACAGTAAGAGCAAAAAAGCGCATATAAATAGGCCATTTATAAGTGGAAATATCACATTAAGCAGCAAGAGTGATTTAATCATCTTTTGTGCAAGGCAAACTGATTGACAAAACATTAAACAAACTCTGTAGCAATGATGTGAGAGAATATTTCACTCTCTCTCTTGCATTAAACTTTGGTCACTTAATCTGTCAAAGTACATTCTGGAGCAAGAAATGCACAAATACAATTTGTTTTTGTTTTTTTTAAAGGGGAAATGCTAATTAAGATACATCAGCTTTCGGTATTTCCATTCTATAAGGTTTCACTTAAAATAAACAAAAACATGATTTTGTTTTATTAAGCAAAATGATTTGAGAAAGAGCACATAGTTGCAGAGGGACTTGTTTTGGCAAAACAGGAAACACGAGTTAAAGTGCTGCTGAAATTATTAACGGAAATGATTTCTTCAGCCAAAGGTTTCACTGGATGAAACATCAGGGGAGGAGTTCAGTTGAGACCTGGTCTCAGTGACTCTGACTAAGGGGAACTCTGAGAAGTCTGTGCTGTGTCCTCTGAGACTTAATTGTCCATTGGCAACAGTAAACTGGGAGGAGGATCCAGATCTGGAAGTCTGGAAATGAGATTTGAAGTTCTGGTCGAAGGAGCTTATTTGAAACGTCTGCAGTATGCCTTGTGAAGAGTCTGTCTTTTTGGAGGGCGAGACATGTTCCAGAAAGTCCTCCTCAGCTGGGGACACTGCGGAGGGAGGGGTGGTCTCGTCACCTGAAAATGAAAACGAGTGCTGGGAGTCCCCGACCAGTAATCCAAAAGCAGGTTTCTCTAAACTGGACCTCAGCGGAGAGCTCAACCCTGATTTGAACCTGCCAGGGGAGGGAAACTGTTTCTCTGTGGAGAACAGAGGCTGTCCAGCTAACGTGGGGTTTTCAGAGACCAGGCTGAGGCTCTGGCTGGTCAAGTAGCTGTCGTTCTGACTGGTCCTCTCCAGTGCTTGCTGGAGAAATTTGGAGTATTCCTGCAAGAGGCTGACCTTCTCAGTAGGGGGCTGAGTCTGGGCACTAGAGGCCCCCAGACTCTCCACTGGGCTGCTTTCTGAAACATCAGAGGAGTTAATGGATATGCTTGATGTCACCTCTGTGTCTGCCACGCTGAACGAAATGTCCGACTGCCCGTTGGCTTTGTTGGAATAATGTTCCAACAGCGTCTGAAGAACCTCATCTGGCAGCACGCTCTTGTCGTGTGCCACTTTAATCTCTGTGCTGATGGGCTGGGGCTCCAGAATGGTGGCAGGGACAGTCTCGTCAATGACGGTTGACACCACAGTTTGTGTGACAGGCGGCTGAGAGGAAATGCTGCTCGTGTTCAGGCCGTACTCCCGACTGTTGTTGGCCATTGCAGCCTGAAGATAGCGCTTCTTCTTGAGAAACTGCATGGCGTCGTCATAGTTTGTGCTGCTAGCTGTTGGCTTTGTTGGTCCACCTTGAAGAGTTTCAACTGACTCCAGTTCCGTGTTGCTCTCCACTTCTAAAATGCCTTGCTTGTCCACAATTTCAAAGGTGTATTGTGTGACCTTTGTGTTTTCCTCAAAGGAAGACAATGTGGACAGACAGGGAGAAGATTGCTCACTGGATAGTTTCAGACTCCTCTTGGGGACTTTCTTCAGGACTAGTTTGGGAGGGGTCGTGTCTTCTGATGACACTTCTGCCTCTTGGTGTTGGCTAGCTGCTTCTTCAGGAAGTTCCACAGAGTAATCTGCAATCACATACTCATGTTTCACTTTAGAGGACACAGCGTAGAGAGGTAGACCTTCAATTTTATTCTGTCTCTGCTCCTCCTTCTCCTCGGTCTCCACAACAGCAGCCTGTCTCTGTCCATCTGTCTGGGCAGCAGTGGAAGCTCCAGAGCTCTTCTCTGCACACTTCTGCCGCTTTTTCTTAGGCAGTGAACTCTCTTTGGTAAGAAAGGAGTGGACCAAAGGATCTGCTTCACGCAAAGGCCCAACTTTACCAGCTGCCTTGTTGGTCTTTCTCTCTCTATTCTCGTGACACATTCGTCTGTGCTTTAAAACCCGATCTGTTCTGGAGAAATACTGTGGATAGAAGACAAGAAGCATGTTGGATTGTACCATGCAATGCAGCAACAAAGCAATGGACAATTGCTGCAGACAATTTGATGACTGTTACTTTATTAATCTTTGGAAGTCATTTAAATACTATAACACTATACAGATATATTTTCATCATTTCACTCTGTGAGTTGCTGATGTCAGCCACATAAAAAAATCACTAACATGGCATCAATTTTGGATTTTATACTGGTTTTACAGTTTATTTCAATTGCTGTGGCTATTTTTTTAAACATTATCAACACTGCAAGTGCAATGATCACAGCAGCAAGTCTATTGCATGTCTGCAAAACTCACTGTTGTGAATTACACTGAGCTGTACAGAGTTCAACAGTAGGCTAGCTTAAGTAGTTTATTGGGATAGGTCAAGGCTGTAGGCTTCATTACTGTATATACAGAGATAACATATGCATGTTTGTGTTTGCAGTAAATGTATTCCTGCAGCAATGAGTTATAAACAGAATACATTCCTTTGATCTATTTGAAGAAGTGATATACAGTGAGCAGAAAACATGCCATAAAATGACATCCATACCAATAAAATGCCAAAAACCTGCAGTATTTCAGTCAATGAGACATATTGTATTGCCTCATGGCAATTAACACCATGTTACATAGATATTTATGGAATAAACATCTGTTTTGATAAATGTGAATAGATCATTTTGCATGTGATGACTCAAACTATGAAAGAATCTTCAGAAGTTGTAAATAGAACAATAACTCATCAGTTCTGATCATTTGCAAGGTGTCATTGTGCACATTTTTTTTAACATTTTATTATACTTGCTCTTTTGTAAATGCCAAAACACGTGCAACTGCTGACTGAATGAGAAATTCAAATCTGCTGTGAACAACAAACTAATTAATCAAAGATCTGAGCTTATTGTTTTGAAAGACTATATTCTTCTTCAAGAACTGAGCCAAAGTGAATGAGAAGAACTACAATACCTAATTACACCATATTGAATTGTCTTATTGCTTCCACATGCACTACCACTAGAGAATAAAAACCCACCTGGTGGCAGTAGTCACATTGGTATGGCTTCTCTCCACTGTGAGTCCTCTTGTGTCTCTCCATGTGGTACTTCTGGATGAACCTCATTCCACACTCATCACAGCGAAAAGGCTTTTCACCTACGCAAAGAGAGGAAAGAGAAAAGGAAAAAAAAACTCACTTGAGACTAAAATGAGAGAAAATAAAATCATAGTATATACTGATGCCATTTGTTCTTTTCTCACCAGTGTGGATCTTCTCGTGTCTCTGGAGGAGATATTTCTGAATGAAGCGCATATCACACTGGCTGCACTGAAATGGCTTCTCACCTGGTGTTAAAATAAACATCAGAAATAATTCTGTTTTTCATATGATACTCAAAGTGATTTTTTTAAAATCTTCCACTGTTAACAGAATATCACCAAAGCAAGAAAAGAGTATAGTTTTATAACATGACTTGGTCATTCTTACCAGTGTGAATGAAGACATGCCTCTGTAGATGGTAGTTGGTTCTGAATGCAGCATTGCAGTGAATGCACACATGGCACTTGGGGCTTTGTATGCCTAATGATCCATCATCATTGATGCTGAGAATCTGCAACAGCAAAGGGAACAAAGACATCATCAGTATCTCATTTATTCTGATAGATTTTCTGATAGAAAACTGACTTGCACCTTTGCTGGTGAACGCTGCTTCCTCTTTTTCTTCTTGGGACACACCATCAGGTCCTTTACTGCTTTTTTGTCCTTCCTTATCTGGACCGATGTCTCTGACAGCTTCAGTTCCTGTTTGATGCTCAACTGGAAAAATATAACCACAGAGGAGAAACGTTTATCATTTTAGGCATGTGACCTACTTTAAAGCCCACTCACTTACCCAGCAGCTTAACAGGGTAAGGCAGGCACAATAGGACAAGCAGAGCACCATAGACCTTCTCCTCCACAACTTAAGAGGTCAGTTCATGTGATTCAAGCAGCCTCTGAGGATGACCTCCTGCTTGCGGTCTAATAGAAGGGAAACCTCAGGCCCTAGAAAACCTAGGACATGCTGAAAAATCCCATCTTCCAGCTGGCCTTGGAGTATCTGCAGTGAAGGCTAACATATTTTACTCAGAGTGCAAACCAGACACGCAAGGGACAGCAAGGTGTTCTCTCACAACACGTTATCCTTAATGTTTAAGAATATTTTCAATGATGTTTTACTGTGTGACAGGCTTTCTACTTCTAATATTTATGTCAAGCACCAGCCCTCTAAACCAGTTCATAAGTGTAATCAGCAGGGTGGTTCTCATGTGTCAATATCTGCAAATTTTCAGTTCTGAGGTAACTGATGTCCTGTAACAACTCACTAAATTATGGTAACAGTGTGGAAACCATAGATAGGTACAGTAACCACACAAATAATCATATCAATACATGGACTATTTCTTAGCTGACTCACTGGCATATGAAGCAAGCAGGGTAACTTATTGGTGAGTTTTAGGGGGAAATGCACTCCCACCTCGCCTCCTCCCTCCTCTTCTCTTCCTCCTCTACCATTCTTTGTCATCTCCTCCTGCATCATCAGCTGCTCTGGCGGGACCAGGTCATGTGTGACTAGCGAGCTCCCAGTCAAGTCCTCATCGTCATCTTCGTCGTCATCATCGTCATCTGCCAACAGGGGGTGGTTTGCCAGTGACCTTTCCCCAAGTGTCATCACCACCAGTCCTCCTCCACTTCCCAACCCAACTCTCCCTCCTCCATCGCTGCACTTCAGAAGAATGCCCTCCAACTTGTCCTCAGTGTTCATCTTACATAGAGTAGTTTCTGAGTCTGTACAAAGGAGGAAATAGAGGTGATTGAAAATTGTTGCCAATATAAATATGTATCAAACATATGTACATAAAATGTTTTGGATTATTTGATGTTAAGGGAGGGAGGATGTGAAATCACATACAACAACAAGGATAAGTTCAAAACATATTTCCATTGTGATTCTTAATGTATAAATAACAAAGCTGCAAGAGGCCAAGTGACTGAGATAACAGGGTGGTCATCTTATACTTCCAACTTACACGTTTTTCCTGTGCCATAAAATCTTAAAGAAAAAGGTAACATGTCAGTGCTACTTAGGGCTATGTTACTGTAAATATGATGTATATTCCAATCGGTTTGGTTGCACATCTTCTTACACAAATGTATGAGGTGCTACCTTAACATTGAGACTATATAAGACTTTTAAGCCCGCTCAGTTCCACATATATTGCACAAACAGTACATCTTCTCAGCAGTGTGTCAACTTCTATATCTGGGTCAGCTGTTGTTTCTGTGGCACTGTACTGTGTACTGAGTTAGCCAGCACCGTGGAGCAGCTCCTCTGAGCTAAGCTTAGCTCGTAAAGAAGTCATTTTGTACAGGTGTGCTTTATTCATGAGCAGGCAGAATATTTAAAACATTGTTTCAAATACGGCTAACAGTCTCTGTTGACAACTTGACATATCCTCAAGTCTAAGAGCTACGTTACGTTAGTTAGAAAACCAGCTGCAAGTTTTCTGCTACAACACTTCACTGGTGTTGCGCTTAGTTGTTTTCCCCTTCAACAAGACCTAGCTAATTAGGTAACTAAAGATCACTTCATTTTAAAACATTAACGCTAACATTAGCAATCGTAGCACTTGTAGACCGTTTGGTAACACGGTTGACAGTGTAGCTGATACAGACTGACCACAGGAGACTGTCAGGAAGGAAAACCACGTACCTATCACGGTTTGAACACAAACCAACAACCACTCAGGCCCATATGTTAACACACTCACTGTGCCACTTAGGTCAAGTCAGTTAGATCGGTTAAGTCTCTAGCTAGTCAGCTAGCTAGCCGCGCTTGACAAAGCTGCATCACATTCACAACGGCTGCTGAAGGAACGACGGAAGAGAAGTAAACACACCTTCAAAATAAAATCTGGTGCGCCGCCTCATATACCACACTGGTGAGGACCAACAGAACACACTTCATCCATCCACTGCACCACGGTGCCGTCCCACATTTTGAATTACTAATAAAAACAGTCAACAGAGCAGAACAGAAACGTTTGAAAACTGCCACTGTAACTGTATTACCGACAGTTGTAACCAGTAACACTGAATTTATAGAGGCATGCTTTTTTACTCGAAATCGCAATAAAATTTACACCAATTATGCTGTTACAACTCATTTCAACTACCTGCCCAAATATGCAGTGCATAACTAAATGCTTTATTTTGAAGGCAGTGACCGGAAGTCACATTTTCTTGCACCAACTTGACAAACGTCTATGGCCTGCTCGAAGCTAATCAGCTAGCTGCTAGCAAGTTGCTGCAAACACTGGACCGTGTTGCTGTACTATCTAGTTGGCAACGCTTCCTTGTAGGCATTACACGTGCAACATTAAGCAAAGCAGTCTGGCTCACATTAAATGACAGACATGACACGAAACACAACTTTCGTTTACACATTTGTCCAAACTTGTCAGTGGGGCAAGTTGGCTTTGGCGCTAGCGCCACAATGTGATTACCTGCTGGTAAAGCTAACGTAGGCTAACTAGCTAGCTCGATACTGAGGACAAACAGCAACATTCATCTAAGCAGGGCACAAGAAATATGTCAGCTATTAAAGATGAATAGCTTCTTCTTACCTGCTGCGCGCCTTAAACCCGTTTAGCTGACATGATTGTTATGCAAGACTACAGCGTGATGATGGTGTGTGGAATAATCAAATTCACCATCACGTTTCATGACGGCTTGAAATTTTCTATTTGTCGCCATCTAGTGGTTGACGTGAGCTGGTGAGGACCAGTGCGCTCCTCATCGCTGCTGCTGATAATGTTGCTCAGTTATAATGGCTAAATGCAATTTCTGGAATTTTAATATTTTTTATAAATAGGCTATAGGCTACTGACTCAAGAATATGTATCATCTGATATAATGTATTTATAGCCTGTGCAGTGGTTACACATGCGGAAACACACAAGAATCCATGCGGAAATAAAACACGGTGGTTTCATGAAAAATCAGTTTCAAGGCTTCTTCGTCTAGGCCTCCATGTGATGTTGATGATGATGATGATGATGAAAGATAAGGCTTATTGTTTTGCTTCGAACGACGAAAACAACACTAATGTTGACATTTCTCCGGGTGACAGTGACCAAGTAAGTTACAAAAAGTGCAATTACATAGATGGATAGATAGATACTTTATTCATCTCACAACAGAGAAATTCACAGAATTGCATGGTTTTATACACACACACACACACACACACACACATATATACGTATATATATATATATATATATATATATATATATATATATATATATATATATATATATACGTATATATGTATCACCTTTTTATTGGATTATTGTGGGTGCGTGAAAGGGTGCGTAAAGGCACCAAATGAGTAGCAACCTTAGAGTATTTAGCGTGGCAAATTGGCAATAAAGGGTGGATCAAGTGCAGCCACTTCAATACAATAATAAGCATCTGGATTCATCTATTAATCCTTCGACTAACATCTTTGCTACAAAAAAGGGATGTTGAGGGTCGTGATTAAATGATAGCCTGTCATGCTGAGTCTCTCTCTCTCTCTCTCTCTCTCACACACACACACACACACACACACACACACACACACACACACACTGCCGTGAGGAATACTAATCAACCTGTTTGCCGTCAAGCGCAGAAGCTCAGCGCGCAACTTGGGACTTCTCCATCCTGTGTCTCCAAACGTTTTTGCCGGATCTAATCTAATTAACATCCACCTGTTTTTGCAGCATTTTCTGAGCGAACTGCGGCTGCTGTCACCCTTGTCTCCTCTGTCTCTGTCTCTTCTGATGTGCGACAAGCAGCCAGAGACAGACAGTTGGATCTGGGCACAGACAGCCCACTCCTGCGCTACTTACAGAAAGGGAAGCCCCCTACGCGTTGCGCGCGCGGATCGCCGGTAGAAATTCGCGTCGCCAAGTGCGCTTGCATGTGCGCCGGGCTATAAATGTGTGTGTTGGTGCACGACAAAGCCCCGGGCACCCTCCTCAACAGTTGCTACCGGAGCGGTGAAGAGGAGCGGCTGAGAGCGAGAGAGACAGCAGACTGAGGACGGACGGAAGGACACGGAGCCCCACGCCGATCTGCCCGGTTCTGCCCCTGACATGCAGTCGCTCATCTCTCCGGTGACGAAGGCCATCCTAGTAGCGCTCTTCATCTTCGCCATACTCCTCATCCTCTATGTGATCCTTTGGTACATTTGCAGGGACGTAGACTGTGACCACGGCATTTGAGGATTCCAAACGTGAATAACGGAGATTTCACCATGGGACTCACAGAGAAGCCCACAGAGCCCAGGGTCATCCCGTGAGTGTGCTGTCTTCCTTTTGCCTCGTCTTTATTGGTGTGTGTGTTTCTGTCTGTGAATGCACGTGTGTGTGCGTACACGCACTTTTCTGTCGTGCGTAATGTTAAATGCGCTCTGGTTAGACTATAGGTGATCACCGAATTGCGTCCCCATCTGCACCTGGTATCCCAAACCCTAAATGAGCAGAGCCCCACATCCTGTTAACTTGACAGCGACCATCCATCAATAGTCTGCCGGTGTATATATTACAGTGGGTTCTGAAAGGTGACACAGTGTCATCAGGAGGATATCGAGCTGGTGTCAAACGGAAGACGGTGCGGGCGCGCGTGTGCGGGCTTTCAATTAATGTGAGTACGAGTCCCGCTGGTGACATTGCGGTAAACCGCGTGGGTTTCCCTTAAGGTCAAAAACAACAGTGTTTACATCAGGTCGCCAATATTGTTTTGCGCCCCCCCACCGCTGGGTCTTCCTCCTTCGGTGTATCTGCAGCATTAGTTCATGTTCAGTTCATCTTGGTCTCTGAGGAGGCTTCCACATTGGCTTTTTAACAGGATTATCTCTATTGGCTCCTGTGCGTCTTTATTCTTAATCTGGCTCGTGCCATGTTTTTCACTCCTTATCATTCGGCGCTAATGCTTTTACGCATGGCGCATTTATAGCATATTCCCCATGACATCAGAGAGCTTGTCCAACATGCAATGTCCAATCTCAGTTTAGGAAGATACAGTTAGGTTACTTTTACACACGCGCGCGCGCGCACACACACACACACACACACACACACACACGTAAACGCAGTGACCATGCTAATGACGGACTTCTCAATATTGCAGGCTCGTTGCCCCCCCCCAATGCCTACATTTTGTCACATGGTGCATAAAGCTATTAAACATGTGAGATATGACATGATGCCATTTTTCATCTGGATCTCAAAGCATTTTGTTTTCATTTACAGCAGCCCAGAACCAGGAAAATCAATTAATCATGTGTGCACTTTCTAAAGTGGCTAATGTGAAGGACAAACCAAGGACATGTTGCTTTTTAAATGTTTTTTCCGACGTTTAAGCAGGAAGACGCTCACTAACACCCAGTTTATCCATTTCTTTATTTACACCAAACGCAATACGTGTTCCCTTGTCTTTTTAAATTACTGTGCATCTTTAGAAATTCATGCATGTTGCACATGTTACACAATTTTATGTAACATGAGAATGGCCCTTTAACAGGAAAAAAGTGCAGTCATTCCATAGTATTACTGACTGATATTCGCTCACTGCGGTTCACACTGTATTTTTATTATTATGCATTTTTTTTTAATGGAACACCACATCACTGTTTCCCACATTAAACAGCCCAGGGGATTTAAAGATCAGAGCATCTCCACTTGCTCACCGCTCACTGAGAAAAAGTACAAGTTCAAGCTTAAAAATTTTAAACCTTCTTATTTTGAGCAGCTAGCAGAGAACAGCGATGCATTTTAAAAAATCTGTAAAGGTTTGCTGGATGCTGCTATGAGGAAGGAACCTCACAGGTTCCTAAACTGAGAAAATTAGTCTGATGCCAGACTGCAAAATTATTACTGTCAACCTTGAATAGATATGCAACCTGTCTGTATCCACACACACACACACACACACACACACACACACAAACACACACACTAAATGATTTGACCAACCCCAGTAATGACATAAAGAGTGAGAGCAAAACGGGATATGACAACTGATTCGATTGTTGGTGTGTGTCCGTTTAAACCGCTGCCCGGGATAGTCTGTGTGTGTGTGCATGCACAAGTGTATGTGTTAAGGTGGAGATAAGAGGGATAAAGCAGTGTTTGAGCAACTGTGTATGTTTGTGCAATTTGTTAAAGAAGAAAAGCAGTGTGTGTGTGTGTGTGTGTGTGTGTGTCAGCGTGGGAGGAGGTTAAACACTGACATGCTCCAGAATGACAGATGAAAAATAAAGTGGAGCAGGGAAGGCTCAGAGGGACTCAGCATGGGAGACAGGTGTGTGTGTGTGTGTGTGTGTCCATTATATATGTGTACAAAATGTAATATTGCAGTGTACGAACTGCAAAACGGCAGGCATATTGTTTATGTAATGCAAATTTACCTTGATATATCCAACTTTTACTGCTGTAAGTCTTTTTGTTATCTTTTATTTGTCATAGCTCACACAGCACAAGTCATGCTGCAGGGGAGGCAGGCAGGCAGCATTCTTTCACAATGCTTTGAGTGTTCATACGCTTTGATAAATCCAATTCAATTGAGATTGAGTAATAAAATATCCAGTCTTTGTAATAGGATTTGTTATCCTATTCTGGCCTCACAATTTTCATTAATTGTGTGACAAATGTGTGCGACTTAAATATAAATATATATAAATATTCCTCATCATCAAACTCTAATTTGACAGTAAAAGTCAGAATTTGGGTTGCTGAGATATTTGATCTAAAAGGAGCATATCACACTCATTTTCCTAACTTTACTTAGCAGTTTTTAATCAACATTCAAGCAACATACACATATACAAAAACAACCACAACAACAACAACAACAAAAAGTGTCCCCCTATCCCACCACCCACCCCCAAGGCTCTCATACAGAAACGAAAACTAAACAAAGAGAAAAGTACAAAAACAAACTAACACAGTCAGACAGGGATTCCTTGGTGCACGACGAGTGGAATGGTGTTCTGAGCATGTCACAAACAGTTGCAACTATGCTATACAACCGGTGCATAAATGCATCATTGAAAAGGAAAGTCCTCTACAAATTCTATAAAAGGACTCCAGGTCAGGATGAAGAGTCTGCTGGCTTTATACATCATGTATCTCAGTTTCTCTAAGGGTAGAAACGATAGTACATCCCTCAACCACTGCAGAAATGACAGGGCTGAATTTGATTTCCAGTTAAAAAGCCTGCCTGCATTTGCATATTATTTCCAGCTGCAAATATGCAAACTATTTAGCATTCTCATGATTCATTTAGCCATACAGTAAATGTTCCTTCATAGTAAGAATAAATACAATTTAATTAATGACAATTTTAGCTATTAGCTAATTTGAAAGCTTTGATCAATTAATTCAAATAGCAGTATTTAGAATGACTGCTGTTTAAGCTTTATTTTTTTTTCCAGTGACAATGTAGTCTCTGGAGGAATCTGAGCTCTTTTCTTACTTAGAGTTCAGAAGAAAGGGTTTATAGAATGCAAATTGGAGAAATATAACAAATTGATTTGAATGAAAGCTCCATTTTTAATATTGTAATTTTGGAGTTTATTTTCTGAGTGAGTTGCTCTGTGTTTGGAGACCCTCCAGTGACTACATCCATCCTCCTAGACCCTTATCCCAACCTCACACCTGTCTGATCACTGAAGTGAATTATGTTTAATTAATTGAATTCATATTTATAAATTTGAGGCTCTGTTAATTAATATTGTTACCTTGGGGCTGTTTGTTTGTCTGTTAGTGAGCAGATTTCTCAGAAACGTGCTCTAAGTGTAAAATTAAATCTTGCAGAGAGTTTGCAGAGAACACATCCTGGTCCAGGTCAGGTTCAGATCCCTGTCCAGTTCCAGATCCAGATCCAGGTCCAGGTCCATCTGACAGGGAGACTAAAATTTCTAAAAGTTTTCTCTTGTTGACAACCTTAGATTCTCAGTGGAGGTCTCACTCCTTAGTGCTCTACTTCCTGGAGTCACAGTGATTAATGGCCTGAAGTTCAGAAACAGTGACAAGTTTATGTTTTCAGATAATGTTCAGTGTCTTCCTCAGAACATATCTAGGTTACAATTCAAGGGATCACTATTAAAAGATTTTTTTTTTTTTTAAATACTAAAATATTGATATAGTTAACTCCAACTTTAATCACCTTGACATGTGGCAAGTGGAGACAGACAGTGTTCTGGGCAGACAGTAGCTGCTTTGACAGTGTGACACCTTTTTCTTGTGCGCTCCATGCTTTCTCTCTCTCCTCCTTTCCCGTTAGCTCTCTAGTTTTCTCTCGTAAGGAAAACAATCCCCCCATGAAAAGTACGATCTCTAGCCTGGTCACGATGACATCGCATCACAATTATGCTCTCATTCTGAGGGTCTGAGACTCAAATTGGCTCTCAGAAAGATAGATGCACTGGAACACACACACCTCAAAGCCATAAAAATAGATTGTGAGTGACTCAGCCGTTATGTAAAGTCCATCTCTGATAGGACCGCCTGGGGCTGTTTATGTCAGTTTAGCTTGACGCCACTGGAGCTGAGGTGACACGTGTCTGCTGTGTCTGAATTTCATCACACACTAACACACCTTTTCTCAGGATATTAGTGCGCCCACACACATCCTACTTCTCCAACTTCCTTCCTTTTTTCCTCGACCTTCCCCTGTGTGTGTCCCCCCGATGGACAAAGACGTGATACAGTCAGCATAATGGACTCCCTCAAGCCCAAAGAGCAGACATTATTAGCATTTCAGCGCTTCAGACAGACAGGGAAACACCTCGTTAGACATGAATCACATCCGCCACCCCTCTGGCCAGGTGGACAGTTCAATCGATGCTGGTAAACATGAGCAAACCACAGGACTTGAATCCAGCGCTGTGCATTAACTTGCTGTTGTCTTTATTAAACACTAGATCCTGTCTGCACAGATGTGATGGAGAGTGTTTGATTATATATTTATCATCTGCTTTCCTGGGGGAAACCTTAACTTGTTATTAATGAGATGTTTTAATCATCCTCCATTGTTATTAACTTGGGTTCCTGGGCTTTTCCACCCTCACTAGAATAAAATTCACAGGGAAACACTGTGTTTATTGTCACCCAATAACTCACACTGACCCAGCTCTCATCCACTATGGTTTAAGGGCATATTACACTTTGCATTAAATGTTGTAATGTGTCTAATGGCAAAAAATATGGTTTAATTCTCTTCTCTTTGTCAGTATGTGTTTATGCGACAGCGCAACTGAGCCAAGGCATCGCCATTGTCGGGTTAAACAGAGGTGTACATGACACACACACACACACACCCCTTACGAAAGAAAAATATATTACAGTATATTGGAAAATACACTATATTGCCAAAAGTATTCACTCACCTGCCTTGACTGTCATATGAACTTAAGTGACATCCCATTCCTAATCCATAGGGTTCAATATGACGTCGGTCCACCCTTTGCAGCTATAACAGCTTCAACTCTTCTGGGAAGGCTGTCCACAAGGTTTAGGAGTGTGTTTATGGGAATTTTTGACCATTCTTCCAGAAGTGTATTTGTGAGGTCACACACTGATGTTGGATGAGAAGGCCTGGCTCTCAGTCTCTGCTCTAATTCATCCCAAAGGTGTTCTATCAGGTTGAGGTCAGGACTCTGTGCAGGCCAGTCAAGTTCATCCACACCAGACTCTGTCATCCATGTCTTTATGGACCTTGCTTTGTGCACTGGTGCACAGTCATGTTGGCAGAGGAAGGGGCCAGCTCCAAACTGTTCCCACAAAGTTGGGAGCATGAAATTGTCCAAAATGTCTTGGTATGCTGAAGCATTCAGAGTTCCTTTCACTGGAACTAAGGGGCCAAGCCCAGCTCCTGAAAACAACCCCACACCATAATCCCCCCTCCACCAAACTTTACACTTGGCACAATGCAGTCCGACAAGTATCGTTCTCCTGGCAACCACCAAACCCAGACTCGTCCATCAGATTGCCAGATGGAGACACGTGATTTGTCATTCCAGAGAAGGCGTCTCCACTGCTCTAGAGTCCAGTGGTGGCGTGCTTTACACCACTGCACCCGACGCTTTGCATTGTACTTGGTGATGTATGGCTTGGATGCAGCTGCTCAGCCATGGAAACCCATTCCATGAAGCACTGTTCTTGAGCTAATCTGAAGGCCACATGAAGTTTGGAGGTCTGTAGTGATTGACTCTGCAGAAAGTTGGTGACCTCTTCACACTATGTGTCTCAGCATCCGCTGACCCCGCTCCATCAGTTTACGTGGTCTACCACTTCATGGCTGAGTTGCTGTCGTTCCCAAACACTTCCACATTCTTATAATACAGCTGACAGTTGACTGTGGAATATTTAGGAGTGAGGAAATTTCACGACTGGATTTGTTGCACAGGTGGCATCCTATCACAGTTCCACGCTGGAATTCACTGAGCTCCTGAGAGCGACCCATTCTTTCACAAATGTTTGTAAAAGCAGTCTGCATGTCTAGGTGCTTGATTTTAGACACCTGTGGCCATGGAAGTGATTGGAACACCTGATTCTGATTATTTGGATGGGTGAGCAAATACTTTTGGCAATATAGTGTATAATGCTATGTATTAAGCAATATATTCCCATATATGAGATGTGGTATTTATATTTTCCAATATATTGCAATATCTTCATAGAAAATACATGGGTATATACTGATACATATAAAAAAAATATTGCCGTCAAGACCAAAAAGAGCACTATATATTTTTACACTTTTATTTATTTTACACATTGTTCTTTATCTGCTCCAATATATGCATACATCATATGCGGAAATGTATTGTGTCATATATGGATATATATATTGATATTACGTTGTACCATATAAAACATGTTTTTGGTTTTTACACTTTCCAGATAAACAAACATAATATGAATGGACCACGCATGGAATAGCGATATAAAGACAGATGCATCTTGGAGGTATGTCTGCATAGTACTATGTGACTCCATCTACCAGAATGCTTGGAGTCATAGGCTGCAAACAAGTTCGCCAATCATAACACAAGGACGTCACTCGCACATGTGCAATGCTTTTGAGCGGAGGTTTTCAAAGAACCGGACAAGCGACAACAAGGAAGGAGGAGACACAACATTAAGTAGATTTCATTTACAAAAATGTCAAACTACAGATTTGTCCTTGTTAGTTGGCCGAAGGGACGTGACATAGATACAACCAGCATCATTCCCATCAGCTGGATAATTGATTTTGGCCCAGCTGATACTGACAGGACATATCTTGTTGAAAGTCGTACAACCAACAGCAAGAAGCCTAACAATGGATGGCCTGTTGAACATGCTGTTATTCTTCAGTTAGCAGGCAAGCTTAGTCGGTCTTTACAGCAACATAATGTTTGTAGTTCTGCCTATATATCACAGTACACGTAATGTACATAATCTTATTAAGATTTGCATGGGTATTTTTTAAAGAGACAGCACCATTATTTAATTTCCCCCATTACAGTGGTTTTCATCCTCTTTTGGCAAAATGAAAGGTTTCTGGAGGGCTGGTATATTTATTCATTTTTTGGAAATATTTTATTTATTTTTTAAAGTATTTTTGTTTACTCTTAGTTGTGTTGCCAGTGGTTGGAAAACATAACAAATATGTTTGTTATAACATAATCTTGTTCAGATTATGTAAACTATATCAATGTACATTAGATTATTATTGTACATTAGATTGCCATATTTACAATAAATACAATTAAAATACAATGATTCTAAACATAATTGAATATATTATTTCATATAAATCAATATACCTGTATAAATCTGATTATATTATCTTGCACATTAAGTTATATCATCTAATATAATTTTACACATATATTTTCATATAAGTATAATGCCTCCTCAATCATATAATAATATGTGATGTTGAATATTTTTCAATACATTTAACAATATATTATGTATTTATTCAATATATGAAAATGGAAATAATTGCTGTATTCTGTATATATTGTAATTATATGGAATATGGGTGCAATATATGACCAAGATATATGTATATAATATATTAATATGCAATTTTCACAGTATATGAATAGACTTGAAATATATCAGTTTATATATTAAGAAATATATTTTTGTGTCGTCAGGGACACACCACCGTAAAGCCTTTCTGTGTGCATAAAGCCCCTGGAATAAGAGAGAGGGAGAAAGCAGAGCGAGACAGGAAGTGACAGGGTAACAGACAAAAGACTCTCCTCGCAGTTCTGTCTCACAACAGGTTTCAGACACACACACTGACTCCCACGCTGTCAAATGAAATGTGTTAAGTCTCTACGTGTGTGTGTGTGCTGCACAGAGTAAATGACAGCGTTAATTGGTGCAAGCAAATATCCCTCCCACTGATCATCACTCTACTAATGGAAAGGCATCCACACCCTGAAGACAGTGAGGAGAAATATAAGTGAGCACACACACACACACGCAATGATTTTTGTCCTGATGTGATGATTTACTGTACGAACTTGCATGCATAATACTTACATCTGCATCCAATCAGTATTCAGTTAGTGCTTTTGCTTTTGTTCTGGTTTCAGCTGGAAGCTACAAAAGTATGATTCTGCACCTGTGGGACCTATTGCTATCCTCAAATGTCATTCAGTTGTTGTAGATGGCCTGAAAAATGGAAGCAAACACCAATTACAGTTCAAAAGTTCAAGGAATAGTGTGCTCAAGTGGAAGGCAGACAGTATTGATGACGTAAAGCTGTGTAAAGCTAAAAAGAAAGCCTCGCTGCGATTTAAATCATGCAGCGATAATAATGGCAAAAGCAAACCCTCAGATTCGTTTCATAGAACCTTTTAAGTCCATCTAGCATGCTTACTCTCTGAGTTACTTTTACCCAGTCCCAAAAATAAAAGTATAATTTAGTACATTTGGGATATTTGTGATTCTTTTTGTCCCAACAGTCCCAGACCTTTCAGTCGCCCACTGTAAACGCATGCAGAGATCTCAGGTTCCACTTTCATGTTTACAAGCTGGCTCGGCTTTCCCCATGGGTGCAGCTACAGCTGAGACAACACAACAATTACCAAAACTATCCATGTACAGTCCACTGCCTTCTCCTATCTCCGGCTCCTATACGGTGGTTTACATTCTGAGGTTTACTTATTTTTTGACTTACTTTGGTTTTTTGAGTAGTCAAAGTGTCTTTGAGTGAGACGCTGAACCCCAAATTACTCCCTGGGGGATTCTCGAGCCCACTGCTCTTAAAGCTCAGGATGGGTTGAATGCAGAGGTTAGCTTATTTAGCATATGCATGTGTGTATGTGACAATATAAAACATGTTCCAGTTAGATGAGATCAACACGACTCATGTCTGTATGATGAATGTAGCTGGCAGCCAGTAGCTTGGCTTATAGCATAAAATCAGAGAGCAGGAAGAACACATAAACTGCACGTTTGCTCTGTACAAAATAATAAAAAAAAAATCACCAGCACCTCTAAAGACCCTTTTAACAGCAGACATTTTGATGTGTCAAAAAAGGAAAATCACAGTGGTAAATAATAACACAAATCTGGCTCCATTACAGTAAGTGTCCCACTAAGTCATATCACAATAGCAGAGCCGTGGAACTAGCTCAGCCAACAGGAACATGTTTTTTACATAAAGGTAAAAACAGCAGCTGTCAAATAACAATGTCTGGTAATTGCTGGAAAATAAGTAAAATAACCGTTTGGTAAAGTTTGTTTAAAATGTTCTTCCTTCAACTTTTCACATTTGCCATTTTGACACACATACTGTTCACTTCATTTAAGTATTTCTTTGTCTTCCTCACACTCAACCATCATCAACCAAACAAGTGCTGCTACTTGAACACACCAAATCACACTCACACAGACTCTTGTGCTTCAGTTTGCAAAATAAGGTCTTTATGAGCTCTGAGTCCATCCTTGATAGGCAAGATTTTCCCAGACGGTGGACACTTCTCAGCTCTGAAGCTCTGAGAGAGGCAGCTTAAGCACGAGAGAAAAAAGACAGCATCGATCCTCACGAGCTGTTGCACTTTGGAGCCGAAATTGCCCTTGACACACCTGGAAAATCCCCTTCCTTCAAATATATAAATGAAACTTTCACCTGCATCTTCCCGGGGTGGCAGCTGATCAGTCACAAAAACAAAGTGTTAAGTAACAGTGTGTCAAAACCATCTTATGTGAAAACTGTTGGTGGCATTTTCTGCTAAAAATATCTAACATTTTTTACTTTCTCTTCTCACAGAACTAAATATATGTGAAACATGAAATAAAGATTGCAGTTTAACTGGCAGCACACACACACACACACACATTCCGTAGAGCTGTTGTCAGCCTGGATTTACAAAATAAGACAAGTTGGGAATTGCAGCCAGCCAGTGGTTGTCATATAAGACTAGGTGACTGTTGGTTAGAGCTATTTCGATGCAGTTCACATGTTATTTACATCACACTCCCTCCTGTCATGTCCTGTTTCCGGCCTGTCTCATGTGTGCACATTTGTGTGCCTGTGATTATTTGTGCAAAAGGACTGTCTCCCTGATGGCCCATCATCCCGAATAATCATTGTCATAGTCATGCGTGAGATGCGATTTCCTTCAAACAATAGCAGGCCAGCTCGCCTCGCTGACCCTCGCCCTCTCAGGCTGCAGCAGAACAAACACACACACACACACACACACACACACACACACACACACACACACACACACATCTCATCTGAGCTTGCCTTAACAGCAACACATGCACAACACAAAACTACACACACAGCCTCCATCAGGGCAGTGGTGGTGATGAGTCAGTCTCTTTATGTTGCTGCTCATTTAACTGCCTTCTAAGCAGACTTTAATAACTGGGGCCAACTGCTTGTCAGCGCTGCCTGACCCCAGCTATTGGATCGTGGGCAAGGCACAAACTAATACTAATGATTTCCCTGCCAAAAAGGAAGTGTTTGTGAATGCCCCAGACCTGTCTTTAACAGAAATGATGGTAATTTAGATGAAAAGAAGGACACAGAGCGTTTGGGTGCCAGTGATAATTCAGCTGTCCTACTAGTTAAACACAATCCATCACAGCAGAATAAGATGTCTTATAACACATCCCAAGTAAGACCCAAATTTAAAATCTCAATTAAGTGGAAGGATAGAAGTAGTATCAGTAAAATGTAAAGAATAAAAGTAAATATTTTTTCTTGATTTATTATTACATTTACAGTGTCCCCTGAATGTTGCATGACAAGGAGGAAACACCTTTAATATCTAACTTTAAATTTGTTTTCTAGTTGATAAAAATTTAAGTGATCCTCAAGCACCATTGAACCACAAAAAAAAGCTCTAACTATTCTGGCAATCTATTTTTCTTTGGCCCCTCTGCAGTCAAGTCATGGCTACTAATTCCTACTTGTTACGGGAATTGTTGTGTTCCCTGTTAAAAGGGTTTTTTTTGGGGAGTTTTTCCTTAGTTGATGCGAGGGTCATTTGTAAAGGACAGAGGGTGTCATATCCTGTACAGATTGTAAAGCCCAATGAGGCAAATTCATAATTTGTGATATTGGGCTATACAAATAAAGTTGACTTGACTTGACTTGTGCACATAACATTGAAACCCGTTCCTATTTAAATGTGCATAGCTTTTTCTAACTATTTTTTTTTTTTTTTTTTTTACAAAATGGAGAATATTGTTATGGCCTGGGCTCACACAGCAATTGTTGACTCAAAAGCATAAATCAGCAGAAGTCACTTGTAGGGAAAAAAGGGCTCTTCAAAACTCAAAAAAAAAAAACCCACATGAACAGTGCACAAAGTAACAACAGAAAATAACGAGATCAGCTCTGAGACTTCCTACAAAAACTGAAACTAAACTTCACAAAATAGCTACCAACACAAAATCACTAGGAATCGATACTGGATAAACTCACAGAACCAGGGTTACACTGATCAGTCACGGAGTGCTGGTAAGCTTGACACACACGAAACACAACAAACCGACAAGAGGAACAAAGATTACTTATAGACTAGATAAGGGATCACAGGTGGCAACAATTAGGGAGGGAGGAGGCAATCACAATGGCGGGAAAACACACAAAGGCAGGAAGTAAAGGTATCTGAAACGAGAGATAAAAAAAAAGGTATTTAACACAATAAAACAGGAAGTGACACCACCTAAGCACAGGACAATAATAAACACTGAAACTGATCTTAAATCTGGCGAGACCTCACAAATATCTTCTATTCTGTAACTAACTGCTCGGTATCTTTGTCTCTGTCTGCCGATTCAGTCTGGCTGAACCATTGTACAGCGTTTATAATATTTTTATCTGCAAACCTTGTCAGAAAAATTAAAGCATGAAGTCCACTTCATCTGACTATATCTTAGAATTTGTGTGTTGATTCAGAGATGACTCCCACTTGCTCACTCTTCCCACTTACATTGACTTAATGATGCTCATTAGTATTTTGACATTGTGATGGGAAGGTGAATCTATGCAGCAGATGTCTTTGACTGAAATGAACATGTATTCAACCTGAAAAGGTTAAATTACAACTTTTAATTGATCCCTGGTTGCTTCATCTTGTGTTGGGGAGGAGGGTATGCCCTTGACAAAAAAAAGAGATGGATGAATAAATTTCATTACTCCTATAAAAACCAGACTATTAAGCATGTAGTTACAGAGACACTCTCATTAGTGACTTTAATTGATTGCTCTTTGTATGTGATATAGCTGCAAATGCAATTAAACATTTCCCTTTACTTGAAAAATGTGAGCTCTCTGGCAATGAAACAGCTGAGAATCACTGTTCTCCAGAGCACCAGGCTGTGCCAGTGAGAAACATGAAAAATACTAAAACTAAAAAAGATAAAATAATTAAATCATTAAAAAATAATCTTTATATTTGATTTTTTAAGCCCAGTAAAACAGTCCAAGATATTCAGTACGCAGTGTGTATTAATGCTGACTAAAATTCACTGTGTGACATGCAGGGTGTCAGTGGCTTATCTCCAGAGGTGGAAACTGAATTCACTTGTTAATGAAGCTGCAATCAAATGTGCAAGACATTTTTATTTGAAATCATATTAACTATGTATGAACACGTACAGGGCAGCGCGGTGGTGTAGTGGTTAGCACTGTCGCCTCACAGCAAGAAGGTACCCCCCCCCGACCCTATGTGAGGACTTGCAGCATGTTAGTGGGAATCTTTTCTGCATATTTTGTTTGGGAAAACTTGATGATTAAATCCTAAAAATGGAGATTTACAGTAAGTCAAGACGGATGTGATGGACTCAGGAGCTAACAGGAACCTAACATCATCTGGAGATCTGCAGGAGCTGTGCTGCTACAGAAACATGCTCTCAAAGCATATTGTGGGAAATGGATCAAACTTTAACATTTTCATGCCTCTGATGTTCCAGTCCTATGTGACTTCTCTGGCAGGAGCTAATGAGATAGCTCCTGCCAGCTGATGGGAGCACTATGTTGGATGAATGTACAGAGAAGGATCATACAGGCACATCAAGCATCCAGGCAACATCTGATGAGTACCCTCCATCATGCACTAATCCCACTTCAACAGCTACGGCTATGTGATGGATATCTGCGAGAGATCCGTTAATTTAAGGTCATCAGTGAGCTGTTACAGCAGTCAGTCAAACAGAGGCTAACCTTATCTGCTATCTGTCTGTTGTAGGCTAAATGTGTATTGAAAGACACGACAAGGAGGGAAGCGAGGATGGACCACTTCATATTGGAACGCACCCCAACTTCGCTTTTAACCCGGAGCTGCTCCTCCTCTACACAGCTCATAGTGTGACAGAAGCAGACAGAGATGCTGACCGCTGTCTGGTGTCAGCTCCTGCCTGTGATCAGACTTTACCTGCTGGGTGTGAAGGTTCTGCTGGTTCAGCTGTTCAGCAGACCTTTCAGGTTGCCAGGTTGGTTCAACTCTCAATCTCAAGTTGTAGTGGTATTGTATACTTCCGTTGACAAGTGTCGGGGTGATCCAATAGCGTTGGTACATTGTAGTTATTCGTAGTTATGCTACAGAAACAACACATTTAACACTTAGCTTTGGGGAATTTCTATCTAGCCCTGGGCTGTTACTGTGCTGTAGTAACGTTAACGTAGCGCTAAGCTATGTTAGCTACGTTAGCTAACATAACGCTTGTTAGGGAGAGGTGAATATGCTTAAAGTTGAAACCACAGTGAAATAAAAGGTTGTATTGTGTATAATCACTGCCGAATTCACCAGAAGAGGTTAACGTGTATTACCCTCTCAAAATATTTCCTTGAAAGCGTCTAAATTTGTTACCAGTGGACTTTGATTGTAAATTGCCACTTCTTATAACGCAGTTTGGTAAATGGATACAGAAAGTGTCTCGGTGAGAGTCCAACCAACTATCTACTCATGTCTATCATAGCCTGAAAAAAACTCATTTAAATTAGCTTTATATTGGGCATATAATGTCAGTTAGTTTTTCACAGTGAATCACAGTTGGCCAGATCATGATTCTCCCTCAAACTAATTTAATGACGCTATACAATTAACGCAGTGAAACTAACTGTACTGAAAGATACTAAATTATTTAAGGCAATGAAGGCAAATATTATACAGTGCCATAAATGTAAAAACCAAGATGACGTAAAGGTCTGAGCACAAGGACTTCTCATGTCTTGAAACAGCAGCCCTGTCTTGAAGCAGCTCCCTTAAGTGACATTCCCCCTGATATCTGCGTGTCCTCTTCTGCCTCTGCCAGTGATGCCCAGACAAGATGGCAAGGTTGCCATAGTGACAGGAGGAGGCAGAGGAATCGGCTATGAGGTAGTCCTCCACATGGCCAGACTGGGGGCGCATGTTATCATAGGTACAGTATCAAGCACCACACCACTAACTGTCAGACCTGACTAAGCATGAGAGGTACAAACACACATGTGATATAAAGAGGCTAGCTTCCACCAGTTTATGCTCCAATATACAACAACAACCACCACTAAATTGATTGCCTTTCAAAATCACAAGCACAAATTTACACAGTAGGCTAGATGCTTTGATAGGTGAAGTGATTGTTTTAAATTTGTACCGCATAAAAATGAAGTTATCACCATAGAATGCAAATTGTGTCCTGAGCAAAATCACCTGTGCATAGCAGCAAACATGACAAAGCAATCTGTCAAAGTGCTTGTCTGTAGATGCTAAACTGATGGTGGAATTGAGACTTGTCTCGTCACAGATAATGGCGCCTCAATCACTGCTAAATAGCAATTAGTTTTGCCCAGTTGTGCAGCAGAAGCACATGGAGAAGAGAAAATACTTTCCAGCCTGAGTAGAGGACAATGACCTGATGGAGGTGGATAATCTCACACTCTGGACAATCCACATAAAAACTGCATGACTGGACTCCAAAAGGGTTGAGTGGGAAAACACAGAACATCTTTTCACTGAATGGGATGTTTGATCCACATTGGTTGGCTATTACGGATGTTTTTATTATAAAATGTCTGGAACAGTGAACAAATCCACAGCCCTGCACAGATGAAAGTCATCCTGTATGTGTGCCCATACTTAAAAGCCAGCCACCACTAGTGACCCTTAATTAGTATCAGACGGTCAACAGCACATTCAGATGGGTCTTGACACCTGATTTGAATAATATCAAATCTGTTTGTTTTCATCATCAGAAAATGTGTGTGAGATGATGTGAAGGCTTTTTGAGCTCTGCTGGGTTTAAAAGGCTGTTATCAAACTGAGTGTTAAATGCAAATTTAGGATTATGAGGGGCTTTTCTCTTGGATTAAACAAGGTCTGGTATTGTTCCATGAATTATTTAGTAATATTTACAATTCAACCAAGACTCCTAAAGGAAATGGCTGCTTCATGCTTCATTCCCTTTGTCCCCATCTATATATCTCTCTTCCTTCCTTGAAGTGCCATGAAGTACGTACTTACCTAGGTGATGTATTACATCAGTCACTCACTCATCCTATATCCCCAGAGCTACTTGGTAAAATATGTTGATCACTTCACCTCTGATGTAAGACCCTGTCTTATGCAGTTCAAGGATCCGTCTGTGATTAACGGTTCAGCTCCTTCACACACTTCAGCATTTTGTTGAGCTCTCTGACTCTGGACTGCGAAGTGAATCATTTGATGAATCTGTAAATAGGCCTCTCTTTGACCCAAGAACATGTTTCCTCCAAAACCAATTCACTGTCATTGCTGTTGTTGTTGATAACAGATGACCGCTGCAGTAAGTGCACTCTATATTCCGGTGAGATGTTGTGGCCAGAGAGCTAAGGCAGATGTGTGTGTGTGTGTGTGTGTGTGTGTATATATCTATATCTATCTATCTATCTATATACACATATATATATATATATACAGTCATGGAAAAAAATATTAGACCACCCTTGTTTTCTTCAATTTCTTGTTAATTTTAATGCCTGGCTCAACTAAAGGTACATTTGTTTGGACAATTATAATGATAACAACAAAAATAGCTCATGAGAGTTTAATTTAAGAACTAAGGATTATTCATTTTCCATGGTTTTCTTGATAATAACCAAAATTACTTAAATTCTTACATCAATAGCTATGGCATTGTACCGCCAAAAACACTACTTTTAAGCATTCCATGTTTTCTTTTCTGTTTGCTTTAAACACATGATACACACAAGAGTTAATACTTGATTGCATAACCATTGTTTTTGATGACTGCAGCCATGCGTCTTGGCATGCTCTCCACCAGCTTCTGACATTGTTCTGCTGTCACAGCAGCCCATTCCTGTTGGACAAATTCAAACAAATTTTCTTTGTTTTTGGGCTTGTGGTTCTCCATTTTGAGTTTGATGATTTTCCACAGGTTTTCAATTGGATTAAGATCTGGTGATTGAGCAGGCCAAGGCATGGTGCGAATGTTGTGGTTCTCCATCCAGGCTTTAACTGACCTTGCCGTGTGGCAAGGGGCATTGTCTTGTTGGAAAATCCAGTCATTCGAGGCAGGAAAGAGTTTTCCAGCTGATGGAAGAAGACTGTTTTCAAGGGTAGTCCTGTACTTGACCTGGTTCATTCGGCCTTCACACAATTGCATTTGCCCTGTTCCACTCAGACTGAAACAACCCCAGATCATGACTGATCCACCCCATGTTTTACTGTAGGGGCAAGACAGTCTGGGTTGTAAGCTTCTCCAGGCTTCCTCCTAACCAGTAAGTTGGCTGGAGTGGGCATCAATTCAAAATTGGATTCATCACTGAAGAGAACCTTAGCCCAATCATCAACAGTCCAATCCTTGTGGTCTCGAGCAAAGAGTAACCGGGCCTTCCTCTGCCTTTCATTGATGAAGGGCTTCTTGCGTGCTCTGTGTGACTTCAAACCAGCTTCAACAAGTCGGTTTCGAACTGTCCTTGCCGAGCAAGTCACATTTCTCGACAGTGCCCACTCATTTTTAAGGTCCCTGGAGGTCTGACGACGATTCCTGACACAGGAACGGATGAATGCACGGTCATCTCGTGGGGTAGAAAGACGTTTCCTGCCACGGCCAGGTAGCAATTTGGTAGTGCCATGTTCAGCTTGTTTTTTTTTTTGTTGGAATGAACGGCTGTCTTGGAGATCTTCAGTTTTTTCGCTACCTGTCTCTCACTCATGCCAATTTCCAGCAGTGCCAAGATGGCTGCCTTTGTTGCTTCACATAATTCTTTTGTTTTAGGCATTATGTGAGAGCTGACAACTTCTGAGTTGTGCTACGGCTTGAATGTAAGCAGGAAACCACTCTAGGCCTTTGCATGTGCAGTGCTGCTTGTGACATGAAATGGCCTCTTATATACCCTGGGAATCAATTAAGCTTAAGAATGTCAAATAGGACATAAAGTATTATGTGACCAGCTGCATTTTTTGTTGTGTTCATTGTATTATACGTTTAGTGGTACCAGATATTAGAATGAACAAGAAATTGAAGAAAACAAGGGTGGTCTAATAATTTTTTCCATGACTGTATATATATATATATATGTGTGTATATATGTATATGTATATATGTGTATATATGTGTATTGTCTTATCTCTGTGAATAACACAAAGTGAGTGAATAATCAGTTGATTATTGAAAATAATCAGCTGAACAGCCCATCTATCAATGCAGTGTGATGATAATTCTTAATAGCTGTTAATATTGCAGCTTCCTGACTGTGTAGAGTCAAGACAGCGAGCAGAGAGGAGGAGGAAACATGATGTTACACGTACCATGAAAGAACCTTTTCCACTGCAGGATCTGATCACCTTTTACTGCCATTACAGAACAGCAGAATGTTTCCATGCTCTTTGCTTCCAGGATGAGACTTGAGTTTTCACTTCAGATCACAGGCTTCAAAACTTTGAAGAAAACGCTGCTTTATTCATTCAGTGCGTACAGCAAAGCCAATGTCAGGGTATCCTAGGAGATGGGTTGAACCTAACTAAGTCCTGAGCGCTACACACGTGATTACACTCTTAAAATCAATACACAAAGAACTTTTTAAGTCTCTGTCGTCCAATCCCATCTGGATTGAAGCTGATCCCACAGGACTCTTGAGTGTGTCTCTGCTTCAAATACCTCCACCACCTCTTGAGATAATTCATGAAGTGAGAATATTTATGGTGGAGTGGATCCCTCTCTGGTAATGGAGTGGATACATATTTCAGGTGGAGTGGCAGCATAGTGCATGTGTAAGGAGGATTTATGGTTTGAGCCTCAGCACTGTCAAATAGCAGTTGCAACTGTGTTTTTGAGGTAAGATAATACAATTTGAAACAACTCGTCGTCTTCGCAGCTGCAAAATGACTATAAAGACTGGAAACAAACACCAGTACAGAAAGAATGACAGTGAATGTAACTGTGAAACTGTACACAAAGAGCAAAATGTGGAGCCTTTCTACTTCAGTAATTTTAATAAACTTTTACTTCTTTGACAAATATGGACACAACAGTCAGTGTAGACTAAGACTTTATTGATGCATAGAGGGGAAACAAGGTCAGGAGATGGGGCTTTGTCATGGTTTAAAAAGGTTGCTCACCTAAAGTATCCTAACAAGGCTTTCTGTTTTCATCCGCTAATGGGACATAATGTTTCAGCTTCCAGAGGAGACAAGAATTAAATGCAATCCCCTCTCTTGTCTATAATTAATGCCAATGTTCTCCTTTCCATAAAGTCATAAGGGCCTATGCCAGGTGTCAGCAACCCATGGCTCCCGTGATCTTCTCTGCAGTGGCAACTTCAGGCTCATCTCACAAAAACCTGTGCAATGACCACAACTGTTTCACACTGCTTTCTGAAGTGGTGGCATGGAAAAAAAATATGTGCATTTGCTGCGGTAATGACCCGACCCGGTCTTCTTCCGAGTCGTTGTTAATGTAAATACAGTTATTATTATTATAGAGAATACATTTGCAGAAATCAGCCCTGCAACCCAGATGCTCCTTAAAAATTTTATTTGGTGGAAGACGAGGCAAAATGGCTCTTTTGATCGTAAAGGTTGCAGACCCCTGGTCTATACAAATGACAGACTATCTGTGATATTATCAGCCATCAAATTAGGTTTAGAAATTGTGATGTGTGAGTTTGATGAATTGGACTCATGAAGGAAATCTTTTTTTGAAACCACTTTTATTGCATTTTGATACAACGGAAGAAAACAGATCTGGAGGCCAACTGTGTCACATGATCAGAAATTACGTGCGGAGATGGCGGAGACGCGACGCCACTTTCGTGCCTTCTGTTCATCATATAAATGTAGCCTTACTCTTTGCCTTGCTCAGTTTATCCATTTGTTCAGCCACAGCAAGATTATTTAAGTAAATTTAATTAGGTTACATTTTTAATCCCCAGCCCAAAAATATTTAGTAGGCAATTTAATACCTCGGGGCACATTTTTAATCAGTGGCTATTTTAATGGAGAGATTTGACCAAAAGTGGTTGTGCAGAAATGTGTATTAAATGATCTGCAGTGCTCTCAGTGACAGTCGGTCCATAAAGCAGGGGAGCCTGTTGAAGAGCATCTATCTGTCTGAAGTTATTTATTTGTGTGGGATCAATGAGTGTCTGACATGTTTGTGTGTCACGTCACCCAGAAGAGCTGCAGCACATCAGAGTAAATGATGCTGCGCCCTTCAAAAGGCCTGTGTGATAATCCAAGATTAGTGTGTCTGTGTGTGCATGCAGTGTGATTATAGGCTATTTGTATGCACAGGTTTGGGTTAAAAGAGGGTTTGTGTCTGCGTGCATGTGTGTGTCAGAGTGCAGCAGATCCACACATTTGTGAAGAGAAAACCAGTTAATGTTTGACTGATCTTTAGTCAATTGACTAATTAGTTATTTGTTGGGAGTGTTATTTTATTGATAGATAAAATATCATAAATAGATAAACCCTGTATAAGGTTAATGCACTTTATTCTACATCACCAGTGAATGAAGACATGCTTGTCTACTCCACATTAGTGTTTTCTCTTTCTTGTCAATAAATGGTATTTGGAGCTAGGAGTCCCCTCCTTTTTAGAGAAACATATTAACAACAAAGCTTTTGTTTGATATGTTTTACATAGCTGATGTAATCAATTGTACTGTATCTTGAAAGTACTGTACCGTCTTTGAAATCAGTTCTTCCTCAAAGGTAAATGGTTGTAACAGGAACTTTTCTCATTTGAGAAATCCTTCTTGGAAATACGTTTTTACAAGATGAAAGAACAAGACTGAGGAAATTTTTTATTTAATAAAAAGCCTCAAAGGGTTTGTCAGACGTATTAATCTGTGTGTGTCCTTCGGTTTCAGGCGGGAGGAATGAACAGGAGGGTCTGGCGGCCGTCAGAAGGATCCGTGAAGATTACAAAGAGGCTAAAGGTAATATTGCAAACATGTCTGAGAACACACACACACACACACACACACACACACACACACACACAGTCTTGCATGTGTGTGCTTGTTTTTGTGTGCCAGTGTTGGAAGATAAAGGGCAAAGCTGCAGCAGTGTGGCCCTCAGGCTTGTTTGTACGGTCTTTACTCGACACATGTACACACACACACACACACACACACATATATAATTGCACACCTACAGGTATACATGCTTATAGTGAGACACACACAGCTTCCATGCTGGCTGCACGACGTCAGGAGAGCTGTCGATGCACCGTGAGGAAGAGGAGAATGCTCCTGGAAGATGTCGAGGGGAGATAAGTCAAACATACTGTGAGAGAGGGCAGCCATGCAAGGAGGCGGAGGGGTGGATGAGAGCATGATGAATGGGCAAATATGGGAGAGTAAAAAGGGAAAAGAAAAAACAGGTGGAGGGAAATGGAGGTGCAGAGGACACAAACGATAGAAGTGAAGAGATTTATTACTCCATTGACTAACACTAACAGTATTCTCTCTAATTCCTTGTTGTGAAATTGATTCTGCTGACCTTCACAGCACCATAAATTCCACCTCAATCTCAAGACGACAAAGTTTTTTTTCTTAACCAAACATCCCTGGGTATCGCCATCACCATGCATGCCAAAAGTAGGTGTTTAATTATTAGCAGCCATGATGCCACTCACAGGTAAAATGTGGTCCTGGAGACACCTAATGTTCACACTACACGATTTTAGGCCAATCGGTGACGTTGGCGACATTTTTTTTGGACACCCCTCCCCCAGATCGGGGTGAGGCAGTCGTCAGCTTAGCGAGCTTTTGTCATTAAGTGTGACCACCTCAGAGACGGCGGTCATAAGCTTGCCAACGTCTTGACTGTTTGTCGCCGCCGAAAACTGAATATCAAGCCTGCTAATCCAGTGGAGTCTGGTGTAAAAAGATCTGCAGCCAATGAGTGTAAACATGATTAAAAGGAGCAGCGGCTGCAGCAACAACATGAACAACAACTTTTTTCTTTTTGTCTCTTTCACTACGTGATAAAACGCAAACATCCTGGAGGGCTGTCTTCTGCTCTGTGTCCATGTTAACAATGAAAAGCTCGCTGTTGACTGAGGTCCAGTCAGCCTTCTCTCGCTAATTCCTGGTTAATAAATGAGCCACTCGTCTTTTTCTAGTGCACAAATGATCGCATGTTTACAGTGATCGCTGAAACGGCTGAAATCCATCTTCAAAAATAGCAGAAGAGGCTTTGTTCTAGTGTTTGAAAGGCAATATTTCCATATAGTCATTAATAGTCTCACTCATATTTACAGTGAAATACAGAAAAAAATGCCAGGGACTTTTTTTTTAATCTCACAAGATTAATAAATGATGTTGATCACTGTAAACATACGATCATTTGTGCATTTAGAAAACAACGAGCGGCTCATTTATTAAAACGGAATTAACGAGAGGCGGCTGACTGGACAGCGGTGCGGCAGTCAGACACGTCTTCTGAATAGAGAGTTTTGACACTTCTGTCACCGACCATTCTGTAGTGTGAACACCTCAAGACTCTGACGGAGGAGAAGAGAGTCACATAGTGTGAACACCACGGCAAGTCAACGACTCTGACAGTCATGTAGTGTGAACAAAGCATTCTCATTTCTGGATTCTCCTCAACTCCATCATGATGTTGCTCCCTCCTGCACCTGGAGGAGTGAGGAGGCTTGCCTGAGCGGTTGTAAGCGAGGAGGATACAACTTGTATTCTGTTCAGCACCCGTGAAATGACGTGACATAGCTGGAACATACAAAGCTTGGCAGGACTCTAATACATCTGTTCCTTTCATGTTTGTTCTGAAACAAATTATTATTATTATTGTTATTATTATTCAAATTATTGATGAAAATGCACAATCAAAGTTTCTGCCCATCACACACCCTTTTGCTCCTCTGACAGAGATTGTGATATACAGCCGTGCAGCTGCACACTAGTCATGTTTAATTGACGTCACTTTAAAATAATGTTTCAGAGGCAAGCATATCTCACTTCAATGAACTGTACTTGCATCTGGACAGGACAAGATGTGAGGAGAGGATTCAAGGATGTACATATTGGTACATATACTGTAGCAGGAATACCAGAGTCTGTTTTTTCATTGCAATAGCATCACTCTAGCTCAAACCAATATATTGGTTAGTTTATATATGTTAATATTTGATGAGAGCCACATTGTGTGGTGTTTGTAATGTGTTAGGGAAGCAAAGAGCCAAACAGTGGGGGTTAAAATGTCACCTTTATTCTGCCAGGACAGTTAGTACACAAGCTCAATCAGCTGCTTTGATCTCTGCTTGTTAGACCATTGAAAATAAAGTAATACGATCATTACTCTATTTCAAAGTAACGCTCACTGTAGAATAGCAATTTAAGAAAAATAAATTAAATTTTAACTTGTTTTGTTTTTCTGAAAATAATTGCAGTCCAAACCACTTTAATGTAAACCCTTTGCACATTACTTTGGCAAAGGACAATTCTGACTGTACGTTTTTTACATAATTTGGTTTAGGTGTGCATTTTATTCCTCCTCTTCCATATACACACATTTCTTTCCTTGTAATTGAAAATGATAACAAGGAAATTTATTAACTGAGCCTTAAAATTTTGCTTTGCTGAATTATTGAGTGAATATTTCCTGCTCAGTTTATTTATAGGGGCAGCAGGAGCTCAGTGTGTAGTGACTGGGGCTGGAAATCGGAGAGTTGCCGGTTCAAGTCCTGGATAAGGGGCAGCCCCCTCACTCTGACACCTCTCCTCCAATGCATTTACATGTGTTTGTTACATAACTTGTGTGTGTAATGCAACAGAAAACTATATACTGACATGTAATTTCTCTTATCGAGGGCTCAAATAAAGGATTTCTTCTTTTTTTTCTTTTTATGACATTGTGTGCGAGCATCAGATAGTAGCAGACCTGCTGTAAATATATTGGTCAGTGCTTCTTGCTGGTGGAGCTGGCTGCAGGTCACGTGTCATACTGAATGAAGCACTGTCTGTTGGGAAACCAGCCGTGGGTTGTCGTGCTTAGCACTGCGGCAGAGAGCAGCAGAACTGCGGCTGGCTGGTCCCTGCTTGTGTGTAAGTGGCTGTCAGGTACAGAGACAGCGGCCATGTAGCTGGTGTCATTGAAGTCGATTTCCCCGGACGGGGCCGTGGTGGAATTGATTACTTCTTTTGTAATTGGCAGGCACTGAAGCATAGGGGACAAGAGGGGTGTTTGTAGCCAGATGCCTGTGCACTGAATGAGAATGTGTTGAAGTGTGTGTGTGTTTTTGAATGAGACGATAATGGATTGTCATTAGTATGTGAGGCAGGAGCTTTAAACATCTCTGTCCAAATGCCCTTTGGCATCCTTCCTAGTGTTTGCACTGTTACGAGAAATGAGAGACGGCTCATAATGAACATGTCGGCTGTAGAGGTGCTTCTCAAAACTGGACAAATGTAGAGGTCCTTTAGGGGATTTCAAGGTGTCATCGAACACAAAGTATTTAATTTCACTAGAAAGCGTCTTGATATTGTTTGGGAATATGAAACAGTCACTTTCAAGACTATTAATGTATTGAGAGCCGGCCGTTTTATAAAACAGAAAGTGCCTTGTGCCAGCGTTTTTGGCCATTTTGAGTCAATTTTAAGATCCACAGAATATTTTGTACTATGATTCTGAAAACACAGAAACACATGAAAGAAGAGACTCTCTATTTCATCATGAAATAAAACATTTGTTTTTACCTTGTTTGTAATTCTTATTCCACTGTAGAGATTTGGGAAACGCAACTACGGCAAGACAATGTATATTACATCAGAAATTATGACCCCAGCTGTCCATTGATCTTGAGTTTATTTATGCATATGTTCGTTTTAAGGAATAGTTTGACATTTTAGGACCCTTATTCATCATCATTCATCAGATTTAGATGAGAAGGTTGATACCACTGTATAATTTCTGTCTGATTAGCTTCATTAGGTCTTGTCATCATGGCAAGGTTGCCAGGTAACCAGTGGTGAATTTAACACATAAGCCTCCCAAAAAAGATGTACGTCTTTTTGTATGTAAATGTTTAAAGGTGCTATTCATAAATTAACGTGTATCATGTATCAGCTGGTGAAACAAAAGTAATGTCCGCAGAAAACCTTGAGTACAAACCTGTGGAAATGTGCTAATGACGTCAGACTGAAAGTGGACTTTAGTCAATGAGGCTTTAAGCATTTTCATTTATACACACAGACATGCACACACACGGTAGTATTTCTGTGTTTTTGCCACAGGACCTTCTGTCTGTCCACTAACTTTAGTCACGGTGTACTTGAAAGTAACAATTTGTGCCTCAAACCATCCCCATGATTAACAGTGTGAAGCAAGGCAACGTGTATGTGCATGTGTGTGCGTGTGTGTGCGCTTAGGTAACCCAGCTGCTCCCCTCCTGTTTTTATTGTTATCAAAGGTCTTTCACTCCAATTAACATTTCTTGTAGTCACCTTTTGCTTTTAGTTAATTTCTAAAAGTAATTGAATTAGCCATTTCTCGAACATTCATAAAAGACTGACCCCATTAGTGTGTGTTTTTGTACATCAACAAATATTTCTGTGCACATATAAGCCAGTGTGTTTTCATGTGAAAGCCTCAGTGCTGCAGATGTGTTATATCTGAGTGACCGTGTTAGTGTATATATGTGTTTATTTGTGTTAGTACTGTGTTATTTGTGTGTTACACAGCATTAGAGTATCCACAGCTGTCTTGAGTGTATCATCCCTTTAACACTACAAGCTGGATGTGACTGGGGGACCAGCCAGCCTCCTCTCTACCACATCAGCTGAATGAAATGGGTTCAGAGGAGCTAACACTGGCGGCATGCCCAGACTTATTATTCTTAGAAATCACTGTGTTGTTTATCAGACAGTTCAAAGAGAAACTATTTATACTTCCTTGTCACCTCATAAGAGGTTATTGAAGAGTTTTTGTTTTTTGGGGGGGAGGTGGGGAGGCTGGTATTGCAGAAAGGTCAGAAGCTTCAGCAAAATGTGACGTGAGGAAATTACACCTGACTTCACGCTCAGCTGAATTAAGGACTTGATATTTATCTTTTTACAATGTTGCAATTAGGACTGTGACGGTATGGATTTTTTATTAACACGGTGATAAAGCACCCAGTCAATGCGGTATGATGGATTATCGTGGTACCCCGGTGATCGCCGCAACCATGCTACCCCTGCTGCTAAACCGCTTTAAGGTCAGTCACATTTGACCGTATTATGACCTCCTTTCTCCAATCTGTTGTTAAATCTCTGACTGGAAAATATTTGCCCAAAATGAACGGCACATCAAGTTAAAACAGAGTCCAGTTAGCTCTTTTTTATTTACCTCGACCTGGATGACTGAGAGCCTACATGCTCATCAAGTTCCTTACTATAATATTTAAAGCTCTTGAGTGATGCAGTGATGCTTTTGGCAAGCTGAATAACGAATAACATCAGATTTGATTATGTCTGGTCACAATCATTACACTTTTTTTATTATATTGCTTTTTAAAATGATTTCTTTCCAGAAAAGCAGACAAAGATGTTAAAGCATGAAGGCCAAGAAGTGAACTGCTATGATTATTGAGTATGAGGCGTGGGCTTTAGCCGACTTACATATTAATCACCTGCTGTTCAGGATGTAGACTGTGCTCATATTTGAAAGTGTAGCAGTGAGGAAGAGTGTGCGCAAGGGAGATTTTCATGGACGTGATCTGCCTGCATGCTGAAGCATCAATGGAAGAAAAACAAAACCCAGAACTCACAAAATCAATTCCCATTTGGAACAATCTAGATGAAACAGGATTAACTACAACGAGAGGCTTCAGTCTGTTCTTCGCTGTCTGCTGTTTAATAATCATTTAGCTCAAATAGATTCAACTTTGAAATCTCTTCAGTGACTTTACTTTGCACATTTAGTCTAAAACATCAGTGCTCACTCTGTAGAGTGCTTTCTTATTATACATACTTGTTTGTAACCTTTTCTAATCATGCAAAGAGAAACTTGGATGCAGAGATGGGGCTGAGAGAAGAAAAGACATCATAAGTCATAAATGTGACGTGGTGCATTCAAGTGTCTTTGAAGTGATACCGTAAAAGCACAATGTGGCAGGAACCTGTTGTTTTCCAGACAGACAGAGGGTATTATGGGACAGGTCAGATGGCTGTTGTCACTGAATGTTGTTGAGGACAGAAAGGACAGAGACGTTTTAACATCACAGTGTTGTAAATCTTACAACATTCAAGTTGAGTGTATTTTCACTTGAGCAGTCGTCCTCTCATCCACCTGTTTGCTAACAAGGAAGTGTCACAGATTTCACTTCATTTCAATCAATCAATCAATCAATCATGAATTTGGCATGTCATTAAACCAAAAATTAGTGTGAGTGGATCCAGTGGGTCTCAAACGGCATGTTTGCGTCTCTAAAGGCAGTTCCTGTTGTTGGTTTCAAATAATTCCTCCGTAATAAAATCCCAGGCGGTGTGTTTGAGTCAAGGAAGCTGAGCTTTACAGAAGATTCTGGGATTTTAATTGAAGGCTGGCAGCAGCAGGTCCACACCAGATCGATGGCATTTCACCCCCAGTGGGGTTTCTAGATATGACTGGCCTGCCTGAAAGGGTCTGGCCCCAAGGGAGCCCACTCAAGAGGACAGGACACGCACACACACACACACACACACACACACACACACACACACTCAGCAGTAGGTGAGTGACATGGCTCAGCGATAAGGCTGCTACCAGACCTTCATCATCTGTCTCTGCAGCTTTTTCAGCTTATTATCAGCTCCATCAGCTCTTCTTCCTCTGTCCTCTTCCTGCCTTTGTCCATTTATATTTGACTCTCTACAGGCTTATTGGATTCAGAGAGAGGAACAATATATCATTTTCCTGATGTTTGAAAGACATGGCCTTCTTTCTGTGTTTTTGGCAGCCTGTTTTTCCAAAATGGATTCATCACATACGAAAAAAGGTCATGCAGAGCCAGACAGGAAATGTATGTCTAATATATTTTGGTGTGGTCCATCCCTAATTTCCCATGGATGTTGAAGTTTTGGTTTGGGTTGAGGCATATTTTTCAGTATGGATCACCTCCCTGGTTCCTCATTTTACATTCCCATCAATGATCTCATGCGTAGATTATGCTGGGGAAGAAAACATTGCCACATTTGAGTATTATAGCTCTATGGTTTCCCCCGCCATCTCCTCACCCTGCTGCAGTTGCAAACATTGCACACATTACCAAACCTGAAATACGGCACAAGGGAGCACCATTCAGTAAATACAGTTTGTGTTGTGCTCTTGGTGTGTGAGTCTGCAGTCCTGTGGATTGGGAAGGTAATTTCACCCACGGAGAGGCTTCTGAGAGAGAGCATCTTTACTTTTACTGAAAAGTAAGTCCAGATACAAAGCATCAGAAAATGTCTCAAAAGGAAGAGAAAAAGAAATGAAAGATTGAATGTGATATATCTACTTTCTGCTATGTGACAGGTCAGTATGACACAGAGAGAGCATTGACATGAGGGACAGACAGACATCAAACTGACAGTATCCATATCATTTCTTGGCTGGTTATAGGAACTATAATTTCATAGTTTCCTTTGCTAGTGTTACAGTAATAGTGCTGCTTGAGCACAAACAGTTTCATATTGTGCTAAGTAGATGACATCCTCACAAGTGTGTCTGTTAAGCTTTTTTTTAAGTATATTTTAAGTATATATTTATTTTTTAAGTAAATATAGCCTCCCAAAATTGATTTCTCAGCATACAGTTGTGTACACACACTCTTAAACAGTGTCACTTTCATGCTCTGATGATACCAGCTCTTACCTGTGTCTTATCACGCATTAGACCTTATGTAATGGCGTGTTAAGCTTTGATGGAGCTCAGAAAGAAGTATTAAGTTTGAAATAATGTGCTGCAACAGAAGCATAGCGCTGCCAGTACTGAAGTTTAGGAAGCCACCGAGCCTGTAACAACACATGATTAATACACGCTTTGATGTCTCACAGTTAGCAGAAATACAATGGCCCTGATGTGTGTGTGTGTGTGTGTGTGTGTGTGTGTGTGTCCATTCCAGTAGAGTTCACCAAACTGGACCTGTCCTCTTTGCAGTCTGTCCATCAGTTTGTTCAAAGGTTCAAGGAGCGGGACCTGCCATTACACATCCTGGTCAACAATGGTGAGTGAGTTACACTGCATATGTAGAGCAGTCCATCTAGTAGAAATCCCTCATTCTTCATCTAACAGTAAATTATATTAAAGTGGATATTGTTTTTAGAGATCTCCTGGAATTTTCCAGGTTCTTTCATCATATTAATCATATTAAAATAATAAAGTCTACTTCTTTTGGTTGTCTATCTTAACTTCTGTACTCGCCTGCTCACTGGTTTTAATGCACTCTCTATCTCGGTACACAGTGTTCAGGTCAAAGCTGTGATCTGCCTCTGATGAGCCACTGAAGACGGATCACACATAATGAACTCTGTGTTGAACACTGCAGACACATTAGAGACCTCCCACAGGTTATTAGGGTTATTCTTGACCCATTTGTGGCCGTTAGGACACTATGGGCTCTTTTTCTATTATGTGTGTTCTTCTAGGCCCAGATAAAATGTGGGTATTAGTGTTTGAACGATGAAATATATTTTTGTGCGCTTTAAATGCTTGTGTATGTGTGTCTCTAGCGGGTGTCATGCTGGTTCCTGAGGGTTGTACTAAGGATGGATTTGAGCAACACTTTGGGGTGAACTACCTCGGCCACTTCCTGTTGACCTGGCTGCTCTTGGATATACTGAAGGATTCTGGGAAATGTGGAAACTTCTCGCGTGTGATCAACGTCTCCTCCTCGTCCCACCGCATCGGCGAGATCAGACTGAATGATTTAAATAGCTGGTGGGCTGATGCACACGTACACGTTAGCTATCACAACCATATCAGATGATGTATTGCAAAGCTAGCTGTTTAAAACGGTGTTTTTAGAGACCATTTAACTCACTGAGTGCCACTTTTATAAAACAGAAAGTGCCTAGTGCCAGCGTTTTTGGTCATTTTGAGTCATCTTTCATGACCCACAGAATATTCTGTACCATTTCTCTGAAAACACAGAATAGCTCAAATGAAAGAAGAGACTCTTATTTCATCATGAAAAAAATGTTTGTTTTTACCTTGTTCCATTCTGTTCCACTCAAGCGTTGGATTTTAAATGACGTTAAAACACGTCAAAGGCACTTAAAGAGTTAATAAGTGTGAACACGATAATTCAAAGGGCAAAGTTTGTGTAGCCTCTCGCTGTGTGCTATAAAATAAAAGTAATGTATAATATCCTAATATCCTAAATAAATTAAAAATTATTTAATTTCTAGATGCCATTCTCCACTATGATACTATGATACCAGCAGAACTTTAGTGATGAAGTACACTAATCAGTCCCTCCAGTATTTCGCAGTTTTTGATTGTTGCGATCAAAAATGCTTTTCTCAGTAATTACGATACAATTTGCAGTTTTATGTGCCTTTTTTTTGCAAAATATTGCAGTAATTGTCAAAAATTGCAAGTCAACAAAAATAGTGATTTTTTAAAAAACAAATTACTAATAAAAAAGAAGAGTTGTATACATGATGATAAGCATACTGCTTTCATGTAAAACATTAAGAAACTGCTTTACGTGATCTTTTGCCTTTATTTTTGTTGGCAAATGCAAGATGTTGGCATTCTTCATCCTGGATCTCAGTGGGCTTTGCAATGTTGTATCACGTTGATGACTGTCGCGCAACGAACCACATAATTTACGTTTTTTCCAAATAAAGTGGGCAAATCACAGGAATTTTGAATAATTGCAAGCCACCGCAAATATTGTGGTCATTGGTTGAATTTGTGTTAATTATTGTGATTCCTGGAGGGACTACACAACCAAATAATATAAAGTAATACACAACCAAAAGTTGAGGTCTTTAGCTGAGAGGTTCCTAATGTAACTCCTTCACACAAACAGCAGCTAATAAAAAGAAAAATGGCTTGTATTGTGCTGACTGCCTGCAGGTGTGTAAATTGTAGATGTTTTCCTGTAGATGACGCACATCAGCAACTGCTGTCACTGTTACGTTTATTGCAGATAGTTGGTGCTTATATAATGCTGGCACTGTGTCTCGTCTCAAACACTGTGCGTCCTTGTTTTCCAAATTTGCCTGTTGAGCCTGAGAGGGCTTGTTATATTTCAATGGAAGAAGAACCTGACCTTGTTAAGCAAGACATGGAAAGATTTTACCTATTGCGACAACATATTTTTTTCCCCTGAATACACTGAGCAAAACTGGTGTTTTCCTGCTTTTTTTCCTTGATATGTTCATAGACAGGCAGATTTTCTGAAACAGTTTTAATGTAACAGTCTGACGGTATTTATCACTTTCTTTGTCTCTATCTTCTCTTCAGCCAGTGTTATTCAGCCCATGCTGCTTATTGTCACAGTAAGCTGGCCCAGCTGTTATTTAGTTCCCACCTCCACCAGGAGCTGCAGCTTGGAGGTTTCCCACTGAGTTCATGTGCTGTGGATCCTGGCATGGTGGATACTGCTCTCTACCAAAACCTCTGGAAACCACTCTGTGTGGTGCAGAGCATCATTGCTCGCCTGCTTTTCAAGGTAAAACTTTGTCTTCAGCATTTCATTCATCTTTGATTTATGTCATCCTGCAACACAATCTGTGTTACTTTAAAGTAATCTGTAAGAGTTCAGTCCTGCTTTTTCGGGGACATCCTGTTCTACAGTTTCCAGAATAGTGGGAGCAGCAAAACAAACTATATTGTTTCAATAAATAAGTCAGGAAATATTCTACCTCATTCTGTGAGCAACAGTGCTCTGCTTTTGTGCTGCTCACAGCAAGAGTCTGTGAACAGTGAATGTATTTGCTGACCTTGCTGAGTAGTTGGTGTTCAGTCTGTTGCCTGCTGCTCCTTATCTAACAGCTCACTGCGGCTGCTGCTTCATGTTACATTAAGTCCCTGACACATTTAAAAACATCACGAAAATGACTGTTCTTATACCGCTGTCACACTGAAATTAGCGTGTCGACACGGCTTGGATTGGCATTTGGGCTCCTTCACAGTGCTAGCTGACGCGGCTCTGACCTCCAGCTGTGAGAGCTGTGTGCCTGTTTTTCATCCCTCCCATACATCATCGTGTTGACAACGTCATCATCACAGATTATGCCGGAACACAGCGAGGTAAACAATGGACAGTATGGACATGAGCGAGTCACGTGTTAACGTTGTTGTTTAGTGCGTTACAATTTGTCCCTTTTGCAAAGTGTAAAACCCAGGGCAGTACTAATACTAATACTAGTACTAATGCATACTGCCATGATCAATAAAAAAAGGTGTGTCAGATCGCTGTTCAAGATGTATATAAATACAGTTGCGTAGTTCACACTGGGATTCCCCGATCAGTGGGATTTCCCCGGAATGATGTTAGACTAAATCACATATGTTCTCCTATTAAAGATGATGTCGCTACACATTTGATACGTTTGATTGAATAAAATCTCTGTCCTTCAGAGTTTGGTCTCTAGAGGTAAACAGGAAGACTGATCTTATGAGTGATCAGCTCTGCAGCTCTGGAGCTTCACAGTAACAGCCTGACAGGCTGCTCAGTGACTAAAGCAGGACATGACAGGCAGATACATCAACGTCTTCGAGTAAATAACGAGTCGACGCAGGTCGACACGGCTTGACTTTCACACTGCAGCCGATCCGATCCGAGCCTTGTTGACGCGGGTAAGAAAATACCGCGTCGACACACTAATTTCAGTTTGAAAGTGGTAATAGTGGCCAGTGACAAATGAGCTCATTGACAAATACATTGCATTTCATAATAAAAGTCTCCAGTAAGATGCTCTTAGTGTGAAGCAGCAGCAGTAGGAAGTGTTGGGTTTGCTTTAGCAGTAACTTACTACAGCAGGAATTGTCACAGACACCCAGTTTGTTTACTTCAAATATATACATATTGTAATACTTTCTTCAATGACAGTGATATTTTGACCAAGATTGATTTCATGTAAATCATTGCGGTGATTATTTTAAATCCTTGACCGCTCTCTATTGTCCCTTAGGTTTCTGTTCCTGTTTTTTAAATGACTTCTTTTATTAATCCATCTATTTATGTGTTTATTATTTGATTTATTTTTTTACCCATATTTATTATCCAGGTTCTAATTCTTTAATTCAGCTCAAAGGTGGCTTTTTCCTCACTTAAGGTCTCAGTGCCATGCCATGCCTAAGTGTGGATGTGTGTGTATGTGTTTATTTGGGGTTGGGGTGGGTTTGTTATATTTCTTTTTTTTTTTTTTTTCATTGTTGTTTTTTTTTAGTGAGGTAATTTGAAATGTTGAAAAGTGCCATATAAATAGTTTGATTTGACTTGGATTTGAAGGAAATAAAGCGCTCACTCTGAGGATCTAAATTACAAAACAGAAAATCTCTATAAAGATTTGGAGGGAAATTCTCATGGAGTGATAAAGCTAATCATGTCAGACATTTAAAAAAAAAAACAAAACATGAAAATGTTTGTCATGAATTTCAGTTATATAGCTCAGTGGACACCTAATGGGACGTGACTCTGTAATAGTCACAGTATACGGTATGTGCATTGATTGCTTGGATGGTTTAAAAACTCAACCTGTGACTCTGTAGTTTTTTACTTTAACTGCTCTGTTAAAATGTCTTCAGTGGTGATCTGGAACAACAAACTCAAGTACAGACGTTGTAGATGTTCTATTTTTACAAGATGAGACACTCTTGCATGCACACACTCATACACAGTTCACACACATGGAAATGGAAGGGCTACTAAAAATCCAGGCAGGATATTCACAGTGTGTTTTATTTTAAAACCGTTCTCGCTTAGCTTAAAGCACCGGCTGCAGGCTGTTGTTAACTCCAGGATTTAATGACATGAGACACGTCAGCACCCTTGAGCCCAAAACGGCGATTGTCACAGGCATTTGCCTCCAGTCCTTGAGATGGCTCTGCCCCACATACACAAACACATTAATCACACAAACTCATGCATGTAATCATCAACTCACAAACTGTGATGCCCTCCCATTAAGACACCTTTTTATCTAAAGCCACATAATTTAGGTTCATGCAGAACCACAGCCTGGAAGATAGAAGGAGGAAAAGGAAAGCCATGTCAGCAAGCCCCAATCACTGAGGAAGTAGACTTTGTGAAATGACGAGATATACAACAGAGCAAGAAGTGAGCTGACTAATGACTCATAGAATCTAATACTCTAAACTATAAACAAAAACACTCACAGGGAGATATGTGAAAAATCTTCTAAACGATAAACTTCATTATTCTGCAGACTTAAATTATTCATCTGCAAATGGTGTTTGCTGGTTTTGGTGACAGAGAAATCACATCAGAAATCATACGTAGTCATATGTGGCATTTACTGATTGACCATAATGTCAATGAGGAAGAGGATCAGTTCATTTATTACTTGTGACAGAAAACATTTGACCGACCCATCTTTTCTTTTATTTGTGTTTCATTCATGCTTTGCAACATCACATGCCAAGGACTTTACCTGTAAGATTATTTTGTATTGCTTTACTTCATTTGATTGATTATGACCAGTCTTGCCAGACAACATGTAACTAGTTACTTTTTAAAAAAGTAAGATTACATATTACTAGATACTTTTTAAAATAATTAATGCCTTCCTTTTCTAAATTACTCACTGCTGAAAGTAATTAGTTACACTACTCCTCATCACCTGAGACGCACAATAACTCAACTGAAATCATGCAAAATTAAACTCATTTACACAAAAAATATAGTCCTTTAAGCCAAGTAATAATTAATTCATAGGAACACTTAAAATTCATGTTTGAAAGTAGTACTACAACACACACACACACACACACAGTGTACTGTTGATGCTTGCAGGATGTGAGTCCCTCTCTGCTCTGAAACCTGCTCCTGGTCTCACAGCTGACACTGAGATCATTGTTAAAATGCATCAGCATGCACACACACACACACACACACCCTGAACCTTCTTTTCACTGACGCTAACATACAGTGGCATCCACCCTCTGAGGTTTACTCACACACACACACACACACACACCTACATGTTATTTGTTTTTTTGCAGTTATAACTTGTCGTTGAACTTCCTGGGCTTGCTTCCTTTTTTCTTAATGCATCTTCGGTATGTGGTGATTTTTAAAAATTCAGGTAGTGGTACATCTTTATACGTGTCCCTGTTTGCATTTCCCTCAGACTCCTGCAGAGGGCGCTGCCACTGTGCTCTTTGTCGCTCTGTCACCAGCCCTGGAGGGGGAGTGTGGGGGAGGCTACTGGGCCAATGGACGCAGGGAGATGACAACACCCCCGACCTTTGACCCCCAGCTGCAGCGAAGCCTATGGGAAACCAGCATCCAGTTGCTGGGCCTGCAGTCATGAAAGGGACAAGAGGACAACAGATTGGACTGAGCCTTGAAGACTGCATCAGATAAAGACCCTTTCCTCGGGCTGACCAACCTCCTCTTCTCCTTTTTGTAGCTGTTTATGTTGACAATCCACCGCTAGACTGTGATTGGCTTTTAATGAGAGTGAAGACCATTCTTTTGTTCCAGACCCGCCAAAGAAGGGCTATAGGGGACTGATTTTTTTCTTAATGAGCAAGCAAACATATACAAACACACTCTAGGGTTATCTCAAAATGATTTTGCTAGCATAGCTATTGGGCAGCTGATTTAGACCTTTGATCATAAATAACCTGATGTCTGGCGAGAGAGATTGTTCCACAGTGTCATGTTCAAAAAGCTGCAATGACACGCACCTCACTCTGCCTTAATGTCATTGGTCTGGCTTCCAGTGAAGATGGTCATTGTCTCTCAGTGAACTAAATGCCCTTTCAGAGGCTTTTCCTTCATAAAAATAGAAATCTCAGCAAACATCAAGATGCTTTTTGATTGTAATGATACTTAAATTCAAAAGCTGAATTTTGGCGCACTGGCTTCAAAATCATGTCGGACTAGCTCCAGCACACACACACACACACACACACACACACACACACACACACACACACACACATTCATGCACCAATGGCCTGATTGTTCCAGTGTGAACCTGCCTTGCCGTGGTGGGAAATGTGATGTCATTAGTTTGCTTTGACACATGACATCATGATATCTTGAGTTCACGGGGCATCTTGCCATCCCACTTCTTTGACTTTGTTTTGTTTTGGTACATTCATGTGCTTGTACTGGTTATTAGTGAGTCTTCATGCTAAAGAATGGTAGGTGTAGTATAGACTGTGTTTTAGGTGTTCTCATAAAGATGCTGTGAAAACATGATCAACTCCTCTCTCTGTCCACAGCTTAGCAATCCAACAAAAGATGTTGCTTCGGACCCGATTGAGGGATTTAGGATGATGCTACAAAACGAGGAAATCTGATGTAGAAGTAGGACTAAATTAGGAATAATTCCCCCTGTAGATCTGAGAGTGATGATGCAGCTAGGTTTGTTTGGGGGAATTTTCATGCTGTTGACATTTTCTAAAGCCAGGCTTTCCAGATGTTTCCGTCAGCTTTTTGTCTGCTCAGAAACAATGGGGAACCAACTGCCATTTAACCCTGTTTTTATTTGCGATTTGTGTTTTTCCGTGCCTGTGAAATGTATTATGCACATGAGATAATTAACTTGTGCTTTTTAGACCCAATTCATGTTAAGGGATAGCACAACAATGGCAAGGAAGAAGAGAGAGGGAAAGCACTGTTTTTTTCCCCCATATTTCAGCTGTGATTGGTTCCTCATTGCTGCTGCTTCCTCATTTGGCGCTACTCCCAGTGCATTGTGGGATTGAGATTTCCCAGCAGTGAGAATCAAACTCCATCTGCTGAGCTGACACACACAATCACTCAGAAACATTCAAAGTCGTACATCTGGGCACCGGCTTATCTAAACAAGCACACAACAAACAAACGCGTCTGCTCATGCAGGAAAATATTCCCATGCACACCGCGCCATGAAGCCATCTCCACTGTGATGAAGCATTTTAGCTGTGAGGCTGAAAAGTTTTCTCTCAAACTCAAGTAAAGTTTTGGCTGAAGAATCCTGCCTACCCCACTTACTGACACATTTCTGTATGTGTATAGTGTTGCTTTCAATCCTGTCACTGAGCGTCCAGCATTCGTTACAATCTGCCATATGTGAAGCAATAGTATCACTGATAGCTAATTCAGCCAGTAGCACAGAACCAGACATTAGGAATAAGAAAAGAGCCCAAGATACCAGCTTCAAGTTGCCCGTAATATCAGGAATTCAAAGTTTCTCTGTCCATGTATAGAAACATTAAAGTGATAGTTCAGAATTTTGGACATGGGCCTCATTTCCAAGTGAGCCGGAGTGTTGGAGACGTGTGGAGACATTTTTCAACAAATTTAATTCAGTCCTTCTAGTTGCAGAGTTCACTGGTGCTAGGCTAACTTAGGTCAGTAGGTCTAGTTAGTCTGCCGTCTTATCCACTCCACAGCGCACCTGAGGCAAATCAGTTATAAAACCAGACTATCAATATAAATGACTGTGCTGATAGAATAATTTTAGACATAAAGCTAACCTTGCATTTTGAAGGCAGCAGCGGCGTACTATACTTCCTGGTAGTAAGCTCGACAGCAGCAGACTGATATCACCTAACAGCTAGGGTACCGGATCTATAATAGTTTGTTTACATGCAGCTGTCATTGATAGATGATGTAGAGTACACAAAGAAGCCTGTTCTGAAAATCAGACTTTCTGATGTCTTTGAATGAGCAATTTTTCTCCAACGAACCGTACCTGGACGAGTCGGACTATACAGACGAAGAGCTGAGAGAGATGGATGCTAAAAGGGAAGAAGGAGAGAGAGCGTCTGTAAGACAGTCTCCGCTGGAGCCACAGAAAACCAGGACAGAAGAACCAGAGACTGGTGGTGCCAGTGAGGAAAATGCACACAAATGCAGACGGAGGAGGAATGCAAGGTAAACAAACTATTATAGCTCTGATAACCTAGCTGCTAGGTGATATCAGTCCACCGCTGCTGAACTAACTGCTGCTACTGAGACATAAATCCTTCAAAATGCAAGGTTAGTTTTATGTCTAAAATTATTCTATCAACACAGACATTTACATCGATAGTCTGGTGTTACAACTGATTTGTCTCAGGTGCACTGTGGAGTGGATAAGACTGTTTTTAATGGCAGGCTAACTAGACCTACTGACTTGCGTTAGCCTAGCACCAGTGAACTCTGCAGCTAGAAGGACTGAATGAAATTTCTTGAAAAATGTCTCCACACGTCTCCAACACTCTGGCTCACTTAGGAATGAGGCTCTATGTCCAAAATTCTGAACTATCACTTTAAATTATGTTGTTAATGTGCATTTTTGGAGTGGTTCAGTTGTGTTGTTTTGAAGCAGTTTGAAGGTGAGTCAGGGGCTGAAAGCTCTGAAGGATGCAGCCCTCTAAAGGTCAGGCTCTACTCTGGACGGTCTGGAGTCACAGAGATAGAAACTAATGGTGTGTTCAGGCGCTTCTTGTCAACTCATTCAATAATAGGCTTATTTTTGCCACCAGAGAGCCAATAGTTTGCAGTAAGAAATGTCAACACTTAATAAACACCAGGAACCCCGTGTTGCTTCCATGTATTTGTGATTTACATGTCCATGCTGCAAACAGTGGTGTTCATGCCTGGCTTCCATTATTTACAACCTATTATCGTTCTTGTCTGATATGATTACCAGGAATGGATCACCTCAACACAGCTACCTGGTAAATTCACCATGATCAAATGAATTAATAAGTTGACAAAGATTGCCTGAGTGCTCCATTTAGCCGTCCACCAGCACATAGTGCATTGTTTAATCTTAAGTCATGTATCTTGGTCTCGTTGACTCATTATGATGAAATACAGAATTTAGAGGGTTCATCTTTAGACAGATACTGAGTTCATGTCATATACTGTCATCAATATCACACCGTTTGGGTTAAATTTAAGGGTCAGTGTGTAGTATTTGAGGGTCATATTAGCAGAACTGGAAGATAAGATTAATAATGTTGTAATATGTTTTCATTCATGTATAATCAGACATGAACCTTAGAATGAGTGAGTGGTTCCTCCTCCCTGTTTCTACCAAGTACTGGCTCTAGAGGGAGGATTTTAATTATGTTACCTGAAGGCCACCACAGTCCTCTCAGCATTACTGTGTTTTTGTACTTTGTGGCTCACATTACTGCAGTCTTGAAAAGGGAGCGGTGAGTTGTGGGCTACTCACTTGGTAGCACACTGAAACTGTGCCGCCAGATGCTGCAAAATTCTACGCACTGTCCCTTTAATGTTGAATGACTTGAGTCAAACTTACTGAATTACAATGAGCAGATTTTAGTTGGGACCTCATAATAACGATAACTTCAATATGACATGAACCCAGCACAGCAATCCACAGCACAGTTTAACATAACAGATTCACTCAAATGTTCCAAATTAAGGCCAGTTATTAGCAACTACACACCCTGACCAGCAGTTTTACCTCATTTCAGTGAGAGTGGTTGATTCCTGTGAGCCCAACAGGGTTCTGTGTGTTTAGGGGTTAAAATAAGCAATTAATTAAGTAAATAATTAATTCAGCTAACTTACTGGGAAATATCACAGTCTAGACACTTATCGTATTTGAGAAGAAAGTTAAATTCACATTTGAAATTGTAATTTAAAGCAAACTTATGTTTGTTTTTCTGGTGTAGAACTTGTGTAGATATTGACTACATACCAGCAATACTTCTCAGTCCTTGAGTATCTATTCTTCTACTCAGTGTCGTCAGACTGCTTGGAAACAAACTGTTTATCGCCTCAGTGCTTCCTTGTTTGACTGCGTGGTTCCCCGGGACAAGTGTAAGGGACTAATAACAGAAGGACAAACAGCAACACCTAAGTCCACTTAAACCAAGGCGTTCGCTTCCCTTCACACAAAACACCAGCTTGCTACTCAGCTGCGCTCATTTAAAAAGTACAGGGTGGGCTACATCCTGTCAAAGAGCTACCGTGTTTTTCACAGTCCAGCAGCTGCTGCAGCAGATGTATTAATATCTGAGAGGGAGAGGGGGAGTACGTCTTTCTATCTATCTGAGCACAAGGTTTTCCAAAGACGAGGCGAGGTCAGTCTGCCTTTGTGTTCTTCTGCGCACAGAAGAGGGCTGCTAAATTATCAATGATTATACCTTGTCATATATATATATGTGTGTGTACACACACACATATATATACATATATATATATGTGTGTGTGTGTGTACCGTACTCCAGGAGCGCTCCACACAGACAGGACAACATATTAACTTTCTTAACTTGAAGTGCAAATATAGAAAAAGAGCAACTCTAACTGTCTGTGATGTTGTCTGTGCGTGGTTTACTTGTATATTAACCTTTTCGAAGCGTCGTCGCTGCTGGATACTGACCAGTGGAGCTGTATGTAGACTGATGACGCTCTGATAGCCATTCTCTTGTCTGATCTGGGATCACATTTATATTAAATGTTTCAGTCCCAAGTTCTGCAAATCCTAAATGCGTGTATATGTATAGGAAGAGAGATAATATATGAAGATGTATACAGGGGCTAACCAGATGAACTGAGTCCTTACTCTGATGCTAGTCCAGTCAAGAGGAAACACATGCAGACATTTATCTGTCCTTTAACCTTTACTGCCATGCCCCCGTACCAGTTTCTGCTTCGTTGCATGCATGACCTTTTCACTTTCATTAACAGAGGATGTTCCCACCTCCAATCCAGTGTAAATATTCAGTCCATCTGGGCCCCTGAGGATTTATGAAATGTGCAAAATGTTTTATTTTTATCATGATTTTTCTTGTTGTTGAGATGTTATTGCTTTTGCTGTGCCTCTAAGAAGAAAATTTCCCTCATATATGTGTAACTGTAATTTTTCATGTAGAAATGAGCTTGTAGAAACTGTGATTACCGTCTTGTCCCGTGCATTGCCGTCAGTTTTCTTCTCTCTTTGGTGGAGTGATGGGGGTGCACATGATGTGCGTGTGTGTGTGCGTGTGTGTGTGCGTCTAGATAAAAGAGTGTTTTTTTTTGTCAATGGTTGTGATATTCCAGCAGCAGCCACCACCTTTTCTATTATCCAAAGCCTCTCAATAAACATATCATTGTGCCAGTCTCGCTCTCCATCCTTTACACACAGTGTGCAAGTGAGAAACTGTCAGACTGATGACACGCAACATGAGACAGCAAGCCTCAAGCACAGTCTGAACTTTTGAGATATTCTCAGATCCACCAGTGAAACACACATTTACACTGTTACATTGTGACTACATTACATTCACCAGTAGTCCTACATTTAATCATCAACATCACTTGATGTTACAAATGCTGTTGTATTTCAGAGGATTTTTCCACCTTGACAACTGATCAGCAGTCCTTCAAACCAGAAGAATTTGTCATCTGAAAAATCAGCAAAAAAATGTTGGTGAAAGGCAGCGTCAACCCATAGATGTTAGTGTTGGTGTTCAAAAGTGGACACATTAAGCATACATAGTGAGTTTAACTGGGGATAATATTGCAGGAAGGAAAACCCTTAAATCAGAGAAGCAGAAAGAGAATCCCTCTCCTTTGCTCCTCACTAAATATATTCATAAACCTTGGACTCTGAGAGAGTGCAACAAATGAATCAGACGTCTTCCCGCCTGCATAAGTGACAATAGAGTTGCTATTAGAAGAAGCAGAAAAGAGCTCCTGTCATCTTGTCTTAAAGAAAAATGCCACAGAGACGCTTGATCAGGCAGCCGAGGCAACATGATGCAAAGCCACGAAAATCATGGTGCATTTGAACGGCTGGTGAGCAGAGGAACATCATGTACATGCCGACTTGTGAGAATGAATATCTGACACAATGAGAGAATGATGCACGATGTCTATCCAGCTCTTTGTAACATGAGGACTCACACAATACATGGCTGCGCTTAATTGACCGTCGTCTGAACTCAGAAAGAGAGAAGGAAAGAGCGAGATGACAAAATGATCGTCCTCATTCATGTCTTGGAAATTGATGCTCATATACTAGAGACAATTTCTGGTTAATAACAATTATTATAATATGCAAAGCATTCTAAACACAGTTAATTGGTCCTTATTCAACCATTAAGAGGCAGTTCTCTCCTAATGGGAGATTTAATGAAGTCATTGCATGCACTAAACTAGGAAGTGGCCAATAAGCATTCATTTATCTAATTGCTGCTAAGTGAGTGAGGACATTATTATTCATAGCTATACTCAAGTGGGACCTGGACCAGTCACTCACCTTTTTCACCTGCAGCATAGTGTCATTGTCAAAAAGTGGCATGTGTCTCTGTAAATGATCAGACAGGGAGCATTTTAACCCATAATCAAACCTTACTTTCTAAACTGGTGCATCCATCCATCCATCCATTAATGCTTATCCTCATAGGGTCATGGGGGGGCTGGAGCCTATCACAGCTGTCTTAGGGTGAAAGGCAGGGTACACCCTGGACAAGTCTCCAGTTCATCACAGGACACATAGAGACAGACAACCATTCACACTAACATTCACACCTACGGTCAATTTAAATTAACCAATTAACCTAATCCCCATGCATGTTTTTGGATGGTGGGAGGAAGCCGGTGTACCCAGAGAGAACCCACACAGACACAGGGAGAACATGCAAACTCCACACAGAAAGGCCCCGGGCCCGGGATTCGAACCCAGTACCTTCTTGCTGTGAGGCGACAGTTAAACTAGTCCATTTTAAGGTAATTATGACTGTACGGTACTTAATCACAGTTTTAGGTACTCATTCTTTCCTGCTGCTTTTCCTGCCCTCAGGTGTTCCTGATCCTTCAGGATTCGTCGGTGGCTCTGCTGGCTTTTGCTCTCAGGACTCCAAACTCCCATTGTTTTGTTAATTCATTACATTATTGATGAATCAAACCTTTTTGCCCTTTAACTCTCAGGTTTGGTGCCCTATAACCTGTAGGTATGTTTCTGGTCCCATGGTTGATCCAAACATGTTGTGAAACTTTCTATTTATACAACATTTATTTGACAGTTACTTTGTTAAAATCGCTGCACATCTACACGGGCACATTCAATGATTCTGACTGATTAGATCACTGGTGGTGAATTGAGTGGAGCTACACTAGGAATTAAGAGATGTCACCAAACTCTAGGTAGGTTAGTACTGAGAGAAAGAGTAAAGGAAAAGGTAGTGACAATTTATTTCTCTTTCAGCCCTTCACTTTTTTCTGAGTTACTTATACCTCATTTACTGACTTTCCTGGACATATTCTTTCCATATAATTTGACATTACATGTATTAACTTTTGTCTTATGTTCTATATTCATTGTTGTTATGCTGTATGTGGTCATGAAATAATAATTTGTTCATCCTAGAGGAGAGATTCATCCCTTTCCCCTCCCCTCTTTGTGATGTTTCTAATATTTTCACCCTGTTAATCTTTCTTTAGGGGAGTTTAGTAGGTGAGTTTTATTGTTTCATATCCTGTACAGATTGTAAAGCCTCCTGAGGCAAATTTGCGATATGGGTTATATTACACATCAACCAACTTATATTTTTGATTGAACATAGTTTAATTTTATGTTTTGTTTTCTTGATCTGAAGTCATTCTGATCAACAGATGTGGCCAACAGATGTCTAATAATTAACAGATTAACAGATGTCTAGTTCATGCACTGTTCAGTGTTCAGCCTTTCTTTGACCTCCTAGCAGCAGGAAAGCACTGCAGTGTTATATTATCGTGTGCAAAACCAGAGCTGAACATAACAAGGCATAAATACCTGTGTACAATAACAGATGTAGGAAAACCCAAAAATGAGTCACAAATGAATGTTTTTTTCCTCTCTAGCTTTATCGAGGGAACCATGCAATTTTAATTTCCAGGTTGACCTACAAAAATACATCATCCCTGCAGCAAACTTAAATCTGGTGTAATGATCATAAGGAATCTTAAATCACTGAAAGGCAGGTGAATAATTGACAAAACAAAAAACAAGTAAGGCTGTCTTTTCCTGTCCTGCAGAGAGAGCGAGAGAGGACGGTGTGTCTGCAGGTGCCCCTATTAACAGCCTCTAAGTGTGATTTTAAGATGGCCATTAATCTTCCAGGCAGCAGTGGTTTGTGGGAAAGGCTAGACAGCTCAGGGCTAAGTGATACTTGTAGCCTGTCAAGACTCCTGATGGAGAGACGGATGTGTGGACACACACACACACGCACACACACACATCTGGTGACTGTGAAAAATGTATTTAGTCTTACATCATAAGAACAGCAATATGACTCCAGTGATAAACAACTTAAGTCGTCTGCTGCTTGTTCCTGACTCAGAGGTCAAACCCAGAATCTGAAACAGGTTTCTGGACCACATCCAGTGCCAATAAATCAATATTCATCAGAGTTATCTTTACACAGTTTGTCCATTCTGTGAAGTCCTAGTTTGTTTGTATTGTATTGTATTTCAGTCAATCTGTTTCTAACCACGTGTGCTCCACCTCTGCATGCTCTCTAACTGTATAGCCGGATTGTTTACAGCAGTTGGTATGAGGCCAGAAGAAATACAGATGGAGACCTCTTAGTGTGCATCAGCGGTGTGTTTGGTATTATACATAATTTTGCAGATATTGCAGATGTATGTGCAGTATTTTAGGAGGGTAATTACTCATATATGACATGACTCTTCTGGGCCCCACTTTGTAGGCTTTATTCTATACTGAAAGGGGAAGTTCTGTTTTTTACACATTGAACATTATTTCTGGGATAAAATACTGTCATTTACTCACTTTGGAGTCATTTGGAGTATTTCTGATAATATTTGGATTTCATGATATCCATTTAACAGGAGTGGGTGGGGCACAGAAATGCAGCCAGTAAATGACACAAACTTGACCATTTCTCAAATATCATTATTAGAACAATATTAATAGTGTAGCCCATCTTATTAAACATCTGTTATTTGAGAAATGGTCAAGTTTGTATCATTTACTGGTTGCATTTCTATGCCCCGTTCACTCCTGTTGAATGGATATCATAAAATCCATTCATCCATCCATTATCTACCGCTTATCCTCATAGGGTCACCGGGGGGCTGGAGCCTATCCCAGCTGTCTTAGGGCAGAAGGCAGGGTACACCCTGGACAAGTCGCCACCTCATCGCAGGACGCATAGGGACAGACAACCACTCACACTCACATTCACATCTACGGTCAATTTAAATTAGACAATTAACCTAATCCACATGCATGTTTTTGGATGGTGGGAGGAAGCCGGAGTACCAGAGAGAACCCACGCAGACACGGGGAGAACATGCAAACTCCACACAGAAAGACCCCGGGCCGGGAATCAAACCTGGTACCTTCTCGCTGTGAGGCAACAGTCTTTTCAATAATAAGCAAAACTTATTCAGGATCACTGTAAAATCTAAATCTGTAATCTTCACTTTCTGTATGTCTGAGCCTAATTAACAGGTAGATAATGCAGAGCATAAGACTAGAGTATGGTAGATTTTTAAAAATCATTGAAACACAATAGGGCGGCACGGTGGTGTAGTGGTTAGCACTGTCGCCTCACAGCAAGAAGGTACCGGGTTCGAATCCCGGGCCCTTTTCTGTGCAGTTTCGAACTGGAAAGCCACACAGAAAGCTTTTCTGTGTGGAGTTTGCATGTTCTCCCCGTGTCTGCGTGGGTTCTCTCCGGGTACTCCGGCTTCCTCCCACCATCCAAAAACATGCATGGGGATTAGGTTAATTGGCTAATTTAAATTGACCGTAGGTGTGAATGTGAGTGTGAATGGTTGTCTGTCTCTATGTGCCCTGCGATGAGGTGGCGACTTGTCCAGGGTGTACCCTGCCTTTCACCCTAAGACAGCTGGGATAGGCTCCAGCCCCCCCCTCGACCCTATGAGGATAAGCGGTAGATAATGGATGGATGGAATGGATGGATGGATGAAACACAATAATCCCAAAACCAAAAACCTAGCCATCAGAGTCAGCACCCTCACAAATACCTTTATACAGCATTACCAACCCCAGCTTTAAATGTTTGCTCGTGCTTTATAAAAACCAGTCACAAAAGTTGGTCAAACTGAGCAGGTCAAACTGAAAATCCACCATCATAGGATTGAACCAGGCTCATTGCTGGGCTTTAATTACATGTCATATGTTGACATGTTTATTTTCCCAGATTTCACCCTTTAGTGACCCATTATGATCAAGTGCTTAAGAGGGTTCTTCATCTGAGAAAAAAATGGTCTATTTTGGGTTTGAACATGACAGTCAATGAAAAAGAACAAGTGATTTGTAGTTTCCACAGAAAAGTACTGGCAACGTCCAACCCAAACACAGCAGCTCACCTTGCAGAGAGGTGAAGAAACCACAGTAAATAAACCAATGACCTGAATAACAGCACAACAAATGTGGTGTTTTATTAGGTTAAAAAACACCACAAATGAGTTTCACCACACTGCTAACTGCTAACTGCCTTGATTTGTCCACTGATGCGTCTTTTTCTCATTCCAGCACTATGAAATACCAATCACTAGCTGGTATCACTGCCTTCCCACTTCCTTTTCCTGGAATGCAAATGGGATTATATGTCAGCAAACAGCCTTTCTTGGTTTACATTGGTGCGTTGGTAAAAGTATCACATCCAGTCACAGTCGGTGTTTTTGGATTTTATGAGAGTTGAGGAGGGGAGTAGTGGCATACTGCTCAGCTTTTCTCCCTTTCTTGGTGTGTGTGTGTGTGTGTGTGTGTGCATCCCTTACTATCTCAAAAAACACACACTTCCACACATGCACACACACAGGATGGGATTTACTGTCTAAAAATGGCCAAAGAAGAGGAGGAGGGGGGAGGAGACCAAGGCAGGGTAAGTGAGAAGATATGTGGAAATGCAGCGAGGCGGGAGGGGGGCATATTTCTGTCTGAGCTGACATGGAAAGAAATGAGAGGAGAAGAGGACAAATCATGAGGGAGAGAGGAGATGAGTGGGAAAAGAAAGAAATATCAGAGAGAAAAAAATAAAAAAATAAGAAAGATGGCTGAATGCAAAATTTGGAAATACATGGAAAGCTGGAGAAATAGAAAATAGGCTGTCATTTTCTAAGTGAGCTTTATATTATATATTATATATATTTGTAGGACAGCAACGATGAGCAAATAACTTAGATCATTTATTTAAACCAGAGCAAAAAAAAAAAGAGAATGTCCATTTTTCTTGCTGTGTTACAGGCTCTGCAGCACACACACACACACACACACACACGGTCTGGCCTGTCTGAAATGCGGATGGCACAACAATCTCCAGGGCACAATGCTTCACTCCACCCACTCATCACCGCTGAGAGGATTGAGAGAAGAAGACGAAAGAAGGGGGGAATGAAGAGGAGAGCTATAAAAAAGCAGGAAAGAGAAAGTGGAGAGAGGGAGAGCAAACAGCAGGCAAGACAAGGAAAGGACAGAGGGAGATGAAGGAGAGGGAAGTGGAGAGGCTGGGGGAAGGGGGGATGACACAGCAGAGAGACCAGAAAGAGGAGTGTATTTTCACGTCACATCTGCAGTGGAGGAGAACCGCCTGACAGCCATCAGACGCCCTCTGAATGACAATCTACTCTCCATTCTCAGGTGGCTGCTGGCTTATCCTTCCTTCCTCCTCCTCTGTCTTTTCTCTCTGGGAAGAAAACACTTTGCTGTTCATGCCCTACAACTCGTCCTTGAAACTCGTGACGCACCGGGCTCAACACGCTGGGCGATTTCACACCTGGCAATCTATCTTTTCTCAAACAATAAGAGCCCTGTACCTCATACGCCAAAGCCGATACGGCATCATCACGCTCAATAACCTATTATGGTAGGATCAATTCTTAGTGTGAGATATGAAATGAATATAGTCAGGGTCCACCTGGTGTCATTTATGGTGTAGGCATCTGCCTCCACAGTGTAGGAGCAGAAAAGAAAGAATGGGTAACAGGTCGTGGACTTGTCATATGTGATTGAAGTTTGTAAAGAGTTCCTTACACTGATGAATTGTTATTGGTGGGTTCATGGGCATTATTAACACTGAGTAGGCTGATCTTTATGTGACAGGTGTGTGACATTTTGGAAAAAAAATGTTTGAGGTCAATCCCACAATCCATATCTATATCATTAACACGTCATGTCCTGTTTCCCATTGTGTCAGTGATGCAGTTGATATGCATCACTAATCCAGAGATCATGAACAAGCAGGCAGACAGAACAAAGGCTGGAACAATGTGACACAGGTTCTCAGTCAAACCAGCAAAAAACTACTGTGCAACAGCTCTGACAGACGAGAGGCAAAGTACAAAATAAGTAAGACAACAGAAAATCACTCAATCTGGACACAAAGTGACGACCAAAAACCAGGCAGGAAACAAATTACCAACAGAATATATATATATATATATATATATATATATATATATATATATATATATATATATATATATATATATATCAAGCTTGGGACAAGGACACAAGGCAGGGACATGATGGCTGGTGGTCTGATGCTGACAAGACGAACTGGCACAAGACAAGAAGGAGAGTTTTTCTACATGAGGAATGGGTTCTGTCATGGATTTTTTTTAAGGCTAAACTATCTTTTGAGTCTTTTATTCTTGTGCATGAGAGGAGACATGACATACAAAGTCCTGAGGAGTTTGCAGCAGATCTCAACAAAAAAAAGAATCATTGCATATATAGTATATACCAGAGAGAAACTGTGAGAGGATTCTAAGCTACAGTCATAACAACAGATAAAGACAATACCATCAGTTTTTGCCTTCAGATTCTCACCCTGCCCAAAGCTATTTGTGCCCACAGTGGAAAAGTACAGACAACCACTAAACCTAAATACATTCAATTCACCTTCATTAAGCACATGAGGAAAACTGAATGTATTGCAAAACAACCAATCATGACCTGACATATTGATATATTGAGTATAACATATTGTTGATGTATGAAGTAAATATGGAGTATAATAATTTTCCATTACAGTTCACAGACAGAAACAATCAAGGCAAGGACAGACAATCACAAAATACATACAAAATTTTAGAAAAACATTAAAATGAGACATGAATATTTTTTTAAGGAGCAAAATGAAAATGAAATTAAGTACAATATATAGACTAGCAGGCAAACAACTATCCTGCAACTAAAACAATGTTTTATTGTCCTCACATATTCTCATTCATCATCTCTGAGATGGAATGAGATGTTTCAATTTTCCAGTGATTGTGATTGTGGGCAACAAAACAGAGTGTCATAATGTGGCCTCGGCTTTTACGACACCTGGTGATTTTTCTTGATAATGTATGTACTAATGTATATTTGAAATACTCTATTGTTTTGAGAATGGCTCTCAATTTAAGAAATGTTTTGTGTTTCATTTTTTATTCATACTTGAATAAAAAAGCTGCAGGATCCCCCCCAAAAATAGCCATATATACTATGGGCATGCAAATGCCTGCATGTAACTTAACAAATCCTGTATCACGAAGTTAACAGAGAAGAAGCGCTGCTGGGTCTTTGTTATAATCGCACACCGGTGCTTTTCAGATTCCTCCCTTTCATTTACACACAAACACTGATTTCTCCTCTGAATACAATTCTTTCTAAAAACTCAGGCAAAAGTGGAGATATAGGAAAACCCTGGTTTAAAAAAAAGGGAAAACTCTGGTTTTGCATTTGAATCTAAACGGAGAAAAACAGAGTTTTAGGAAATCTACTCTCCAAAAGTGTGATCTTTTTTGTGTTGTACGGCTGTGTTTTGCACATGCAGCTCCTTTATTATTGTACGTACAGGAGCAGAGACGTATTGGGGCTCAAAGGAACAGGAAGTCGCTCGTGTTAGTCGTTGTCGATGAGGCTTCTGACTGGCTTGCTTGGCTCTCTCCTTCTTCCTACACTGTCGCTAATTGGCTTACTGTAGATATGATGGCTCTCGACAGCCTATTAATGTGGGTTAATGTAAACTGAAACTTTTTTGAAAACTATGATGTGTGCACAATGTTATTTTGGAAAACAGAGGGAAGGAAATATTCATTCATCAAAATACCCTGCTATGTATAAACGTAGCCTCAGTCTCATGAGGGGCTTCTTGCATGAGTGGAGTCTCAAAAATACAAAATGAATGTCCATCCATCCATCTTCTACCGCTTATCCTCACATAGGGTCATGGGGGGCTGGAGCCTATCCCAGCTGTCTTAGGGTGAAAGGCAGGGTACACCCTGGACAAGTCTCCAGTTCATCACAGGACACATAGAGACAGACAACCACTCACACTCACATTCACACCTACGGTCAATTTAAATTAGACAATTAACCTAATCCCCATACGTGTTTTTGGATGGTGGGAGGAAGCCAGAGTACCAGAGAGAACCCACGCAGACATGGGGAGAACATGCAAACTCCACACAGAAAGGTCCCGGGTCGGGAATCGAACCCAGTACCTTCTTGCTGTGAGGCAACAGTGTTAACCACTACTTGTGCTGCCACAAAAGGCATATATCCCTCAAAACACAATCCAAGGCACACTTCAGTGTTGAAATTTTTTTTAAAAGCCTTTATTCTACATGGCAATAAATTCTTAAAATGACCAACGTGTTGTGACCAACACAGGTCTTCATCAGGGTCACTGCCAGCATTCAGCAGCAGCTGCACACCTAAACTTTGTTATACTAATCAGTAGAATGGGAGGCTCATTCTCCATGAATGTGCAAACCTATTGGACAAAAAACAAGGAAATAACACATCATCATTCCGGAAAAGAATGCAGTGTTTCTCAACCCTGGCCTGCATGTTTTAGATGTAACCCTGCTCCAACACACCTGATTCAAATGATCAGCTCGTCATCAGGCTCTGCTGAAGCCTGATAACGACCCACTGCTTTTAATAAGGTGTGTTGGAGCAGGGTGACATCTAAAACATGCAGGACAGTGGGGCCAGAAGACCAGGGTTGAGAAACACTGGATTAGGGAAAGGGAAAGAATGGATGAGGGAAGGGAAAAGAGAAGACAGAAGGGTGGAAAGGAGAAATGAAGAGGAAGTGGTGGAAAATTTATCTGTAATCCTGTATCATATCAGCAAAGATCCTCCTGGACTCCCAGCATCATCTACACAATGAGTTTTATTAGACAGGTTTTACTTCTTCAAAAGACACAGACGGGTACATGATATCTTTTAATCCGTCTGGTGTGTCACCAGCTGTGGATGTGACCATGATTGTCTTGTGTCTGACTACAGCAATGATGATGTCACAACTAATGTGAGTCAAATTGCCCCTTGGGAGCTTTAAGGTGCAACATCACTGTGCTCTGTATCGGGTATATGATATCTAGTTGTTGTTGTGGTGGAGGATGCCTCCTTTAAACTGTTTTAATCACAACAACTCTCTAAGTGTTGAGGAGAACTTCACAGATTCAGGAGAAAAAGGGCTAAAAAGACGAGTCGAACCTGAGATGACTTACAAACAGCTCTAAGTGTAACTCACTGATGAATACACCTTTTAAGGAGCTAGAGTTTAACACAACAAAATCTGTCTTTTCCTAACTGCTGTCTGTCAGTGGAGCAGTGTTTCACTGAGGCCCGTCACTGTTAATTACAGAGCAGATGATGACGTGCTGCTCGGCGGTGGGTTTGACAGGAATCATGTTCAAAACCTCATGCCATTCATTGTTCCTCTCGATTGAAAGTCAGCTCGTGAATGAGGCTGCTAAAAGAAATCCATTAAAAACAATCTTGGTCCTGTTTGTCACCAATGTTTTTTTTTGTCAGAACAATTTTTAAGTGTTGCCTGACAGATATTAAAAAAAATACTTTCCACTGTATAGTTATTGCTTCAGATTGTTGGCTTGTAAATCACTGTAAGGCCCAGATAGGGAAAAAAAAAAACATGAGTAAAATTTCACAGTTCATTGATCTGTGTGTCCTGGTGCTTATTGAGTGAACGTAGCAAAGAAAATGAACTGCTGTGTTTTGGTCTTTGAGACTACAAAGCTGTAAAAATGTCACACCTCCAGAGAAACAACTCACTGCTGAGATTTTTCCCTCCCACAAGGTGTCACTTTTTTAGTTTTTACTGTACCACTGAAATTACAGAAGAGTAAAGAGTTTACACAGGAGACTAAAGTGATTACAGCCCATTCTGAAATTAATTAACAACCTGTGAAGACGGCAGATGACTATTTCCCCTGGTGGTACAGTATCTAGACAGTGATGGTGCTGAGAGGACTTCAGGGATTTTCTCCAAATGACCAATGAAAATATGGAGTAACACTTACAACACACCTCACCTGTGGAAAGACATACAACGCTATATTAAAATTTGGGAGACCTCCCTTGAGATGAATTGTGAACACTCTGCTGAATACTAACATTATCACTGTAGCATGCTGTCATTAGCATTTAGCTCAAAACACTGCTGAGCCTCAGTACAGCCTCACTGAGCCACCAGCATGGCTGTAGATAGAATAGAATAGAATATTACCCCCCCCCCCCAAAAAAAAAAAAACCCACAATGGTGTCACCGAACAAATGTCTCACAAATCAGTTTATTGTTCAACCTTGTCTGAAAGCCAACGTGTTGATTGGTAATTGGCCAGATTTAGGTTTCATCTTATGAAATGCATGTGTTGTGTTTCACTGAGAGTGAAGTTCAAACCCTGTATAGCGTACATTCTCACCCCTACAGCTCCTACTTTGCTGATGGCTGCATAAAGTGTGTGTTTCTTTTCAGAAAGTTACAGAAATTGTCAGCTACAGATCCTCAAGTTCAGCGTTGGAGCAAGGGGTTCAGACACTGTTCAACAAGCACTTCATCTGAGGAATACTGATGCCTTTAGTATTGATTTATTAGATAGAACCAAATGGGAATGTCTGGGCCCAAGGTGCCCAGAGGACCCTGAGCTGCTAGATAATACTGGGGCGTCCATGCCTGTGTGACAGATCCATACTTTATTTAGGAATATGATGAATATGATGTGTTTATGCAGGAATATCTTCATACCTTTGCATTCACTTGCCCGTAACATGTCTCCAAACTTCCTCTCAATCAGATGAATGAAAGGTGGATTTCAGCAGACAATATCACTTTGAAGGGAGTGTGTGTGTGTGTGTGTGTGTGTGTGCGTGTGTGTTGGGGGGGATGAGGAGGAGGACAACAGCCGTCCATTAGGTGGGGAGTGCTGTGGTGTCCTTGGGCCTCGGGTCAATAAAGCCATTAAATTATAGTAACACACACTCTGTCAATACTGTCCAGAGACCTGACTCTGTGTGTGTGTGTGTGTGTGTGTGTGAGAGCAGTGCATGGGAAACTTATGAGTGACACTGCATGAAGGCACAGTCTGCTTGAGAGACAATTTGTCATCATGTGAACACAACTTCTACCTCTGACAGGGACACACACTAACCCTCAGGGCTTGATTCACATCAAGCATACATGCTTTCATTCCACATTCTGCCATTTTTCATTTTCAGCTCTGTGCGTCTATGATAAGGACAACATTTGATTGACTGTCTCTGCCCCTTCGTATCTTCGCAGTGTCACCAACAGACACCCATACTCTCTATAAAAGTGTCCACACTGTGTGGAGCAGAATAGAATAAGTAGTATATTTTACAGCATTTTAAGTTAAATATCTGACCATATCTTACCAAAGCAGCACCAGGCTGCTGGTTGGACAGTGACTGGTAGTAACAGAGAGCTGATTCCAGATAGCACACTAATGGCTGGAGTGAGTCATACAACGGGAAAGTGAGATCAGATCTCATGATGTGCACATTAGGGAGCGCTTGTGTGCAGCAGGACTGCACAGTAAAAAGGAGTTATCTACCTTGATGATGTCACTGGCAGCTCTTTATAAAATCAGCCCACTGTAACCTTGAACCTCTACTTCTCTTCCTGTACCATTCCTCCCTGCATTTTTAAACTGCTGTACATAAAAAACAACCATGTCCACCTAGTTGAATAGAGCCGTTTTTGATTGATTGTTATTCTGTTTAATTATTCTACAATATTAGATATTCTGTTTCAAGTTTTATATCACATGAGAACAGGGATTTTAAAAGAAGCGCATGAAGCAGCCCTCCATTTGTCAAAATAATGTCCTCTGGAAGATGATCAAATGCTTTCTGAGTTCAGATTGGAGTCATCTGATGATGGGTCGCTCAGCAGAGGTCTTTGCCAGGATGGAAAGTACTGCCACCGGGCCTGGTCAACGTTGCATGCAATGGGTGTGTTTTTCAAGATAAAGGGGTGATATTAAACATTAAAATGTTTTTGGATGTCTGGAATGAGTGGAGGCTCCCAGAGAGTGTGTACTCCATTATCACTCCATTTAAGGGAGAAACTCTGTGGCATTTACTGATGAGATGTTGGATAACACAGACATTTTAAACCTGCAGCAATGACAGGAAATGGAAAAGACTCAGCACAGCTTTTATAAGGCCTAAATAAATCCTTATACTTTGCTAGATGTTTGTGTCTTCTCTCTCTGAAAGGACCTCATCCAAATAATGTGCATTGTATTTTAAGTATTATGAACCGAATGTTCTCATATTTTATACATTTAAATAACTTTTAACAGGAAAAAAACAAAACTTTTTCTGCTTGAATGAAAAAACTGATATTGAGAAGCCGTGCATGAAGCTGTGACGTCTGCTTGTGATTGTTGCACAAACAGATGGCAAACACATGAACAAGGGTTATGGCCTCACACACGTAAACATTCTCTCCTCCTCAAATAATAAAACCTATTTCAAGTAATACTCTGTTTATGCTCTATGTCTGTTTATTTTACTTTTTTGCAGCAGGTTTCCTGTATTTGTGTGCATAAATCTGTCAAGCCTCTATGCTGCCTCACTTCTTAGACCTATTTCTTTTTCTCTCTAGAGTTTTTCTGTCAGTCACCGTTGCTCGGCAGTGTGTGTGCAGAGGTGTGCATGCTTGAGCGAGGAAGTGGCAGAGCTATGTGAGGTGTATTATGTTTGATTTGTTTGTGTGTGCCTGTCAGTATCCTTGTGCTTTCTTTTATTGTCTGTGATTTGTGTGATTTGTGACACAATGTGTGTGTGTGTGTGTGTGTGTGTGTCAGCCCTCCTGTGGTGCAGTAATGAGACATGTTGGTGAGACAGAGCTTTGTGAAGGTCATGTTAAGTTGAGGCATTGAGGCATTGAGGAAGAAGGGAAGGTGTGTGCATCTAATGACGAATCAGAATGAACCTCCTCTTAATTAGCAGACAAATATCATCCCATAATGACCTGAGGAGGAGAAAAAAGACAAAGATGGAGAGAGCGTTTAGGAGGAGAAGTGCCAATAGGAGAACAGGAAATCGTTGTCAAGTTATGTGAACCTGAGCGACAAAACATGATGCAGCTGTCAGACCTACAGGACTGCGTAAATCAAAGGTGCACTGGCTGTTTTCCAGCCCTTCTGGTCGACACTTCATAGACTGGACCAACATCTGGTCAGATTCCCCCTCCTGCCAACCCTGTCTCCGAAAATTATGCTCATATGCAAGTGATTATCATGAGCAATAGGATACTCCTGGAGAAGGAAAGTTCACGTTGACAATTTATTTGTTCCCTGTGATCTAAACGCAGATTAACACTTTAACCTTAAAGCTATAGTTTGTCATTCTGTTCAGAAACACTTTTTTGAAATGGTCCTTCCATCCTGAGAGCAGTCAATACATTATATGTTCAGAAAAAGGAAGGAACAGAATCAGACCTTTGAGGAAGCTGCAGGACTGTAAAAACTCTGACCAATCAAGTGACACTTGGAGAGAGTGGAAGAACCAATCAGTGCCTTCATGTCTCGTCCTGCGCATGTCCCTCCCTCCTCCCCACTGTTGCAGGAAATATCCAGCAAACTCCTCTGCAGAAATAATAATAGTTAGCAGGAGAATCTGTTCTGTAGGGAACAATGGTAGAGAAAATGCAGCTAAAAGTACCACTTACAACGTTACTTCTGATGACTCACCCTGCTAAACAGGAGAGTGTGGAGCTTAAAGGAGGCTGAGAGGAGGTGTGACTTTCAAGTCTTGCTAGCTCTCTAACATACCAGATTATAGCTTTAATTTTAGGTTAAGGTTAGGGAGAGATGGTAGTGTTAAATCCAGTAGTTGTTATTCCCATCTCATCATATGCTTGGTTTGCATTGGTCAGTTTTAAGTGTACTGAGTGCCCCATTAGCGCAATTTTTCATGTGCAGATTAATACTATAGACTATTAATACTATTAAATGCTTAACATTAAGAATGTTGAGAATATCACGTTACTACTTTAGGTTTAGGCATGAAAATGACTTGGTTAGGTTCAGGAAAAGAGCATGTTTAGGTTAAAACTAGTGCATCTGTTGCATGATAACTATGTAAGTTATGTATGTTACAAAATAACAAGGTTAAGGTGGGTTTTTGTTTCACACGGGACACAAACAGCAGTCTCTTCGCACCTATCCATCCACCTCAACCTCACCTGTTTGGTGCTTTGTCGCTCTTCATCACCTGACTTCTTTCTTTACTCCTTGCATAAATATGTGCAGTGCAGGACCGCTGACTGAGGGTTACCAACCCCTGGTGTAGAACCATTCACCAAGCTGACATATCTGACGAGTTGGGAGTGAAAATGAGTTGTAAAATATCATGATCAGAAGGGACATATTGACATTATGGAACAAAAACCCCAACTTAAACCAAATAAAACAGTAGACTTGACCACATTACTAAGAGCATTTCTCTTTTTCAGTCAACATTTTGTCAAGACAAATTGTTGTATGAAAGTATTTGTATTTGATACTAGATGGTTTGTCCTGCAGCATTTGGACAGTCAGTCTGTTTCCAGATATTGGCTTTTCATCTCTTGACCCAACTGAATGATTTATGAACTAATTCTGAGTCTACACCACCTCATCCCTGACCTTGGATGAAACAAGCCAGTACAATCAAAGCCAGCTGCCAGCCCATCTTTTTGTCTTTCTCTTCTTTAATTTCTCATCTTGGCTGGGTGTGTGTGTCTGGGGATGCAGCCTTAAAGCACTGTGGTGTTGAACCTCCAGATGGTGGAAGTGTTTAGGAGTGTTGTGAGGGTAAATTATCTTATAGTGATATATATATATAGTTATCTCATAGTTACAACTTGAATTCTATCTGTGGGATTTTTTCGAACATGATGAAATTACTCGTAATTCACCCTGCATTAACTCAGCAGCTGAATCAGCGTAAAAGTTACAAAAGAGAACACATGCAAGTGTGCAACCTCCACACATCCATAGTGGGTTAGTTACTGCTGTGTATGCACAAGACTCAGTTTCCACATAATAAGATAACACTAGATTTACAGGACAAAAGCTACCAGGCAGCATAAAATCCAGTGTAAATTTTGCATAAATGCACCTGGAGTATATAGATAATGTGCAGCCTCACTCTCACTAGTGGATGCAGTGTCCCTATTTATCATAGCCATTATTTAGTTGTATTACTAAAATTAAGGAATATGTGCCATTAAATTGATGTTACCAGTTGTATTCAGTATTATGTTCTTTTACCTTGTTAGTTAGGGCTGGTCTGAGAATTTCACTGGGATTTTCACGACAACCATCTCTAGGGTTTACAGAGAATGGTCCAAAAAGAGAAATATATCCATAGAGCAGCAGTTCTCTTGGTCAGAATGACCAAACTGGTTGGAGATGATGCAAGAAAGGCAACATGACTAACCTCATATGTATACAGAAGATCCAACCTTTTACTAGCAAGGTGTTCCTAATATACTGGCCGGTGTGCAGTTATTCAGCACATTCTCAATTTGTCTCATACTGCTGCTCTGTCACTTTAGGTTTTTAGGTTTCACTGGGCCAATATTAACAGTGTTTTTGTCTGATTAATTATTAATTTCAGTCTAGTGTTTCAGATTATTTGGCATATTATCAATTCAGGTATTTAAACGATACAAGCTTGTTCAGGTAGTTTGTTTCATGGGCTCGTAGGTTTTGTGTTGTTGGGGTGGATCAGCTGCTCAGAGGCTCAGTCAAGGAAAGATCAAGAGCAGGTTTGCCTCATTCAGTCCTCTGAGCAGAGAGCAGCTGCTCACTGTTAATATGTGTGGTGTGCTCATGGGTATGGATGGACGTCCACAGACATATTGAGACGTCAGGATCTTAGAGATTGTGTATTAATGTTAATTATTATTCTGTGAATTTGAATGCTTATTTTGCTTAGCTACCGTACCTGGACAGGTGCGTTTCATTTAGGTGAAGCTGAGTAAAGAGAGCGGAAGAGGAGTTGGCATCTTGCAGAGTGAGTGCAGTTTGTTTGTTGTTTAAGTAAACTTTTGTAAGTTAGTTCTTTTGCACTTTTCAACCAGGTTCTTCATCATCATCTGGCATCTCTATAGATTTAGGAAAATACAAGATGGTTGGGCTCAAAAATACTTTGTGAAAATGGGACATGAACAAGCATCTGATTACACTGTGAATTGTAATTATATACTGAGGCACTACTGGTGCAATTTTTGTAAACCTCCCATCAGTCAGCCTGTGGATTTGTGCAACAGCAGAAATCCCAAATAGAGCATGAACTTCAGTTGTGTTAAAAACGGTTCAGTCTGTACGGTGCAGCATTTACATCAAAGTGGAGCCATTCATCACCGCTGGGACCTGCACGCTCAGAGCAAAATCAACTGTGAGACAAAAATATAAAGAGACAGAGCAGAGTTTTTGTGTGTTGAGAAGGCAATGTAAAGAACGTCACACAGCATACTGCAATGAAATGTTTTATAAGACATGGCGGCTGACGAATCTCAGAGGAGGTGAGATTTATGTGGCTGTCAGCCAGTAAAGCAGAAGTACATAAAGCGATATCTTACCTCTCACCCTGCAAAAATATATAAATATATAGATCTTAAAAAAACACCTTTGAGCTGTGAATGCTTATTTAATATAATGATGAGACAAAGGAATCTTCTCATTTGTCTGTTTCAAGAGTTTTCGTTCCACGCTCATTTTTTTTGTGAAACAAATCTGCTTTTATTATGCCTCATTTTGAAATATTGACACTAATTTAAACACTGAGATGAAAGTGACTGTATTGAAATCAAGATGAATTACTGCAGCTCACCAGAAACTGATGAATACAAGACTTGTCCTGATTGATATTTTTTGCAGTGTGCCCCCTCCTTTCCATTCTCTAGTTATTATTCAATCCAAGTCCGCCAGGCTCTTACTCTGTGCAGTGGAGTGCCAATTATTATGGTAATGACTGAAACAGATATCAGATGGGTTTCCCTGGAATAAGCTTTTCATATTTCACACACGTCACACCACTGTGTGTGTGTGTGTGTGTGTGTGTTTGTAAGACATCAGAAGGGTTTCTCTGTGTGAACAACTGAGTTTTCTCACCTTCAGTGTCTGAATTAAATCTTATGTGAGGAAATTCATAGCAAGCTTGGCTCTGCCCATCAAAAGCACATGCCGTTGAACACTTCTGCTATAAATTGAGATTATAAAAGTAGCCGGTGTCATTGACAGGATTTCAACATGAGAGAGAGAGAGATGTGATGACAGTCTGTTTCCAAGGTCACTGCTCCATCTTCGTCCTGTTTCATCTCCTCAGCTTCTTTTGTGGCATGGAGTCACGTGTCACCTGTAATCCGCATGGCTTCATCTAATGTGTTTCATCTGATGTGTTGGAAATGTTCGGGAATGACATTGGATTTCACAGCGATTTTGGGAGCTGGCAGCGACGCTGTGGCATACACATCCTGTCCTGTGTTTAGGCAGGATTGCAGGTTCAATGAAAGAGAGTATCACACTGATTTAAAGCTTCATAAACGTAATTAGACTCCAGTCAGTCTCACTAATGACTATGTTACGGACTCTATTATTACACCCTATACTTTCTAGTGTTGCTTTACATGTCTACATTGTTGTATGTGTATTATAATACTGTGGAGGGACAGCTTTTGCTGTCTTTGTTGTGTTACTGTTTTTACTGTAGACTGACTCAAATCACTAAATCCAGCTATCAGTCATCAGTGCCCACTCTCTGTCATTCTGCACACCTTGCCTCAACAAAGGTTACTGCTTTCTACTGCACAGCAGCATTTTACTCACTTGTTTACTGTCTTATTGACCACTGACATTAGCTTTTTGTGACGATATGAACACTAGCCCTTTGTCTCTGTGCAGTGAATATTTACATGGACTATTAAGCTTGTTCCCTCTCTCTCTGACTTCATGTTCAGATAGATCTGATTGCATTCTCTCTCTAAAACTGTAGATGTTTACTCAGAAGATAATAATCACAGTTAGGTGTAAGAATGTGGCTGCAACACAGACTGAACCCAAAATTACAACTCTTGAGAGTTTCAGTCTATTTAATTAATTAACAAATAAAAGATCATTTGTCATTCGCTGAAAAATAACTACACAAACTAAACTCGACACAAACTATGTACTGTAAACCTATAAAAACAAAGTATCACTTCTTGAAGAAGGAAACCAGTCAATTAACTAACAAATCAAAAATGCTCTGTCACTGAGGCTCATACTAACCTAGACCTGAAAACTGCTCCGTAGAGGAAAACAATGATAAACTAAGTCAGGTGGCAAACAAAAAGCACTCACAAAAAAAAAGTGAGGTCAAAAACCAAGATGGAAAACAGACTGACTACACTTACTACACAGGTGACAAACCAACTATACTCAAAACAGTAACAGACTGACACTTATCTTGACAAGGAATGAAACCGCTCATGTGAGATGACTGATAAGCTTGGCACAGGACAAGTGAAAACAGACTAGTTACACATGAGGAAATAGAAAACACCCTGAAACAATCAGGAGAAACCAGGAGGACAGGAGGTGAAGTGGCTGAAATGAGAGGGAAATAATACAATTTAAAAATATAAAAAATACAAAATGACAAGACATCATGAGTGAAAGAAAACAAAAAGGTAACTTAGCTTGACAAGACATAACATTAAGCACTATAAACACAGTCTCTACACAGTCCAAATGGTGTTGTTTAGTTAAAAATGTGATCTTCAGATGAAGGGAAGGAGAGATGGTGAGAAACTGCATGTTGTATTTTCAAGTCAAACATCTTCAGGGCCCTTGAAGCTCTCTCACCACTGCAGGGAGAACACTGCCATGTGGCAACCTAATGGTACTTATTTTTAGAGAAAGAACATAACGCTTAAGTGACTGCCATCCAATAATATTCTACTGAGTGAATTCAATAATCTAAGGACAATATAATTATGGCTGATATCTGCTACAACTGTTGCTCCAAAGGCAAAAAATTATGCAGTATTCTCATGAGGAGTTCATTATCTTCACTTTTACACTTGTTGGGCCATTTTACGGTTAAAAAAAAGACGTAGTCTTTGGGTCATCACAGCTGATTAACACATCCCATTGACCTTTGTTTGTTTACACATTTGAAGAGGATTAGATGCATTACATTATTACAAGACAGGGAACATAAAGACAAACAACCTCTACTGTTTTAATTCTCCAGAGCAGGTGCATTACACAGATAAACAGATGAACAGGATAAGCAGTGAATTTAAAAACACCCCAATGTGCAAAACATATAAAGCTTTTTAATAGCTGACGATAAAATATACAAATAATAAAATATAAAATATAGATTGCAATAATCTACAAAAGGGAAACATGAAAGGAAGAACTCCATAATTTTACCTTTTCCACCCTATGGCTCCCTCACACATGTTGCTCTGAAGCTTTGTTCTCACACACACAGAGAATTCATTTCTATGAATGTTTGAAAACATCAAAAATATGTCACAGTAAATTACAGGGAGACACACAAAAAACATAACCTCTGGAAACATATGAAAGTCAATTTGGCCTATGCAATTTGCACATTTTGTGAGAAATTCTGTCTCTTCCAAATGCAAGTTCAAAAGCGGGTTGTTGGATTTTCATCATTTGCGATGAAGCCTCAAGGCAAAACGTTGTGATTACAGTCATAAGTGTACGTGAGGAGGAGGCTGATTTGCTGCTCCATCAGTTTACCTTGTAATTTTGTACCAAAGAAACATCATTGAGTTGTTGTGGAGGAGGCCATAACTAGACCGTTTATATTGTACAGAGACACGTGTTAGTGCCAAGAACTAGGATTAGCTACAACATAAATACACACCACTTAGTGACGTAACCGGTCAGAGTTCAGAGTCTTGGCCACTTTTGTTTTACAGATACAGATTTGATACAGAGAGGACTGTGTTGTTGTTAAAATCTATAGCTGCCATATTAGAGAGAAGAAAATTTATCATATTCTGGTCATTATTTGATGGACAATGTCACATCATTCAGAGACAGATTCCTTCAATTTGATACACATTTCAATAAATTGCAAAATAATAGTTATGTGCTCCCAAACTGTCTTTCATCTGGGGCCTCATGTATCAAGACTTGCGTAGATTCCATAATGAGTGAGAGCTGGTGTACGCTGTAGTCTGGAAACCGGCATATGCTGTCAAAATTCCAGGGGCCTCATGTATCAAAGTAGTGTACACCAGGAAATGTGGTGTACTCCAGGTTCCATTATCACGGTCTGATGTATCAATAGTGAACTGAGCATGGAAACTTGCGTTGCTCCACGCCAAGTTCATAGCTGTCGTACGCCAGATTCTGATGCTTTTGGTCCGTTGGCGACACAAGGGGATGCTGGGAAACTGTCACTAGTTTGTTAACAGCTGTGCGCAGAGCTGTGACCGGCCTTGGAGCACCACAGGAGGAGCCGAGTGTTGCCAGAGCCACACAGGTGCTCCTGAGCCGGGCCATGCCACCTGTGTTGGGCTGGATCTGCCGCATGTCAGCCAGGCATATAAAATTGCATAAAATGCAGTTGAGCAGGCCAACATTTAAGCGCAATTTGCAGTGATAGCCAGATTCCCCAATGTAATCGCAGCGATGGACTGCATTCATGTTACAATAAAAGCACAATCTCAGTGTACAGATTATCTATGATGTGCAAATGAATGTGACCAACATTGTTGTGAGGTGATCTGGCACAGTGCACAATTGATACGTCTAAGTAACAGAATGGTGGGAACGGGCTGGAGGTGGACACGGTGCTGGATGGCTGGAGTAAATATTGACTGGTCATCAGTCTTCTCCCTGACTCATGGTTTGCATGTGTGCGTCTCCAATTATCATCGACACGTGTGTAAAGTCACAAATAGCTTCATCAGCATCGTTCCTGAATTTCACTCCTATTTCACATCAATGTGATCCATCAAGTGCAGCACATGTGGTGTCTAATCCTGTGTTTTTAACTCAGTTGACCATGGCTACGCCCTGAAGTTTCTCCTCTTTCTCCTCTCGTGATGAGGACAGCCCCAGCGAGGAGCCTATGTAAATGAATTTACATATGTATTTATGGGTGTGGTGAGGGAGGAGTCCGCAACAACAACATGTGCGGTAAATTCCACACTGATTGGGATGTATCAAGGGAAGGTACATCGATTCTGGCATTCACGCTGTTTGACACATCTGGATTTTTGATGGCGTATGCAGATTTCTGGAATACAGCGTACGCCACCTCACCAAATACACACGAGTATTGATGCATGAGGCCCCAGGTGTATAAAACAGTGTGCAGCTTCCCTTGATACATCCCAATTCTGGAATTGAGCGCACATGTAAGAGTTGTGGACTCCTCCCTCACCATGCCCTGAAATAAATTTATTTGAATAGACTGGTGGGGCTCTCCTCACCATGATCACTACCATGGCTAAAAGAAAGAGGAGAAACTTAAGGGGCGTAGCCACGATAACCTGAGTTAAAAACACAGTATTAGACACCACAGGTGCTGAACTTGATGGATCACATTAATGTGAAATAGGAGTGTAATTTAGGAGAGATACTGATGAAGCTACACTATATTGCCAAAAGTATTTGCTCACCTGCCTTGACTCACATATGAACTTCACATATGAAAGTGACATCCCATTGCTAATCCATAGGATTCATTATGATGTCGGTCCACCCTTTGCAGCTATAACAGCTTCAACTCTTCTGGGAAGGCTGTCCACAAGGTTTAGGAGTGTATTTATGGGAATGTTTGACCATTCTTCCAGAAGTTTATTTGTGAGGTCACACACTGATGTTGGACGAGAAGGCCTGGCTCTCAGTCTCTGCTCTAATTCATCCCAAAAGTGTTCTATCGGGTAGAGGTCAAGACTCTGTGCAGGCCAGTCAAGTTCATCCACACCACACTCTGTCATCCATGTCTTTATGGACCTTGCTTTGTGCACTGGTGCACAGTCATGTTGGAAGAGGAAGTGGCCAGCTCAAAACTGTTCCCACAAAGTTGGGAGCATGGAATTGTCCAAAATGTCTTGGTATGCTGAAGCATTCAGAGTTCCTTTCACTGGAACTAAGCAGGCCATGCCCAGCTCCTGAAAAACAACCCAACACCATAATCCCTCCTCCACCAAACTTTACACTTGGCACAATGCAGTCCGACAAGTATCGTTCTCCTAGCAACCGCCAAACCCAGACTCATCCATCAGATTGCCAGATGGAGAAGAGTGGATTCGTCACCCCAGAGAACACATCTCCACTGCTCTAGAGTCCAGTGGTGGCGTGCTTTACACCACTGTATCCGACGCTTTGCATTGCACTTGGTGATGTATGGCTTGGCTGCAGCTGCTCGGCCATGGAAACCCATTCCATGAAGCTCTCTGTGCACTGTTCTTGAGCTAATCTGAAGGCCACATGAAGTTTGGAGGTCTGTAGTGATTGACTCTGCAGAAAGTTGGTGACCTCTTCACACTATGCACCTCAGCATCCACTGACCCGGCTCCGATCAGTTTACATGGTCTACCACTTTGTGGCTGAGTTGCTGTCGTTCCCAAACACTTCCACGTTCTTATAATACAGCTGACAGTTGACTGTGGAATATTTGAGAGCAAGGAAATTTCACGACTGGATTTGTTGCACAGGTTGCATCCTATCACAGTTCCACGCTGGAATTCACTGAGCTCCTGAGAGTGACACATTCTTTCACAAATGTTTGTAAAAGCAGTCTGCATGCCTAGGTGCTTGATTTTATACACCTGTGGCCATGGAAGCGATTGGAACACCTGATTCTGATTATTTGGATGGGTGAGCGAATACTTTTGGCAATTATAGTGTACTTGTGACTTTAACAGTGTGTAGTGATAATCAGGGGCACACACATGCAAACCATGAGTCAGGGAGAAGACTGATGACCAGTCAATATTTACTCCAGCCCCTGTCCACCTGCAGACTGTTCCCAATCATGCTGTTTGTTAGGATGAATGAATCATGTGTTTGCCAAGACAGAACCAGAGAGAACCCACAGACTGTGTGGTCTCCAGAGCAGACTCCCTCTCATCTTCTTAAAGTACTGAATATTAATGTCAGTATCAGTCATTATTCCACACAGTTCAGTGTTTAAAAGCAAAGTATATCATAGAATATTATGCCACTGTCATATCTGTGCATAGGAAGTTAGAGCCAGGAGGCCATTAAGTCAATTCACCATGAAATCAGAGCACAAACACCTCCAGAGCTCACTGATTAACATTTGAATATGAACAGAAATTAAAAATAATAATTTGTGAGTTTAGAGGGCATGAAGTAACCTCACTGTGATGTCGACCATGGCTGCACTCAGCTGTTTGCCAAAGTGTCTCATGTTACTTTAGCTAAAATCACAACCTGCAATTTTTAGATGTCTGTTAATGTCAAATTATATTATATTTATAAGTTCTAATCTCACCTTTAGTTTGCATGTGCTCCCTGGTAGCCTGGTTTCTCTCTTGGTTCTTTGTGGGTTCGCTCTGGTTCTGTCTGTTTTTTTCTTGGTTCTCTCTTGGTTCTCTGTGGTTCTCTCTGGTTCTCTGTGGTTCTCTCTGGTTCTCTCTTGGTTCTCTCGGTTCTCTCTGGTTCTCTGTTTGTTCTCTTGGTTCTCTATTGGTTCTCCCTGGTTGTCTCGGGTTGTCCCTGGTTCTCTCGGGTTCTACCTCGTTCTTTCGGTTCTCTCTGGTTCTCTCTTGGTTCCTTCTGGTTCTCTGGTTCTCTCTTGGTTCTCTCGGTTCTCTCTTTGTTCTCTTGGTTCTCTCTGGTTCTCTCCGGTTCTCTCTCTGGTTCTTTCTTGGTTCTCTCTTTGTTCTCTCGGTTCTCTCTTGTTCTTTTTTGGTTCTCTCTGGTTTTCTCCGGTTCTCCCTGGTTCTTTCTTGGTTCTCTCTGGTTCTCTCTGTTCTCTCTTTGTTCTCCCTGGTTCTCTCTTGGTTCTCCCTGGTTCTCTCGGTTCTCTCTGGTTCTCTCTTTGTTCTCTTGGTTCTCTCTGGTTCTCTGTTGGTTCTCCCTGGATCTCTCGGGTTCTCCCTCATTCTCTTGGCTCTCTCTGGTTCTCTCTTGGTTCTCTCTGGTTTTCTCTTGGTTCTCTCGCTTCTCTCTGGTTCTCTCTTGGTTCTCTCTGGTTCTCTCTTGGTTCTCTCTGGTCCTCTCTCTGGTTCTCTCTTGGTTATCTTGGTTCTCTCTGTGGTTCTCTCTTGGTTCTCTTGGTTCTATCCGTTCTCTCTGATTCTCTCTTGTTCTCTTGATTCTCTCTGGTTCTCTCTTGGTTCTCTCTTTGGTTCTTTCTGGTTCTCTCAGGTTCTCCCTCGCTCTCTCGGTTCTCTCTGGTCCTCTCTTTATTCTCTTTGGTTCTCTCTTTGGTTCTCTCTTGGTTCTCTCAGTTCTCTCTGGTTCCCTTTTGGTTCTCCCTGGTTCTCTCGGGTTCTCTCTGATTCTCTCTTGGTTCCCTCTGGTTCTCTCTCTGGTTCTCTCTTGGTTCTCTCTTGGTTCTCCCTGGTTCTCTCTCTGGTTCTCTCTTGGTTCTCTCTGGTTCTCTCTTGGTTCTGTCTTTGGTTCTCTCGGTTCTCTCTTGGTTCTCTGTTGGTTCTCACTGGTTCTCTCTCTGGTTCTCTCTTGGTTCTCTCTGGTTCTCTCTCTGGTTCTCTCTTGGTTCTCTCGGTTCTCTCTTGGTTCTCTGTTGGTTCTCTCTGGATCTCTCTTGGTTCTCTCTGGTTCTCTCTTGGTTCTCCCTGGTTCTATCTCTGGTTCTCGCTCGTTCTCTCGGTTCTCTTGGTTCTCTCTTGGTTCTCTCTGGTTCTCTCTCTGGTTCTCTCTTGGTTCTCTCGGTTCTCCCTCGTTCTCTCGGTTCTGTCTGGTTCTGTCTTGGTTCTCTTTGGTTGTCTCTTTGGTTCTCTCTCTGGTTCTTTCAGGTTCTCCCTTGTTCTCTCGGTTCTGTCTGGTTCTCTCTTGGTTCTTTCTGGTTATCTTTCTGTTTCTCTCTTGGTTCTCTCAGTTCTCTCTGGTTCTCTCTCTGGTTCTCTCTTGGTTCTCCCTGGTTGTCTCAGGTTCTCGCTCATTCTCTTGGATCGCTCTGGTTCTCTCTCGGTTCTCTCTGGTTCTCTCTCTGGTTCTCTCTCTGGTTCTCTCTTGGTTCTCTCGGTTCTCTCTTGATTCTCTCTGGTTCTCTCGGGTTCTCCCTGGTTCTCTCGGTTCTCTCTGGTTCTCTCTTTGTTCTCTTGGTTCTCTCTGCTTTTCTCTTTGTTCTCTTGGTTCTCTCTGCTTTTCTCTTTGTTCTCTTGGTTCTCTCTTGGTTCTCTCGGTTCTCTCTGGTTCTCTCTTTGTTCTCTTGGTTCTCTCTGCTTTTCTCTTTTTTCTCTCGGTTCTCTCTTGATTCTCTCTGGTTCTCTCGGGTTCTCCCTGGTTCTCTCGGTTCTCTCTGGTTCTCCCTTGTTCTCTCGGTTCTCTCTGGTTCTCTCTTTGTTCTCTTTGGTTCTCTCTTGGTTCTCTCAGTTCTCTCTGGTTCTCTTTTGGTTCTCCCTGGTTCTCTCGGGTTCTCCCTCGTTTTCTCGGTTCTCTCTGGTTCTCTCTTGGTTCTCTCTGGTTCTATCTCTGGTTCTTTCTTGGTTCTCTCGGTTCTCTCTGGTTCTCTCTTGGTTCTCTCTGGTTCTCTCTTGGTTCTCTCTGGTTGTCTCTTGGTTCTCACTGGTTCTCTCTCTGGTTCTCTCTGGTTCTCTCAGGTTCTCCCTCGTTTTCTCGGTTCTCTCTGGTTCTCTCTTGGTTCTTTCTTGGTTCTCTCGGTTCTCTCTGGTTCTCTCGGTTCTCCCTTGATTCTCTCTGGTTCTCTTGGGTTCTCCCTGGTTCTCTCGGGTTCTCTCTGGTTCTCTCAGTTCTCTCTTGGTTCTTTCTGGTTCTCTCTCTGGATCTCTCTTGGTTCTCTCTGGTTCTCTCTTGGTTCTCCCTGGTTCTATCTCTGGTTCTTTCTTGGTTCTCTCGGTTCTCTCTGGTTCTCTCTGGTTCTCTCGGTTTTCTCTTGGTTTTCTCTCTGTTCTCTGTGGTTCCCTCTCTGGTTCTCTCTTGGTTCTTGGTGGTTCTATCTGGTTCTCCCTGGTTCTCCCTTGGTTTTCTCTTGGTTCTCTCTGGTTCTCTCTCGTTCTCCTTGGTGTTCTCTTGGTTCTCTCTCGTTCTCTTTGGTTCTTTCTTGCCTCTCCCTGGTTCTCTCTCTGGTTCTCTCGATCTGGTTCTCTCTCCAGGTCTCTCTTGGTTCACTCCGGTTCTCTCTCTGGTTATCTCTGGTTCTCTCTCTGGTTCCCTCTTGGTTCTCTCTCGGTTCTCTCTCTGCTTCTCTCTCTGGTTCTCTCTCCGGTTCTCTCTGGTTCTCTCTTGGTTCTCTCTGGTTCTCCCTGGTTCTCTCGATTTCTCTTGGTTTTCTCTCTGTTCTCTGTGGTTCTCGCTCTGGTTTTCTCTGGTTCTCTCTTGGTTCTCTCTGGTTCTCGCTTTGCTTCTCTCTGGTTCTCTCTCTGGTTCTGCCTTGGCTTTCACTTGGTTCTCTCTGGTTCTCTACATTCTCTCTGGCTCTCTTGGTTCTCTCGGTTTTCTCTCTGGTTCTCTCTATTTCTCTCTTGGTTCTCTCTGGTTCTCTTTTGGTTCTCTCTGGTTCTCCCTTGGTTCTCTTTTGGTTCTGTCTTCGTTTTCTCTCTGGTTCTCTCTCGTTCTCCTTGGTGTTGTCTTGGTTCTCTCTCGTTCTCTTTGGTTCTTTCTTGGTTCTCTCTGTGGTTCTCTCTTGATTCTCTCTGGTTCTCTCTCTGGTTCTCTCGGTTCTCTCTGGTTCTCTATCTGGTTCTCTCTCTGGTTTTCTCTGGTTCTCTCTTGGTTCTCTCTCTGGTTCTCTCTGGTTCTCTACATTCTCTCTGGCTCTCTTGGTTCTCTCGGTTTTCTCTCTGGTTCTCTCTATTTCTCTCTTGGTTCTCTCTGGTTCTCTTTTGGTTCTCTCTGGTTCTCCCTTGGTTCTCTTTTGGTTCTGTCTTCGTTTTCTCTCTGGTTCTCTCTCGTTCTCCTTGGTGTTGTCTTGGTTCTCTCTCGTTCTCTTTGGTTCTTTCTTGGTTCTCTCTGTGGTTCTCTCTTGATTCTCTCTGGTTCTCTCTCTGGTTCTCTCGGTTCTCTCTGGTTCTCTATCTGGTTCTCTCTCTGGTTTTCTCTGGTTCTCTCTTGGTTCTCTCTCTGGTTCTCACTGGTTCTCTCTCTGGTTCTCTATCTAGTTCTCTCTCTGGTTTTCTCTGCTTCTCTCTGGTTCTCTCTCTGGTTCTGCCTTGGTTTTCACTTGGTTCTCTCTGGTTCTCTACATTCTCTCTGGCTCTCTTGGTTCTCTCTGTTTTCTCTCTGCTTCTCTCTATTTCTCTCTTGGTTCTCTCTGGTTCTCTTTTGGTTCTCTCTTCGTTTTCTCTCTGGTTCTCTCTCATTCTCCTTGGTGTTCTCTTGGTTCTCTCTCATTCTCTTTGGTTATTTCTTGGTTCTCTCTGGTTCTCTCTCTGGTTCTCTCTAGATTCTCTCTGCTTCTCTCTCTGGTTCTCTCGGTTCTCTCTGGTTCTCTATCTGGTTCTCTCTCCGGTTCGCACTTGGTTCACTCCGGTTCTCTCTCTGGTTATCTCTGGTTCTCTCTCTGGTTCCCTCTTGGTCGTCTTGGGTGTGTTACGTCGGTTACACCAATCACTGTGGGCAAACAGTACAGTTTGAAAATGAGGCTGAGACTGAGGCTGGAAAATAATGTCATGATTCACTGGAGTCACTGATGATACATATCAAGACAGTTCATGCGAAATAATGCGCAGCTGGCTATGGAAAGTGGTTTAGTTCAAAACAGGCTCAATGCTCCCTGCAGTTGCGTCGGATCAAGGTTGGATCATGTTCTCATCACAATCGAACCGCACCAGAGTTCATTTGGAAGCGGATTGAGACCACCTCTTCAACGGGGTCTCGGTCTGGTTGTTTTGGTCCACACCCGACTGCAATTGATGTGTTTACACCTTCCCAAAAGAACCGCACCAAGGGGGTAAATGCTCCAGGGTTCGATTCAACCGAACTACACAAGGCAGGTGTGAAAACGCCCAAAGTGTTTTATTGTGCCACTTTGGCACACGCAATAGACACCCATGTTAAGCTCTGATTTTTGACATTTTCCATGCTCCAAATAAAGCGATCAGAGGGACAAATGATACATTTTATGACATGATGATGAATTATGAAGATGAAGATGAAGAGTCAGGTAAATTTGCTGCATTTTGCAAGTTGAATGGAGTTTCTAGGTGAAAGTATGAGGAAGCTGTCACTGTTTGTTAGCTGAAGAAAAAAGTTTGAAGTCTGACCCCACTCCAATTCATTTCAATGGAAAATTTTCAGCAGTTTTTGGTGTCTAGCATTGCCATGGTAATGGTTTTGACAGAGAAAAGTAATACCACCCCTCACACGATTAAAATGCATGTTTATGGTTACGGTTCGGGCCGCATTATTTGCAGAAAATCCCATCTATAATAATAATAATAAAAAAAAATAAACCTGGCCTGAATAGTAATATACACTTTGGCAGCCAATACACACTCAATGTAGAAGTTTTTGGGGTGTTTTTATGATTTTTTTTAATAATTTTCCATCATTTATGTATATTATTGGACCTACTACCAGCATGCATGGCAATGGCCCCCCTCCAAAAAGCAAAGCCAGCCTTGCTCGACACAGCAGGCACATAATAATGATTTTAAAATGGTCAGAATGCATTTTGGTTTGTATTCTAAAAGTTAAAATCTCCTCGCCTCTCTCATTAATTCATGTTCTTACATTAATTATACAATACATTATATTCACAATGCATGTGTTTCTTTTAGCCTGTTATTCTGCATTCACCTATCTAAATCCCTACCTGTTGGTTCTTGACATTAAGCCCAGATATTGTCACGTCAAACCTCCCCCAATTTTTTTCATTCTTGTTAATGTCTTTATTTGGTGCTGAATCCTGTTAATGTTTCCTGCTGCAATGACCCAATTCCTCCACAGAGATCAGTACATATTCATCTAATCTTTGACGCCGGTGCGTACATCCTGCTACATTCATCCCTTTCTGACTGTGACTGAGTGTGTGCTTTGTGAATTTGTGGGATGCAAAATATCTTCTGACAACCCTGAACTGGGTCTTGCATGGGGAGGCTGACTTGCCCTGGTTTCATAACCAAGTAATGACAAAGTTACCAGAGCGCCTGCTATGCATGAGTCATAAAGATATGATTTTTGAAATGCTAATGATGATTATACAGAGTGCAAAGGAAAGATAGAGAATGAGCGAGACAGAGACAGTAAGACAGAGGGAAGAGACTCCATATCTCACTGGGTCTTTTGCTAGAGCTGACAGTCGCAGTTTCCTTCTGAATGTATGAGATTGTTTTTAAATAATCTCTCTTTAAGGGCTTTAGTATTTGATGACTTTGTGATGAGTCAGAAAGGGAAAGAGGGAAAGAGAGAGCCAGAGTTAGGCGGTAATGCCTGCAGCACTGTGAGAACGCTCTTTGTACTTTTTTCTCTGGCTCTCTGCTTTCATCATATGTGTGTTTGTTCATCTCCAGTGCAGTGGAGCAGGGCTAAACAAGGTTAAAGAGAAGGTCAAACTCACATGGACACAGTTAATCTTCCTTCTGTCATTTCAGCCACATGAGACACCATCAGTTATCTTTGTTAGGAGAATACACTGCATTTTGTGCATCATTGGTAGATATCTACTGGCATGTGGTTGGTGGAGGTTTTACCTTAAAATGCTTCATGGGGGAGAAATAGGATGACGCAAAGACAGCAGATGTGCAGAACAGATTTATTTCCATGTGCCATCCTACAACAACTATCTCACTCGTGTTTTCTTTCTTCACTTGTCCTTCTTAATGGGAACATCATCTTTTTCTTCTCCTTCTTACAGCTCCTGTTCTTGTATTCCTCATCTGCTCTCGTATTTTTCCTCCTTCTTCTCTCTCATCCACCTCCTGGCATTTATCCCACATTTCCTCCTCGTCCTCAATACACTTCATCATCTTTGCTTTCTTCACCACTGTTTCTCCATTTAACACATCCAACCTCCTTTGCATCCTTTTTCTCTCCATACCACTCTCTTCTGTCATGTTGAGCTTGTGAAGGTCATTTCAGTGTTAGAGATGGGGGAGGGGTTGATGCAGCTATATGCAACTCCTGCTCTGGATGACTGCAGGAAGACAGATGGGTTCATGATTAGACGGAGAATGTGAAAGTAGAGAAAAGACAGAGGATGAGCGAGTCCAGCGTCCTTTGTCTGCATCCTGATGAGGACACATTGTGTGTGGTGTGCTGCTTTTCACTGATGTGTGCTGCTGCCATTTCTTTTCGTAAGTGGTCCAACATGATTGTTACTCCTTCAAATTACCTTCTTTGTTTGCATTTTCCAGTAACTGTGACATACTGAGTCGTTGTAAGCCCAAGATCACACTTCACAGTTACCCCACATACTCAAGTTGTGCATGGAGAGTTTGGAGGATGGTGTCTTTTCTTGTAGGTATTAAACATTAGGATGTCCGGCTAACTAGCTTAACAGCAGGGTTGCCAACTAGCCCGTGTTCCCGTGTTAGATCCATATGTCATGTATATAAGGCTAAATGAGTTATATTTGTTTATATATATTTATATGATATATATTTTTTTTTTATTGACTGCTTCTCTACCCCGATCAGCAGACGGCACTCCTGCAGATTGGATACAACAGGCAGCAGTAGCAGATCATGTGATCATGACACCAACAGGTAAATATTGAAATCCTATTCTGATTTCTTTCTTTATTAAATACAGCTAAATAAAGCATAAATCTGATTTCTGATGCTAGTCCAAGTAAGCAGTATATTTTCTCCAGTAAGCATCTAAACATGGAGTAACTTCAGTCTTTTAGCATTACATCCTAAATTTAACCAGGCACATGTGCACTGCTGGATTTTAAAGCATGATAGCACTAAGGATGACAAGGCTCACCAAAGTGTGATTTTTCAGTTGGTGATGTTGGGCTAGTTACTTAGCTTCTGTAACTGTAATGTATTGTCATTGTCTGTTGTGCTTCTTAATATCATCAGCCGCTCTATGGAAAATGGAATCTGTAAAACCCTAAATTCCTACTTTCTGCCCCATGCTATTTGTAATTTTTTTGATGCTATAAGCGTAAAATATGTGGAACAGCAATTCACATCCAAAAAGGAATGATGATATGGCTATGGTGTTGAGGGAGACCAACAGACTGCTGCAGGAAGCCACATTCAGAGTTTTGTTTAGGCTTACATCAGAGTCAGCTCTATGAATACATTTTTAGTATAGCATGTTGACAAGCGCTGGTGGAATTGCATGCAAGAAAGGGTTCTCCCTCTCAGAGGAACAGCTGCAAAAAGCCAATGTCAACCTCCTGCTGTGTCATTGTGAAATGTATAGCTTGCCACTATCTCTTCTTATATGCTCATAGCCGGTGAACATTCAGCTGTTACTAGGTTTAAACTGTCTCAGTATTTTGCTAGCACCTTAATCATCCCAGCCTCTGTGGAAAGTCCATGAAAAGAGATGGAGTTGAAAGAGTTTTGTAACAAAGCCAAGCCTATAACATCTATCACTGCTACTTAAACTGGCGCACTCAATCAACACGAGTGTAGGCAGCTAATAATCTGTGGAATTAAATGAACAGGAATCATTTTCCGTTATGGATATTCATTTTGACAATATGATCCAGAGTAAAGAGTCAGTGCTTGTTTTTACATGCAGGGTTAGGGTCATACCACCACCACCTCCATCTCCTTCCTGCCCATCAAACAGGGGAGTGTGCTTTGCCTTTTTCTGATTCCCGCAGTGACGAGGATTGAGGCGACCCTGGCATTTACACACTAATGAAAACAATCACGGGAAATATGTTAATCTGCCTGGCTGAAAGAAACTGTGCTCTTTGAAAAAGGCCAAATGTTCCTCTGAGTAATCACCTATGGCAACTGAATCCATTTAACCATTATGGCTCAGTATTTGACCCGTGCATGTGATGTACTCCATACACCATGGAGTGCTACAGAGAACAATATTTGACTTTTTTGCCATTTGGTCAAAGAGCTGTGATTATCCCTTAGTGTCTTCAAAATATACTTTTTCAGTGACCTGTGTAACATTTACAGGTAATCACCAAAAGGGTTGAATGCCATTCTCCCTCAGTCGTCACAAGGCTTACAAGGAAATCATAACAAACAGGGAATGTCTCTGATGATGATTAGTTATACATGATGGACTTATCCCAGAAAACCAAAATGAATGATGAAATGAGCTGAGCTCTTCTATGGAGCAGTGTACACAACATAGCTGCTGGAACTGCTCTGATACTGGCTGTATGAACCTAATATGACTAATCACTCTATATGGCAGGAATGCATGCAGCAGAAATATCATGCTCATCTACTGTATATGAGGATAATAACATGTTGGTGTGCAGCCTATAGGAGGACAGACATACTATCCTCTACATTTGTTGCCAGTTAAATTGTTGTTGTCAGTTAACTCAGAGAACTGAAGCAGCTAATGAAGCAATTACTAAGATTATATAGAGAAAAAGATAAGAATATAATGTGTTTCCATGTAATCAAAACACGAGAAAAAACAAATATGATTATGAAGAAAATGACTGATGATCTTTAGACTGGAACTCAGTGGAAATCTTTGCTTCCACTGCATCATATTTTATGGTGATGTCAAATAGTGTTGCTTGCAATCCCAGTTCAACTATAGTTTTAAAGATAAAAGATAAAGATGAAACTCAAGACAGTTTGTACAATTTGCCATCACTAGATCCCGTTTGATCTTGATCTTGCAATTATTGTTGAAGATGCAACATACTGTATATCTTGAGTGAAGTGCAAATGCTCAAAAGCGTTACAGTGCAGGTTGAAATGTTGAATTAAAAAAAATAGTCTGACGCACAGGCATCAAATTCAGATTCTTTAATGTCATTTCTGTATGTAAGTACACAGGAATGAAATGTTGTTATATCTCACACAGGCTTCGCCCTCTACTGGACTCTATGGGTATACTCTCCTACAATCGCATAACGCGATGGCCCACTGAACTCTGAATGTACGTAGCCGGCCAGTAGGGCACGCCTACCTACCCCGCCCTTAGCGGGTATATAAGCATGTGCACCGCTAGCTGCCCTCATCCCTTTTCCTTCAGTGACAGCGAGTGCCCACTGAAACACACTTCTCCTAGGATGGAGTCGCCGCTTCTAGAGCAACGCCCTTGCCCGGCCTGACCGAACGGGATCATCACACGGCAGATCCACATACACTCTGCTTTGAGTGCCTCAGGAGAAAGCACGCCCTCGCCGGACTGGATCAGCGCCTGGCCTCTTCGCGCTGCCGAGACATCCCCCGCATCAGCCGCCAGCAGCGAGCTGACTTCTTCACCGGTCAAGCTCTTCTCGCCCTGTCGACCAGTGAGGAGGAAGAGGAGGACGAGGAACAGCAATCCGAGGACATCGCCATGGAGGAGGAGGATGCCGCTACGGCAGCCACCACCACCATGCCACCTGCTGAAGCGTCGCCTACCAGACCCGCCTCAGCCTCTGCTACTGGCTTGTCGCCTCAGCAGGACGAGTATGAGGAACACTCCCTCTCTGACGCCTCCGCTATGTTCGGTGCCGCTTCAATCAAGCTGGACTTTCCTAAAGTCATGACAACCGCAGCGGAGTGTGTCGGTGAGCCAAAATTGTGTACCACAGCTTTCTGAAAGTCGCTCCACAGCTGTCTGCACGCCCTGTCACATGTTTTTACGAAGCTGGCTGGACAGGACTCTCAGACTACGCGGAGCTGAACACAATGGTGGTGGCTCCACCATGGCTCATTCCCCGATTCCGGGGGGCGCTATCACAGGAAGCAGGCACAATACAAGCGCTGCCGATCCTGGGACAGCCACTTCAAACCTGGCCCCTGAAAGGGACAGGCTAATGCGGGCTGGGCTGGCTGTGCAGGTGGTGGAAACCATCCAGGCAGCAAGGGCTGGATGCACCATTGCCTGTTACAGGGCCAAGTGGTTGGGTTTCCAGCACTGGTACGAAGAAAGGGGAGCGGACCCACTGACATGCTCATGTGTGGGACACTTTTTCTTTTCTACAGCTTCTGGTTGATAGAGGGCTGTCTCATGCGACTGTTAAGGTTTACGCTGCAGCCATCTCATCATGCCATGAAAGGTTGGGCGGAGCTCCAGTCTTTGCCCACCCGCTAGTTAAACAGTTTCTGCAGGGGGTCAGAAGGCTACGACCAGTGGCACGCACTTCTGTACCACAGTGGGAATTGCCGTTGGTGCTCGAGGCCCTCACAAGGGACCCCTATGAGCCTTTGGAACGCTCCTCCTTAAAGGTGTTGTCGTTCAAGACAGCGTTGCTTCTTGCTCTGACGTCAGCCAAGAGAGTGAGCGAACTGTGTGCCCTGTCAGTCCACCCGAGTTGTCTACTCCTTCAGGGGGACCGCAGTGGTGCCATCCTGAAACCAAACTCCTCCTTTGTTCCTAAGAATATAAGGAGCTCATTTCAGTCCAGAATTATCCGATTGGAGACTTTTCATCCTCCCCCTCATGAGGATTCGAGGAGGGCGAAACTGCATCTCCTATGCCCTGTGCGTGTGTTGACATACTATGTCGACCGAACAGCTACTGTCAGGAACACCGACCAGTTGTTTGTGTGTTATGGTGACGGAACGGCTAGCAGAGCCCTGTCCAAGAAAAGCTTGGCGAGGTGGCTGTGTGAATATTTATCCCCACAGGGTGTCTTGCACCTGCATTGGACTGTGCTTTGCTAGGACGCGGCCAATGAGGTGGGCAGGAGGTCTAGAGTGGAGACCCCTGCAAGGTTAGACCACAACCTCATCCAGCCTAGCCAGGTGCTGCTAACTGGGATGAAGTTGGACCCGTTATCACTCCACATGTGGCTAAGATTAATAAAGTGGTGACTGGGTCTTGGTATCTAACCAGTAGCTGGTGTGGTCATTAGGCGGAGCCTCTTCCGCGGCAGGGAGTACAATGATTGGGCTTCGCCTACTGTACCCATAGAGTCCAGTAGAGGGCGAAGCCTGTGTGAGATATAACGAAGGTTATGTCATTGTAAACCTAGTTATATTAACACAGGTGGAGCCCTCTACATAGGGCCCTGCCGCTCTTTCGCCTTACGCTGAAGTCTTGGTGAAATGAGGGCAGCTAGCGGTGCACCTGCTTATATACCCGCTAAGGGCGGGGTAGGTAGGCGTGCCCTACTGGCCGGCTACGTACATTCAGAGTTCAGTGGGCCATCGCATTACGCGATTGGACGAGAGTATATCCATAGAGTCCAGTAGAGGGCTCTGCCTGTGTTAATATAACTAGGGTTTCAATGACGTGACCTTCATTTCTCATGGTCCAAGGTGCTAAATGACAACAGTTACTCAAAAGCAGATGCAACAGAATGATATTGGTTGCATTTCTCAGATTTGGTTAAGAAGCTCTTTGTGCGAAAAGCTTCTTAGGAACACTCCTAAGGCTAGGGCTCTTGTAAAAGAATCGCACTTAGATAAAAGGGATATTTCACCCCATGTGACATTTAGTCATTCCTCGCAGTCCCCAGAGTTAAATAAGTGAGCAAAAGCATTTTTTTAGCTGGCTCAGCCATTGCCCTTAACTGGCAGCGCTGCCATTAGCTTAGCTTTGCATAGTCACTGTAATGTATTGTTGACAGCTAGCATGTCATTGCAAAAGTGATTCCAAATAACTCAAAATTTTTGCTAATTACTTCTCGTGACCTACATTCACAACGAGTACAAATGACAATGTAAATATACACAAACGTATTCTTGCAAAGCATCAGCAAAACACCGCTGCAAGGCACAAAGACACCACACAGCAACTATTGTCAACACACCAGTGTGACTACGGTACTAGGTTGACACAAGTGGACTTCATTGTTCTGTCTACAGTCTTGAGATAGTTGCTATAAATGCCCATGTACTATGTCAATTGAATAAAAATCTTTGACTGGAGGATCTATTATGTAAACATTATATGAACAGTAATTTATTTGCTACCGTCTACGGTCAAACTGTGATGGTATGCGGTCCACTTGGTGGTTGCCTACTATTCCCAAGTCAACAGAAGCATTAAATGCTAAGTGTAGCCACACCTGTCGCTATGGACGGGCCATAGGGGGCTTGGCCCACCCCCCAAAATGCTTGTGGCCCCCCCCCCCCCCACTTAAGGCACAGATCTTTTAAAAAAATTGATTCAATTGTTGTTTTATATTATCATAGTAGTATAAGTACTGTTGTTGCTTCTTTACCATTAAAGCATAAAAAATATAAAGAAACAATGGTGTGATTTTGTTTGATTGATGGGAATCTACACTGCAACAGCGGCTGTCCGCGCTTCCTCCTCCTCAGCCCCATGGAGGCCCAGGCCTACAGCCTCAGCTTCTGATCTTCTCCAATATTATTTGCAACGGAGACGAGGAATGCTCTGGATTTGGAACAGAATCCGGGTTGCTCTGGCCCGGCTGTCAATAACAACACAAACACCCTGAGTCCAGGAGATGCGCAGCAGCAGCAGCAGGACATGAGGAGCACATCCGCCATTCGTCACTGCAGAGATGCAGGGAGCTGCAGAGCTATGCCACCGGCACGACTCATCGCTACCCCGCCCGAGTGGCCCTTGTTGTCGGACGGATCCAACCCTCTCACCGTGATTGACTCTAAATGGGGATGCGCTTCCAGGGACCAACACGGAGCTGTGTTTGAGCTTGCCTGGCAATTGCCTGGGTCCGTGCGGTGCCTCAGACGCTGCTGAAAACAGGGGAGCTCCTACAGTGTTCGTGTTAGGGTGCACAGAGGCCAGCAGGAGGGGGAGTGGAGCCCGGGGATGACCCGCCGGAGACCAGCGACACTTTGTTGGTGCTGGAGGGGCTGAAGAGTGGGCATGTTGCTGGCCTGGCCATGGACAAGGCCCGGACAACGAGAACGGACACCGTGAGTTTTTAACTCAACAGGAAAAGGGAGATAGTTCAGAAGATGTCCGATGCCTGGATAAATCAGTTTGTCCAATAGTGTAAGATAGGAAACAAAAGAGCTGGCTGAAGTTCAGGAAGTAGTGGAGCTGGGCATAAAGCCTATTTAGCTTTGCAGGTAAGCTCAGCTGGTGACAGCCGGTGAATGGGATTCTGTTATCAAATTACAAAAAAAGAGATTGGTGCTATCCTTAAACTTGCTCAAAACCTAACCATAACTATTCTAGGTAAATAGCAAACCTTAACCATCCAAGGCCAATGCCTACCCTTAAAATATTCAAGGTCAATGCCTAACCTTAACCATCTTATGAGAGTTTTGCATGTTGCATGTTGCCTTCGAGACCAGACAGGACCCCCTTTGTGCAGAGTGTAAATCTAAAAAAGTTGGGGGAGTTGTTAAGGTTACAAGCAGTTTGTTGGATTATTTCTCATCCAGGTGCAGAGACTTCCTGGAGTCTTGATGTCATTGTGACATTGCCAGGCAACCCTTTGTAACTCCAGGAAGTTAAGAAATAGCCCAGCACATAACCCTACCTCCTCTGCAAAGCCACAATATTTTACATTTGGGTTTTTATCAAATTAAACAAACGAGATATGAGGTGTTAATAAGAGAACTTCAGAGGTGTAGGTAGGTGGATGGCTGCTCAGTGAAACTGATTAGCCAGTTTCACACTATCGAGCCAAAACTGAGCCAGCCCGGGCTTGCCGGTGCCAAGTGCTTTCACACTGCAGGGCCAATTGCAAACTGAGGGCCACCTCCGGGCCATCTTGGTGTTAATGGCCCGCAATTTCTGGCCCGACTTAACCATGGTCTTAGTGGTGCCAAAGCAGGGCTAGAGGCGGTGTCAAGTTTGGGGCGGGGTCAATATTTGGAAGCAAAATAAAGCCGAGAGGGCAGCAGTAGGCTATACGAATAAGATGGATGGCCAGTTCTGGTCACATGAAGATGTCCATTCTCTCATCACGGTCTGCGCAGAGGACGACATGCAGCAGAAGATGGACGTGGTTTGCTGTAACAAGGACGTTATGAAGCATAGCCGACAGAGCTGGCCAAGTTGGGCATTCTTCAAACAACCCAGCAAATTTGCAAGAAGCTGAAAAACTTCCACCAAGCTCCACAACAGCAGAAGTGGCGTCCAAAAAAGTTTCCCTTCTTTGACTTGATGGACAGTGTGTTGGGACACCAGCCCTACATCAGTAGCAACACTGCTCAGGAAAATATTTCAGGAGCCTGACACAGATGTGCCACAGACCACATAATCTGGTGGGTGTTTTGATTGTGAACATGCTGTATCAGTGATATTTTCGCAAATGGGGGCACAACCCAGAGGGTTAGTAGCCTGACTGTGAACACAAACAGTTTTGGGGCATGGAGCTTGTGGCACAGGGCTATAAGCACTGAGGTAGCCCCTAATGGCCCTAGCCCAGCCTGGCTCGATAATCTCAAACCGGCTATTGATGAACTGGCAAGAAAGCGGATCCTCCAAGCAGTGTAACTATTCACTGCTTAATGATAAGCAGAGGAATATAATGGTTAATTGCTCTGAATTTATTATGGAATAATTGTTTGCGCTATGTGTGGGAAGATAAAAATGCTGAGACCTGTGATGAACTTGCTATTGTGTTCCTCACTTTGATGGAAATCACCTGGATCCACTTCAATCACACACTGTATAGTTGACATTTGCACCCACTACAGTTAATTAGCCAATTTAAAAATAAACATGCAGATTACAGCACATGGTATTTCAACTGTCAACCTGTAGGTCCCTATCAACCTTCTTCCATTTTTATTAATGTGATGTGAGCATGGTGTTGTTCGAGATTTTCTTTCAGAAGTCGTTCCAGGGATCGTAGGAAACAAATTAAGATGCCACCTTCAGTGTCACTGGTACTAATGCAGCCATGACATGCATCACATCTTCCACTCTTCAATACTGTGATAAATCACTTTAATAAAGACAAATGTTGGCTGTGTGTTCTGCAGTTTAGCTAGGAGGATCAAATGACATCAAAATTGGGTCGTGGTTGTATTTCTGTCCCTGGTCCTTTTTTTGGGAGGGGGCATGTGGATCTGTGACATGTTGCCAGGGGCAGAAGTAACAACCATGTGGCTGAAATATGTCTGCCAGAGTGTGTGTGTATGTGTGTATGTGTGTGTGTGTGTGAGAGAGAGAGATTGTATTTAGTCATGCTGAGGGGCAGGACAAAGATATAAAAAAAAACAGAAGCAACAGTAAGTGACAGAGAGGAGGAAGGGCGAACATGGAGAGATTAGTCATTAAGTGGAGAAGTGCAACATGCACACAAACAGCAGAGCTTCATCACCTCTCCAGACATCTCCAATAACATACATCCTCTGTAGTTGTAGCTCATGATAATCTGTGACTACATGTGTGTGTCTGTGTGTGTGTGTGTGTGTGTGTATGTGTGTGTAGCCTGCAGGGAAGACATCTTTGTCCTCAGTTCAATACTGCTGTCAGCAGCCCATGAATTATGGAAGTGCTTGGAAGTGACAAAGCACAGCTTACAGCCAAGAGACACTTTTATTGAGTTGTGAGATGTGATGGGTGTGTGCATGTGTGTGTCATTTTGTGTGTTACCATGTTACCATGGTTGTGATGAAAAGACAGATCACCTCTCTCTCTGCTGCCATCCCTACTTTTAATCTTCTTCTCTCTGCTGAGGCAACCATCACAACCTCTACTTCATCGACCCTAACACCTGAGCAGCAAAAACAATGATTAGCAAGGTGTATCATCCTGGAGATATTGTCTCCATCCCAGTTCAGTTTATTCTCCTCTAAACTGGCTTTGCACTTGCCATATTTTTTTTCTTGTTTCAAACATGTCTGTATAGTTTATCGTGGTCCTGTTGCTTATTCATAAACATGCAACTAAAATACAAATTTCCAGGTTGCTATAGCAACACAGATTGATGGAATTTGAAGAAGCTCTTAAACATTGATGGCTTGATGTGGAAACAAGTTGTGTGAAGATATAATTTCTCCATTATTAACTTTTTGAGTGTCATTGACATATTTTGATGTCAAACTGTTGTTTCAGCAACGGGTCGCTGACAGCCTGTGATGGGCAGCCTGTGAGTAATGTTGGGGCTTCTGGTAGATCTAAGCAAAGCATAAGAAGACAGTGTACACCATGGAGCTCAAAGCAGGAAGTGGAGACGATTAGAGAGCAAAACGGATGGCCTCTGGGCAAAAGTGGTGTTTTTGGTGTAATGTGTTTTGCTTTAGGCTGGACCCTAAAAGGCAGAAAACTGACATGACTTAAGGTATAAAAACAAAAAGACTGGACAGCAAGTCAGCGTGGCAAACACTCTATGGTGGCAGTGCTGGGAGAAGAGGAATCTTCAGAGAGGAAAACAGAAAGAGAATAATGAAATTCACATGGGAGATGACAAGGCACTGGAGGAACGGGTGAGCAGGATAAGTCTCCGCCAGGAGTCACAGTTAATCACAGTTTTATGGTGTTTTTTTCATATTGATTCTTTTGGCACTACTTTGCAATTTGCACTACTCTGCACTGTATGTACCTTATTAGAATCTGTTTGCACTTCCTGCTTTGTATTGCAGCTATTGCACAGCAATTTCCTTTGGATTATTTATTTATTTTCTACCTTATCTTATTCTATTACAATGAATATATAACAAGGAAACAAGGCAGAGAGAAATCAAGGTAAGTTTTTATGGAGGGCTTGATTACTGATGAATGGGTTCAGGTGTGCCTCATCAGGTGTCCTGGGCAAAGCCCAGATCATGCCTCCCTGCCTCCACATGCCCTGACAGCAGAGAGAACTCACCCTGGAACCAGAAGCCCCATATTGCTCCCTGGGTGCTTTGTATAGCACCTCACTGCTCTCTTATGGGATGGGTTAAATGCAGAGGACAGATTTCATGTATGTACTTGACAATAAAGGCTGTTTATGTAGTTAAAGCCAAACCAACTGCTGCAAACTATCTGAAATAAATTTGCAAGATAAATAGTATTTGGTCATCAAAACACAATAAACACACTGCAGATGTTGTTTGTTCCAGGGAAAAAAGGTGTCAGTTTGATTTACAGATTATAGTCCATTTGTAGAAGGCAGGTGTTTCTATGTAAATATGTTTTAGCTACCCACTGTTAACAGCCACCCACCCTCTGACTGTTTCCCATAGGCAAACCTGTGTGGGTGGAGATGTTTCTAAAAGTGACAACAATCAAGATATGTATTTAAAAAGCATGTATTTCAGCGACTGCTTATGTTGACATTTTCTAGGAGATTTCTGATTGAAAAACAGGTCTTAAATTTTAGCTTCCTGCAAAACTTTGGAATGAAAACATAACTGCATCATGAAAAGACCCAGAAGCCTTAATAAGCGTGCACACACACACACACACACAGTCTGTAGGCATTAACTGAGCGTGTTCCCTGAAATGCCCTGAAGTTGTTATCTTAAAGTGGCATCCTGAAGCTGGAGGGTTGAAGGATGCGTGACTTGCAGAGCAGAGTAAGAGCATCCCCACAGAGTGTAGTAGCAGGAGTGCGCACAGAGGTGAACAGTTTCCTGTATGACAGTTCAAACACACGTTGGCACAGACGTACATCTACACATCATAAAACACACACTGACATACACACATGGCTGAAAGTCATAATTTTTACTTGTTGTGCTATAATTAAAGAGATACTCTGGAGAGTTCTTGTTTTTATCATTGCTAACTTTTCATCTATTTCCTGGAGGGGAATGTGCTTCCATACGAGATAATAAATATGTGAGAAACCAGATCTCTCTCTCTCTCTCTCTCTCTCACACACACACACACACACACACAAGAAAACCATAAATAATGTTGTTTTTTTATTATTATTATTATTAGCATGATTATAAGTATTTATGTCTTTATCAAAACAGGGACATTATGGTTACATGACATAAACCAACCAAACTTGGAAATCAAGACAGCTCTTATTGCATGCTAAATGTCTTGGGTATTATTGTATTGCATTCGTTCTCCTTTTCGGGCTGTAGAGGGACAGTGGAAGAGCCTGGACGTCCTCAGCTCACCCGCATTCACTCTTCTCCATCGCAGTCCCCTATTTTTATAGCGCTAAGTTTCTGGAACCATCCATAAAACCCACTCAGGTTGAACCTGAGGCTGACACAATAATAGCCTCATGAGATGGAGCAGTAAATGGAAGTGAAGAGCAGAGAGGAGAAATGTATGCACCCTTCTCTGTTGAAGTGGAACATACTAACCAGACTCTAAATCATTGACGAAAAGCGAAGGGAAAAGCATTTGAAGAGATGCTCTCACTGAATTACAGCTGATTTTATGCATCTTCCATCGCTGAAGTTTGTTCAACTGCCTCACTGAATAGTCTGAAATAATACTCCCAGCTGGAATTATTTTCTCTCTGGAGCTGCCTTTTTGTTGATGTACAAAGAAATATTTTCCCCCTGAAACTGTTTCCCCTGAACAATTAAAAAAATCCAATAGCGCTGAATTTCTAGTGGTTCCTTTCATTTCAACATACAAAGCTGTGGGATACTTTCATCCAAAGAAAGTTCAGTTTCTTACCTTTTTCACCAAAAAAAAAAAAAAACGAGAAGTCATTCTTCTATTGTTTTATTACAATTACAATTAATAGGATTAGAAATTAATGGAAGTTAAATCAGGATATGGGGATGATTGCAGATTTGGATTAGTTCAAATTTAACCTCATATTTAAAAGGACTTATCATTATATGTATGTTTGCTGGAAGAGTGTTTTAATGCATTTTTGGCCTCGACAGCCATCAGCAATTCGTACCCTGCACATTCATGGTTCAGCACCATGACATTGGTAATACTGCAGCACATAGCTGGGCACCATCACTGTCTCCACACAGGTCAAGCTGTCTTCAGCCTCAGCTCTTTCCCTTCATTAGGCCAACTCTCTGTGAAGCTGTCCACATGGATTTGACATCAATTCTAATTTGTTGCACTTTGAAGTCTAATTAATTCACAATTACTGGGAGAAAAAGAAGGAGAGGCGGGGATGGAGAGGTCAGTGGGAATGAGTGGGTGAAGAGAAAAGAGGCAGAAGTGAACAGTGGCATGGTCTTCTGAATGCAGAGCAGACAATATTGGTGTCTGATGGCTGATTATGATTTCAGCTGAGAAGTCATACAACTCATATTTTATTCAGTTATTTTGTGGCATGCCTATTGTTTGCCTAATAAATGACAATTCATATTAATGCAACTGAATATACATGACATTTTCAAATACTTGGTGTGGAAGTCTCTCTGACAGCCAGTGCTGTGTTGATCAGACCATACATCAGAGGCGGAGCATGATGAAAGGCTGAGCTTTAATAAAAGGCTGATATGTGCAGAGGGTGAAATAAAAGATGGGCTGGGTCATTGTGGAGAAGATTTACTGAGTCGCAAAGACGGCTTTACTAGGCTGTTAAAGAACAGTAAGAGGCGAGTGGTTCAGACACGGGGCTTAGGATTGAGCGATGAAAACAGATATGTAAAGAAGTTCATCTTCCTAACGATGAGACTGGAGGCTCACAGTGCTCACTATCTAACAGAGGCTGACCTTTGCAGTGTTAATCATTTACAGCAGAATGAGCACTGGGTTAGTCTCTTTCTTGATTAGGAACAGACTCTGGTACAAAATGATGACTAAAATTAGCATGTTGTGGTGATTCATTGTTCGAAACATGTCAGTAGTGTTTTACCTTAAATCCATTTGAAGCTAGATTTGGATTAAGTGTTAAGTTACTCTTCACTATTGTGATTTATATTAACCACTTGTTGGCTTGTGGACTGACGTTTTGAAGCCCGAGTTTTTGCAGGTGTTTGAGGGATTTTGCAACCAGCCCCCCATGGCCCTATGTGAGGATAAGCGGGAGAAAATGCATGGATGGATACATTGAAAGTTGCCAATAGGCCAATATTACACTAACTAGCCAATGATGAGCCATTTTATGATGATCACTCGGCCGGCTCTTGCCATACTGGTGCCCTAAAAGTAGATATCTGTAAGTAGATATTAACCCACTGTGACAACATAGTCTAGTGACAACGTATATTGTAGTTACAACAAATAGTTTAGTAACGACATATAGTCTAGTAACAAAACATAGTCTAGTAACAACACATAGTCTAGTAACAATAGTCTAGTAATGACATATAGTCTAGTAACAACATATAGTCTAGTAACAACACATAGTCTAATAACAATAATCTAGTAACAACACAGTCTAGTAACAATAGTCCAGTAACAACATATAGTCTAGTAACAACAAATAGTCTAGTAACAATAGTCAAGTAAATATAGTCTAGTAACAATAATCTAGTAACAACACAGTCTAGTAACAATAGTCCAGTAACAACATATAGTCTAGTAACAACAAATAGTCTAGTAACAATAGTCAAGTAACGGCATATAGTCTCTTAACAACATATAGTCTAGTAACGTCATATAGTCTAGTAACAATAGTCTAGTAACAACATATAGACTAGTAACAATAGTCTAGTAACAACACATAGTCTAGTAACAATAGTCAAGTAACAACATATAGTCTAGTAACAATAGTCTAGTAACAACATATAGTCTAGTAACAACAAATAGTCTAGTAACAATAGTCTAGTAACGGCATATAGTCAAGTAACAACATATAGTCTAGTAACAATAGTCTAGTAACAACATATAGTCTAGTAACAACAAATAGTCTAGTAACAATAGTCTAGTAACGGCATATAGTCTAGTAACAACATATAGTCTAGTAACAATAGTCTAGTAACAACATATAGTCTAGTAACAATAGTCTAGTAACGGCATATAGTCGAGTAACGGCATATAGTCTAGTAACAATAGTCTAGTAATGGCACATAGTCTAGTAACAACACATAGTCTAGTGACAATAGTCCAGTAACAACATATAGTCTAGTAACAATAGTCTACTAACAACATATAGTCGAGTAACAATAGTCTAGTGACAATAGTCTAGTAACAACATATAGTCTAGTAACAATAGTCTAGTAACAACATATAGTCTAGTAACAATAGTCTAGTAACAACATATAGTCGAGTAACAATAGTCTAGTGACAACAGTCTAGTAACAACATATAGTCTAGTAACAATAGTCTAGTAACAACGGTCTAGTAACGGCATATTGTCTAGTGACAACAGTCTAGTAACGGCATATAGTCTAGTAACAATAGTCTAGTAACGGCACATAGTCTAGTAACAATAGTCCAGTAACAACATATAGTCTAGTAACAATAGTCTACTAACAACATATAGTCGAGTAACAATAGTCTAGTGACAACAGTCTATTAACAACATATAGTCTAGTAACAATAGTCTAGTAACAACATATAGTCGAGTAACAATAGTCTAGTAACAACAGTCTAGTAACAACATATAGTCTAGTGACAATAGTCTAGTAACAACATATAGTCGAGTAACAATAGTCTAGTAACAACATATAGTCGAGTAACAATAGTCTAGTAACAACGGTCTAGTAACGGCATATTGTCTAGTGACAACAGTCTAGTAACGGCATATAGTCTAGTAACAATAGTCTAGTAACGGCACATAGTCTAGTAACAATAGTCTAGTAACAACACATAGTCTAGTAACAATAATCCAGTGACAACATATAGTCGAGTAACAATAGTCTAGTAACAACACGTAGTCTAGTAACAACATCAGTGTTGGTAATAACAGTGTTAGAGTATAATGGCATTACTAACTGCGTTATTTTTTTCAGTAATGAGTAATCTAATTAATTACTTTTCCCATCGGTGCAACACCGTTGCCGTTACTGACAATTTGGTTGAATGAAGCTCAAGGTGTCCGGTTTTGGCCATACATTGGCTGCCTGGAGAAAGCAGGGGTGGGGATGATGACACCGTTGCAAATGCGAAGATGATTGGCAGAGTCGGATCATGCCCTGCTCACACTGTCTCACTGCACGCTCTGGCTGCCAAACACAACAGGACAGCAATAATGGCGACTAGCCAGGGAAATTCAAATGTAGTGTTCTCGAACTGAGAGTATCGGCACTACTTCTTGCTCATTGAAATTAAAGGCAAGAATGTTTATGTAACATGTACACTGTGCTTTTCCTTTGTGTCTTTTAACCCCAGTTTACATTTGTGTTGATTAATTTTGCACTTGAATTTTATTTGTATTATTTTTTTTATATATTTTTATTTCTATGCATATCATATGGCACGCTACAATCTTCTGAGTTCAAATAAATACCAAATATTCTAAAATACTGTATATAGTGTTTTTATCCTTCAATCAGTTAATATAAACATCTTTGACATTAAGATGTTATAGAACATAATAGTGTACAGAACATGAAATATAACGTCACAGTTACTTTGCTGAGTAACTAATTACTCTTACAATGAGGTAACTGAGTTACTAACTAAAATACTTTTTTGGAAGCAATTTGTAACTGTAATTAATTACTTTTTTAAAGTAAGATGACCAACACTGAACAACATATAGTCTAGTAACAACATAGTCCTAAGAAGGAGCAGTTATCGCCATAAAAAGCAAGTTAGCTGGTTAGAGTTAAAATGTTGACACAAAACGACATTTTTGTATTGTAAACATTAGAAGACATACCTCAATATTTGATCTTCTTCTCCTCCTCTTTTCTCTTTTTCACCCTTGCACCCCTGAAGTTTTGGCCGTTTTCATCAAGTGGATACTGGTAAATAAATATATTTAATGCTGGACAGCTGTACATCAACTGTGTCAACTGTGGATCAAAAGTGCCTATTTTGCCCTCATCAATTGCCTGTAGTGCACCTAACCTGCAACTGGTGAGACAACCTGCAGGAAATGCTGAGGGCACTCTGTTGGGGGAGAGTGTTTTCTTTACTTTGCGGGCTCCAACCGTCTTTTTCTTTGAAAGGCGACTAGCGCCCATCGCAGCAGGTGGCGCCCTAGGCGACTGCCTATATGGCCTATGCCTAAAACCAGCCCTGTGATCACTGGTCCAGAATATACAGTATCCAGAACTGATAGTTTGAATATTTCATAGATCTTACATAAGCAGTGAAAAATAAGATACAGACGGTATTGACATGGAGTGTGAGGAACTTTTATTGAAAGAAACTAAAGGTGACATTTAAAAAGAAAGACCAAAATAGTACAGTAGTTGCAATACAGAACTATTTCCCAAGTGTTTTCAGTCTTGGCACACAGGTGGCTTTATCTGTCGGTCTCATGCCTCTTTGTGTCCCAGCACCGCGTCATAGATCTTCGCAGTGAAGCGGTGCTGGATGCTGGAGAAGCCGGCGGTGGCCAGCAGGGCAGCGTACTGAGCACCTGTCCTCTCTCTTCCCTCCGTCTGCACCAGCATGTTCAGGGAGTAGAGCTGCACCGTCACCGGGCCAGAGCCGTCCTCATAGAGCAGCGCCTCCACCAGCAACACTGCGCCTCCTGTCAGAAGGAACAAAAGGTCAGCTTTGATTATTCTTTTTTTATTTTTTTTTTCTTACTGATTCAATAAAGTGTCCTAACAAAGTGAATTCAGGTTGTACTCTGAGTCCAGCGTAACTACTCTTCCCTACTTGGTGTAATTCTTTGTTTTCCTCTCATGTACACACACAGATGCACATTATTAAAGAAACACATGGGAAGGTTTCTCTGCCTCCTGATTTTGTGCCTGCTGCTTTTGTGTGCGGGTTTGTGTCTGTCTTTGATCAAAGTCACAAGGACAGCTTTTTCTGGGATCAGCTGCATTGTGGGATACAATCTGCCATCTCATTTCAAGCAGGGAGAAAAGTACTTGTCCCCTTCAAACTCAAAGACACACACACACACACACACAGAGAGACCTGGTTTGCAGGCTTCGTAGACTCTACTGAGCAGCTCTATGCAGCGTTCGTCTGTCCAGTCATGGAGGATTCTGGCGAGGATGTAGAGGTCGGCCTCTGGCACAGGGTCTTTGAAGAAGTCCCCTAAACCCACGAACAACACACACACAGCAATATGCATGATGTCTGGGCAATGTTAATTATAATGTCACATAAGTTCTGTTGACAAGTCTTCCAGTAATAAGACAATTATTCAGTTAGTGGTTACATACTCAAATGTAATTAATACAAAGGTCAAATTTCTATAACCTCACATGACAGCTGCATGTCCTCACTGTTTATTATAATCGTGACACCACAACATTTTAAGTTATAACGAAAGCATGAGGTATAAATTGACACAATATTTTCAGTCTGATAGGACCAGTTCAGTGGGAGCTGGGAGACAGTGTCAAATTTTTTTATCATTGTCTTTATTAGCTTGATTGGACATTAACTGAATAAATTACTGTAGAGCGGTGTCTCCCCTCTCCCTCTCTCCTGACTAGAGGTTGCCAGCTCGGCTGCAGTATCCAACAGGAACAGAAAGTGTTACAATGAATGAAAAGCAGCCACCTTGGGCATCACCATGGACACTTAGCAAGAGTGAAATGTGCCGGAGGAGAGCTGTGGAAAGATGGGGTAAAGAGAGCGGAGCTCGCGGGCAGTGGCCACGGGTCTGTGGTGAGAGTGGCCAATCAGGAGTGCTGCTGCCCGTCCGTTTTCAGCCGTCTCCATCTTTCAAAGGCATCTCCTATACAAATACTTATTTTATTTCTGACTTTGTCACAACGTATTTCGGATTCATAACAAGGTCTTTTTACATTTAGTAACGTTAGACATTATTTATCCGACACGTTCGTAGTTGCAGCTGTGGTAACTAGAGCAGAACTGGCAACCTGGATGCTGACATCCTACTGACTTGGTGACTGGGAGATAGGTGGAGGGTGGAGCATCAGACCAAAACACAACATGACAACATCAACATCAGTTGAGGGCTGCAACTTGTCTTTTTAAATGAGAATATTCTGGCTGGACTACTGTTGTCAGTATTTGAAATGAACATTATTTCTTAATGTCTGATGACATATCAGGGCCATTTTATGATTAATTAAAATAAATTTCTTACATATTGTATTTAATTGAATTATTACCACTGTGTTGGAAATACAAATAAATAGTGCATTCACTGGGGACTGTTTTCAGCAACAGGTGTGGCACACTTGTGAGTGTTTACAGCCTCAGGGGTTTGTGGGATAGACTCAATGTAAAGTGCAGTGCCAGTGATCTTTACCTCTACAGGCAGAGACTGAACTCACTGGCTCATCACTACATTATAAATGTCAAGGGATCCCGTCCAGGTATGACAGCGTTACCTTCATGGAAGGTTATCCTCTGGTCAGCCCCGGTGACAAAGTGCTCCCTAGACGTATGCACCACCTTGGGGAGGTCAAAGATCGTCACAGAGCATTCTGGGTAGGCTGACGTGCACTGCTTGGCTAATGCTCCACTGCAGCCTGAAGGGAGAAGAGAAAGAGCAACATTTAGTTAAATGAATGTGCACAACCTCCATTAACAAGTGTATCACACACACACACACGCACACACACACACGGAACAGATGCTTTCCAGTGTCTTCTCATTATTTATTTGCATGATTTGTATTCAGATGTATGTGGCAGCTTTGGGAATATGGTTCATTTAACATTCATGGCAATAAAGCAGACTGAATGGAACTGAATATGTGATGGAGAGGATACAGAATAATACAGAAGCAGGGCAGCGCTGCTGTCTGGGAATCCTACTCAGGGATCTAATGAGAAAAACAAACTGAGATGCATGCAGTGATTGATTTGATTGTTATCTGGTAAATGTGATTTCACATGCTTTTGTATATGAGCATTTTAGTGCATTTCAAAGTGCTTGTTCATACCTGCTGGCTGCATGATGGCAATGTCGCTCTGTTCAACCACTTTGATCCAGATTAAATAGAAACAACTTGAGGAATGTGATGTAATATGGTACATATATTTGTGATCCTTGATCCTATTGACTTCATACTAGCACCACCAGGTTCATTTATTATTATTATTATTATTATTATTATTACTATTATCATTCTCATTATTAGTATTATTATCATTATCATTATTATTATTATTATTATTATTATTGTTGTTATTATTGGACTGTCTGGGCAAATCATCAGATTTGGTTCATGCATTTTTAATTCTGAGGATGATTTTTTTGTTGTTCAGTACATCACTAATATGACCAAATACCAACAAAACATCCAATCAGCCTCCGCTGTTCTTTATATTTAATGTAAAGTGAATGTCAACACACTAAAATGCTAGAATCCCCTCATTCTTTCTCAAGAATATCCCATCCATTCTCAATAACAGAGTTATAATAGGCAGGCTAGGCCTCTCACACTCACACACACACACACACACACACACGTACGTGGACATGGCCTTTAATGATGAACATGATAAATATTATTCAAGCGTATGTTAGACGAGCATTTAGCTCATCCGCACAGACCTGCTAGCACGGACAAATTGGATTTGTTCTGCTTACTGTCCTCCTCATAGAGAGAACAAGCAGGCAACTGTGTAATTATGAATATTTCACCTTGCTTTGGCAGCATTTTTCTCAGTGTCTGTGCTTCACATGCACAAACAAGCTTCAAAAGCAAAGTGAATTTAACACAGAGGTTGAGGAAGTGCATGGGACAGTGTGATGGAGGGGCAGTGAGGTAGAATACAGGAAGTCACTTTGAGAAACCCACAAAACTAACCAGGTCTCGGTGTGTGTGTGTGTGTGTGTGTGTGTGTGTGTGTGTGTGTGTGTGTGTCCGGTTGCCTCCTTCCTCACACGACCTGCTGCCACTGTATCAGTCAGTATTTGCACACACACACACTCTAGCTTTCACATCAAACAGGTTAGCAGAAGAGAAAAATCAAAGAGCAGCAAGGAGGCATAAAAGCAAACACAACATGCAGTAAGAGACCCTGAGCGAACCTGGCTTCTTTTTTCTTTTGCTTTCTGTCTATTTATCTGCTGGCTGTGTTATTGGATATTTACTTATTTGTGCATAATTTGTGACAATTTAATTGAACAGTGTAAAGAGTGTATTGCACCCCTATGTGCTGGTATAGCTTTACTTACATGTGGGTATGTTTTGACTTGGATGAATCTCTCTCTACTGGTGACTACATCTGCATCAAAATTAAAACTCCTGTGAAATCAGTCATATCATCCACTGCTGTGGCTCTAGAGGAGCTTTGTTGATCTTCAGATGATACTATCAGGCTTATCTTTTAACAGAAAGCCTGTGTGAAACAGAGACAGTCCAATAAAAGATGGAACAGTATGTCTAGCTTACAGCCTGCAGTATACAGTAGCATCTGTTACTGTAGAGGACAGCTCTGGGTTCAGACTAGCTCTACCTCCCTGATCCACAGCCACCCAGTTTGAATGCATAATGTGGCATTTCTGTCATTTCATTTCTATTGTGTGAATAGTTTTTTTCCAATGACTGCATTTATCCCACTTATAGCAGCATATATAGCTGTTTTATTAAAAAAGGCCATTTTGCTTCAGAACCATGAAAATAATTTCCTTAGAGTTGCAGTAACCTTTAAGTGGACTATTCATTTTTAGACATAACATACCATTGAAATGAAATGGATGTTAAATGTCACAGTAAAATAAAGTGGTAAAGGGCTTCCCACAGACAGACAGCATATAGGGCAAACCACCTTTCATCATATGAAACATGTTGAATATGGAAGTCAGCAGGTTGTCAGAAGGTAGGACGGACAGACAGACAGACAGAACACCTGAGCAGCAGGTGTGTGCAGACACACCAGATGGTGTGTGAGAGACTTAGTCCTAATGGGAGCCGCTCGCTTCACACTGCTGCTGTCCACATTCCTTGAGGTGGTGATGCACCTCAATGCATAAACATGAACACACAAAGCTCATGCTGGGAAAGTCAGGAGAGGAAAGACAGGAGGACTGCCCTGATGTGTCAGAGGATGTGCTTTCAGTGGCTTCACAGCGCCCCCGTGTGGTCAGCTGAGGCATCACACACCAAAACGTGGTAGATAGTGTTCTGTGTGAGTCGCTTGCCATTTCTTTCCCTGATTATTTTTGAATCATTAAAACAGAAAACTTTAGACTCTAGTGTGCTGGATCATCTACATGTTATTATCTCTGAGTACAGTTTTGTAGAGCCACACACTATACATTTATTCCCATTACGACCACATTTTTATCCATTTTCTACTATTTTTGACCAGGAGTTCATGACTGGAGACAACGTTCAGCTCTCACTGTAAAATGAAACCTAGGTGGCAACATGTTTCTCTCTCTCAGACAAAAGCCATTATTCACAGGGTGATGTTTCTCCTCTGACAGCAGAAAATTCATCATCTTTGACCATGCTGTGTTTGTTCTGTCCTATTTTTTCCTTTCTTTTTCATGCTTATGCCATTTCTCTGTGTAAAACATTTTGTAAGAAATCTTCTATTCAAAGGCACTTTAAAAATAAACCTCATCCTGTAAAGAAGAACAGACATGGAGATCAGTTAAAAAAGCTACCTTTTTACCTTTTTCAGAGTACACTGTGCTTATTTCATATTCTCACATTTTATACTCAGAGCTGTTCAATTCAAACAGTCGTCTTCTTTTGAACAATGGAATTCAGGTTTTTCATGGGCATTTATCTTATATAATAGAAGTCAGGTGACAGAGCATGACCACTTTAAACCAGTTATCAATTCACATTGGGCCATGTCCACATTAATGCAGTGCTATGAAATGCTGAAATGCCACAGAACAGGAAATAACCATTAGAAGAAGGGTGGGATAAATACTATAATACATGACAGACATGGCGGAAAACTTGTTTTGCTTTCAGACTGTTAAACTGCTGTGACTCTGTGAGCTCTTATTTTGTTTTCAGCTCAACTTTCTGTCTCATCTTTCAGTCAAATGCACAAGAATAAAATGTTGAGTCACACTAGTGTGGTTAACAGTAATGTTCTAGACCTGCTGGGCCATTATATATTCATTGAAAAAAAAACAATAAAATCATTTGCATCTCAAGCACTGTTGTTTAGTTTGTGTCACTACACTGTATTTTTTGTTGTTGTTGTTGTTGTTGTTTAGTCTGACAGATACACAGAATGTTAGTACTTGCAAGAGTGAAACAAAAAATCGGGACATGATAAAAGAAACTACAGGTGGAGGTGACTTTGAGCTCTATGTGTGTGTGTGTGTTGACTGATTTACAAAGAGCCATTAACTCCAGGAAGCTGCGGGGGGCTATAATAGAGGTCACTCACACACTCACACACACACACACACACACACACACACACTGCATTGTATTAATATGTGTGTTGCTTAGCCAGCAGCCTCTTAGTTAACGTATGAAAGCAACTATTTTAAATGTTAATGACTGTGAACCCACAACCTTATGGAAATTAGCTATGATGCCTCAATAAACACACACATACACACACTTACCTCCAAGGTCGCAGATGATCTTGAAAGGCGAAAGGTCAAAGGCCGTGAGCACGTCTCTACCACAGATGTTCCAGATAGAGTTCATTAACTGCATAAACTTCACCATCTCCTCATCAGACCTACACACAGTAAAAAAAACAGTCATCTCATCATCATTATTGTCTGTAAGCCGTCAGGTTCCACTGCTATATGTCCACAGTAAAGTCAAACACACACACAGACACAAATAAACAGAGAGAGAGAGGAAGCAGCAGAATAGAAGAGCCTGTGGTGACGGCTGCTGCTCTGAGGAATCTCCACCTCATCACACACTCTGCCCTGCCACTGGGCTACACACACACACACACACACACACACACACACAGAGTTCTGTGTAACAGATGTTTCTTCAGCCAAACTTCAGTGCCACAGAGCGATCAGCCATCTGACACACACACACACACACACACACACACACACACAGTGACTTTGAAAGTGACTCATTGTTGTGGCTTCAGACTCTGATTACATCACTTGTGAAAAGATGAAATGACTGTAAGGCCAAACAGCAGACTGTCAGCTTTAATTTGCCAACATTTTGGATGTGAGTTATGGAATGCCCACCAACAAATGACATCCACAGCCCGTTGTTGTCCCTCATTGAATATATTTGCATGCACACAATGTCATCCCATCTCCAGTCATATTGAGGAAAAGACGCTCTGCCTGGTCAGCTCTGTCTTCACATCCATTGTTAAAACATCATGTTATGATCTGTCTGCTCTCAGCACAGGTTTTTACTCCTCAACAGTCCTGAAGGCTCTGTCATACAGTATATATATATATATATATATATATATATATATATATATATATATATACACACACACATATATACATGTGTATGTATATGTATGTATAAATATAATATAACTCATGACCAGCTAATCCAAAGAATTCAACCACTCACTGTAAATATATGCATTACCTTACAATATGCTGTAAAACATTACATTTAATATCATGTAGTACCAGTTATCAGTCAATAATGGACTATATTTTTCCACATGCTGTGTTTACTTCTGTATGTCATGCTCTAGTTTTAATGTATTGGACACTCAAGGAATTCATGTGAAAATCCCATCAAATAAATCATGACATTCATTTCAGCATCAAACCCTGTACACTACAGTAAGTTTGACATACAAATTACCTGAAGATTGTGATCCTGTGTGAAAGTTTATACCACCACACATCTACCCAACTTGGACAAATTAATAAGTACTCATCTGTAAAACTTCTTCATATGGAAAACAGTCTTGTATATTTTTGAAATCTCTAAAGCTCTCTACAGTAAATCTGTGTCTTCTTGTCAGTCTTCACTCCTAATCTTTTCTGCTTTTTCAGGGATGAGAATTCCAGCCAGACTTGGTTGTAAATTATTCAGGTGAAGTGCACAGCTGGTTAAATGGTGTTGAGTAAACAGGAGTCTGAGTCATGCAGGCTTTGACTCAGCCTGCCTCAGAAGGCAGTGAATGACTTCACTGGTGATTTCTCCTCGTTAATTTGCCTGCAGTATTCACAGGGGAAATCAGTGGAGACAAACAACTGCTACTCGATCGAGCACAGGTGCATTTTTTCTTTGAAGGATATTTTCATTTTCAATCAATTAAAGCCGAATTGCAAATTCATCTGTACAAGGTCACATTACAGTGTGTGTGTGTGTGTGTGTGTGTGCATGGTTCATACTTTGAATATTCTCATTTTGGATGCATTTATTTAATGAGGCAATATTTTGTGAGATCATAAGCTACTTTTCAAATGGATACATGAACTAAAATGAATCAAAAGTCAACTTATTCACAAGTCCTGACAACCAGCAACACACAAAACAAAAAACATTGTGATGTGTAAAATTGATGTCAAATTTCACCGTTTTTACCTCCTCCTGTTGAAATGCTGTGTTCATTCATACATCTGCACATTGGTGCTGCTACATTTCATCTAGTGGTTCAGATGTAAAATAATATTTCAATATATTTCATCTTCCATTTTTGTGCATCACATCCCCTCTTCTATCAAAGTGCGATGGCGGTGCAAGTTGTGCCATGATGAGGACAGGAAGAGAGGATGTTTTAGCTAGTGTTTCACTTCTGATGCTCTCTGCTCCTGTGGGACTGTCAGTGCTCTGCAGTACAGCGCCTCAGGGCAGGCCGGTCCAAACCGCTTAGCGAACAATGTGTGAAACCTGCTGACCAGCAGATCAATGAAGTGTTAAAACTGTGGCCACTAGCTGCCATTAACTCACAGGACCTCTAGGACAATGGCAGACAGATCCATTCACTCCCTCTATGCTCCAAGCTTCCTCACATCACTGCCCACACCCTCCATCACACACATCCTGCCTCCTAATAAATCAACATGTTTTTTTAAGGTGGTAGAGAGAAGAAAGTGGCAGGCAGGCTTAAGCTGAAGACACAAGTGGAATTTAAATGTGCAAGAACTTTATCTTCTTCTGTTTGTGAGAAAGGGGCGACATGGTGGTGTAGTGGTTAGCACTGTCGCCTCACAGCAAGAAGGTACCGGGTTTGATTCACAGCCTGGGGCCTTTCTGTGTGGAGTTTGCATGTTCTCCTTGTGTCTGCGTGGGTTCTCTCCGGGTACTCCGGCTTCCTCCCACCATCCAAAAACATGCATGGGGATTAGGTTAATTAGCTAATTTAAATTGACCGTAGGTGTGAATGTGAGTGTGAGTGGTTGTCTGTCTCTATGTGTCCTGTGATGAACTGGAGACTTGTCCAGGGTGTACCCTGCCTTTCACCCTGAGACAGCTGGGATAGGCTCCAGCCCCCCCAGGACCCTATGTGATAAGAGGTAGAAAATGGATGGATGGATGTTTGTGAGAAGCAAATGTTCTCTTCTTACCTGTAGAGAGCTTGAAACAGGTTGCTGGAGCTGACTCCAAAGGCCTTTTCATATTGGTTTCTTCCCTCTCTAGAAGAAGACAAAGGCAAAAATATTCATAAATGGCAATCATTACATATGTATTGAGCCTGTGACTTATTTGATGACTTTTTTCACACACATACATGATTGTGTAAAATATGGGCACTGCTTAAAATCAACTCAAGCTGAATTCATGTCTATTTTAATTTTATATATTTCTGTTGCACATGCCCACATACAAGAATTAATCATTTGCATAAAGGTGCCCTTTATCCTTTAAATTATCGTCTTTACTTCCATCTGTTTTTATTGTTTCTCACAGAGAGACGTCTCTCATCAGCCGCAGTCATTTTGAAACACTGTTCATACAAAAACAGGACGAACCTTAGGCTACAAGTCAAACTTACAGTTCCTCCTCACTGCCCACCTGTGTGTGATGCTTCTCGTCTGAGTTTGCTCATTAACTACATAATGTCCTGTGTGCTTTATTTACAATAGCACTCAGTCATTTTGTAAATTATATTTTGGTCATTAACAGATATTCTTATACACAATAATCATGAATTCTTACAGGTTATATGAAATAAAGTAACAAACGGCAATGAAGATGAAGAGCATTTGCAGGAAAGCACCTTTCTTTTTGAAAGTATTATTTTATACACTGTATTTTTTTCCTGCTCAGTCACTGACCTGACAGCGTCAGTCAGGTAGTGCCAGCAGTGGTAGATGGTCCTGGAGCTGTACTGGATGGACTGGTAGAGGGACACAGGACTGGAGCGGGTCAGGTAGACACTGGCCTGCTCTGTATTACTGTAAAACACTGAAACAGGAGGTGGGAGAGGTGGAGGAAGAGACACAGAGGAGGGTGTGACTGTGGATGAATCACTGCAGGTGTCGAGACAAACTTTGACCTTTCACGTCCACTGGGAAGACAGATAGTGAGGGGGAGGTGTGCAGGACGTAGATGAAGCAGCAACAGACAATGTCATGAAAGTCTGATGACAATCAGACAAAATAAAAATTATATTTTGATGCTAAATTTTTAGGGAGCATTTTTTGTTGAATTCTATTTAGTTATGTCTAGTTTCAAACAAGCATGTGCTTGTTTTAAACAAACTAATAGTATGCGCTGACCTTGTCCATTGTCCTGGTGTGTGTTGAGGAGCTGCAGGCCGGTGCAGGCGGCCAGCAGTCTCTGTGTGCCGTCCAGACTGGCTCCGACCGCCCGGCTGATCTCCTCAGCAGACAGAGGACGCTCTGAAGCCAACAACACATCAAACACACCCAGCTCACAGGAGGAGAAGACCGTCTGGGTGTAGAGAGAGGGATGGAAACAGCAGACTTCATTCATGCACCACAGCAGAACAGAGAGCAGTCTGCAGCTCCACTTATCTCCTTCAGTTCACTGATTAAATGATCAATAAAATTATAGTCACAACCAGCTAAATAATGATACTTCAAAGACCAAAGAGATTATTTGTGTGGTGCTTCATTAAGCTCTGCTGAGTAGTTCACTATCACAGTGAAGGATCAAAAAGAAAAAAATGGCTCATGCTAGCTGGACTAACAGGATGCAACTGAAGTATTTCATAGATGCATTTGTTAACGGCAGTAATGTTTTCACTAATATTCTGCATACCATGGATATCTTATATTATTTCATTTCACTTACCCTTTACACCTGATACATTTATTATCCTAATTTTCTTGTCTCCTTTTACCTTTTGCTGCTTAAATGGTTTATTATTGGAATCATTCAATCATCATCATCATCATCCATTATTTATTAAGATTGTAGATAATAGTAAATGTGGTTGGTGACTGGGCCAGGAATATAACCAAGAACACAGTTCCTTTTTACAGATTATATGAAGATTTTCTGTTTTTTTTTCTCAAGAGATTAAACAGCAAATACATGATCAAAAAACTGGACCTCTGTATCTTTGTGTGAAAATTACTTTATATATATATATATATATATATATATATATATATATATATATATATATATGTAAAGACAATTCATTTCCTATTGACTTTGGTTAATTTTTAACAGTTTTAGGAAACTTTATGACTTTGTTTTGTAATGCTCTCAACCATGAAGCTGAGGAGGGGAAACAACTGTGTCAATAAATTTAAACTGAGTAAATGCGACCCATGAATGCACTGCATGTGTCTCTTACCTTGGAGATGAGGAATCCTTCCATGTACTCCAGGATTTTTCTGGGGTACATGTCTGCAGCAGGTGGCGTACCCTGAGATGAACTCATCTCTTGACGCTCAGCCATGGACACAGTGTGGACAGGAGTCCTTAAAACCCTCTGAAAGTTGCGCTCCTCCACACTCTTCTCCTGCTGCTGCTGAGGCACTTCATCAGGTAAGAAAGGCAGTGAAGACAGAAGCAGACTACAGCAGCAGAAAGTAGCCAGCAAGCAGCAGTGGGCTAAGCTGATTACAGCCAGATAACCCAGATTAGAGCATTGGCTTAGTCTGCATTGAACAAAGAAACAACTCTCTGGCAACACACTGCGGCCTTGTTCATTACCACTCACATATACACACACTTGGATGGAGGCTTTTCGTCCAGAACTGTTTTCATGACCCAAAAAATGTGATTGAGGCTCCTGGAAAAAACAGAACTCTGAGAGAGAAACTGTCTTTTCCATATGGCCTGATTGCACCTGTGCTGAGAGACTGATAGTAGCATCCCACCCAGTGACACAGACGGCCATGCCACCTGCCCTGATGAGATTACACAGACACTAATCACACTATTAATTATTCATCCACAAGTTCATTAAAGCGGTGGCGTATGGACAGCACACATACCACAGCTGGAGGTGGATAAATTGACACCTTGATCCTTCACGCAGGTTTTGAAGAACTGTGTTTGTATAAAGATTATATTTCCAAAATCAACTTTAGACATAGAACTGTAATTTCATTGGTCACAGTGGATCATGACACAGTGTTTACGTAGAAAGTGAAGGTGCATGGCTTAACACCAAAGTTTTCAGATAATTTTTTTTATTTTCACAATGTGTATGTGGGACATGCTCCGGTAGATCATGAGCATACAGCAGCACACAGAACAAATGGCAAGTACCAATGTCAATGTAGCAGCGTCAACAAAACTACAGTCTGTACAGCTACTAGTATGGCTAAAGAAAAGCATTCAGCACAGCGTTGACATGAAAGCATGCTAAAATCTGACTTTTACTTGGGAGCTGTGCTGGCTTGACCTGAATTCCAGAAACTGGTTTCCTAAAATCAGAGATTAAACTTTGAATCAGACTTGCTTAGTCACATCCACTGTCTCACTACTCACTCAACAAATCACTTTTCCCTCAAACTAGAAGACATCTTTGTGAGATGAAACTTAGTGATCATCAATAACAGTGCTGCTTGGTTGAGTTTGAAAAGTTTTGTAGAATTCAATTTTTTTTAGCCAACGCTAACAATCCAGCAGCAGTATTCCAGGACAGATTTCCCCGGGCAGCCTAAACATAGAAACTTCACATTTGTAATGGAACAGCAGCGAGTAGTCCACAACAATGGAAGCCATGAGGTCTGAAAGTGTGTGATTACATATCAGTACACAATGTGGTGTCTTATTTTCTGTGTGGATTAACACAGTGCTGCATCAAAATAACAAACATGATTTGGACTTTCTCTAACTCGCTCTTATTCATGCACAAAGACAGTACGCTTGAGGTCATTAACAGTCTTTTGGCTCCACAGTAGATGAATATCAATGATCACATACTGGAGCACCAACTTTGAACCAAACTGTAATACTCTAACATGTGTATTGTTGTTAAGAGTTTTGTGTATTAATGGTATGTTTGTTGTTTAGTTCCATCACGTTGTTAAATGTAAAACACATGACAGATAATCAGCATATTCAACCAAAAAAAAGCAACTCAGGCTCTCTTGTAGACACATACAGCATGCACTCACGTGTTGTTTTCTGTGCAGTTTATACTTTTATGTCTAAATTTTCTTGCTGTTTTGTCAAGCTGTCCTACTCTGGATAAAGTGACCTGAAGCACATTATGTCATATTATGTAATTAAGGAGTCAAAAAGGTCTTCTTCTTTCGATGTTTAAGTGACAGTCCAGAAATGGGGACTATATCAATAAATTGATAATATTGATGAGCCTAGCGTCTCCTGGAGTGGCTCCTATCTCTGCTGGTGCTGCTGCGTCTCCTGTATCTGCTGTAGCTGTGACTCCTCCTGTCTCTACTCCTGTTGCTGGTCCTAGAGCCGCCTCTGCTGTATCTACGGTGACTACGCCTGCTGCTCCTCCCTCTGCTGTAACTCCTTCCACTGCTGCTCCGGCTCCTGTCCCGACTGGAGCTTGTGCTCCTACTGTAATGGCTGTGGCTGCGCCTCCTGCTGCCGCGTTGACTGAGGCTCCTCCTATGTCGACTGGAGCTCCTTCTCCTCCTGCTGTAACTATGGGAGCGCCTCCTCCTCCCTCGGCTGTGGGAGCTCCTCTGTCTGTGGGAGCGGTTGCGGTTCCTCGCTCGCTCCCTGCTGCTCCTCCTCCCCTCCCGGGCTTTCCTCCTGTCCTCCCCTCCTCCCCTCTCCTCTGTTGTTCTGTTTTTGCCTGAAATTTGTGAATGCACGCTGGTTTTGGACAACTGCCTCTCTTTGCTCTCGACAGCATTCGCTCCGTACACCCGGCCCAGGACCCCCATCATCACATCACTCCCAACAGGTTCAGAGGCCTCCTCTCTTGTTAAAGGGCCGACCTGGTCCTGCTTGCCTGCTCTTGTGCTTTTGCTGCTGCTTTTCTTCAACAGGTTGCAAAGCAGTTTCTCCCTTAGCTCCTTCTCACGGCGCTGGAGCTCCAGCGCTCGCTCTTTCTCCACCTCCACTCTGCGGAGCTCTTCCTCCTGTTGGCGTCGACAGGCCTCCAGCTGCTGAAGGCGAGCTAGTTCCTCCTTCTGTCGAGCGTGCTCCTGTCTTTCCCGTTCCTCACGTTCAGCCCTCTCTTTCTCTTGCTGCTGCTGCCTCAGGGCCTGGGGAGGAGGAGGAAGAGGAAGCCACAACAGAGGTACACATAAGACAAACAACTCACTTGACAAAAAACAACATCAGCAAACTCCAAATCAGGTCAGACAGAAGGACACACCTCTAACCCTTATCATGCCTTTTGTGTATTTGCTGTACCTTGGCCCTGGCCAGCAGCTCAGCAATGAGCCGTATGGACTCCAGGTTGCGCTGCGCCAGCATCAGCCTCCTCTCCTCCATGGCGATCTTCATCTGCAGCTTCTTCTGCTCCTCTTCCTGCTGTCTCCTCACCCTCTTCAGGTTCCTCCTCTCCTCTTTCTCCCTCAGCTTCTGCTCTCGCTTCCGTAGCCTCTCTTCCTTCCTCCTCTCCTTCTCCTCCTCTTCCTGCTCCTTCTGTTTCCTTGAATAAAAGGTAAATTGTCTTCTGTGAACATTTTTCATTACTGGTAATTTTTTGCTCTGATAGTTATGATGCACAGAACACACAAAAGTAAATCAAGAACATAACTTGTTACTTTCTTAGAAGCACGCCGAAACTAGAGCTGTGTATCGATTTTCCAGATCGATTTGATCTGATATTACAAGGTCCCATTTCCATTCAATATTGATTCAATCAGGGATTTCAGTTCCAGGTGATATCTCGTCAAATGTATTGCCACTGTATTTTACCTTCCTGTTGCATGTTTTGCATATTACTTGTACTCCTTTTCTACCATCTTGTTAAATCCGAAATACTGTACATCCAAACATTAGCTTTTAGACTTGTCGACAGTGCCTTGAGAGGTGGACTCGCTTCCGCCATGTTTGCTTGACTGCTGGCAGTAACATCTCACATGATCTTGTTCCGTGCAAAGCAGCGCTAAACACGGATCGCGCGAGACGAACATAGTTGATACTTCAGGCTGCTTCTCCACACGTCCAAAGTTAAAAGGTCAATCTTTGGAGTTTATAGATTATGAAGCATTTAAAGGGAAATCAATTAAAATCGATTGTTTTTTTTAAACCCAGCCCTAGCCCAAACCATATTATTTGTATCTCATAACATCTGAATGCAGTATTAAAACTGGAGGGTTGCTGCCCTGATTCACAGAGTTGGATGAACATCCTGGAGACTTTGTTCATCTTAAACTAGATTTCAGTTCCTCCTCTTCATACCTCTCCTCCTCCTTACGCCGCTCCTCCTCTTCCTTCTCCCGTCGTTTCTGCTCCTCTCTTTGCCTCTCCAGCTCCTGTAACTTCAGCCTCTCCAGGCTCCTCCTCTTCAGAGCCAACTCACTCAGGTGCTTGCTGGTGTCAAAGGTCACCTGAGCAAAAACACATAAACACAGATACAAGGCTTACAGACATGGGGTCCGTTTCACAAAGCAGGTTCAACAAACTCTGAGTGTAACCCTGAACTCTGAGTTGATGTACTCTGCGATAGGACACTGAGTTTCTGGTTCCACAACAGCTGATTTGAGCTGGTTTGATCAACTCTGAGTAGTTTCACCTGCAGTTAAGCGTGTACACCACAGCGATAAAAAGCCAGCATCAATGGAGCCCTGATTCGACGAGTCACCATGGCAACAGGCAAGAGAACGGCAGCGTTTTTGACACCGCTCAAATTAGAAATTTTAATGCGCACTTATGGTGAGTTTGAACATGTTTTTAAGAAAAAGTGCCACACCGTTGCTGCAGCAAAAGAAAGGGAGATGGCGTGGGAGAACATTGCTGCCGGGGTCAATGCGTAAGTTTAAATGTAGTCCTTTGCGATCACAATAATATTACAGGGGAAAACTGTTTGAATGGTACAGTAGCCTATTGACTTTTAAGCCTATTAACCTATTAATTTAGGTGCAATCCTGCGGAACTCCTCCTGGATGGCTCTGACAGGTTTATGTCCAGGGAAGACAACAAAGATGGGTAAAAGCCGTTTCAGGGCCAGGCACACTTTTCTGACCGCTCGGCATACAGTTGCCTTGCTTATGTGCTCTGCATCTCCGACATTATATAAAAAACTCCCATTTGCAAAGAACCGCAGCGCAACACACACTATCTGATGGGATGTAAGAGCATGAGTGTGGTGGGTCATGTTGCAAATGTAAGGACGGATTAGGTTGTGTATGTAGATTATGGACTGTGACGTGAAACGATACTGCTCAAAAAGATAACTGTCCGGAAATGCGTGAACATCTATGCGTGGTCTGATGACAATCTCCCGGCAGAACTCGCCTGCTGACTGACTGACTGACTGACTGAATGAATGAATGAATGAATGAGGAAGTCAAACAGCGTGTGTGGCTGAAAGAGGGCGGAGACAGAGAGAAACTCGAGGTTCATTGAGGAAAAACCTGGTCCCGACCAGGTTAGGTTCATAGAGTCTGTTACTACGGTAACTGACCGAGAGCTTAAGTTACCTCTCTCTGTGAAACAGGCTAGAGTTACCCCTCTGTCTCTGGTTTGAGTTACCTCCCTTTCTGGGAAAACTCAGTTTCCCTCATTTCAGGGTTAACAGACTCAGAGTTTTCACTAAACCTTTGTGAAACGGACCCATGGTATTAAGTACAACAGTGTTTTCAATGTTTCAGCGTGAATGCATGCATTGTTTGTTCTGTGGAGTCTTGTCAAAACAACTATCTTTTAAATTATTGAAATCCACAGGATATAGTTTGATAATATAATGATATAGTCATCATTTTCAAAGTACTTCATGTCGAATACAGGCGAGATAAAGCCTTTCATGTTCAGATAAAGACGTGGTGAGCTTATGACATGCATTCTTTCTGTATATTTATGTAAAGGACAGACCCAACGTACAATATCTTCTTTTGTTCTCCATTTAATTTATACAGACTCTCCTCTGTTTCTTCTACCCTAATTTAGATTTCACAGTGAAGCTTTATTCTGTGGATTAAGAGACCTGGCTCTCATCTACCCTAATAGAAATAATGATGATGTGGCTTTAAATCTCATTCCACTAAAAGGTCTTAAAGCTGCAGTGTCTCTGAGCTACCCAATCTAATTGCTGAAATTTGCCTATCTGAATTATCACTACAGTAGTTGCAATTCACTTGTGGCAAAGTTATGCAAAACAGAGGTATGCACAAATCTCTGATTAGCAGTCAGTCAGACTAAAAATAGCACAACTTTATAATCACTAAAAAAGTGGAAAACACTTGGTTGATGTTACAAAGGTAATCTCTCATTACTGTGAGCCTTTGCAAGAGAGTGATTGCAACGCAATTATCACTAGTTGTCTTTTTGTGTAAACGAGCTGAGCTCAACCTTTCTCACACCAATCAATTTTTCTGTCTCGGACTGAATATATTCCAATCAAGCATAATTACATAACCAAGTAATGCAATGGTTCAGTATGGAATAATTGGAAAAATGAATGACCATCCCTTGTCATAACCATCAAAAAGGCTAGTGCTGTGCTCTACAACCATGACAACCTGCAGTACCTTGATGTTGCAGGCCACTGCCTTCCCATCATCTCCTTTCAACATGAGCTTCATGCTGCGCAGAGTGTCCATTGCCTTGGTGAAGCCGCAATACTCCTGATACTGGACGTATGCCTCAAAGTTCAGATGACCTCCAAAACTGAATGTGTTGAAGTTCTTGTCTAGCATCTCCTCCCTGTATGGGTCCAGCATGGGGATGTCAACTTGTCGCACCTAAGATCAAAAGGCGACATACTGACAAACGCAAATGTTTTTCACTTCATAATTTTGATTATGTGACAACATGATTACACGCTTATTTACTTACTATTTGGTGATGCAGCAATTAAGTATTATCAATCACATATATTAGACAAATATTGTTGTTTGTGCATATATAAATGTGCTGTGATACCAGCATTGTCTATAGTAAATTAACAAGCCACACAATTAATAATAGGTCCTCAGTAAAGTCATATTTTATACATTATATATTACAGTAGTTGCATTTCATGTTCCATGTCCAGGTTAATTTGCTATTAAATATAAAACAGAAACATGTCCCACCTTGCCAAATATCTGGAAGACTGCAATGAGGACTTCTTCAGAGGGCCGGTCTGGATACGGGCTGTTCTTCTGGCTGAACCAGCGACAGGGAAGCCCCTCCAGGTGGATGGTGTCAGGCCTCTCTCCTGGCAGAGTCTCATTCATGTCCTTCGCGTCACGGAAGAAGGAGTCCCAGTCATGGCGTGTAGGGAAGTCTACTTTGTTCTCTACTGCACGAACCTGAGGAAAGAAAGGGAGAGAAGGTGGTACGTTCAGTATATTAGGTACACTTAATTACAACTAATGTAGTCTAATACAAAAGCACAACATGATAAATAAAGTTTTACTTTTTTTCTGTTTAAACTGTTTTACAGAAGCACTGATTCAACTTGTAGTAGTTTGTGGTACAGAACAACGCAACTGTACCCCACCCAACTGTAACAACACAGCTCCACAAAAACAAAGAAGCATCAGATACAGCTGCTGCAATACACCCAGCAGAGGTTCACCATGGGATTTGTGGCCAGATAATGTTGGCCTCACCTTCAGTACATCAGTGAATCCACTGAGTTTGATGCTCTTCGCATCCAAACGGCTCAACAGGCTCTTGACCACCGTCTTGTTTGGCACCTCTCCCTCAAAACGGATGAAGTCCATGGTGCTCTTGGAGATCCGCAGGGCTGAAAACTGCTCTGGAGCTACCATGGCCTTCACTCTCTCCATTACCTCCCAGTTGGAGATGCTCTTGCCTGGCATCTTGAGCTGGGGCAGAGCCACACTGACGGTCACTTTGGCAATGGGCTTGAGGTACAGGTTGTACTCAGAGGAGAGGCACACTGCCTCTGTTGTATCATGGACAATGGTGGTCATTGTAGCAGCCATGTGGGAAGCTGCAGGAAGGATGGAGAGGCAATGAAGGCTGTTGGCACATGTTAGCTATCAGTTAGCTATTGAGAGCATTAATTTTCCAGTAGAATACCATGTGTTATGCTATCTATAAATGCTAGGTCATTTCAACCTAAAGAAATACATTTTAAATTTGTTTATGTTTACCGTGAGTAAACAACGGTTGTATATAGAGAGAATTCTTGATTGCCTGTAAATGCTGTTAGCTAACTGTAACATTATTAGTTTCACAACAGCATTTGGTACCGTTCTGATAGATCTCAATGGGAGACAAACTCGATGGCTAGACCATGAAAACAAATGAAAGCTGACTATTATGCTAAAAGATCAAAGACCATGTTGGACAAAACGTTAGCTATTGGCTCCATGCAACGGTATTGGTTAAGATAATAAATTAGCTAACATCCGTGTTGTTTCTCGTTAAAGTTAGCTGCATGCTAGTTAGCATAAAGTCTTTTGCCTGTATCACTCCACAGGTCCGATGGCTTTTACATGCAAACGTCAGTTATCACAATAGATTTCACCGCCACGTACCTAACATCAGTTAGCCACCTGTAAAAAAAAACAAAAAAAAACACAGTATTGTTACTGATTCATGGAGAGCCAAATAGCAGGGAAAATAAGTAAACACAATCCAACTGACTCCGAACCCCAACTGCGTGCTACTTCCGCATTCAGTGAACTTTGACCGCAGAGAAAAACAACAAGAAGCTGCGCATGATGGCGTTATTTTTAGAACAGCGACACCATGGGGAAAACACGGGAAAATAAGAATATATGAGCTAAGAACCAAACGTACGGACTAAATTAGTACATTTTAATTGAATTGAAATAAACCTGTATATGCAAATATTATGTTGTGAAATTAATTTACATTAGTTCGTAAAAATCTGTTTTTCCTTTGATATTTTTGATGATTAGGGTAAATTTCTCTCTTTTAATGTATAATAAAACAATAAAACATCTAAATCTAAAAAGATAAATATTTTTACACAGTATGCACTGTCAGGAGATAACAGCACATCCGGCTGAGGATGCACATTTGTCACTAAGTTGATGACTGTTTGGCTCTGTTGGTCACAAGTTGGGCTTTGTATGGATGTCATCATCGCTGTGGAAACTGTCTGTGGAGAGAGTGAGATGTGGGGAAAGATTTGACATGGATTAGTTCAACATCAGAGGCCCCAGGCAAAAAAGTTGGCACAGTTTCCCTGAAAAGATGGCAGAGGAATTTACATAATAGGCATTACTCCCTTCACTTTGTATGTAGGTCAGTAGCTGCAGTCAGTCAGGCTCTCTGCTCTGTCCCGATCAGTAGCCATCTAACAGCTATGCTTGCCTAAGGCAACTGGACTCTAATATTTACGGGCCCAGGAAAAAGCTTATCCCTTCAGTGACCTCTATAAATCCTCTTTGATTCGTCGATGAAGACAATAACTGAGATCAGAGATATCAAAAGAGCAAACTCTGATCCAAGAGCATTTACATTTACAGAAGCAGCATATTTGATTGGATGCATATATTCATGATTTTATGGATAAGCCTAATTTGTTGTGGTAAACATGAAGCAGAGGACAGACGACACACAGGAGAGATAATGACATCGGTGTCAGAAGACACTGATGGTTTTCTGTCCCATCCCAGGCATTGACTGCAAAGACCGTGTCCTTAAGCTGAGAGACAAAATTTTGTTATGCGTGCATAATAACAATAAAGAATCTTGAATCTTGAATCACCCTATCACATGGAATGATTTATGGATATATTTACTATATTATTATATATATATTATAACATGCTCAACTACATATCAAACAGAAACAAATAAAAGCAACTTGGCATCTGTCGCTTCTCATATGTATAAGAAATCAAATATACAGTTTATATACTGTATATGCAGTTTCAATGGTTGTGAAATCATTTAATAATTAAAAATAACCCAAACTAGATCACTAAAAAAATGTCATTACTAATATGGGGATGTTTGGTCTTTGTCACAATAGAAGTACACACACACACACACACACACACACAGAGAGAGAGAACAGGTGCAGAATGAGGACTGGCTGTGAATACATTGGGTGCAGTGTTACTCGGGCAGCCCGTGGACAGGAAGCTGTGGTTATACTGTAAATGGTGGCACAGGGGTCATCAGATTATTGTCAGTTATTCAGCATCACCAGACAAGGACAATCACTTGGCGTCAGCAGGGCTGGCAAACAAAATAGCCTGTTTCATTTAGAGGCTTTGGTCCATTCTAGTTGGATTTGACTCTACTATTCGCGATTGTATACATGTCTCATCCTTGCTACTGATTTATGTTCCCACATATTCTGTATTGGAACAACGGTAGCCTACTGTGACAGAGCACTGACTTCAGTTTTATGCAAACCACTATTGCTTTATTTAACATTCAATGATGAGACACAGAGTGGCAACACAATATTAACACCACTAAATAACTTCACAGCATTTCAGACAGAAACAATGACTTGACAAACAGTGCATAGAATTTACATTTCCTCTTTTCATGCATCTGAAACGTGACATAAAAGTAGTTTTGTACAATTCATTTCTACATCAAAAGAGTCCATACCACATAATTACATGAAGCCCCATGATGTCAATACAAACGCTACAAATATGTTGTTGATCCAGTAATCAGGCAAGGTTCACATTTTTGGGAAAAACAGTCAAAAAGTCAATGTGCTCCTCAGTTAAACACCCAGCATGTTGTGATCTAGATTCTTTACTATCCACTGATGATGCAGATGATTAATAGTGAAACAATGATTGTGTACATGCAAGGTTGGAGCAATACAAGAGGCCAGTAGAGCCAATTTATTAAATATAAAAGCTGGTCCAGAGTGATACAATAGATGTGAAACACTGACTGCACATTTACTGTGGAACTGATCAGGAGTTTGCTGATGGTAAAGGCATCGACCTGAATGACTTCTTATCAGATTAGATTTTGAGCTACATGAAATACTGAATCTGTGTGATCATTTTTTAGAACTACTCCTTCTGATGAAAATGTTAATATATAACACATATTAACAAGTGGAAGTCTGCTCAAATGGATTGCAATCTAATATTGATTAAATTATATCATACATGATATTGAGGTACATTATAGCCAGTGAAAAAACACATTACTTCTCCCAGTGAAACAGTGCTACTATGTACTACTCAGTGCCTTTATAGTACTCAGGTTGCCCTCTTTTAGAGTCAACTATTGATCAGCTGAAGAAAAGCACAGGGAAAAATATAGTCTCATTTGTTATGATTGATCTCTTGTCTATATCTAAAGGTGTAATAATTTGATATTGTCTGTATGACATGGGGCCAGTTACAGCTGGAATGGTTTTAGTTTGAGCAGTTTCCTCCTGTAATACAAACTATGTTCAAAGTGACGAGTGCAAACATGACAACTGTACATGGTCGTTTTTACATACAAGATGTCTGCGGTACAAGTTTGATTATTAAAATCTGCTACTTCAAAAAAAAAAAATTCACATTACAGAAATATATTTAAAAAAGAGCACCACCCAATGAAAGGATGTTGAAATATAGAAAATTAGTTATATGAATATATTATTTCACTCTGCAAACAAGATAACTGTGTAAAATTAAGCCAAAATGCTATATTTAAATCCTCCGCCACTGTGAGTCAAATCTAAAGTGAACACCTGATACAATCTCGTGCCTGTTGCTTTTGATTTGTGCGAACACTGCTTTAGTGTAAAATATAATATAAAAAATAAACCTGGTGTATTATTTGCTACCGGCTCTAAAACAGAGCTACAAAGGAAAACCCACTAAAACAAAAAAAGTTAAAAAGCAATTCGCTAAGAAGTAGCGCAGTTTGAACTAAATGAATTGTCGTGGTAAATAAAACCGCAATAAGGAACAAAATAAGTTTGATTTTTAGAGAAATGCACATTAGTGTTTCTATGATAATTAAATTTTAAAATCACCTTGAGATTACGTCTATCAGAGTGTTGATGGTTAATTTTGGTCAAAGAAACGACGGAGCTGTCAGCTTATAAAGGTGAGTAAACTGTACCTTGTAAATCAACACATCACTTTAGATAGTGGTTTCTATCTTCATCCAAACAGGTTGGATAGTGGTCGGGTTCGGAGAGGGCTGCAGGGGAGCTCCTCTCCTTTTCCCACCTCCCCTGTGTCCCTGAAGGATGCGCTGTGGATGATCTGGGCTCGGTGGCGTCCCCGGTGAAGCCGGGCGTTCAGCCGGCTCAGAGACGACTTCCTCTGCATGCCCCCCTTGGTCCACCCACTCATGACGCCCTCCTCTGCTGCCTCGGCGGGTGGGTTTAGGAGGCGCAGTGGATTCAGATTGCCCTGGAGGACTCTGGGAAATCGCCAGCCACGCCCTCTCGTACTAATGCTGTTGGCGTTTTCGATGTCTGACTCAGCTCCAGGTGAGGTGACCACGCCCTCCTCCTGCAAGTCAGCGGCCAGCGGCGGGGACAAGTACTGGATGGCTCGCCGTCCGCTGTAGTCTCGAGCTTCAGGGTCTGCCTCCCAGTCTGACAGCAGCACTCGAACCACCTGTCGTTCACACAGCAGAGGCAATATTCAGTGAAATGTTGTTATTTACTGGTGCCTCATTGGTTAAGATCTCTCTGATAGCAACACTGTAAACATCATATGAAACAGTGTCTCATCAATAATCCAATTTGTATATGTTTGTTTTTCTTATAGAGTATGGACTGTAGCCACCTTCATTGTGTGAAATTTTAGCATTATTTATGGGTTGACGTGTGTGTGCTGTATTATTTTGTTCTCTTAGGGTGACTTTTTATTATCTGGCCAGCGACAACAGATACAGATTAGCTGTGGGCCAATTCTGACTCATGCATTTTTTTTCTCTGTGTTTTTTTTTAATTTATTTACTTTTCTGGAAATTGTATGTCAGGACAAGGTTTTCTCTTTGCCCATATCTATTGCTTTTCTATGATTTTTTTCTGTGGAGATCCCTTTAAAGTCCAACAAGCATGCAGCAGAGATAAAGTGCAACCCGACATCCTACATCAGAGGTCATTTCTTAGAAATTAGAAATTTCTAAACATACTTTCAGTAGACTGTGTTTTGGATTATATTAATATCAAGTGAAATTACTATATGCAAGAAAGGTTTCTCAAAAAGTTATGATAGATAAATGATAGCAGAAATGATCATTTTAACTCAAACAGCTGCTACAAATAGGGCAGACAGAGCAGATCCAATCATCTGCTGCTTCACTGAGCAGCAGTGACACGTGACACCCTGCTACCATCTACTCAACCCACCTGTGTGTGTCCATGCATAGCTGCCAGGTGTAGTGGTGTGTATCCAGCACTGGACCTCACATTTACATTCACAGGTATGGTGTTCTCCTTAGCAAAGGCGAGCAACTGGGAGAGAAGCTCAGCTTTTCCCTGCTTAGCCGCCCAGTGGAGGCAGGTAAAGCCAGTCACAAAGTCCCTCTTAACCACAAGGCTAGGGTCCACAGCGAGCAGAGGCTGCAGGCTGTCCCACAGGCCTTCAGAGGCGCACAGCATCCACTCATGTTCCAGCGGGTCCAGAGTCACTGAGGCACAATCCTCATCAGTGGCTGAGGAGAAGAGCGATGTTGAATCTCCATCGCTCCTCACTGAATCCCGAAGGCGTGAACCACGGTTGATCAGAGACCTCCGAACCTGCAAAGGGAAGAAAGAAGTGCATCATTTTTAAACTTATGTTGTGTCATCTTTAATTACAGTATTTGTTTAGCTTTGAGCCACTGTAGACTTTTAAACTCTCCATAATGCTTAAAATGTCCTACATTAAAGACCCACATTACTTGATTAATATATCTGGAAGGCCAGCTCAACAATCGATGGCCAGTAGACTGGGCGCCTTCGCTAGTAAACAAATCAGTTTTGAAATAGTCAATTTTAAAGCCAACTGCCTTATGACGATCACCAAACGGAGGTCACAAGCTGCTCCAGAGTTAAAGCAGGCTAGATTACGTCACTGTGTATCATAAGACATGTTGCGTAAGAAAGTAAACTGCTGCTGTGGAGTCACACTTCATTAATATTCCATTTGAGGTCACACTTCAAATGGCGTTTCCCATCAGCTGTCAAAGGCATGCTGGAAGTTACACAGCTGCAAAGGCAGAGGAAATACCTGAAGTGACACTACTGCTTTAAGTTTGGCCAAATACATAACATGCTCCAAAGTTTGGTATAAGTGAATCCAGTGAGGCAGCATTTTCTATTGTATATGAGTCAGTGTTTTCACAGGCTCCACATGGGAGCTTTGTATGCCAGAGAAACATATCGTACCTGAGGAGAACTACTCATCATCAGCTCTATGAAGTTCCTGCGACTTCCCTTGGGTGTGTTGATGTCTCCAGCAGGGTCCAGCCCTTCCAAGGCGCTGTCTTCAGATAGGCAGCTGGTCAGTAAGGCCCGCTGGGACCCTTTAGACACCCTGCGTGCCCCTCTCAACTGCAGGCCATGGGACCCTGCAGGGTGAGCCTGGTCCAAATCTGTGATCCCAATCACTGGGGCCGACTCCCTCCTTCTCCTCAGCTTCACCTCCCCTCCTCCACCTGAGGCAGGAGTTGCTGTGTTGTTGCTTTTATTATTCTGGAAGGGGGTAGCAGGTCGTCCATTGCCATTGGACTGTTTGTCATTGTCCAGGCTGGCAGCCATCGAGCTGGATACTCCTGTTGAACACATTGGACCATTTTTTGTCATCCAACTCTGCTCTGACACTATGACACAATGTCAGTCTGAACTGACTCCAAATGAACCTTCCCCACAATCCCTGCAGGTATGACCATGACTATTCTTGTTATGTTTTTGTGTCATCATTATCCTGAGTTATTGCAGACATGTTTTTTTTTGGGGGGGGGGCAAAAAGAGAGGCTCATTGGATTTTGATAACTTCAGTGTGTATAGTAGGTACTGGCTTTCAAAACAACGGGGAGACAATAACACTTGATAAAGATGTGACTACTCAGAGGGCCAATGCAAGACAATACCATCTGTGCACATAAATAAATATATAACGTTTGACATGACATTACTGTTTTACGCAAACATACAGGTTACATAAAGTAGCACTGGATTTTGAATATGCATGTAGAATATTTAAACAAATGCATCACATAGGTTAGAATAACATCCCTCACCTGTTTGGTCCTCACTGACAGGGTTGCCGTTCACACAGCTGTTGTCCAGTGTCTCCTGGATGTTGCCATTGCATTCCCCGTGATCGTGGTCGCCCGTGTCTGCACGCATCACCGACTCCGCACTGGCTTCAGCGTTCAAACAAACAAAATCCACGCCGTTTTCCACCCTCACAAAATCCACGTTGTCCACGATGCGTTTCAGCACGTCGCGATCCACCCCTTCCTTCGACTGGTCATTTTCTCCCGAAGCAGATAGGAAATGATCGATCAGCTCCATCTGTTGGATCCGCCCTCCTCTCTCCATCAGGAACTCCTGCACGGCTTGCTCCGTGCACTGGGACGCCATCATCATCCTGAAACGACCCAAACAAAGCGCAGTAGCAGTAAGTTACACAAGGACGTTTCAAAATTACTCCATGTTCGCGATACTGTCATTCATTCGGTGACGACGGATGACAGCATCTCCTCCTCCTCCTCCTCTCCTCCTTGGGGAGTGTCGGGCTCTGGCAGATAGGGGTCGCAAGTAGCTCAAGTTAGTCAGCCATGCAAACGGCTCATCGCTGCAAAAGTCATGCTGCATTCTAGTGCTCCTCGTAAAGTCGGATTTTCGACGTTAGTAAACTCAACCATGATTAAAAAGCAGTCCTTTTTTGATAATGCGCTTTTATTGGGTTTTAAATGTGGACTAAGAGGTGATGATGTGAAAAAAATAGGTTATATAACAATATTTGATGACTAACTTTTGACAGTTCATTTAACTAGGCCACAACGGTCAATACACACGGACAAACCAGGATAATTAAAATTTAGGCTGTACATATAGGCTGTATAACATTGTCTATACGTCAGAAAAGCATCAACATCAACAGCAGAGAGTAGCTGTTTGATGGAGTTCGGCAGTTATCGGTTGTACAATTCTTATGACAGTCCTCAACATGCCATTGAAGCGGCTAAGATAATTAAGTTGAGCTGTACCATTATACAAAGGAGGGGCAGTGAATGTACTGCAGTATATTAAAATTATTTGGCTACAATTTGTTATTTTTGTCGTGTATTTTCTTTAACAACATTTTATATGTGGGTTTCCATCATAGTTTTCGTAAATTTGTCTGACATGGGTTTTAAAGCAAATTCACAAACAATAGATGTACCCTATCTTGTTTTGCATGGTCTGGTCTGCCCAGTTGTCGACGGTGGCTGTGAGGCGGTCCTGACCAGACTCCTAAAAAGTGGTCTTTAGTTACTTTACTTGCTGTGCTTCGAAATATAATTGTATTTTTAACTTCTGGTGAAAATTATGGCTTCCTCGGATGTTGCTCGGCAGCCGGTGAGTGTGTTTCTTAATTGTGGTTGAGGCTGTGTTCTTGATAGTTGAGCAGGGAGTGTCCGGGGCTATCATTAAGTTAGCTAACCACCTCTAGCCTGATAGCTACTTTCTGTTAAATTGGTGGGGATACGGCAGTCCAAAGTTATACACAACTTAGAGCTCCAAAACACCTCAGTCCTTCGTTGACCTACATGAAGCGGGGCCTTAGCATTCAACTTTTCAAAATTGATCCAGCGTTAACTTTACATCTTTCACCAACACACATCATGGAGGGCGCTGTCTAGCTAGCTAACCCTGTACGAGCCACCCAGAAGTCAAAAGTTTGTAAACGTGGTTGTTTTGTGAGTAAACATTCCTGTGCTAGGGCTAACTTGCTAGTATAACATTGCAAAAGGGTTAGGTCGTGTTTAGCTGGTAAGCCGTGTGGGTAGTCGATAATGACGAATTTCCAAATTGCACCACATCATAACTAGATCAATATTAGCTCCCTGCTTAGCTGCCTAGTGATCCTCCTCCAAGTGATCATCTGGATTTGCGGTCAGATGGGGGCAGGTCAGAAGAGGACGACGAGAGAGCAGGTTGAGGAGGATGGAGTAACTTTAGCGAAGATAACTGTGTCTTCTAACATGTACATTGAAGGAAATTCAAGTGGTGAAATGCAAACGTCTTCTTAGTGTAAACGATGGATTAGTGCTCAGTTCAACTGGAAACCCATTTATTTTTCCAGGAAATTGCGCCACAGACTGCTCATAAGACTTGTGAATCAATACTCACTGTACACTTTATCAATACATAGCAACTGAATAGATATTTATTTAAATGAAAATCTTCAACAATTCTCCTTATCTATATCTTTCCATAGCTTAGAAACAGATTTTAGTTTTCAGCGTTTGTTGTCTTTTATATTAGTTGCCCAGGAGTTACTATGTAATACTCTAAAATGGCAAAGTTGTTTTGATATCATTGCTGTAAATGGTAAGGTGTTTAAACTATTATGCATGCCCAGGCTATTATATCAATGATTACAACTGTTAATAGCAAGTGCATCACATTAATTTTAATTACCTGCATCATGGTATATTTGCTATAATATGTAATGGATCAGTTGACAAATTGCCAACATAATTATGTAGCCCTACAAAAATGTTTATCTATGAAACTGGAGAATTGTGGCTTGGTAGCGTTCAATGGCTAATTTTTTTTTTTTTTTTTTAGTTTTCCTGCTGAAATTAATTTTTTCTTATGTGAGGAGGAAATGTCTGATGAATCTTGAGAATGATCAGTCTGTGTGTGCGATATCTACCACAGGATAAAGGAGTCAGGCCCCTGTCCCTCGCAGGCCATGTGGGCTTTGACAGCCTCCCAGATCAGCTCGTCAACAAGTCCATCTGCCAGGGCTTCTGCTTCAATATTCTCTGCATTGGTACGTTGTCATACACATGCAGTTATAAACACTACATACACCCATGCTGAAACACATATTTAGAGGATGCTATTTCTAGACTATAATCCTGCTGCTTCAAATCTCTCCACCAACTGGTAAATATGTGGTTGGCTTCATAATAGTAGCTCAAATTTATACAGTGCCTTTTTGGGAACCCAAGGAAGTCTCACATAGGGAATGATTAAGATTTCTTCTTCCGCAGCAACTGCCACTACTTTGTCTTTGAGCAAGGCACTGAGCTGTTTGCACATTTCATTTAAAGCAGCTAATTATGGTGTTGTACCGTCCTACCGTTGATGACGTCATTGCACCTGCCAACTGCAAGCACAAAAACAGCGGAGAAGGAGGTGCTGGTTAAAAAAAAAAACGGTGCCACGTCCACGATTTGGCTTTAAAAAGTCAGATGTGAAGCACTTTGTTTTCTCATTGTAAGGCAAAGCATGTGCTCGAGTAAGCAAGGGTGACCATGTTTTGATTTCCGAAAAAGAAGACACTCACCACACTTCTTTTCTTTTTGTAACTCCCTGACTTTTGAAGCATCCTGCTGTCTCCTCCACTCGTTAAGTCACGCTGTCAACAGCACTGTGCAGGCTGTCTGACGGAGCAGCTGGACTGAATCACTTTACGTAAATAGAGAGGGGGAAATGAGAAATGTTTCCAAAACAGACAAACACTGACAACTGGGGGAGGGGAGCACACGCATATACACACAGGCCCAATCCCAAACTGCTCCCTAGACACTAGCCCTTCACAGCGATTGTCACTCCAAATGAAGTCACACTCGCAGCTGTGGAGGGCACTTTAAATGAAGGAGGAAGGTATACATAAGATGAGCAGGTATGGGACGCCCTCGTCACGCCACTGGAAAAGGGAAGCCACTGTAATCATGGCAACAGAAAGACGCCTCTCGTACAGGAGGAGCTACATTATACCTCAAATCAATTTAAGTCATTCCACAGTCTTTCAACTCCAGCACAATTTGATATTTCCAATCAAACAAATGAAGCCAGATGAATTTTGCTGGCAGTTGTTCTCACAGTTTGATGTGCCAGGGCTGCAAAATCAAACCAAACGTCAGCACAGAGTAAGATTTGTTAGTTTTGTCTTTTTTATCTTTCCAAATCACACCTTTAGTTTTATTTTCTTTCAGTGTGACAAAGGTGTGAGGGACATACTGTTTATCATGTGGAACTTAAATTTCTATGTTGTTTCCTCCTTCATTTTTTTGCAGTCGCATTTCCTGCTAAAACCGTCATAAGTGTGCATCGATGCAGACTCACTATTTAAGGGCTCAATGGTCCACTCGCCCTCCGCCCTACGTGATTTGGGACGGCCCTTAATATGGCGGAGCCTCCGCGAGGATGCGCAAACGGAGGGCTAGTGTGACGGGAGAGTGTGTAGGGCACGGTTTGGGATTGGCCACACAGAGGGAAAACGGGACATTATCATCAATTAATTAAAAAAAAAAAAAAAAACGCACGGCACGTTAAAAGTGGACATGTCCGGGGAAAAGAGGACGTTTGGTTAGGCTGTGCTCAGCTCAAACACCTGCGAACACTGGGAGAAAGTATTGTTGTTTGTCATGTTCTACTCTGTGTGCTGCTACACTCTTTGTGTTGAATATAGCCATTTGTTTAACAAGTCAGAAATGATAGCGGTTGCGATGCTAGTTTACGTTCGCCCGTCTATACCGTTTTCGATTATGTGTTAGCATTAAGCTAGCAGACTTTGTGTCGGGGTAATACTGAAGGCAGCACTGTTGTGTTAACAATTTGAAGGTACTTGTTTTATGTTTTCTACAGTTACAGTTTTATAATACACTTTCTTGAAGTAATATTCTTGACTTTATATTATTTAATAGTTTAAAAAAAGAACTTTCTGCTTGAATGCTTTTACCATGTGCTATGGTAACCATTAAGAAACTTTTATGCTGTAATTTACATACCAAAGTATATCGTGATATATACTGTCTACCGTCTATGGTTCAAATTATACCGAGATATAAATTTTAGGCCATACCGCCCAGCTACTTGCACTACTAAATTGGTTCTCAGTGCGATTAAGTTCAATAACCAAAAATCATGTCCCATTCTGTTTTTCTGGCTCTAGGTGAAACCGGTATCGGCAAGTCTACCCTGATGGACACTCTGTTCAATACCAACTTTGAGAACTTTGAGTCCTCCCACTTTGAGCCCCAGGTGAAGCTGCGAGCTCAAACCTATGACCTACAGGAGAGTAACGTCCGACTACGCCTTACCGTGGTCAACACAGTGGGCTTCGGAGACCAAATGAACAAACAAGAGAGGTGGGTGGAGAGTGTGTGAGTGTGTTTATGACGGTGAAGAAGAGTTACAGACTCAAAAGGGTTTTACTGATGACAAGAGAGTGAATGTGATTTAATTATCCTCTTTTAAATATACTGCCCTTGTTAACTTAGATGTGTCAAACAGTCATAAAAACCACATTTCTGAATGTATGTCTCTCCTGTAGCTATCAGCCAGTGGTGGACTACATCGACCGGCAGTTCGAGAGTTATCTACAGGAAGAGCTCAAAATAAAACGCTCTCTTCACAACTACCACGACTCTCGAGTCCACGCCTGCCTCTACTTCATTTCTCCCTCTGGTCATTCACTCAAGTCCCTGGACCTTGTCACGATGAAGAAACTAGACAGCAAGGTAGTGTGTGTGTGTGTGTGTGTGTGTGTGTGTGTGTGTGTGTGTGTGTGTACACTTTTTGATCTTCTGTGTTCACTTTTCAGTGTTAGGTTCGTGGGGGGGGGCTGGAGCCTATCCTGCCTGTCTTAGGAAGGCAGGGTACACCCTGGACAAGTCTCCAATTCATCACAGGGCACACAGAGACAGACAAGCAATCACATTCACACCTACGTGCAATTTAAATTAGCCAGTTAACCCAAAGGCAAGTTTATAGCACTCTGTAAATTGCTGTACGTGGATACGGAGAGCCCTCGAAGTCGCCAGAGAGCCTGACGGAGAGCCTCTCCATTCTCTCTGGGTGCGTGAAATATTTTTTGACTGTCCGTCACTCCATCAAGGGAAAACGGAGATGGCAAGGGCTGCGATTGGTCCTCTGGCTGTGAAATGCACCCCCTCGTCTTGTGAAACGCAAGTCAAATACATACTTGATCAAAAAATCCATTTAATTCATTTAGTAATTATGGCTGGGGTATATTTCCACAGGACATACCAAAAGGTGTTGGTTTGTTCCCTATTATCTGATTTTGTGTTGAGAACTGTTGTTTGCACTCTTTAGAGGAGCTTAAAAGATTGTAAGCAGCCAGTGTTGTTCTCTTCTATCTCCCTCACAAATAATTAAATGGTAAAATAGTATTTTCCCCTGTATTTGTCTACAATATTAATGCAAAATGCGAGGGGCTGCATTTCATGACAGGGCTGCTTACTGTGGCACAACACGGCACCACCACGGAGAACTGCGAGGGGTCTCCGTGTTTTTCGGAGTTGGATAACATATTATGCAGTTGGAGAAGTATGTTCGGGGCTTAATCCCCATGCATGTTTTTGGATGGTGGGAGGAATCCGGAGAGAACCCACGCAGACACAGGGAGAACATGCAAACGAGGGCTGGGAATTGAACCCGGTACCCTCTTGCTATGAGGTGACAGTGCTAACCGCAGTGTCTCGAAGTCTCGATGGGATAAAGGACTTCACATACACATGCTTAGTTGCCAGGAGGACTGCAATATCCAGTGCATTAATATACAGCAAACGGCTGTATATCTTTTGTGTAAAGATACGTAGCAGCAGATAATGAAGTAGCTCTTTCTCTGTGTGTGCTGCACTAGAGCATCTCCATGCTTTGTTTACATGCTGGTAGCCATACTGTTAGTGCTGTTAACACTGTTAACTCCACCAGCACTGTTTGCAGTATTAGCGCTGTTAGCACCGTTAGCTCTGAGCCACCAGCTCAGTCACTGCCATGTTGAGAGCTGCGTGGAGGCAACAGAAATGCTCCCAATGAGCTGATGTTGCATTGCTCTAAAATGTGGCTGCATTTCTTGGGCTGACTTTTGCTGACATGGATAGTTTAAAAAGGACCTGTCAGTTGTTCGGGCTGCTACAGAACTGGGAAAACAGTTGACACCGGAGAATAATACACAAACTGTGTGACATGTAACTGATGGTGGGGAAGCACTGTATTAGAGACTGTGCTGTGGTTATTTCTGTCTTCCATGTGTTTTTATGTCAGACTGTTGGGCTCTCCAATTGACTAAACCCCCTCCCTTCACTCTTGAAGTGGTCAGAAACTTTCCCATGCTCTCTGTGTGCAGCCACTTTGTGTTTTTTGTGTGCCTGTGTGATTTCACTGCAGCGGAGTGTCAGTAACCCTGGATTTGAGTGTGAATGGAGGAGAAGAAGCAGAGGAATGTTGTAAACACTTCAAGTTGTCCTTTGTGTCACAGTACAGATTCACACAGAAAGAGCCATTTGTTGAGTCTGCAGCACGGACAGAAAGACGGTCACTCACTGTTGTTGGAACAAATCTCCTGGCATTGTGTTTTTCTGGATGTATGTGTGATCTGGTCCAGAAGCCTGTCCAGTGACAACAACTCACTCCAAGCCTCTCTTTGGTACGACGAGGATGACAGACAGGCAGGAGAGGAATGTGGGATGACTTGGAAAGCAGAATGAGCTGGTGGGCCAAAAATAACATCAGCGACCAGCTTTGTATGATACTTATCTAAAAGCAGTTTTTTACAAGAGTTTAAAGGGGACATATTATACACTTTTTCTGCAATTTTAATATTGTCCAACAATATTGTATTCAAAGTGTATTACCCCAAACTCAGTCCTGGTCCTCAATTCCACCCCGTTAAAAGTCACTGTATTGAGCTCTGCTGAGAACAGGCTATTTCTGTGTCTGTACCTTTAAATTTTCCTGAGCTGTGTCTGACCACGCCCCTTCTCTGGAGAGAGGAAGTGGCTCTCTCTTGCTCGCATTAAGCCTAGTTTATACTTCTGCGTCGCGGCAACGGCATAGCTACGGCGTAGACCCGACGCGTTGACGCAACGCGTTGTCAGGATTTTTTGGAGGTGCACGTCAGGCTACGGCGTAGGGTCCACGTAGGGGCAGAAGCATAAACCAGGCTCTACCGTGCGCTTCTGTTTACTTCTAGATGTGTACTGGCACTGGCTAAAGAAGCTACTGACGTTACTCTGCAATGCATGGACAGTACAGTTAACAGTAGTCAGAGTCACCCAAATTACAAATAAGAGTATAACATTAGCTTCAAATGAGCCTTGTGCTCACAGAGCTTATGTTGAATGTCTCCTAATATTAATTACTCCAGGACCACCAAAACTTCCTAAAGTTTTGCACCGGGCTACCCGGAGCTCTGAGGTAACCGGAGCTCTGGACCTCCGGTTAGCACTGCAACACCAAGCTAACCGGTGCTCCGGCTAGCTCGGAGCTCCGGCAGCACTGCAGTAGCTGACAGTAGTCAGAGTCACCGGAGCTTGGTTAGTACTGCAGCAATATCTCCGGCTAGCTTGGTGCTGCAGTGCTAACTGGAGGTCCAACACACCGGTTTCCGAGCTCCAGACCTCCGGTAGCTGCAGTGCTAACACTACAGGGTAAAAACAGAATAAAAATAGCCTCCTGTGCTTGTTGAAGCAGCCAACAACATAGCAGCTGCTGTGCTTTGCTCCCAACTTTCTTGCGAAAGTTAGCAAGGAGAAACAATAGCGGCTCCTCTGTAACTTTAGGGGACGGCTCATACCCGGGGTGCAGGCTCAAGGTACGTACTCGAAAGGTGCGGGGCGGTTCTATGCAAAATTCTCGGCTCCTGACGTCAGGAACCATGGGAAATTAAAATAGCTCACAGCAGCATACCGTTCTTGACAGAAAGCTATTCAAAGAAAACACATGGATGTTTTTTTTTTTTTTTTTTCACGATTGGAGTGTTTATAAGAACAGCAGAAACCCAAATGACTACAAAGGCCCACACAAAATCAGTTTTGCATAATATGTCCCCTTGTAAGATAGAGTTAACAAATACTGTTGGAATAGTTCTCGTTGAAATGTACTATTGTTTGTATTGTAAGTCAGACTGATGGATGCCTTTTTGTTGTTTCGACATGTAGTTTTATGCTCCAGAGAGTGAGTAACTCGGCGACTAGCTGTCTATGGCATCCAGAGTCCAGTGCCTTGTCCCTTCCTGCCAGCATTCTGCTGGCAGCTTTGTTGGAGTAGAGTGTGCTGTAGCTCTGGGAGACAGAGCCCTTGTTAGCAGTTGGTAGTTTTTAAAGAGTGCAAAAAAGGTCTAATTTTCTGAAGTCTGAATTCTGCAACTAATAGTCTGTATATCTGATCTAGGGGTGTCACAGTATCCAAATGTCCATCCATCCATCCATCCATTTTCTACTGCTTATCCTCATAGGGTCGCAGGGAGGCTGGAGCCTATCCCAGCTGTCGTAGGGCGGAAGGCAGGGTACACCCTGGACAAGTCTCCAGTTCATCACAGGACACATAGAGACAGACAACCACTCACACTCATATTCACACCTACGGGCAATTTAAATTAAGTATCCAGATATTTTAGGCATAAAGAATAATATGTAAACAAATCAAAGAAACACCACTTGTCTTATATACTTGTTTTCTTCATCATCAAAATTAAAATCTAAAACTATACACTTGAGTGCTGTACAAGTCAAACTTATAAAAATATACATTTAAAATAAACAGCCACTTTAAACAAATTTCAAAAATAACTAGAAAACTGCAAGCGGTTATGTAGGGCCCTCGCGGTATGACGCGGTCGGGCATCGGATGGGGACGGCGGTGCGAGCATGCGGCAAAAAACGTCAAGCGATTCGGACAATACACAAAGGAGTTACGGCCATTTGATGGTTCAATGTGGAAATCACGCCAAAATGAAGAGTTGAAACAAAATGGCCGACTTCCTGTTTGGAATAGACTTTTTTGTGCGTCTGGTCAAGTTACACGTGTGTACTGATTTTCGTGTTCCAACTCCATAAAAACCCCTATGAGGAGGGGTTTTTGAAAATTTCAAGGGGGCGCTTTGGGGCCATTTTGCCCCGCCCATTGGTGTGGACCACATCAGATGTTAGAGGCCGACACCCTTGACCTGTGTATCAACTTTCATGATGATACAACTTTATTAAAGCCATGAAAAAGCCAAAAAACTGGACACTTGCTATTACCACTGGTGTGCGCCATGAGTAAGGCATGACTTTAATATATTAGCACGTTCACGGCTGAGTGCCCGTCATGCTCAGAAAATTTGAGGCTTCTCGGATAGAGTATGTGAACGTGAGATTCATTTGAATTTAGACGGCGAATTCGCCAAAGTTTCTCAAGCCCTAGCGGCCACGCCCTTTGACCTAATTACGTGCAGAGCACAACTTTTGCTCAGTTAGGTCTGGAGATCAATTGTACCAAATTTCAAGTTGATCGGACAAAATCCCTAGGACGAGTTCATTTTCATCAGAAAATCTGAAATTCAAAATGGCCGAAAGGAAAGGTTGGAATCAGAGAGTCACTGACTCGACGCAGTCCGGTGCTGAACTGCAGATTTACAATGACGGCAAATAGTTAGATTACTCATCTAAAATGTAAAAAAAAAAAAAAGCTACAAACTTTAGATATAATTAACAGTACTGTAGGCTTCAGTCGTCTGCTGTTGCTTTTTAAATTATGTCGAGAGTAAACGCACTGGTGATTTCTTTAATTGTGTGTTCTGCTTCATTTCCAAAATAAAGTTTGAGCTTCTGAAATCTGATTTTTCAACAGTTCTGATGGAGCTCAATGTTTATCTGGATGATGCGGCTTCATTCCGAACAATTTTACTGTAAACCTGGACGACCCGCGACGTGTCTGGAGATAAAAAAATAATATTCAATGTAATGTGTGTTTTGTGCGTAATTGCATACAAGGGTACACACCCTCCCCTACTGTACAACACGAAGGAGACTGGAATTAGTCAGTGACTTCAGGTGTCATCTGCAGAGCCGTCATTGATATCTGTAATATTAATGTTGCATATGATGCCAGCGTGCATGGAGACACACGGGCTCAATGGAGAGCTGCGCTCCAGCTGGCTGCTGTGACAGTCACTGACACTGTGTTTCTGCTTACAGTCAGTGATCCCTGAGATTCAGACATGAATCTAACATGTTTCACACTAGCCCGTGTTACATTAATACGTGTACTAGACATATTATATTTCCCGTTTCAGGAGTTTTTAATAATAGATTGGAGGGATGTCGGAGTGGCGGTTGCCTCCCCTATTATTTTATTTTTATTTTTTTGAGTACTGTGACCCATTCAAAAGTGCCGTGACAAAAAAATTCACATGGGCTTTATTTGATGGAAAGCACGTGATGGCATGTGTTGCACCTGTCGACACGCCCCCATGAGTTGATTGAATTACGTAGCTTAAAAACAAAATTGACCGTTAGTATTAATCGGTTAGAGTTACTGTTATCGGTTAACGGTTAAACGGTTAACCATGTGCATCCCTACTACCGATATTCATGTTCCAATTCCATAAAAACCCCCTATGGGGAGGGGTTTTTGAAAGTTTCAAGGGGGCGCTATGAAGCCATTTTGACCGTTTATGGATGTGGCCCCCATCAGATGTTAGAGGTCGTCACCCTTGACCTGTGTATTAAATTTCATGATGATCCGACTTTTTTAAAGCCATCAAAAGCCAAACGTATTTTCTTGGCGAAAAATCGGAAGACGCGGCGCCACTATACGGACGCCGTTTATCGTAGCTTCACGATGTTCGTAATGTAGCTTCACCAATGTGTTGTGGATGTTTTAGAAGTGGAATGAAGTCGATGGGGTCAACTATGTCGTATCAGAACATGTAAACGTAAAGGGTGGCGCTGTGGAGGCATTTGGCCACGCCCCTGGGCGGGGACCACATCAGATGTTAGATGACGCCAGCCTTGACCTGTGTATCAATTTTCATGATGATACGACTTTATTTAAGTCGGCCACGCCCTTTAACCTAATTACGCGCAGAGCACAACTTTTGCTCAGCTAGGTCTGGAGATATTCTGTACCAAATTGCAAGTCGATCGGACGAAATCCCTAGGACGAGTTCGTTTTCATCAGAAAATCCAAAATTCAAACTTCAAACCGACTTCCTGTTGGAATTTCAACTTCCTGCCAAGAGACAATTTTGTTTGTATATGTATGCTTAACATCTGTACCAATTTTCGTTGGCGAATTTCCCTATGGGGATTTTTCAACTTTGTAGGGGGCGCCATTCAGCCATTTTGCGTGCAACGTGTGCGAACACCCCAAAATACCGAATTTTGGGGCGGGCCGCAGAAATGTGCAAATTTATACAACTTTTTAACAATGGGAAAGGGGTGAAATTTGGGAAAACAAATGTACAGGAATAATAATAAGAAGAAGAAGAAGAAGAAACATTACAGTTTCAATAGGTCCCTTGTGGACCTGTTTCACAGTCCGCTCGGGCCCTAACTACTACAATCGTATGTAATCAAATCCAAATAGTCAAGTATTGATGGCATTAAAATAAAAAATACGCAAACAAATCTCTCCATCATCAACAAATAAGATGCTGCTGATCCAGCATCATGACTGTATGCATCTCCATTTACCTGAGATTGACATGCAAAAAAAGTTTAGCTGGTTAGCTTACAATATTAGCTGCTAGTAAGCAGCTAGATGCATTTTTAATATGCTGGCAGTGGGTGCTGTGGCTGCACTATGGGGCTTATGTTAACATTACTGACAGACGAATCGTTGCATTCTCCCTCACCCCGAAGTCCCCACATCACGCATATCAGCTAAAATGTTAACGTTAACTTGCATTGGCTATAGAGTTGTGGGTCACGCAGATGATTCGTGAGGTTCAGAGTATTGCTGCATTTAGCAGACACTTTTTCCTGCACATTCTGCTAACAGGATAACTGTCTTCTACCAGCTGTCCCTCAGCATTCTTTAAATACCTAAAATACACCCGTACTTCAGACTTGGTCCTCTTTTTTAACTTTCTTTTTATTGATTTTTCCCTTTTTTTCAAGGAGAAACAAAACACAGACAAATATATAAACATATAAATATACACAAAAACGTGTACATCAGACAGGGTCATCTACAGCAAAACACTGATGGGCTTTGTGCAAAGCAAAGAGACAACATAAATCAGGTTGTTAAGGCAAACCTGGCAAACACAGTTTCACATTTAAGTCCACAGTGACACAAAATAAGAAGCAAACTTTTCCACACAGAATATACATTCAGTGGTAAGATCACCTTTCATCAGACTTGGTCCTCTTTGAAGGCTGATAGATGTCCTGAGCACTGTCGTCTCCTCCTTTGGCCATGAGTCCAGCTTCAGAAAGTGTAAACATTAGGTTGTAGCTACAAAGTGCGCCTGCGCGGCAACTTCAGCAGACTCGGATGAGACGCTGGAAAGGCTCACAGTGCTGACACTGCGAGCATGGTAATTCACAGTGATAATGTTTTATTTAGAAATTAAAGCGGTAATTGTTATAATCAACATTTTTATCAGGGTTTAACTGTGACATCCCTAATCTGATCATGATTGCTGTTGAAGAGGAATGTGTTGTTTTGTACTCAACATGTTTCCCATCTCACTGCAGGTGAACATTATCCCAGTGATCGCCAAAGCTGACACCATCAGTAAGAGTGAGCTGCACAAATTCAAAATCAAAATCATGAGCGAGCTGGTCAGCAATGGCGTCCAAATCTACCAGTTCCCCCTGGATGATGAGACCGTCGCTAAGGTCAATACTACTATGAATGTAAGTAAACACAATATACCATCTTGAACTAGATGCTTTGTCAGAGCCAGCTTTTACTAACCATTTCATAGCATATGTAGTGACAAATCTGACATACACTATATTGCTAAAAGTATTCGCTCACCCATCCAAATAATCAGAATCGGGTGTTCCAATCACTTCCATGGTCACAGGTGTATAAAATCAAGCACCTAGGCATGCAGACTGCTTTTACAAACATTTGTAAAAGAATGGGTCGCTCTCAGGAGCTCAGTGAATTCCAGTGTGGAACTGTGATAGGATGCCACCTGTGCAACAAATCCAGTCGTGAAATTTCCTTGCTCTCAAATATTCCACAGTCAACTGTCAGCTGTATTATAAGAACGTAGAAGTGTTTGGGAATGACAGCAACTCAGCCACGAAGTGGTAGATCACGTAAACTGACAGAGCGTGGTCAGCGGATGAGGCACATAGTGCGAAGAGATCGGCAACTTTCTGCAGAGTCAATCGCTACAGATCTCCAAACTTCATGTGGCCTTCAGATTAGCTCAAGAACAGTGCACAGAGAGCTTCATGGAATGGGTTTCCATGGCTGAGCAGCTGCATCCAAGCCATACATCACCAAGTGCAATGCAAAGCGTCGGATGCAGTGGTGTAAAGCACGCCACCACTGGACTCTAGAGCAGTGGAGACGTGTTCTCTGGAGTGAAGAATCACGTTTCTCCATCTGGCAATCTGATCAACGAGTCTGGCTTTGGCGGTTGCCAGGAGAATGACACTTGTCGGACTGCATTGTGCCAAGTGTAAAGTTTGGTGGAGGGGGGATTATGGTGTGGGGTTGTTTTTCAGGAGCTGGGCTTGGCCCCTTAGTTCCAGTGAAAGGAACTCTGAATGCTTCAGCATACCAAGACATTTTGGACAATTCCATGCTCCCAACTTAGTGGGAACAGTTTGGAGCTGGCCCCTTCCTTCTCCAACATGACTGTGCACCAGTGTACAAAGCAAGGTCCATAAAGACATGGATGACAGAGTCTGGTGTGGATGAACTTGACTGGCCTGCACAGAGTCCTGACCTCAACCTGATAGAACACCTTTGGGATGAATTGGAGCAGAGACTGAGAGCCAGGCCTTCTCGTCCAACATCAGTGTGTGACCTCACAAATAAAACTTCTGGAAGAATGGTCAAAAATTCCCATAAACACACTCCTAAACCTTGTGGACAGCCTTCCCAGAAGAGTTGAAGCTGTTATAGCTGCAAAGGGTGGACCGACGTCATATTGAACCCTATGGATTAGGAATGGGATGTCACTGAAGTTCATATGTGAGTCAAGGCAGTTGAGTGTTTATAGTGTATAGTGTATTTATTGTTAAGTAACATGCTTTAAGTGAAAAACAGGTTTGAAGGTTTTGTTCCTTATTTGTCAGTTTTTTTCTTATTGTGTTGCAGTAGTAATGCTGTTGCTTTAGCTCCAACATCCAGCTGATCTTTAACCATGTAATGAACTGTTCGATAGGGTCTTTTGCCGTTTGCTGTAGTCGGCAGCACTGAGGAAGTCTGCGTTGGCAATAAGATGGTGAAGGCTCGTCAGTATCCCTGGGGTGTCGTTCAAGGTAAGATGGATCACTGTTTGTTTCTGTGATTTCCTACACATCTGTGCTTGTGTTGCTCTTTTGTTGGATCATATTAATTTAAGGACCATCTGTTCGTCTTTCCCCCTTACTAGCATTGTCATACTTGTCCCATCTAGAAAGCAGCACTGTGGCTGAAAGAGTTCCATACACTGGAACTTGATTTTGAAATCAATGTGTTCCTACTCAGTTTGCTGCCAGCCAGCCTACAGTAAAGTACAGTCTTTACTGGCTGTCGCTGGACAGGTTCAGTGGGATGGCTTACCCTCATGTATGTCTCATATCTATTGATTCATGTGTCAGTGGAGAACGAGAGTCACTGTGACTTTGTGAAGCTGAGGGAAATGCTGATCTGTGTGAATATGGAGGACCTGAGAGAGCAGACACACACTCGCCATTATGAGCTGTACAGGCGCTGCAAGCTGGAGGAAATGGGATTCAAAGATACGGATCCAGAGTGCAAACCCGTCAGGTGAGATCAAGCACCTGCCTGGACACAACGAAAAAGTACAACTTGCATGACTGACAGCTGATCTGTCTCTCTCTGTCTGTGCGTGCGTGCTTGTGTGTAGCTTGCAGCAGACTTACGAGGCCAAGCGTCAGGAGTTCCTGGTGGAGCTGCAGAAGAGGGAGGACGAGATGAGGCAGATGTTTGTACAGAGGGTGAAGGAGAAGGAGTCTGAGTTAAAGGAGGCGGAAAGAGAGGTGTGTACCATGGACTTAGAGGGTGGACGGAGTTATCATGACATCACCGTTTGTGAACAACGGCAATGGAGCCAAAACAGAAATAACATAACCTGCATTCTCTCCACCATATAAATACAAGTTTTTGGTCTGAATGGTTAGTTTAAATAATATTTTAATACATCAGGGTGTCAATTTACTAATTTACTAAATATATGGTGAAAATAACTCATAAAGCTGTGGGCCGTGTCTACCATGTGATTGACAGGTCTCTGCTGTCATTACATCCTGAAGAGGAGCAGTGCTGACAGTCTGAGCTTTCATTTACTTTTTCATCATGAGTGTGGAGCTAATATTACCATCATTAACACAGGTTAGCAGCCTGGTAATGGTACCAGTACCGTTGGCATAGCAACCACTTTGTTATCAACGAACGTTAGCACTATCAAGCTATCTTGGTTAGAGACAAGCCTCTGTAATTCACATGAACAGTGATATTAACTGGAATGCTAATTATGGCTCAACGTAACGTTACTTACGGTTGACAGTGCCAGTGTCTCCTCAGATGAAGGAAACATGAACTGAGACCATAAACTCGCATTTATAGTGTTTTCAGAGGTAATACGGCAGGAACTTGTTTTTGAAATCACTGGTATCGCCCCCTGCTGGTTGTTGGAGAGAATGCAGTATAAGTTACTTCATATGGACTTCATTGAACAGACCACAGTGTTGCCCACTGGTGTGTTCACGTGCAAGCACAAACTCAGTCACATGCATGTAGGGCTGGGTATCCTTCAGAAATTCTTTGATATGATGCCAGTTTTGATATCTTTGTTTCAATACTGGTTCTGGAACAATACTCTTTTTAGATAACCCAATAAATTGTGTGTAATTTAGGTTTTGATTATAGTAATAGTCAATATATGCTGCAGTGACGTTAATCCTCTGTTTTAGCAGCAGTGTTTGTCTCCTTATGCTGGGAAAGTGGGGGGATGGATCAGTGTGTCTCTTTGAATCTGTCCCCTTGTCCAAAGGTATCAGAATTTAGCACCGAAACATGACTCATTTTTTGATTACCAATAGGATCAGGTCTTTTCGGTCGGTGCTACAAAAGTATTGAAGTTCGGCACCCAGCCCTAGATGCATGTCTTCATCTGCAGCAGGTGTTGTGTTAAAGACAGCAGCTAAGTGCAAACTGTGCCTGAGTGTGTGTGAGTTGCTGCAGGAATTCAGTTTGTTGTTGTTGTTTTTTTTTCTCACAAGGAAAACTATAGTTGTCGTAGTCATGCTCCTATGAATCATGAGGAAACCAAAAAACATGAATATTTCTTTTACTGTTTAGGGTCAAATTAAGGCATCTTGTTTTCTTTCAGCAAAAGTCAGTCTTTTTTTCTAATATGTTTTTAGTATGACAGTGTAATGATTTTAATTTACTTGTTTGTTTTTGTTAGTTTCGCTTGATAATATCAAAAACGGAGGCATCTAACGTAGCTCTGTTGTTCTCCTTGTGTTTCAGCTACAAGTTCGTTTTGAGCAGCTGAAGCGCCTCCATGCAGACGACAAAGCAGCGCTGGAGGAAAAGAAGAGACTCCTGGATGAGGACCAGAGCTCCTTTGGCAAGAGACGAGCTGCCGCCCAGCTCCTGCAGGCCCAGAGCCTCACTGCCAACGGCAAGAAGGACAAGGACCGTAAGAAGTAAGAACTGCTGCTTTATGGAGATATTCTGTATGCTGCGAGGAGACATTGACACGTTTTGAGTCATTAGTGACTCACTTCTTATCATAGGTTTAGTGCTCAAGAGTTCATGTGATACAACCTGCTGCTACCATTAATGTGATGACTAATGACTTAAGAGTCACCTACGTGAGTGCAGGGCTTGTAAATGGAGCAGCTCACTTGCCTGAAATGTAATGAAATGTGTGTTTGCAAAGCTGATGATGTCAAAGACTTTATGACCTGAGGAGCATTTCAGTTCCATCTTGGAAACAAGAGTTTAGTGGATGAGGGCAAAACTCACAACATGTCCTTGTTCTGATTAATTTTCCTAAATATATATTAGACATGATAATTAATTCCAGTCTTTGTTATTTGATAATCACTTTTAAATAAAACTATTTGCATAGGAGCAAATAAAATTACTTTGGTTTAGTAGAGATGTTGCACAAACATCAACACAAATTTAATCTAGAAAACAAATGCATAGAGTAGAAAACAGGCTGCAGGACATTTGTTTGTTATGGACAGTTTATGTTGTGGAGTCATTTAGTTATTTTTAGATGTTGTTATATGAAATTTGATTTCCCAACTCCTTTTCTTCCAGCTCTGGATTCATGTGAAGGCACTGGGCTCTGAAGTACACGCCAGTCTGACCAGTACAACCAGTGACACAGACTGAAACACTAAACACCGTTTGTGCCAAAGTTTAATGACTGTACCCATGAATCCTGTGTACACTTTCCTCAATGGTATTTTTACTCTTCTTTATGGGTTGTATACCTCTGTGTAATATTGTATTTGTATCCTTTTTTCATCATTTTTATATGAAAACTTTATTTTCCATATACCCCCCTCTTTTTGAACTTGTGCCCAGGCAGAAGGACACCTCAGTGTATTAATCCTCACAGCCTCTTTAGATGCTGTACAATAGATCATATCTTTGGATATGTGCTAGCACTATACTGAAAGGGACATTTAATCTGTCTGCCATATCTTTGGTGCACAATAAGAGCACACTTAATGTGTTGTAATGTGTTCTTTTAGCTTCGCTAAGCACAGAAACATTATATCATGCACTTCATGAGGAGATTTACATTTTGCTCTCCAGCTCTAAATACATGCCAGAGTCTTTTTCATTCAAAAGGAAGCAGGTCATTAACACAGCCTCAGAGATAAGTAATCACTTTATTTTATTTTATTTTCAACTCAAAGCTCTTCTCCAGCAGTGAGAAGGAATATCACATGAGCATTGTAGCTCTCTGTAATAGTCCTGTCATGTTTAAATAGAGCCCTTATGGAATAATTACTCCACAGAAACCTTTGGTGTTTAACAGATTCCGAGCTAAATCCAGCAACGGAGCAGAATCCATGTGTGAATAAGGCTTAAGTGATCATTTGTGAAAGCCCATCTAGTTCATTCATTGTCAAGAGTTCTCACAGTAATCATCACAGGGCATTATAATTCCTTATCCTTTTTCTGTGTTATGTCTGATTTCCTTCTCACATCTCCTTAATGCTAAAAACGTTTCACTATGAGCACACCAGCATTCGAAAAAACCAGCAAGAGCCACACTGATTCTCATGTTTCTCTTCTCCACATCTAGTTTCAGTTTTCTAGATGGGTGAGTCTAAGGCTTGGTTTTGGATTAGGTACATACTGCATATATATAAATATATATATTTATATACATATATTGTGTTTTATTTGCTCCCTCCCTTAGTGTTGTTACTGACACATCCAGTTGGAAGTTTGCTTTGCAGTCAGTCTGAAAAGAGCTGACTCGTGGGGAAAAAGTGCATTGTGTCGAGTCTGTTTGTTGAGGAAGTGAGGGAAGATGTGTCACTTTTTGTGTCTTCACTCACTTCCACCTGTAATCTAGATGGGACAGGGTTTCACAAATTTGAGCTTTTTACATTACAAAGTACTACTACGTGTGATCTATAAACCAACATTTACTCACAAACACTCACTGCCACTTTATGTTCACTAGTGCTTAATATGTGTCGGTGCCTTATGTGTGAAGCTCACTTAGAAACACACTATCATCTGACATCCAGGGAAACATCCGTGCTTGATGGAGTTTGACAGGAGATACATTTGTACTACACTTGTATTTAAGGAATAAACAGTGTTATTTGGGAGTTTTTTTCCTTCTTTCTAAATAAATCTTTCTATTTGATTTTTGTCCTGATACACTCTATTTAAATGTATGTGTTTTATTTCATGCAGGTTTCTCACAATGGTCATAATTTGATCTATTATTTCCTGTGGATTGTGTTGTGCTACAGCTCTCTTACAATTACGTGACACTGTACTATGTGATTATTTATTACTTTTTCAATTTGAGCAATTTAAGCGTACCATGCAACAAACTTTTTAATGAAAAAACTGCTCTTTATGGCATACTACGGTATGACTTCTTTCCTGGCTTTTATTACATATTCCGCTTTTCATGAAAATATAAAAATACAATATTGTGACTTTTAAATGGAAATTTCAACATTCTGTAATGTCTTATTATGTCTTATCACGTCCTGCATGCCATGACTATGGCAGAATATTATTATTACACTGACTTCTCAAAATGTCGACATGCTATGAATTGAATTTTTATTACATTTTTTTGTCTTGCTATACTACACCAGATTACTTTGTTTTCAACATACTATGTCTTTGTGACATTTTGCTATACAGTATTAACATATGTAATCAACATTCAACTCGCTTATCAGGCTTATTGGCAAAATATACAATTTTGAAAAAAAAAAAAAAAGCTGTTTGCAGTAAACAAATTACACACCTTTTGCTGACCTGCTGTGATCGTGATGCTCAGCCAGACATGAGCTTAATTCTGACAGCCTTCCTGAGGACTCTCGGCCCCTTCCTCATGGACAGTGACCTCCAGGTCAGGGATATTTTTGGGTGTGCGTGGTGCAACCGCTTTCTTCAAACCCCACCAGAGATTTTCTATAGGGTTCAAGTCTTCCATTTCCTCCTCTCAACCTAACACTTGGTGCACTTTGAGGTATATTTGGGTTCACTGTCCTGTTAGACAATGATCACCCAGCAGGGGACACCTCTAGTGGACAACACCGTGGTCTAAGACCATTTACTCAAGAACTGTACTTCAGTATACAGTTTAAACGTATTTGTACTTTCTTTTCTGTTACTTTTCTACTTCTACTTCACTACAGTTCATGGGGAATTGTTATACTTTTTACACCACGATAATTATTTGATACTTTAAGTAACTTTGATGAATAAATCAAAATACAATCAGTTAAATTAAGATACATTACTATAGAGTAAGAAGATTTTATTGATCTGCAGAGGGAAATCCCCAAGCTACCCACTAGTTTATAGTAATGTGTATAAGTAATGTGTATATAATAAGTTATTATAAATCAGTAATATAATAAATACTATGAACAATAATAATAATACATATTTGTGCACTTTTACACAGTTAAAATTTTCAGTGTAGGACTATTTATACCCTGTGGTATTACTCCTTTACTTCAGATGTGAATACTTCTTCCATCACTGTCAAATGATATGATATGCTTGTAATATCTATTTTAATACAAAAGTCACATAGGTTTCCTATCTAATGCTGCCACACTGTAGTTAGCTTGAGGAAGCTGAGGAAATGCAGATACACAAAACAATGGTATTGTTATTTAAGTAGCTTTCCTGCACTGAAAAAAGAAACCCTTGGGTAAACTTTAAAACACTGAAGTAATCAGTCACACATAATTTTCAGCATTGGGTCAATGTAAATAATTGATTCAATTTAACCTTTATTTTTCACTTCCATACAAACTAATTTCTAAAGTTAGACCAAAACAATTATTTCACGTTGAACTAAATTAAAATATAGAAGTTGTTTTTATTGCTTTGATGTAATTAATTCGCTCAGTTTAACCTGAAATGTTTAACTTCATATAAACCACTTAAGAAGGTTTGAGATAACTAATTACAGTATTTTAAGGTGTCTCAAATAAAAAATATGGTTATCATTATCTTAAATGTTGCATATTGAAAAAAATAGCTTTCAGTACATTTTGATCAATACTCAGAACACATCCCTTAAGTACGTAGATAAAATTGTGGTAATGTTAGTTTTACTAAACTATTAAAATGGTTCTTATCTGCTTTTTTATTGCAAACAGCTGAAATAGGCTATTGTACCTACATTAATTAATTATCTTTACATTGCATTTTTAAACACTGAGGCTAGATGAAACAGAATTAAAAACATCCAGGCTGACGATTTGGAAGCTTTATAAGCAGGAAGAGTGTGGACAACCACAGGTGAAATACTCCTTTTGCAATCATAATACTAATCTTGTTATTGATGAAGTGCCTTTATTGTAACATTACTGCAGTTCAGCTGCTGTTAGGTCAGTTTGATTGACCCATGGGGAACGTTTGCCTGATGGAGAATAGAGAATGATCAAAAGCTTCCCTTTTGGTTTAGAGGAACGTTTAGGAGAGCAGTAGCTTAACATGCTCCCTGCAAACCAGTTGGCTATATTTGAACACTCTAACGCCCTGCACTGCTTGCTAGAGGTCTTGTTCCCTGCAGTGTCTAACCCTCTGGCTCTTTGCCCTTCATGTGTCTCCCAGCAGACACACAGACAGGTAGACAGACAGGTCTGGCGTAATGCAGAGAAAAGCTGATCGATTCCCTGCAGGGGTCTGCAGCCCCTCGCTGAAATTCACCAAGATAAACTGTGTGTGTGTGTGTGTGTGTGTGTGTGTGTGTGTGTGTGCAGACACTTTTAGCTTCTCTCTGAGATGGATGTGGATTCTCCCAGTTTCTCTCATGCCAGAGGTGAACACTATCTCTGCTCTGCAGAAATCTGAAAAATCTAAATTTGCATGCCTGCCTCCTGTTTGCCTTAAATATAGCTGTTTGCATTTATGTGTTAGAGTCAAGTTTTTTTCTGTGTGCACTTACATCCAAGATAGCTGTCATACTCCTGCGCTCGCACACACAGATACTCACAAACACACCCCTTGTCACCTTTTGCTACTCACTCTAAATGCAAATGGGGGCGATCATTGGAGACAGGCCCGGCTGTCATTTAAGGGGAGTGCTGGCGATGCTCTGAAATTACCAACTACACACCTCGTCCATGCAAGTGTTAGTTTGAGAACACAAGACACAGAGGGAGAGAAAGGGTGGAGAATATGGAAGGAATGCTGAAAAGACAGAAAGCGTGTCAGCTTTATTTCTAAACATCATTCACTGGCTTGTCTGTAATGCTAATGACAGCAATCCACTCTGTCAGACAGCTGTACCTGGAGTGTTGCTCATAAGGCTTCATAAGCTTATAATGAGCATAGAGTGTGTGCAGATAATTATAATTAGAGCAGGATATAATATGATTCTCAGGATGAATCCTCCAAAGGGCAACTGTAAAATCCTAATGGAGTGTAGAGGTAATGTGTTTGTTATACATCAGAGTACACAAGTGTGTATTGCTTCCTATCACAGGCTGTGGTATCTCTATTCTAAAGCTGCAGGCAGGAAAGAGACACTGAAAACCTGTTTTAAAAGGCATTTATTGCGAAAAATGCACTTGACATGAAAAAACAATCAAATCAACCACGGGTCATCAGTACAAGACGATGTATAATGATCACATGGTAGACAGCGCTGCATGGCCAGCGCAGAGCATGACTTCAATGGCCCAAAAGGCCTATAAATATTCTGCACAATATAGAATAATATATAGATTTTATTTTTTTCTATTTTCCTCACTGCACCATTTTAAACCCGACTCAGTCCTGATGAGACGTGAGTGACCACGCTGCACCAAACATTTCAATAAAGTTTCTTTTTTATGTAAAGAGCTACATACAGAGGCCCCCTCCTCTTGCACACGCACACACAAACAAGTATCCATAGGAACAAATATGGCCGACATCTAATTCAAGATGGTAGGGTGAGTGCTCAGGCTTCCTTGAAGGCCAAAAGTGGACAGTAATTTGATATTTCAATAAAAATTTTATGTGCATTGTTTTGTGTTCATGTCCAATGGAAATAACCACTGTGGTTGATGGCTTGATCACAATTTTTCATGCCACCACCACAAGTTCTCAAGTAGTATTTACAACCAGGAAGCTTGAGGCAAAAGACAAGCATACACCATGTAAATAAAACACTAACGACATGAAACCAGCGGTTCAACGGATCCTCAGTAAAGACACCACTGTTTTATTCCTGATGGTTGGACTGTTGTAAACTCTTCTCCTCTTCACAGCGTCAACCTCATGAAAACAAAATAAGACCGTATCTGTCCTTTAATTCGCTGACACATCTGAGGACTTGTGCTTAAGTTTGACTCAGTAGAAATTAGAGTCCTCTGTTCAGCGGGCGTACAAACAGTTGAGGGAAAACCTCGCCAGGGGTTTTTGTGCAGAGCTGTTCTGGGATCTCAAACAAAGCAGAGCGGTGACAAAAACAACCATCAGGCTTGATGTGCCCATAAGAAGAAAGTAAGGAGGAGACAAAAGACGGATCGTCTGCCTGATATAAATACTGTGTGTTGGCATTTGTAGGCACTAGGATTTGACTGACAGGGTTGAAGGCCAATGCAGATATTTAGGACTGAAGCTTCCAATGACTCCTCTGCTGACATTTGAAATAGAAATCCTTTTCAACTGAACTATAACACTCCAATAAAAGAATTAAAATATCATAGTCTAGCACCTCTGTGTGAAATAAACAAAAGTGGTCAATTCAACATTAAATACATAAAAACTTGACCTGACTGCTTCTTAGACATGATTCTAATTGAAAATAGTGAATTTTGAGACTTCTTGCAGAGTTTTGGTTTCCTTGGATGGATTACCCATACTGCACTGCCAGCAGCAGGAAGATGGTTACACCCTGATGTAGTCACTTCATAAAGTTAATTTCTCTTCCATGTTTTTGTTTTCACTTTCCTTCACAGTTTAAGGGATCAGGCTCGAGTTCTTCTTCTCACAAATCGAACGGGCAAACGCTCCAAAAACAAACTGCTATTGCTTTTGTCTCCTCAACAGACCAAATCCACTTCAGTTTCAAGGTGAACATGAATGTCAAGCTTCCACCTTTTTTTATTTCACTTAGTCATCAGTCCATATATCTGCTGAGAGCAAACTTGAGTCAGATTCATGTCTGAAATATAGTTTCTGCTTATTTTTTTAAATCTGAGGAGAGCTTGTGGCAAAATCTGATTCATGGATGTTTATTCTGAAGTGACGCTGCAACAATTTGTTGACTCTCATTGATGCAATACAAAAAGTAGTACAGTATAATTCTGTATAATTGTTTTTCCCACGTATGATTGAATGCATGTCACCAGGAAGATTCAACGATGCTCATCCAATGACAGACTCTCACCTGGTTATGACCCAATAGCTGTTTGTGCTTAATTCTGGTCCAGTTTTTTTAAAATCATCAGGTGAGGAAAACTATCCATTAACTGTGCTCTTTCACTGACACATCTCAAATATTACCCCCTGACACACACACACACACACACACACACACACTCTGAGCTTCGCTGTGCTTCTATCTCCAGAAACAGGGACATAAAGTAGATAGTTGTGGCCAGATGTAACTAGATGTAAACTGCACAAGCCTGGATCCACACTTACGTAGAATTTCACAAAGCAGACTGACTGTACACTCACTGAAGCCATACAAAAATACTCATTAGAGGTTGACAAGTTTGGAGGAAAAATTGTTGTCAAAGTTTGGCAGTAGTGTGATGAGAATCTTGTGTCTTTGCCTCCTGACTTCATCTGTTTTCCTCCTCGACCGTATGAGCAACAAATCCACACGTTTGGTTTCACAATACTGCTGCAGTCGAACAAAACTCTCAAATGTGTCTCAAGAAATGTCTGGAAGAGGAATTAGTGTTGGATGTATCGTACCTCTGCATAAATTAATAACTATGCTTTATTGTTGATTTATTTAGGATCTCTTACATTTCAAAATAAAAAAGGCTGAATTGATTTTTTTTGTCCTACTGAAAATGTGTGCTGTTTTTAAAAAAATAAAAAAGAGGATGTGAGAAGTAGCAACAGAAATCCTGTTTGTCAAATAAATAAATACTAAGAGTGTAAGATCGTATACATGTAGTTATATTGGCAGGTTGTATTAAATATTACCAAGGGCATTCCTTGTCTCTATAAACCTACATAAAAGTTCAAAAGACAACTTTATCAATACAAATCAACTCATTTAAGACTTTTGGCATAACTCTTTTGTTTCTCCTTACATTCAGCGAGCCACTTTATTCAGTTTAACCCAAATGTAGAGGATCTATAAAGGTCAAATTTAAATTAAAAAAGGACATATAAATAGAAGAATGAGTCACGTAAGTCATATTTCATATACTTTGTGCACCTTTTGTTTTGTGACAGAGACATCTATTTCAACATATAAAAAAAAACATAATGCTACATGCATTGTTAACATACACTGGGTTGGTAAGAAACACATGTGCTTGTTGTCACAAACTAGACATGGAGGTGTGCTTACAATGATCCTGGACTGTGTAGGCTCTCACCCTTCCCTCACCACCAGCCCATAAATCTGCACTTTTACTTTTACATAAACAGCACCCAAATTCAAGTTGTGAGGTCTCAGTGGAAAGCAGAGCTGACGCTTTTTGTGCTAGTTTTGCTGGTGGATGATGCCAAGGAGGACAGGGAGGCAGGGTTTGTCTTTCTGTGCTCTTTCAGTCTGTGTGCCTTCAGTAGTCAACATGACGAGCCCCTCTAATCCAACACTGTTGCTCAGCGAGTGACGGGAAAAGCTGCCCTGCTTCCTGTGTGGCTGGTAGAAGCTGGGGTAAGCTTTCCTGTTTGAGTGTGTGTGTGTGTGTGTGTGTGTGTGTGTGTGTGTGTGTGTGTGTGTGTGTGTGGTTAGACCAATATAGGTATCCAAAAGTGTAATTCTTGGAAACCAGTGTGGGTCCATCTCTCTTGTATGTACTGTATGTGGATGTGAAGCTTGTGTTTGTGTGCTTTGTGACTCAGAAACAGGAACAGAGTCTCTCTTTTTCCAGGTCAGAAGCTCTCGACAAAGCTGCTGGGAAACAAGCCGGTCTGTCCTGTCCTCTGCAGGGTGCCTTTGTACCAGCCGTCCTCCCTCTTCTTGTGGACAAACACCACGTCTCCTTCCCGCAGCTCAATCTCGGCCTCGCTCTGGGGCGGGTAGGGCACCACCACACGATACCTGCCATGCCCAGAGTGGGGAGCGTCAGTATGACCCCCAAACATTGACAGCAGTGTCTGAGACCCTTCAATAAGTGTGATGGATTCTGGGAATCACATGTTTGCTCATTCTGCATCTCCTACTTCATTTAGTAATTTCCTGCATTTCACAGAAAGCCTTTAATCAAAGGATAGGAGAGGAAGTGTTGAAAATCATGTGATATTTAAGTCTGTGATAACATTTTCCCCTGACTCTCACACAGACAGAGAGAAGAGTATGGGTTTGGTTTTATAACCAGTGCTCTGCTGCCAGTAGGCCACAAAGCTGCAACAATTAATCTATTAATGGTCGATTTTAATTATAATGTTATTTTTTCAAGAAAAAAGTGTTAAATTCTCTAATTCCAGCTTCTTAAATGTGAATATTTTTTGACGTTCCTCCATCATGACAGTAAACGGAACATTTTTCAGTTTGGGACAGAACCAGATATTTAAGCATGTCGTCTTGGACTTGCGGGAAAATAATCAACAAATTGATTTGATTATGAAAATAACTGTTGGATGCAGCCCTACATGCCACCACTACAAGCTTTTTTCCTCTTTGATGTCCAATGACACAGCTTGATCGATAAATGCATTCCTGACGGTGTGTGTGTGTGTGTGTGTGTGTAAGGGTGCTGGCTTGTCTGTGGTTGTACCAACCCACTGATGAATCACAGCAGTGTCAGCTCACACAGTGGTGCAGATATTAAATTAATAGCATTATCATGAGCAATAATAATAACTCCTTCCTGTGTGGGTGTGTGTGCACCCACCTCTCTCTGGACAGGGGTTTGGGTTCAGGCCGGAGGACCATCAGAGGGTTGCTGGAGCGGGTAGCCTGGGGCGACATGGGGAAGTTAGTGTCCAGGGAGCCGGACTTCCTGTGCAGAGGCTCCAGCCCAATGGCCCCCGCCATCTCGCTCTCGATTGGACAGGAGCCGGCTCGCCCCTGTGATGCCATCGGACAGGAACCTGAGCGGGCGTGGTGGTGATGGTGGTGAGGATGATGGGTGGGGTCGGTGGCCACAGCGCCTTGACCAGCCAATGAGGGGTCGTGGGTGGGCGGGGAGGAGGGGGGTGAACGAGGTTTCTTCTTGGCTGCCGCCCCCGATAAGAGCTTTAATAAAACTCCTGCTTTCCTTTCCTTCTGAGGACGGACAGAGTCAATGAGGACGATGAGGAAGACGAAGAAAAGATAGAGTGAGAGGAGGGAGGATGGAAGAAACACATAGATGCCAGTGAGATATATAGGCTTCATCTGATGGTAATAAAAATATTGTCTGTGTAAACAATACCACTACAGAGTATTTGTTTTTTCTCTACATGAAGAAAGCACAGAGCACAAATATCCTCCAGATGCATTAATCAAAAAACACATTTATGAAACAAATGAGGAAATATTTTCCAGTTGACTACATCTGACACAAGGAATATAACTGGTAATAAAAGCACATTTGTTTTATCAGAGGAGGTGGACAGTAAAGCAAGGTGAGCTGTTCTCCTCTCAATAGAGAAATACATTCATATGGACAATGATTTATTAAATGTATATTTATGCCACTGCTTTGATGCTGTTTATGATGGAAGGACACTGAGGACATGCCCCTGCACAAATGATTGAGCTGAGCGTAGCTTAGCATAAAGAGAAAGTTACATTGTGTTTCAGCTGTATGTCTAGACATAAGAAGAGCTGATCCCTCCACACACAGTATTTCTGTGGTGTCTCTGCTGGTTCACATGGTAACCTCCTATAAAACCACAAGTTGCAGTGTTTACCTTTCAATTTGTGTATGCATGAAACAACAGGATACAACATATTAATTATTGAGCTGCAGACATACAGCACTAGACAGATCTATGTACTTTTAAATAAATACCTTAAATATTGAAATATAATTTTCTTTAATTGTAGAATCTACAGAGCTAGTGTTCTGGGGTCCCAGTTATAGGAGATCAACATTAGCGAATTGGCTCCTAATGTTTCCACATTTCTTAATTGCAAGCAAATGGTTTTAAAACAGACTTGATTGACTGAACCATTCAAAACAAAATTAAAAAAAAAAAACCTTGTCCTTCAATCCTCCTTGCAATTGTCTCCTTGCAATGACAAATGAGCATTGACACAGCTTGATTCTTCTCTCTTTTCTCTCTCTAACCATCACTCACAGCTCAGAGGGAAAGAAACAATGGTGAGGGGAGCAGCTATTACACATAATGACACAGGAAAGCCTGATAATTGAGATAATGGTCACAGTATGAATGGCTGCTCAGTCACAATGCCTACCTTGAACAGACAGGTAGTTGAGCAAAACAGTCAGCTAATGAGCCTTCAAGCTGAACACATGTGCATCTACTTAGGATTAAACTATATTGATTATAGAGGGATTATTTCCAGAATGCCACACTACCATGCAGGGTGCCAGACCCTGCCACAGCAGCAGGACAAAGCAGCTTTGTCTCTTTTCTGTCTGGCCTGATTTTACACTGTCAGTCGTGGCAACGTGGATCAATAGTGAGCATGCCTGAGCATAATTACATATTTCTGTGGATGCATGAAGCCTCCATATCAGCTTTGTCTCTGCCACGGCCATCTGTTTCTTTTATACATGGATGCTGAATCAAGCATCATTCATTCTTTTACATTTGCTTTCCATCAAAGGCTTTCTACGCAACAGCATGGAGTTGGAAACATGAAAGCTAAGAAAATGTGTTTGGTTATTGCTTGTCAAAATAAAGTGATTTTAATATGTAAATCAGGATGACATAGAGTCAGGACAGCAGTAGCAGAGAGGAGGATGATTCTACAAATGGTTGTGAATAAATACAATAGAAGAGCGAGTGAAGGAGAGAAACCAGGACATAAAGAGAGCTGGTGACCTGCTGACCTCTTCAGTCTCCTACAATGTTCAGTATCCCACAAAAGAAACATAAATGTGTCCCTCTGCTTCCAAGAGAGCTACATTAAAGCTTTTGACATACGGACTGGATGAGTCAGGGATCGAATTGCTGACCTCTGGATTAGTGGACAATTGCTTCACCTCTGAGCCACTGCCCCATTAATAACATCCAAACTCCAGCAAACATGCCTGACATGAATAGTATAGTGAGCATTTACAAACACAGACTTTTAGTGTTCTGAGTGTGAAGGTGCTCTTATCTTAGTTGGAATGAAGCAGTAAGATCCTTAAATGTAATTATTACCAGTTTCAGTCTCACACATCACTTTAAGTGAATCACAGTTGCACACATCAGTTCAAACCATGTGACATTGATCATTAATGGTTAATGACTTCTCTCGGTTGCTTCACATCTCCCTTCATCTCCTTTGCTCCAGTTTGACATTACAAATGACTCTTATTCAACATTTTAAATATCTTTTTATCACAGTTTTTCGACCCAGCTGTCGCACCTAAAGCACAAGCATTTGCAGATGGTTCTGTAATACAGTCAACTACTGAACCTGTCTGTGCTGCGTGACCGCTGTAAAAGGTTGAAGAAAACATGGAGGCGATCAAAATGATGATCTGTCAGACAAAAAGTCAGACCTCAGGAAAACACTGCAGAAAAGGTTCTTAAAGAAATGACCCAGTAAACCTACTTTGTTTTTCAACCACTCACTCATCTCCTGGTGAGCATCACTTATCCTGACTAACCTCAATTTGGCAGAAACAATACTCCTACAGACTGAATATCACAACTAAATTCAATCACTGAGCCAACAACCAAACCCTGATCCTTTATCACTGTTACCTGTGTAACGACAAAAAAGCCAAATGATTAAAAAAGGGAACCAATATCAATTAATGGTCCTAATGACCAGCCTCAGTATAGTGTAGAGACGCACTGAAAAAACTCTAACATGAGACATATGCACTTCTCTTAATATCAGTACTTACATATTTCTTCTTACTTAGGTGTAGGAATGTGTAGCCTTTTTGCAATTTTAAACATGAATTACTTTTACATGAATCTAATGATGGAGTGCACATATAATGTCCCACCATTTTAGCAACACAGATTTCCTTCCTGGCATGCAAATAAAGCTTGTTAGAATTTTAATTTGGAAGAAGGAGGAGAAGATGGAGAGGAAAATAACAATAAATAGAAGGGACGAAAATGGTGAACGAGAGAAAAGAACAGAGGAGGAGGGAGGAGGAGATGGAAAGCGGTAGCTAGACGAGAGGAGAGAGGGATGTGCTGTGAAAAGAGAACAAGAAGGACGGAGGTGGGACTGAAAGCAGCAGACAGAAGGTGAATAATTACTCCCTCTCCTCTTTCATCTGCAGACTGAAAGGCTTAATCTGCCTCCTATGAGTGTGGCTTGCCTGTGTGTGTACTGTACATTAGTGGAGTGTAATCTGCTGTAAATTGTTAATTTATGCTGCAAATATCACATCTCTACTGTAAATACTATATTTATGCTGCATATATTACATTTCTGCTACAAATATTACATCTCTGCAATAATTTATTACATTCTACTGTAAATATCACCTCCTCTGTGAATATGGGTGTTCTATATTCTATATTTATTATATTTTATATCTTCATTTTAATTTCCTTATTTATGTGTGCATAATGACAATAATCTGCTGTTGTTGTTGTTCCAGAATAACCCAGCAGATGGCAGCATGCACTCAAAAAGGGCGGAAGACAGGGTACACCCTGGACAAGTCTCCAGTTCATCACAGGACACATCGAGACAGACAACCACTCACACTCACATTCACACCTACGGTCAATTTAAATTAACCAATTAACCTAATCCCCAAGCATGTTTTTGGATGGTGGGAGGAAACAGTGCTAACCACTGCCCCACAATCCCACACACAACTTAAGTCTCATTCAGCACTGGAGGAGTGCCTTGCTGAGAGGCACACTGACAGGATACTGAAATTGATCTGTGTGTAATGTTTTCTTCCTGTGTGTGTTTTTTTCACTCTAAATATAATAAATTGCACACAGGGATTTAAAAATGGTCACATCCAAAGAGAATCCAGCACTGAAGTTCACTGATAAAGGCAAGTTTTGAACTTCTCACTAATCAGGGTTGATAGGAATGACGCAGATGGATCATGATATGTTCATATTTAGTTTGTTACTATCCAAGCTCTAAGCTGTAAATACAGTTCAACAGATTTTTCTGTTTCTGATCATATAAATCCTGCACACTTCTGACAGTCTTTTACAGCACAGACATCTTGGAAATGGCCTACAAACACACCTCAATGCCAAACGTGATATGTGTCTGTAATGCTGGCTGCTCTCTAGACAGTGTCGACCAGAGATTACCCTAACTGTGTCTGCCAGGCAGTTATCATAGCTGCTTCATCACTTCCTCTGTAACAAAGACTGACTCTGTGCGGCACCATGACTCCAAACCTGTTTCTGCTCTGCCAAGCACAAGGCAACAAAGGTAAATGCTGTGAACGAGGGTAAGGCTGAACATTTTTGAAGGGATAAAATCACCATGAAGTATCTTTATATTTGATTATATCTCTTGAGCTATTTTGCCTAAAAACTGAGACATATTCTGTTATTCCTCCAGAATCTTAATATTGTCAGGGAATAAAATCTTCCTAAGATCATAAATGGATGCTACACCTACAGCAAATCTATATTGAGGGGTTGTTTTGGTAGATCAGCAGCTCATTAAGGATGGGTGAGGAAGACTGCATTTTAGGATTTATAGACAGATGAGAAAAAAGCCTTCAAAAACAGATTAGAATATTTTTAAGGATAATAAAAAACATATTTTGTACCTTCTTTAATATCAGAGTGACAGACAGCACATTAACGAACTATATTCAGTATATGAGTAATAATCCTGAATCCATTTCAAGCCATCTTTGAGTGTGACGATGTAAACAAGGCCGCTGCCTGCTGCTCCATAGTCAATGAGCTGTTTGTCAGCTAGCCATAGATTAGCTGTCCCACACAGTGGAGCCAACAGTGAAACAAATGGAGCTGAGACAGATGCGAGCTTTCAGTGCCATCCTTCACTGTCAGTGCAGCCCGATTTAACATCCACAGCTTTACCAGCGCAGATCTCACAACATACAGGATGGCATTCAGCATTAGTGCCAGCTGCCTGCCTGAATGACACTGAGGACTGAGGACTACTGGCACACAACAGGCTTCACATACTGTACACAGAGCCATGTGAAACCTGGGAGACACAACACCTGATGTGGTGTGGTTAAAACAAGTATGGTCAGTATTTACAGGATGACTAAAACGCCTAGAATCAAAGGAAGTGAAAATGGCTCTGGTGTTGCTGAGTGAGTCTTCTTTAATGGAGGTGTGGACGCACAGAGACTCAATACCTGCACATTTGACTGACTGGAGTGTTCAATCAATAATGAAGGTCAGATTTAGTGATGAGACAATTACTCGATTAGTTGACTGACAGAAAATTAACTTGAAACAGTCGTGATAATCATTCAATCAATCAAAGGGCTGCTGTTTTTATTTGTCTAATGTGGTAGCAAATCAATACTTTGGGGGTTGTAGAGTGTTGGCTTTTGGAAAACCGGACATTTTTTACTATTTTCTATCATTCTACAGACTAAATGACTAATTGATTATTCAATGAAGTGAGATTATTTGGTTGTCCAGTTACTTCCTTGAAGTTAAACATGAATTAAAAGCTGTTACACTGACATAACACTTATTTCATGGACAGCTCTTGATGTACTTGACGAGTGATTTCTCATTAATTATTAATATCTTATTAATTTTTCTCAGTAAAACAAGCATTCAGCTCTTGATTATGCACGTGGTGAAAATAATAGAAGCCTTGTAGAAGAAAGACATCCAATTATTCTAATAAAGAAAAATCGCTACAGAAGTCCTCATTTCTCAAAACAAAATGAATCTTTTGTATGAAGAGTTGTTAATTGAGGCAGCTGCTGGTGGAGACATCAGTATTAATTTCCACTGAAGATTGTTCTCTGTATGACTGTTGATGTAAAATGGCATACCTTAAAGCTGGAGTGCGGGACTGGCTTTCCCATGCTGCGTCAACCAGCCAGAGCTGAAGGGGGCAGGAAGGGGACCATAGCGATGGAGCAGCAGCTAAGGATATGAAGGAAACTATGGCAAATAATCCTAAGAGGTGTCCTGGAGTGGATGATCCAGATAAGCGCCCTTAACTGCAGTCATAATCATAATAATTACTCTTCCTACCCCAGGGGGGAAACAAGTTCCACACTCCAGCTTTAAAACAAGCCAATAAAAAGTGACTCTCAGCTAAAATGTGCTTTTGTGGGTGTTTGTGATGATGAAGCCCACCTTCTCTGCTTTGGGTGCGAGGACGCCCTGGGTGGAGGCATGGGAGGGACCTGGCGATGGTGGCTGCAGGGGACTGCCTGGGTCCCCGTTGAGGAGCACTGCCGACACGTTGGGAGGGGTGAGGCAGGAGAGAGGGGAGGACAGGGGGAGCAGGGGCCTCGAGGCAGGTGAAGAGAGGGGTGAGGGCCCTAAACTGGGTCCTGGAGACACCATTGAGAGGGGACGACCTGATTGGCCAGGGCAGCGTGAGGGGGAGGAGCTCTGGGGACGCAGGGGGGAGAGGGCCACCGTGGGGCGCTCTGGACTTCCAGCAGGAGGACTGTGGACTGAAACAGACAAAAAACACACCTGTGTTGCTAGATTTGTGAGATGCATCTTGAGAGGGAAACGGCATCAAAACAACCTGGCTCTTCGGTACTTGGGTCCAGTACTAAAAACACTTTTAAAGATCCCTGGATCCTGCAAGATGTAACCACACTACTGGATGATTTTGTGCCAACTTTAGATTACAGTAATGTCTAAAAAGGTATACTGAATAATGCAAAATGCAATCACTTGACACACTTGTTATGCTTACGTCTTAAAGGCTTAAGCAGGCAGTGGTAAAGGCTGCTGGAGTCTATCCCCACATGCACTGAGTGGAAGGCAGACCTATCGCAGACGTATAGTTGATGAAAGCAATTATCTATGAATTACTTATGTAAGAGTCTTCAGGTTACCACGGTTTCATGATTTTGGTCATTCTGAGAGAACGAAAACACATGAAACATACCATGAATAATCAAAGCTTAACTCAAGGCATTACTTCTGAACAAACCCCTCATGGAAATTCACCGTCCTCAGTTGTGGAGCACTTTTCTCAGCCTTCATTTTGCATGAGGTCATTTGGTGCTCATGAGGATTAAAGTACACAGAATAAACACCCATTCACATGACGCATTCACATGCACTCACATTAACACGCTTCTACACATACACACACACACACACATACACACACACACACACACACACACAGCTGTGTATTTGTGTATTGTGGGGACTTTACATTGACTTGCATTCATTTCCTAGACACTTCCCTTGACTCTAACCATATCCACTACCCATGTAATCCTAATCCTAACCCTAACCAAAGTCTAACCTTACAGTAACATTAAATGTTCTCCAAGTCTTCAGCCTGAAATCTAACAGTTTACATTATGGGGACCTGCACTTTGTCCCCATAAGTACGGTGAGTCCCCACATTGTCAGCGTGAGTCCCCACAATGTGAGTGTGTTATCAGACTTATGTCCCCATATGTTTGGCAAAACACGTACACACACACACACACACACACACACACACACACACACACAGAGTTGCAAGCCACCTGCTCTTCTACACTGCAGGACTCAGGCAGAAATCCATAGAGAGGCTCGCAGGTCATGTGATAAAACCACTAAATGCCAGAACTATGCGCATACTTTATTTTGTAATGGAGACCAGATGTGTGTACATGTGTCTATTTGTGTGTATTTGAGAGGGAGAAAAAAACGGGGAGAAAAGGAAAGAGGTGGACGGAGAGAGGCATGAAGCTCTGTCATTACGCCTCCATAAAACAAAAAGCGCAGTGATGTCATTCAGCTGTGTGTTTGGGAGCCTACGTGTTCACTTGTGTGCGTGGGAGCACACATGTGTGTGTTATTCTTGGCAATGTTCTCACAGTGTGTACACTCCTGCCTCCCAAAAGAAACGGTCACCATTATTTTCTCAAAGAGAGAAAGAAAACACTGAAAGAGAAGGAAAGGAGAGGTGTTCTGGAGAGAAGAATGGAGTCTGAGTGGAGAACAAGGCAGATACAATCTGGACCTTGTAGAGACACAGGTGTGTGTGTGTGTGTGTGTGTGTGTGTGCGTGTGTGTGTGTGTGTGTGTGTGTGATCAGAGCTCTTTGCACTGTCTTTGTGTTGTGTGCACAGTTTGCTGTAACACTGCTATTGTGCTACATCACGGTTCCAGTGTGTTTTATCCTGCCCTGGTAGCTCATGTTCTGTGCATGATGTTTGCCTCCAGTGACAACAATATCATGGGGGTTAATTTTTTTCAGTGCAAAATTGTCCTCAGCATGTCGATTCAAGCATCCACCTGCCTCTGGTTTTCTGTGTGTGACAGTCAAAAGACAGGTTAGTGCATCCTGTGGGCCTACAGGGGTTTAAGATGCTGACAATATAATTGCAATAACCCCGATTTGAGTTGCATGTCACTCCTCATCTCACTCCCCTCATTTCCTATCACACCTGTGCTGCCTCTCCTATCTTATAAAGGAAAAAGGTGCCTGAAATAAAAGCATCACAAGAGGGTATTTGCCTGTCTTTTTTTAACCCTGTGGGAGTAGCATGAAATGCTAGATAGAAAAAAGTTAGATATGACTTATAAAAAGAGACATGGTGTTCATGATTTTAATGTTTACAACATTCAAATGTCCACAAACTTCTGACCATGTGCGGTCTTGTAATCACGCACTGGATCTCATCTCACTCATTCATTTGGGTATTCACTGATCAATATTCTATTATTCTGTAGTCAGACTAGTGGGATAAAAGCTGCAAGGCCCTGACTGATCTACGCTCTGCTCCTTTAAGCAGTAAGCAGCTTCTGAGCAGTCTTATCGCACGGTGTGAAACTGCAGAGCAAGCCTTGAAAGATACCAGAGACAGACACGTCTCCATGTGAGGAAATACTTTTTCACAAGCTTGCCATTTCTTGTTGGGGAGGCATTTCATACTGGGAGGCTTAAATGTGATTCTGTTGTTTATTTAGTGATGAATGGTGGGGCTGTACCATGATGTAAATTCATGCTAATCAGTGAACATGTGATTGGGATCAATCAATAAACTGTGACCACACTGTGTGTGTGCGTGGTTCTGCTTACCCAGCTGCATTGAGGTGCGTGCCTGGTTAACCGTGTGCTGACTGGAGCGCAGGCAGTTCTTTAACTGGGCAGCGGCAGTTTGCGGAGGAGAGGCGGGACTGGTGGCGTTAACAGAGTTCACTAGTGGGGTGGAGGGACGGGATGAAGAGGGCCCCGGGGACCCTGGGGACGAAGGGTCGGAGATTTTACTACACCCACTTCCTCCTCCTCCACCAACTGGACTGGACAAAGATGAGCCCCGAGAAGCACCAACTCCAAACGGAGCCCTGTGGATGAGAGGGGCGAGGGACCTGGCTTGTCACTGAATGTTTCAAATGATAAAAGATGATCTATTTTGTATTGCTGCGTTTGTCAGGATGAGTAATATGTTAACAAAAGGTGAATTGCATACATAACATTGTAATAATAATATTAACATTGTAATTAAAATAACCCATGTCATTTTGTCTAGTGTCATAATAATAAATACTTGAAACACTAATGACATTTTTAAGTCTTGCTGCACTTTGTGCTCATGCTCATTAGCAAATGCTAACAAGCTAAATTATTCTTTGTAGGCCTTTTCATTTCCATGCCTTTGCTATGGTAACACACACTGGACACATAGCATGGTGCTTAACAGTCAATATTTTGTTTATAATAGCAGAGCAGGAGGGGCAAACAGAGCTGTTGTCCTCTGTCAAAGTGAGTGATTTCAGTGCTATTATCTGACCGGTGGATCAGCATGTCTTAAGCTGCTCAAGTTTCTGTCTGCAAAGTGCTGAATAGTAGAACGGTGAGCTGAACATTATTGACTCGGCGGCATTCACACTCTTATTGCTGCCCATTGACTTCCAGTCACACACAAACAGAGTTATGGCTTTCTGTGTGTCTGAGTACTGCATGCATGTACCAGTAGAGAAAAATAGGATCTCTGTAGACACTTCATTTGAGTCTGTAAACACCAGATATTTACCAGCCACTGGTTTTGTTTCCACCTTTTCACCCGTGCATGTGTGTGTGTGTCATCATGGTGAAATGTGGTCCTGGAGACACCTTCTGTAGCAGGAACTACCAAAAAGAAGTTTTCAGTTCTTGCTTGGTGTTAATTTGTGGACAGATTTTGTCACTGTGACAGCATCACAACTGTGCAACTCCACAGGAAGGTAGCTGAGCTCAAAATAAAGGCAGGGGTGGAAGTGGGAGGATGGGAAATGGGTAAGAGGCCATTGGCTGTCCCCTTTACGTCCTTGGCCCTGTTTGGGCTGGTGCATGATGGTCTATCCTCATGAGGCAGTACGTATGCTGTAATGAATGTTAAAAACCTTAAACTCGTCCAGGATAACTACTGTATAACCACACTCATGAATCCTAATATGGAATCCCACCAAATCAATTACTGCATGTCAAGAATGACATGCCTAGTTGGCATGTCAGTGCTGGGCTAACTCTGCATTGTATGCATGTTAGCATGTGTGGGCGTCCTTGGCAACCTCTCATTATCATATTGAAATATTCTGAGCTGCACTGCAGACAAAGGAGGGGAGAGAGGTAAGAATGGAGAAGGAAGGAGTATGCTTGCATAAAAATAACAAATTGCTTCTCATTTGATTACTTGCTTGTCTTCTCTCTCTCTCTCTCTCTCTCTCTCTCTCAGATTGCATAACTGCAGAATGTGAAGCAGCCATTCATATCCAGCGGAGAGGGTCGCCCGTTTTCACTCTGTTGTTTTCTCTTACAATCATTTATTTCAATTTCTTCCCATCATCCTCTACCTCATTCTAGCTTCCTTTCCTTTCCCTCCGCTCATCCACTCTGTCTACCCTACAGTACTGTACCATATCTTTTATTTTCTTCTAATGCTCCTTTGCTTTCATTTTCTTTTTCTTCTCTCTCATTTTCTTTGACTGCATTGTGGAGCAGAATACAAATTACTAGATGAACAGCCACTGCAAATGTTTTCATGCACACTGGAATAATGAGGGTAAATGAATTGGCAAATTTGAATTTAACTGTTATTAGTAACATGAATAAAGTAAAGCCAAAAGTAAGGATGGCGGTGTTGCTGCTAATGCTCACCCAACATTAGACAGACAGAGCCAGCATTAAGTACTGTTTTCCTTGCATGTTTGCACATTTCTTCTCAGGTTTTGCAATCTCTATGATTTTCAGTTGAGAGAAGATTGATGCTCCCTAAAAACATTTTCCAAATGGAATGGATTGGTTTACACTGATTTGCATATTTTTTTCCATACTCAGTCCAGTTTTCTCAGAAAGTCTGACAGAGCAAAGTGTGGAGCTGAAGCAGGAAGAATCAGTACCAATATCATCAGATACTACCACCAACTCAACCCCGAAATGTTGAATTTTGGACTTCCCCTTGTGATGAAAGTAAGTGAGAGTACACATAAACACAAGTGCAATTATATGCCGTGAGAAACAGCAATAGTGTGATCTGTATTCAGCTTCAGTTGAAGCCAGGAAATTATAACAGAATATGAAAACACTGTGAATGCAAAAAAAAGAAGCTCCCTGACCACCTCCATCAACCCATCAGCCTTCTCACCTAAAATCATCTCCAGGGCCACATTTTGCCACGATGACTCACACATGAAAACAAAACCAGCAGCTGGTAGCTGAAATGGCATTTTCAGTACTTTACAGTTCCAGCAGGGAGGTATTGGTTATGTTGCAGAGGAACACTTTGACAGCACATGTGGGTGCTATCACTTTTTCATCTCAGGCAAAAGTGAGATACTGCACTATAGCTGCACACCATCAAAATGACTTGCTTTTATCTGGATGTCGTCCCTCAGGAAGCTATTCCATCACAATCCCCTCCAGCCTCCCCAAGCACAAGCCTGAGCTCACTGACCTGGACACGGGGGTGACATAGTTTCCAGGGAAGACGCCAGAGGCGGCGGTTCTCAATGAGGTGCCTTTGAACCAGCCGTCTTGACACTTCTCTGTCACCCGATACATCTCCCCTTTCCTAAGTTCAAGCTCGTCAGCCTTCTGGGGTTTGTAGGCGTACAAAGCCAGATATCTGTGGAACAAAGGAAACAGATGAAATGCAAAAGTGATTCGAATTATAAAATCATTAGAAGTCACAAGAAACTGTTCACAAAATACCAATTATCTCCCATGTGGATCACCCCTAATATGTATTATGCAAAGTAAAAGCAAAGCCACTCCAAATGCAAATACATGAATGAACAAACAAATAAGACCATCAGTAAATCAATCCTTTAAAAAGAAGGAATTTCTGTCTTTGTGTTAAGAAGGGAGGAGAGAATACTTTCCTCTTTTGGTTATCAGATACACGTTAAAATAATCTCATGGAATTTAAAGTTTTTTCCCCAATATTTACATCTCACAAAATGACTCTTTACACAGACCACAGATGCAGTGGTCTACAGGATAAGAGCCTGCTCCATCCACCAACGCCATCATGAAACCTCTACATTTTGAAAAGAATCACAGAGACAAGCTTATTTGGGTAAACCAGTGAAACAGCAGACTAATAAGCCATTGTTCTTAAACTAACTGTAACTATGGTGTGTACACATGGATTATTACAAAACCTATTGCTAAAAAGAGAAGAAGAGGCTTGACTCATATCAAATCAATCAATCTATCAAATTCTGCAGTGCGGCCTGGGTTTCTATTACACTTTCATGGATAATACAGGTCATTTTTCTTTGACTGAATGAATGATTCACAAATTATTCCCTATAAATGGGTATCAATATGTGTTTCTTTACCTGCCTATTAACAGGTAAGCTGCTTACTTAGCATCTCACTATATGTGACTATGTTTGTGTGGTGAGTGTTGTGTATTGCATCCGCGTTAACATAAATTTGTTTCTGGTCCTGTCGTTGGGAGACATTCGTAGTATCTGGTGGCAGACTCCGACAGAAGGCGATAGGGCCACAGAGTAAACAAGCTCTATATGCGCTGCCTCCCCGTTTCCATGGTAACAGACGTGGGGACCATCTCCCCATGGCAACAGGAATAGTTGCCAGGTCAAGATGGAAATGTCCCATCTCATCAGTCGAATAAACCTACTCTGGAAGTATGTGTGTGTGTATGTGTACTAATTGTATATGTGAGTGTGTGTGTGTGTGTCTCATGCTGTATTCATATGTACTTCTATACTTGTAAGGACCCTCACTGGACCCTTACCTAAACCACAAACCAATTTTTACCTTGGAGAAAGCGATTGCAAAACAGATGTCAACATTTTTTCTACAATATCCAAATGGTCCCTCTCAAGGTCTAAAACTGAAATTGGTCTGCACAACGATACAAATACAAGAGCACAAACACACGCTCACCTTGAAAATACCCATATATTTCTGGCAGTTACCTGGTAGATTAATTATTAAGTAAATTATAGAACAGTCTTGCTCAGCGTTGGCGCCTCACCAGCCATCTGGAAGTGACTAGTGAGGTTACACGTCCGCAAGAAGGTAACAGTGTTTGTGAGTGCGTCAGATGGTTTATCGCTCTTCATGTTAATCAACTTCTGAAACAATTTATGTCAATAGCAAAGCTTCCACTTGCAGCCAATGTTTACCTACTTTGTTTGTCTTTGAGTACCCACATTGAATCATATTACCCATCTTTGGGATGTAGTGTCTGAAAATTGTGGTCTATTTGGGAAGATATGTTTAAAAAAATGTTTCCTGTCAGTGTAAAAGCTGAAAGGGTTTAAGATGCCATTAGTGTAAACACGAAATCCATGTTTTTTTTCATGTTGTCTCTCTCTCCCTCCCCTCATTTCCTGTCAACTGTCTGTCCACTATCACAAGAAACACAAATTCCCCCAAACCTCTTAAAAAATCTGAAACATGAACATATTAGCTCAATATTTTCTAAACTAATTTTACAGTTCTGCATTTGTTTGTAATGACCACATACCTTATTTGTGTTCATTTTTGAAGAAAATAGTAATAAGGATAGATGTTAAAAAAAAACACAGGCTGTACAATAAAATGCAGAGTGTGGTGCTATTGAAAGCCTTGTTATGAAACACTGATGTAAGCATCACACTACTAAGGGAAGTGTGTGACTGTATTTTTCCTTTCTGAGGGGATTTGATCCTTGACCAGTGGAGGAGTAAATGTGGTTATAGAGGCGGTGGAAAACAGCCAAAAACTCTGGGCACAAAAGAGGAAATATTTTTAATGTTGCCAGGAGGCGGCTCTGATTGTACTTGGATCTTAGGCTCATATGTACTGGGATGGAAGGAAGGAAGGACTAAAAAAACTGGTAACGTGTGGGTGTGTACTCACATGTTGAGTGGCAGCTGCACCTTGGCATGAGCCAGCAGCTCAGAGGTGATGGATGCCACTTTGGGAGGCACCAGCACCCCTGCCGAGGAGGGAGAGGGACCCGGGTGAGATGCATCCTACAGACACAAAAAAAGATGCACACATATAGATGGCATGGTTTCTATTTAAAATAAAATGAAAAAAATCACTTGCAATATGCACCAGCAGTATTTATAGCTTTTCAGTATGTGTCCTGGTTATTGCTCAATAACACATTTAACCCAGGTGTGACTGCAACCAGAGGCAATGAATGCAAAAGCAATGTGTCTCAAGTCTACCGCCGTCAAAAAGACGAATGCTCGTCACATGGAAGAATAAGTTAATAAAATCTCCAGTGAAGAGGAGTGACCAAAGTCAACTCTGGCTTGCAAAATGTATGTGCATGTGTGCTGCATGCTGTATATGTGTGTGCTTAGAATCTGAACAAGGACTGAGCTGGCCTGATATATTGGCTGATATTATTTTATTACAGATATGGGAGCAACAGTTCTTTTTCACAGCACTTTCCATTCTTTTTCACCGTAAAAATTAAAATTGGCTTAATTGCAATGATGGTCATGTGTAGGCTATTTTGGTTTTATTTCCAATCTAGATACACTGGCATTAGCTGAGTTGCACTGTTAATATGATCTTATAAACTTGTGAAACGCAAAATAATAGAATTCACTATTGAACTTCAGCACTTAATTGTGATGAAAAAAATACAACCCCAAATTAAATCAAATATAATACTGACAGCTTCCCAAAATGCTAGATTGACCACTTCTCCAACAAATAAGCAATTTGTAAATGCATCATCATCAGCATAACAGAAATGGACATTCCTGGATTAATAGGTTCATGTAAACCCAATTTAATTCTAATACTATATATACTATATACATAATGGGAGAAGATGTGCAAGTATGGCCTATATTTGAGGATCTTGAATATTTTCATGAAATGCTTTTCAGATTTTACACAGAAAACATAACCATGTTAAAAAAAGAAACAAATAATGTAATGACAAAAGGAGTCGCCCTTTGTACGTTAACTATTGTAAAAGTTGCAGAACTTGTGATGAAATGTTTTTACACTGAGGGCTCTCTACTTCATGATGTAATCTTCACTACCTGTACATATTGCACAGACTACAGTGTGTGTTTGCATGTGTGTATACCTGGATGCGTGCAGCTGCTCTGGGGTCAGAGGAACTGATGAGGACCGGGTGGGAGATCTCCATACTGTGTCTGTTGTTGAGCTGGGCGGCCCTCTGGCTGACAGACAGAGCTGAGAACGAATGCCTCTTCTTGGCGTTTTTCTTCCCTTCGCCTCTCCGATGGCCTAAACCGTTTCCATTGGACGGGGACGCGCTGGGGGAGGGACCAGGAGAGCAGGGATCCAAGGGGGCCGGCTCGGAGCTTGGACCTGGAACGTTAGTTGGTGTGGGCTTGTCGATCTCCATCAACTGCTTGGCTGTTTCATTTAACTGAGGAGAGGAGGAGGAAAAGCAGGAGGAGAGGAAAAGGACAAGAGAGAAGAGGTTCAGGTGTTAGATTTCAGCCCTCAGTGGTTCACAGTATCCAGCACACAAAACAAGTGCGCTTGTGTAGCTTTTCACCTCTTCTTCTTGGCATCTTCTTAAAAGCCAGCAGCAGCAATCATCCCTACAACAGCTGGTCCAGCGATATTCCCTTTGTGCAACACACATGCTCATTGTCTGTCTTTGTCAAACACACACATACTTCCACACAGCCCTAACGTGAGCATCCCTTTCATTTGCCAGGATTGTTCTTCCACTCATCACTTTGGTTTCATTTTATGTCACTTTCACTTTGGGTAAAATCTGATACAGATTCAGTTCTTTATCGAGATGTGAAAAAAATAAGTAGTTCTCTTGACCACCATTGAGAAATCTGCAATGGACCTAGTTGTGATGCTCCTCCTCACCCTGGCTGATCTAACCTGATTTCAGACAGTGGTACTTTACTACTGTAATATGACCTGTCAGTCCTGTCCCACATCCAGGATGTGGTTAAACCATACACCTCAGCACATCCACTACACTCAACTGCTGCCAATCAGCTCAGGGCATAGCGCAGTGAATGAGTGATTGTCCTTTAACCACAGGGTTGGCAGTTAGGTCCCACTTGGTGTTTTTTTACTCCTTCACTACGAAGGGGGGACACTGTGCAAAGGCAGACTGTTTGCTATCCTGCGGAACAAATGGTGAAGTAAACGCTTTTAGTTTTTCTTTTATAGTCAGTGTATTTCTTCTCCCCCACAGAAACACTGCTCCTGAATTGCCTTGCTTGAAGTCCCTCTTTTTCCTCTGTAACTGGTGATGTCACTAAATAAAACACTTGTCTAGTGGCTAGCTTGGCATACCCTCAAACATTAATTATTAATATTCTGTAATCTTAGCACATAGATGGATTTGTCAAGGACTCCACATCTACACACAAATGCACAATTCAAAACAGAATGCAACATGATGAGTGAGATATACAATAACATGTTTTTTTTAATGTTTTTAACTATTTTCATGAGAAACTGCTTTAGAATAAACTGGATCATAACTGCATGATTATTTTTTGGTTGATTGATGTGCAAAGATTGTCAGGGTCTTCGACTTGTTTACTGGAGTGGCTGAAAAATAAGTGGTAGAAATGTGAGGATGGATGTTTCATACACACTTAGTTAAGCAGCATGTTGAGATATTTTATAAGTGCTGAAAAGCCAATATATGAGCACAACATTGTGCCAAAGTGTTTTCTGCCCTGTGGCTGTAAGCGCATCTTGGTTGTAAATGGGAAAACAGTCGGTGTGTTTTACAATTATAGAGCTTTGTGGTAGTTTACGTAGACACAGAAGCAGGCTGGCGCTCATTAATTCTGCTCACTCCAACACTCACACTGCTTCTCAATGTTCCTGAACTACCTGCTGCTTCAATTTAACTCCCTCCACCTCCTCCGCCTCATTCTGCAGAGCCATTTGGTGGGGATTCAAATTGTGTCTTTTATGTGCTCATGTTCATCCATGTTGTATATCTCAGGCTCAGCTGAGGGCTTTGTGAGTGTAGAAACAGTCTGAGTAAAGCTCGCTCAGACTTGTTTCAGGGCATAATTTGGGCAGAGTGACGTCACCAAATCAAAACAAATTGTTAAAAAAAGTAATAGTATAAAGCTTGACATTTTTTAAATTCATTATGGCCGGGGTCAACCTTTACGACAGATGTAAAATATATAACAAATTAAGTAGTGCAATCCTGCAACGTTATAGATGCAATATATAACATGAACATCAGATTTTTCTCAGAAACAACTCAAAGTGTACCACTATATTAGGGCTTTCAAAATTGAAATGCCATTAATTGCCATTAACACAGTGGCATGTGCAATGGGAACTCTATATATATATGTGTGTATATATATATATATATATATATATATATATATATATATATATATATATACACACTCACTATATATACACTATATATACATATATATATATATATATATATATACATACATATATATCTTTCTGTGAATACATACAGTATATACATGTTTGTCCAAGTAGAGTTACCATCGCACAAATTAGCGTGACTACCGGTAATCACATTAACGCACAAATTTTGACAGCCTCACTATATGCAAAGAATGCTGTCTATCATTAACTCTGTGCAGTGTTGACATTTGTCTCTACAAAGTAAAAGCTTAAATGACGCCAACACCTGCAGTACATGTGATTAATGACTGTTCATTCTGGATGATTCTCAGGAACATCTTAAAGGGCATGATCAAGCTGTAGGTCATTGACCGGAAATGGATACATGCATGGATACAAGTTTGCACACACACACACACACACACACACACACACACACACAGACTAACAATGAGAAACCAGGGAAACCAAAATGTGACAGACACCAGCTTCAGCCCTCCAACAAATTTACATCGCAATCATGCCTGCTTAGCGTAACCTCAAACTCCTGAATGATCCCAGGAGACAGTCAAGCATTTCTGTGTGTGTGTGTGTGTGTGTGTGTGTGTGTGCGTGTGTGCGTGTGTGTGTGTGTGAAAGAGCGAGAGAGAGAGAGCAGGATCGACCCGTCTGGGCTCAGTGTTTGTGATGTTTCATTTCCATATTAATAGATATGCTAATCAAAGCCAAATCATATGCTAATAAGCATGATGGATTGATGCTGCAGATACAACTTAGTTTGTTCTCATGAGATGGACTAGAGGACGGACACACACACACACACACACACACACACACACACACACACACAGAAGGTCAGCAGGGCAGCACAGACACTCAGCCACAGTATATTGCTACTAATCCAGTAACTTGCCCCATGCATACATATGTCTGTGCCTCCACATACACACAGTAGTTGCCTGTCACTCACACCACAGCTATTGTGCTGTAGTACAGGAGATAAGGGAGTGTATGTGCATCTATGTGTGTGTGTGAGAGAGAGTGAGAGATGTTGTTGATATAGACAATTCTTCATTTGGTGCTTTTGGCCCAATGAAATCTCCAAGGTCATCTATCATTATGTGTTGAGCTAACGGTACTCTCTGTACTCTGTGTCTTTTGGAGGGTGGCCGCTCTCCAGGTAACGCTGAGACTCGTGCTGATGAGCTGATATCTGCACTGCGAAAAGGGTAAGCCAGCAAGATACATGCATGCTCATGCACACACACACACACACACACACACCCTATGGAAGTTGTGTGTCTCTCCTGCTGCAGAGACAGCAGGATGCATAAAGTGAAACAGAGAGGAAGAAAGAAAGAAGGAGACAAAAGTCCTTGACATGGGTTATAGTGTCTGACCTGAATTCATGCTAAAGCCGTCCACCTGTTTCACCATTTACATAAATCAACATCAGGCCTGCCTCATCCATGCTCATTTCAAACTGAATGCACCTGAACAGCATTACACATATACAACACAGTCCCAACTTCTCAGCACACACACCCAACTCTGGTATATTTATAACAACATAAATCTGCTCCAAATATTTACTCATAAATATACATATACATACACTTTTGTGGTTTAGTCTGTTTACTGTTTTATTTTCCTAAGTCCTCCTTATTTTAAGTTGCATTGATGTTAATCTTGAGCCCTGATCCATAGACATCACTACTATGTAACACACTTAACTTATATATATTCCCTACATTATGTAACTAACAGACTTATTTGTGATGATTTGGGAATGAGAGTGGGATATATCTTTGTGTGTTAACCTGACATTTTTGTCCAATGGAAAAAAAAGGTTGGACACATGACCATCATTGCAAGTTGTGAGTGTTTTCTCACATTTCTCAGAACATATCACCAGCTAAGGTCATGTCTACATGGAAACGGAGCGGTCTGAATTTTGAGGTAAACACAGCGGCGTCTCAGGAAATGTTTGTGTCCCCACGAAATCACTGAAATGCTGTAATATATACAACTGGTCTGTGGGTGGCGCTGTAACACAGCCACACAAATGCAACAAAACAGAGAAGAAGAAACAGAGCATGCAAGTAAGTGTAACAACAAAGAAGAAACATAAGTAGAAGTGCATGCAAAACTGACTTGAGGATGCACGATTCAAGAAAGATCCATAAAGGTTGTACACCCAGAAACACAAGGTGATGTTTAGGGATTTATCCACGGTTTCAAAAGTAAGTGTATACGGGCTCCTGAAACGGCAGTTCAGTGTGGACAAAACGACCACTGATATCAGCACTGTGACTAATACCAGAGCCTTCACTGCAATGAGACCACCGTGTTGGCACAGCAGGGTTTCTGATGCAGAGTGTTCAAATAAAAAACGCTGTGCTGTCTGGCTGAAAGGTCAGACTTTTGACACAACTCAGTGCAAAGTGTGGGCCAGTCAAATATACATAAACGCACATTTCTGGCAGATTTCTTTAATGTTAACTGCAAAACTGTACTTTTTGCACATTTGTCATGCAATTTTGACTATTTACCTCCGCCAAGAAGGTTATGTTTTCAAAAACCGTCCATAACATTTTGAGTTAATTTGCTACCGACAAACCAACAAACAAACAACCAAACAAGCCCCGGTGAAAACATAACCTCCTTGACGGCAGGGGTAACTTTAAATAAAAAGCCGCCGCCGCCGCCTTGGCGGAGGTCTGTGCTCTCTGAGTGCTTTTCTAGTTTCATCTGCTTCAACAATGAAACGTCTCTGTATCCAGATATTAACCTTATATCCAACAAGAAACACACATACACAGACACACACACACACACATAAACAGATCAGCAGATCCAGCTGGGGCCTCCTCATTAAGTTCCCACTGCACACACACACACACACACACACACACACACACACACACACTCGACAAGCCCTTGTACCCCTGCTGTGTCAGAGTGATGGAGAGCTCTAAATTATTGATGCATCTCTATCTAATAGCAACCCCTGTGTGTGTGTGTGTGTGTGTGTGTGTGTATTGTCCCAGCGTCTCTCGGCCTTTGGCTTGATCACCATCACCTAAGAGAGTCATTTGGTCAAACAGCTAATTTCAGAAATATGATTGGTTGGGTGGCTAAGCTGCATAGAGAGAGAGAGAGAGAGAGAGAGAGAGAGAGAGAGAGAGAGAGAGAGTTTGAGAGGACAGCATGACTATAGGATGACAAAACAAAACAAAAGCTTTAGATTTGGATGGATGTGGATATGAAAAGCAATGGTTGCAGCATGGAGGCGTTGGAAGGAGTCATCCTGTTAGTCTCTCTCTGATCTCTGCATTAATCGACTGATCAAAGATACAGTACATGAATACAAAACGCACTACACATGTACACCGGATCTGGACCTTATGGGATTCTGATTGTCTTGACAAACATGCATATGTGGCAGTACTTATGCAGAACCCTCACTCTCTATTTTGAAGGTTTCATCATTTCTTTCCGAAAGGGCCACGGCAAAATCAGCGTTTTCAAATATATGTGGTAATGGAAAGAGGAGAGGAGCCTGAACAAGAGAAGGAAACACATCCTTCCAGTTTCTACCAATGGCTTTTACCAGGTTTAAAAGCCTTCAATGTGATGCAGAGCAAATTGTGCTTGCTTTTTTCCCATTGCACAAGGATTAAAGTAAACTATATTTCACCCTTGACAAGTGTGGCACTGTGAAAGACAGTAAATGTGTGGGGTGTTGAAGGTTTCATCCTTTTACTGAGAGGAAATCTCTGAAAGAAAACTCTGCCTCTGCTGGGTTTTAAACTGCATAGATAATGTAATTCATATTTTGGGGCAGTATGACTGTTTTGGTTATGCTTTCCTGATGCAGAAATATCATGTGGAACCTCAACGTAGATTAGTACATCTGCTGACACTGAACGTCTTGAACACACTGTTTTCTGATCATGATAAATCATCTGCTCGGTCACATCCTGACATAAGAAACAGATTCAAAGTGTCTCTCTTCTAAGCACAGGTGGCACGTAGGCCATTACCAGCAACACATAAATGATAGATCACTAGCTACTGCCAGCGAGTTTCAATAAGAGCCATGTTTTCACTGTGTTTCAAAATAAAAAAAGATTATAGCAGGAGCAGTCAAAACTGGCTCAAAATACTGTTTAGTTCAAGTGCATTTCAATACAGGGAGCATTAATTGATTATTTGACCATTAGGATATCACTTTTTCAAATATTTTTTTCATTCATCTGAAACATAATGACACAGATATTTAAATTTTTGTCATAGTTTCAGTGAATATTATCAGTGTATAGAATACACTTGCATCATTTCTTGTCAGAGCAGACAGGATGTACTTTCACCACAGAAGGAAAATGTTTCCTGCACCATCATGCTGCTGCTCTGCTGCTTTTACAGTTGTTTCTGTAGTAACCCGGTATCTCAGTGTTTTGTATGTGTGTTTACCTCCACATAGAGAATGGGGAAGATGCCAATCTTGTCTCCCAGCATGCCTTCTGCCCAGTTCTCGTCCACTCGCCTGATTACTGTCAGTACCTCATCCTGGAGAGAGAGGAAATGAGTGAGACTAAACACACTGTAGGCACACTACATGTCCAAATAATAGCTATTTATTGATTTTTGATCCACTGTGTGATTGAAGTAAAAAAGTAAAAGATGAATAAATGAAGAAATGCATTATTACTCTTTTGAAATGGTCAACTGAACCATTTCAATGTATGCCTGAAACTTTCTTCATCGTTTTTAGGTGCTCAACCAACAAATGACAGCAAATTAAAAAAATGTTGTTGACTGTTGACAACAAATTGTTTTCATACACCATTTTAGATTGATAAGCAGCTGGTTTCACTTCATTTCAAATGCCTTCATTTTCATCATCTAATATTCTCAACAATATTATTTCTTGACACACAAGGACACATATTATGTCTCCACACACACACACACACACACACACACACACACACACTTCATAATGAAAGTGTTTTTCCCTGTTGCTCCGCTCCTCTCATGAATGCAAAGGTCTTGGTTGGACCATTAGGGACACAGTGATACTGCTGGTAAATGACTGTACTAATAATTATCTCTCACATGAGAAAACACTGGTTTCTGCATGACAACCCTCATACAGCTCACCACAGGGTCTCTGCATGGCTGCATGGCTTTGTAATATTTTGTCAGCCCTAAAACACAAAATAATGTGGACTTTTAATGTCTCATCTTTTAATCCAAAAGCATGTTTGAGACAACATATCATAACTGTATGACTATGCTTTGCATTGCTGTGAACACCTAGTGAAGTGTACTGTACACAGTAATTTAATCATCTTTCTCTCTCCACAGACACATGATTACAATGTAGAGACAGCCTTCAGTCCTCACACAAATGAGCCTGTGTAACAGCAGGAATGAAACGATAACCTCTGAGGAACAGAACAATACGAGGAGTACAAATTACTGTTCCGGGTACACATTTCTGAGGGACTGACTCATCTTGTTCATCTCTTTCAAAGTACAGTACTGAAGATAGCTGAGACCCACTCTGAAATGACCCATAGAACAGGATAATTAGTCCAAAGTCGGCTTCAACAGATCCACGTCTAGACACCAGTGCTCTGCTAATTAACAAGCCGCCATGGTCAGAAAGAGCAGGGACACATCCTGTCTTTCTTGCACTTCCCAGTTCACACTTCACCTCCTCTCTGAAAAATAGTTTTTCCTCTGCACTAATGATGATTTACCACACTTTGCTCAGATCTCTTCCAGTATTCGACATGTTGGCACACAGATCTGTGGCCCACAACACAACTCTGTCCTATATATTACACTAAATGCAGTGTTTTCTCACTAAGATCCAAATAAGCCTGTCATGATAATCAATAAACCAATTAATCATACGATAAATAAAAACATATTTTTGCTGGCCTTGATATACTGTATCACCATGCGCATGTGCACTTGTTTTCCTTGTCTCTCAGGCGTGCCTTGCTGTGGGTGGAGTTAAATGTTTGACTCTGCCCACACATTGAGCCACATTGGCGCTACCCATTGCGCTAGAGGTTTAGGGTTAGGGGATTACATAGGGTTAGGCATATCACATCTGATGACCCACGTTGAGTCACTCCCCAATCTGTGGGCTGCAGTCAGGGGCTACTCGCTGTACGTGGGGAGCTGGTGAGGAGTAGAGAGCCAGGTAATGAGGAGAAATCAGTAGAAATACTGAAAGGAATGATTTCAAAGCTGAATGTCACAGCCTCATCCCCACAGCTTACAATACCAGGGTGCGACATTAACAGTTGCCCGAAAGCCCAGGTGAAGTGAAAATAACCAGCGGGCCGGCAGACTTTGCACAAAAATATACCCGATTGTGCCACATAGTTCAGAGTTGCTGAGCCTGGTGACACAGAGCCTGGCCGGTGCCATCTTTAATACTTTATTAGTACGATAATTTGATTAGTTTTGAAGAGGCAGTGATTTACAGCTGGTGATAAATAGTTAAGAAAAGGTTCTACTGAGTAACATAGTGTCTGATTTATTTAAAACAGGTGGCTCACCTGTTCAGACAGGGCATGGAGGGTGTGACTGCCATTGATAAAATGTGAAATAAATACTGCTTTCTGAAGAAATAAGTGTGATGTATTGTTGTATGCAGTCACCAGGAAATGGATTTTAGTAAAATATAAGTTAGAAGCAAAGGTATGAGCCACATAGAGAGAAAAAGAACCTCAGAATAATGCTGACAATAATATCGTAAATTAGCAATAAATTGTGGGACAATACATCGTCCAGCAAAATCTGTTATTGTGACAGGTCTGAATCCAAGAGGACATGAAACATTCACATTAGTTATCATTATTATTATTTTATTATTGCTACCAGACGTCCCCTTGGAGAAATCATCAGGTCACTTCACTGTAATGGTCAGTATAGAGTCAGCAACACAAAACATAGTAGGAAGCCATCTTTACACAATAAGTAATAAACACAATATTCCTAAAGATATAGTAAAGAACTGCATCCAAAGTGTCCTTCCAGCATTAAAGATAAATGATTCTCACCCTACATATAATACTATAGTACTCCAAGCACTGTTTTATTGTGGTTTAAGTTTTGTTTTAGGACTTTTCCATCAAGCTTATTATTTTTCTTCCAACTTCTTTGCAAATAGCACAGAATATCTGTTGCCAGCTGATAAAAATATCTGTGTCAGTTTTAAAAATATCTTCAGTCAAGATGGTCAGAGTAGCCTTTTCAGGCAGCAGCTACTACTAAGATGATGAACATTTAACCAGTGGACATATTTAAAATCAAAGGCAGATAAGAATGTCAAAACAAGGCACAATGAACCAATGATCAGCATCACTCATTTAATGTCAAGAAATGTACAAGCATCTGTGTCTTCACCCAGGAAGATGGGTTTATTCAAAGTTGGTCAGCTGACCACAGGACTGTCATGCAGTGACAGTCAATAAACATTGGCACCTTATGTCTAACAACCAAACACGTGATGTCAGTGAAAGGACTCTTTTTATTGCCAACAGATTTGATCTGTTTAGTTCTAATTAAGCTGATCATGACAGCTGATAACATCATTTACAAAATATAAAAGAGGTGCACAAGTAAAACAGCCTTGAGTAAAGGTGGAAAAAAGGTGCAGTTCCTGTGGGAAGGCACCATGCAGAGCATAACCTTTTGATCCCGTTGAATTTGCTCTGGTTTACATCTTGAGAAACAAGAGTAGAGTCAGCTGTGATAAATTCTTAGTGTCCACCCTGGTTTAACACCACAGATGAGTGCTTTCTCCTTCTGCTGCAGATCCCTTTCATCACTCTCCACTGATTCATCCATGCAGCCTGCCCATAACACACACTATTACATTTGTTCTGTTTCAGAAACAGCATCCTCAGGGTGTGTGTGTGTGTGTTACCTTGCTGAAGGCCAGACAGTCTTTATCCTGGTCTTTATCTTTGACCTCAAAGTCGTACAGTGCTTTGCCCTGAGGTGGAGTTTGGCTCAGGGGACGCAGTAACTGGATGTAACTAGCGGGCAAGAAACCATGGCATCCATTGAGCTCGCCGTGGTACCAGTTGTCGTCCACCTTGCGTCGCAGGATGATGATGTCACCTTTTGAAAACTGGAGATCTCCTGGTTCTTTTCCTTCGTAGGAATAGAGGGCTTTACCACAGGGCAGCGCTGGGATGTTCTGAAACACAGAGACATAACAATCATACACTTACTGCACGAACAAATGACTTAACACAGCAGTGTATACAGTGTGTCCTTATGTTCCTTATAACAGTGAGGTGATCCAGTTAATCTTAATCTAAAATCCTGGTCAGTATGAAAATGGTGGAGAGTGGTCACAAGACAAGAAGTCTGAAAGGATAAAATAGAATTGGTTCCTCAAAATTCTATATTTTTATGATATTTCTAAATTATTTAAATGTCTTTACTTTTTTGTGAGATTTTTCTTGTGAAATATACTGGATCTTTGTATCTCTTCAGGTCTCCCTAAAATGAAACAATCTGAGACTTTCTCATGTCTGCGCTGGGACCATAACCTATAAAGACTCATATACACCATAACCTGATCCAAAAAGGCAGGAGCCACTCCATTACAGCTGCATGATAATTGCTGCTGTTTCAGACACTTTTATATATCTCTGGGCAGCTTAGCTGCCAGTTATCTTAACCTACACCAGAAAACAGGAGGATGTTCTTCAGCTGTTCACTCCCACGTAGCGATTAACACAAAAGGTGAGCTGACCAGTGTATTTTACACAGAAATCTTGTGCAGCGTTAAATGTAGGCATGGTGAGGCCTCTGCAGCACATTTACAGCAGTGCTGGTCGTGTCACTGTGTTGAGATGACGCTGGATATCTGGCAAACATTGGGGTTGACAATTTCCTGAATTTACAGTGAACTGCACTTTCATTATATTCTTCATAGTACAGTGAGGAGCTGATAATTGTGCCTTGTTTGTCTGTTATGAATCAATATAAAATATGTTGATTCTGTTCGCTTTGCTCTCTTCTCTTGTGGTGCCTCATATTTGAAGGACAGTACAAATGAGGCAGTGACTACTACAGTGATCTGTACATACATTTTGGAAGAAGAAAAGAAAGCCTGAGGGGTAAACCAGTTCTGAAGCAACTCAAAACAGAAAAAAATCCAATATGTTACAAACTGTTGGCCCTGGAGACAAATTTGTAGAGCATGGATAGTTGTGTATGAGCTCCAAGTTTCATTTTATTCCCCCCTAGCAGTGTGTGAGATATGACTGGTTATTAAAATGTTTGCCAGGTAATTGCTGTTCCCACCTTGGGTCAAACACAGTAATTTTGAAAATGCCAGAGCAGTGTGATGCATCACTCCCTTGCCTTTCATCAAAACCAGATCTGTGGTGTCTTACCACGTCAAGAACAGACACACACTGATTTAGCCTGCACAGAGTCATGTTTTACACCGCGTCACTGATCAATATGGTGTAAGAGCTACATATAAATACTGTTAGCATGTCTGCTTCTGTTTCTCTTCATGAAAACATCTCCTGGAAGCTATCAGAGGCTAACATTAGCAGCTCTGCCGCACTATTCATTGAATTTGAGCAAGTTTACACTCCAGCAACATGATGTATTAGAGGCAAAAGATTGACCACATAATTAATTAGATATACAGTAATTAAGAGTTAAATTAGATCAAGGTCATCACATTAGATGTGGAGAGATAAGATGTTTTCCAATATATCAGACACAGAATGAGAATCCTCTAATTGTCATTACACAGGAGTACAATGAAAGTGAATGCAGTGCAAAAGAACAATTAAAACAACAGAATATAAAATATAGAAATATAAAAGGAGAAATATAGAAACTATGTGAATGAAAATGTAAGTGCAAATACAAGACTTCTCTAAAAATAGTGCAATAGTTTTTATCAGGATGAACAGGGGGAGTACTACACAGTTTGGGAAGAGACATTGCAACTGGCAACAGGCAAAAGGACCAAATTGGCAAGTTAATATAGTTTTTAACCTGCAGACGACACAAAAGCTGCATTCCTAGACAACCAGTGACACGTAGATATTCATCATCACACAGCTATATTCACATTCTCCACCACACAAACCCAAACAAACACAGCGGCGTTCAGCACACACTTAATATACTGAACATGTTCTTGAAGGAAACGGTATTAAAAGAGAGTTTATCTTAAAGAAGATCCAGGTAAACAAACAGCAGTGTGCAACAGAAGAATGCATGAAAGAAAAACAACTTCTTTTCTTCCCAGAGATGATGTTTACAACAACAACACACACACACACACACTTTATATACACTCACTTACAGGCTGTTTCTCCCCAGATGCTACGCTGAGAGAACAGCCTAAGGCTTCACTGCATGACTGTACTGAGATCAGTAGTGATGCAATATGAGGAAACGTACACTTGTCATTTTTAGTGTTTTACATCTGGATTAAATCTAGATGTGATTTTAAACATTCAGTACAAACAGTACAATATACAGTGTGTGTGTCCGTTGGCAAGATCACAAATACACTGCCTGGCGCCACCTAGATTTGACTAAGCAAATAGTTACGAGCCTCCTATTGGATAATTACTGCAGGCTCAGCAACAATATGTGCTCAAAGAATGAGGTCAGCTGACTACCTGAATATACTGAATGACAAGGTTATTCCATCAATGGATTTTTTCTTTCCTGGCATATTCCAAGATGACAATGTCAGGATTCATCGGGCTCAAATAGTGAAAGAGTGGTTCAGTGAGCATGAGACATCATTTTCACCACAGAGTCCAGACCTTAACCCCACTGAGAATCTCTGGGATGTGCTGGAGAAGGCTTTGTGCAGCGGTCAGACTCTACCATCATCAATGCAAGATCTTGGTGAAAAATGAATGCAGCACTGGATGGAAATAAATCTTGTGACATTGGAGGAGCTTATCAAAACAATGCCACAGCACGTAATCAAAGCTAAAGGCGGTCCAACAAAATATTAGTGTGTGACCTTTTTTTTTTTGTTAATTTTCCCATGCTGCACTTAAATCATCCTTTGACCAGTCCAGTGGATGGTGGTAACGGACATGATAGCTGCCAAAAAAGCCTGAGAATAACTTGTGCACCTTATACAGTGGTGACAACAATTTACAGGACGCAAAAGAATTATCCATCAACTACAATCACACTAAAGACTAACGTTTAATTGTCTTCATCAGCTCTAACTTACACCACTCACAAACTGATCAGTGCAGTCTCACCAGCGCTCCTTCCACAGACTGCTTCCTGACATAGTAACACTGAGAAGTCAAGCTTACGTAACTTTTTCTGGCTTTGAATTGAGTCTCTCTCAAGGAGATTTGAGCAGTCTGATTGCAGGTCTTGGATGCACTTAGCTTTATTGAGATCATATAGCTCTCTGATTTATCCCAGACAAAGACAAAGTGACTGAGTGTAAATAGGATTATTGTTGAACATGTCATTTTAAAACCATTAATCTACTGGTATGATTTCTCCATTCTTCAGGCTGCAGAGATTTGCTGTCGGCTGTAGTCATTGTTCTGATCCATCCCAGAGGCGTTGGGTAGAGGTCAGGGCATTAAACGTTTCTTTATACACCTGCCATGTTGACTGTGCAGCCACTGGTTTGGCTGTTGGCCGAGTGGACAGTCCACTTTGAAGGCTCTTTACATGAAATAGACAACTTTAAACTTCTCTTGGGGGTCTGGTTACACCCATGACAAACAGAAACAAATACACAAAAAGTGTGTCCATGTGAGTTATACTTGTTAGTATAACTACAACTGTTAAAATAGCACATTGATATTAAAGTTTTTGGGTGAGCAGTACAAAGGCCATACTTGTATTTGGACATGAATGTGAAAAGAAAGGAGACAGTAGAGGAAGAGGGAAAGACAGAAAGGGAGACTGTATGGCAACATTAAAAATGTGTTTATATACTGTGGATTTGTCACCCCAATTACATTATGATAAATTCATATTTGCTGTGTGGATTATGTTCACAGGAGCCATGTTTTGCATGAAGCAGAGGTCGAGGGGAGGTTGTCAGGAATCAGGATGGATAGCTGCCTGACTTCCTGTCACTTTTCATCCCTCTTTGTTTCTCCTCCCCGAGGCCAACAGGCTGGGATGACCTCCTGGAGGCTGCTGCAGGGCCTCATCAGGACTGCTGGGTTTGCTGCTCTGTGTTCACAGAGGAGGAGGAGGAGGTCGCCGAGCTTTCTGCTGAGGGCATCAGCTGATTCTAGAGGCAGGCTTTACTGAGCCTGAGGCAGGAGGGTCAGACTACACGAAAAATTTCCAAAAAGACATCGGTCATTGGAAGTACCAAACATAGTCCGATCGTTACATCTTCTGTTACCATTCGTACACGTTTACGTTATGACAATTGTTAGATGCCGTCAATTTTCTGTTGCAAATGGGAACTTTCTTGTTCTAGGTTAAAATATGAATTATTCCTTCAAGATATATTGCCACCTACGTGAGATGTGAGCTTTTCAAATAAAATAATACAAGACACTATTAGACCTTGAAGTGTAACACTTCAAAGATGTGCTAGAACGAAGAATGTACCTTTCTATTTTCCTTTCTCTTAGCCATCACTTTTATCTCCTCTTACTCATTTGTTGCTGAGTGTCTTTATAACATAAACCTTTAACACATGCACTTATCTCCATAAATGCTCTGGCTGGTAATGGTCCAGCAATTGTTGGCATGATGTTTGAAATAACTCTAAGGCACTGTAAAATTTGTAACATCTCCTTCACCACTAAGGCGAGAACAAAACACACTGACATTAACAGATGCTGCATGTGTGAGGTTGTACTGGTGTAGACGTATTTATCCCTTGTAGATAGTTGTGCATTTTTTGTGCTCATTTTTAAGACAGCAGAGTAATATAGTTAGCATTTAATTATCATCTGCACAGGGAAATAAAACCCATAAAAAATCATTTGATAAATGAAATATTGTGGATAAACAAATCCTGGTAGTAGAAGAGATATTTTCTAAAGCTGTCTTATTCTTGGATATTTTCTTGTGGTTGCAAAGCCAGGAAAGAGAAATCTCCTTGAACACAATCAAAGTTTTCAGCTTTAATCTTACAGCATCACCAGGAAAACTGCCTCGCTTATAGAATCAACCACACATTTTTTGTTTTATTTTGAGTGAGAATTAAAATGAAAGCCAAAACAAGTCTATGTGGTGTTATTTCAGCTGTGGTGCTGCCTGTCAGGTAACATAGCTGTCATAAATGAATGATGGAAGTGAGGAGACAATTACTTTTTGCATTGTGTAGACAGATTTGATATATAGTTGAGATGCTAAAGCAGTGATCAGCCATTTTCCAGCAGGCTGTGAGATAGCACTCTTCTGGTCGGTGCTCGTTTCTTTCAAACTCACCGGCGTCTTCCTGCTGGGCTCCCACTGCAGTGACAAGAGCCACAAATCCATCCACAGCACTCATCTGATGTGTGAAAGACAAGGGTTGTTTTATTGTACATGTGTGAAAAGGTGCTTTCAGTATTGTACCGTCAGCAGCACAATATCAGCATCAGCCAACACACACCAGCACACACACACTTCGTATTCAGAGTGCTCTCTCACCCCTGTGGTGCAGTAATTAGTGTTTGTGGATTTCTGTAATGTAGAGAGGGGTGTGTATGTGTGTGTGACAGAGTGTGTATGTCCTTGCCCTTAGGGATACACACACACACACACACACACACAAGCGTTCCTCCATCAACCACGTCTAAGACTCCCATCTGTTCAAGTGTCTCAGTGTGTGTGTGTGCTGTGGCCATAAGGCACAGGGAGGTGACTTGTCCAACATGGGACTGACTGCTCCATTCAACAAGACCCCTATGACACACACACACACACACACACACACACACACAAAGAACTGGCAAAATCCCTCTATGCTTTTCTGGACATGTGACAAAATAATGCAGTTTCCAGGCATACACACACTCTCATATACTCATATGTACAGCATGCACACACCCTTATAAAAGGATTAGAGTGTGTATGCCGTACACTCACACTCATGCTGGGCTTATTAAATCAATAATTAACAGCCACCCTCAGCTCTGTGTGTGTGTGTCAGGTCAGCAATAAGCAGTTTCTTCTGCTGGAACAACATCCATGACTCCTCTTTGTATGTTCATCTAATACTGACAGAAACCAAAGCAAAGAGCACATTTCTATTAGTGAGCCTGCGACTAGTGATACACCAGTCAGGACAAATTTCATGTATGTAGCGATATATGAAGTTAATAATAAAGTTCTCCTGGTAACTGATGGCTCCACTATCTCATCTGTGTTAGGCCAAAGATGTAAGGCTGAAAACAAGTATTATCTGATAAAACAAAACAAAAATTTGTATTTTGCTTTGCAGCTGTAACAATGTCCCCATATAATTACTTTGTTTTTGTATCGCTACAGTCAGATACAGAATAAATGAAGTGGACTGAACTGAATGTAGTCCACGCTACATCCATGTTAAATAGCAGCCTACCGTCTCTTGTTTAAGAGATCAGGTTTTCTGTTGTTAAAGATAAAGTCATCTTAAGCAGAATAAAGCTTCATCTACACGTTTACATTCTCTTGAGGATTATTTTAAATGTTATGTTTGAACAAATCTAACTCGTTAGTATCTACAGCACTATATTGAATAGGACAGCGCTGGGTCTAATAGGGACCACTCCCTCCTTAGCTGAGACTGGTGTTGTGCTGAAATTGGGAAGAGTTAATAATGTCGCCCATGAGAACCACAGTCTTTATGTAGCCTCCACATATCCCCTGTGGCCCCTATTATAAAGACAAAAGCTTTGATGTGTGGCTTTTATTCAACTTGCATTACCTAGCGACAGTAATTTTATCCACAAAATATTAATCTGACTGCCACAGAAAAGACACACTTACAGTATATCACAACCAGGTTAAAACTAGAGCACATGTGCTTGAATAATACCAGGCCATTATTTTATACATAATCAGGTACTGCAGAATATTGTGCTCATCCTGATTTTGTTTTGTTCGTCAAAGCTAACAAGCTGATATTTTTAGCTGAGCTGTCTGTCACTCGTAAGTAAGTACAACCATAAAAAGCAGCTAGCATTGATACAGATCCTTAATCCTGTTAAAACAAACTCTTGACAGTAAAATCTACTCATGCTCAGACTGCTTTGCGAACAGCTTGCACACTAACCTGTGTCTAATGTGAACACAGATATAAATCTATAAATACAAAATGATGTATCTGTAAGGGAGAACTGTGAACGCTGTGAATTAAAAGGAGTCACACTTGATGGTGTGTGAATGGGAGGAGGCTGTTGTTGAGGTTATACTGGAGGAAACTGAGGCTTTATTGCTTGGTGGCTATAGCACTGGTGTGACCAGTAAGAGAAAATTTGTTGAGTGGCACATCCCAGTAAATACTCCCGACTCAGAGTCCAAAACCTTCATTTTCTTCTTTGTCTATTGCTTTGTATTCAGTCTTTATGTGTACCTCTGCCATCTCTATCCTTTCTCATTAGTTCATCTTCCTAATTGAAAGGAAATACGAATAATAAAGCGCTGTGCTGGTCTGGAAATAAGGTGCTTTGTGTTGGCACACTCCTCTGCTGGGGTCAGGAGCCACAGGAGCTGCCTGCCCTTAACAAGCGTCTCACTGCTATAACTGATACTGCTGGTGTCGCTCCTCAGAGTGAAGGAGACACAGATCTGATGGTGGATGAAGCTGCTGCAGTGAACCGGATAAACTGTCTGTGGAGTGTGAAGCGTGCACCACATTAAACCACAGGGTATTTCTGACATATCTTTTAAAACAGCACCATTTAGGTCTGCATATCATCCCAAGAGGACAATTTATCATCGAGCAAAATTCACTAAAACATTAGGGTTTATTTCACCGCTTTGCCAACAAAAGCACTACTATATGTTAAGCATCTCATCTGCCCACACAGACATGACACAGCTTGTGTTTCACTTGCACGTTACAAGCTGAAGTGAAAGCGGGTTCTGAAACCTCATAAATTAAAATAAAAACTATAACAGAGCTGCATACGGGTCCCATTCGTGTGTCCACACAAGACAGAAATTCATTAATATATATAGCTTTATTTACAGACTCCAAGTCCAATAATAACAAGCAGACCGACAATAACCAGATAAACAAAGAAACATAAAACAAACAATAAACAGCACACAGTCTGTCCATACACTAGCTAAAAACGGGACAGTTGTTCAGACCAGTATTCCCAAAACATGGAAGTGTATTTTGTGTCACTCTGAGTTGGGTCAGTCAGAGATATTATAATTCCATTTTTGGATCGCTACAATCTGCACATAAACTTATAAATAAAATTTCTCAGCAAAGCATTGAATGTGGGAACATTACAGGACACAAATAAATGGCTTGCACTTTCCCACCGTGGATACTTCAGCAAGATACGAAGGACGTCATTATACACAACCTTGATCTTATTCATCTTACCTGCTGTATATAGTGGTGTGCAGTAGGCTCTAAAGAGAGCCATTTTAACATCCTTTGAACACACGTAAAATTTTCGAGCAATCATATTGCTTGTGCATACAGTTTACAGCATTGCCGTTGCACATCATCGTCATCACAGAGATCATCTGGAATAATATGCCCCAGGTATTTAACCTTGGTGACAACATTGGGTGACTGCTCAGACAGACAAAAAGAGGGAAACTTTTGGTCTTCCTTAGTTCTAGCTATTATAACCACACTCTTTTTGGGATTAAATTTGATATCATATTGCACACCATATTCAGTACACATTCTCAATAGTTTCTGTAGACCAGCACTATAGGGTGACAGAAGGACTAAGTCATCCGCATACAACATATGATTGATGAGCCGATTCCCCACCATACATCCAGTCTTGCATTATTGTAATCTCTGTGACAGACCATCCATATACAGATTAAAAAGGACCGGTGACAATATCCCCCCCGTCTAATACCATTAGTGACAGGAAAGCTGGTTGACACCGCCCTGCCCCATCTGACCTTCATAGTTTGTTCAAATAGGGGGGGACCCCTCGCTCTTGTAGCACAGTGAACAGCTCGCCGTGGTTAATACGGTCAAAAGCTTTAGTTGCATCTAAAAAACACATAAACACTGTTGTATTGTGCCTCTTATATTTAGACACTACTTCTTTTAGTGCATAAACACACAGATCTGTGCCATGCTCATGTTTAAAACCAAACTGATTTTTAGTTGTTGTTACATATTCTTTGAGTCTGCCTAAAAAAATCCGCTCTAGTACTTTAGAAAGGGTACTTGCCAGAGCAATAGGTCTATAGTTATCTAAACTTGATGCTTTACATGTGTTATCTTTAATGACTGGTACTAATAGTACAGATAACATTGTGTCAGGCAATATGCCATGTGCCAACAGTCCAGAGAAACAAATAGCAAGTAGGATGCATAGTCTGTAGCTCGCATACTTAAGATGTTCAGTTGTTATCAAATCAGGACCACATGATTTGTTTAAGGACAGATTCTCAATAGCTGTGTACACTTCATCTGGTTTAATCACCATACAATGATTGTCAACAGCATTACCAACAACAAACTCAGTGCTCTCAACACAATTAAAAAGCTTACTATAATAATAATTAATATCTAGACATACTGTATATATGATGATTCAATATTAGCACAAAAAGAAAATGCTGCACCTACCAAGCATTGCCAAATTCCAAAAAAATAATTCCAACATAGGCTATTATGTGGGTGTCACAGTAACGTGTGTGCTTTCTGGTGAGAATTGAGACTCAATTTTTGAGGCTTCACTTCAAGGGCAACATTTGCATACTGTGCAGATGATGTGCAGGAGCTTCAGGTTAAGTGAGCTTTCAATGAAATTGAAGGAATTAAAGGGACTAAATGGTCTTTTTTTGAGTACTGGAACTCATTCAGCATCCTGGATTCACTCATCTGTCAACTCTACTGCCTGGCAACACTAACATTACCATGGAGTGTGTGTGTGTGTGTGTGTGTGTGTGTGTGTGAGGGATGGTCGATGGAACAGGATGTTCCACTCCGCTCATATTCACATCCATTTTTCCAGCACCAAACCATTTTCTGTCCCCTGTAGTCCACCTATTCACCTCCCGGCAGACTCTCTCTCTCACACACACTCTCTCTCTCTCTCTCTCTCTCGCTCTCTTTAACTGTGATTACTCTGCTCGCTCTTCTCTTGCTCACCCGTCCTTGGAGGGGCACTGGGCCATTACAACTTTTTTCCTCGAGGAGTGTGAGAGAGAGTTTGTGTATGTGTGTGTGGTAATAGCATAGTAAATCTGCAGAGGTCTTTTTCCACTCTGCTGTGAGAGCACCGTTCTATCTTGCTGTGCTGTTTTATTGGGGCAGACACTCAAGTACACACACACACACACACACACACACACACACTAATGCACACATCCAAAGGTATTACCTGTGTGTTAAGATGATGTCAATGCTCTGCATTTTTAAAAAAAAAATTAAAAAGAAGATCATATACACTAGACATGGGCAAACTACGGTCCACTGAGCTTTTTAATCTGGCCTGCCGAACTTGTCCAAATTACAGTGTATTATTAAATTCAATAATATTATAGTTAGGGCTGCTGCCACGTTAAAGCGTTAAAGTCTAACTGGACAAACTGCTTGAGATGCAAAACATCTAAAGAAGATTAAAGCAGGTCATGAAGCAGAACTCCATTCAAAAAAATCGAGGCAGCTAACAACACATTTAACTAACGATTAAACATGCTGATTAAAATTAGATTAACAATTATCTGAATCTGTCCAAGCTTCTCCTGTAATTCAGCAAACAAATAATCCACCAAAGAGCATTGTTAAAGGATTAATACAACATCTAACAACATCTAAAATTTTGCTATATATATATATATATATATATATATATATATATATATATATATATATATATATGGTGGGAGAATCACCAAAGAATAATATGTTGTTTTCATTTGAACATACAAAATGTTATATATGTCAACATGCAACCACACACACACACACACACACACACACACACACACACACACACATACTGTCTGGCAGTAACTCTGTGCACTATTGATTCACTTTCCATCTATAATTCATGACATAACACACACCTGAGGTGGAGTGAAGACAACACACACACAAACTGGCAGTTTCTGAGAAGTAGGAAGGCGAGAAACACAACACCACTCACTGTGTATAAACTTACACACACACACGCACACAGGCACACACACACAGGCACACACACACACACACACACCAGCACACACATAGACAAGTCTAGCCAGCAGCTAGCAGGAGTTCATTCATCTCAACCTTGTCTTCACCTCTCCATCACTCCCTCGTTCCTCCTCCTCCATGTCTCCTTTCTTTCTTCACTCTCTCAGTGCATCACTCCTATTTAGCTCAGGTGCCACACCTTTCCTCTACTCCATTCCTCTTCTTAATCTAAAGGAAAACTCATAAAGTGTCCAAAATGAAAACAGCTTAATCCTCTGGGAAGGTGTGCTGTAAATATCACAGAAACCTGCCTTTTACATGATGTCATTTCAAGAAATAAACAGGTTATCTGGAAAGGTCATACCAAATATTTTACAATTTAGAAACAGACAGACAAAATGAAGAGCTCGCAGACGTATACACACAGTACTGTGGCACTAGCAGGCAACGGATATCACAGGAAAGAGACAAAGGGGAAATCAGTGAAATGAATAAAGAACTGACCAATATTCTGTGTGAATTAACATCATCAATACACTCATATTATTGTTAATTTCTCAATCAACAACAGCACAATTTAATGACACTCTGTTTGACATGTCAGCCCTCTGACACATTTTGTTTTGAATTAATTTTCACTGAAATGACTGAGTCAGTGAAGCAGCATGAACACGCTTGTTATATCCTGTATTATGGGTGGTGGGACACAAACAGCAACAGATACGCTTCCTCTTAGGAAACCTCACTGATAGATCGGGCAGGAATCAACGCTCAGTGCTCTCTGAACACAGACCTAATTGTTGAGGGACTTGAGAGGTCCAGCTTCATGAAGTTGTTCACAGAAGAATAGAAACAGTACTGTACAGTAATCATTTCAATATTAATCATATTAATACCTCCCATAGCTTGGTTAAATGGTTCCCCCTGGAGTCCCATTGAAATAATGACATAAAAAAAATCATTATTTATGTTCAGAAAAATCATTGAGCTATTTTCCCAGCATGCCTGTGCTTGACACCATTACTTTAATAGGTTCAGTTGTGTAACCCTGTGCTATAACATCCCTATACTGTATATACTGCTGTGTGCAACTCACTCCAGTTTCACAGATCCACACATGAGGTACAGTACATACACATATATACACATTACACTGATTGATCTACACATTACATAACAGGACGTGTTTTTAAAAATGTGAATAAAAATGAAAATGTGAATAAGGTACAAAGAACCATGGAGGAACAGTGAATAACTGCTGCACCCTCCCAGAGCTGAGACAACCTGTCAAACTGAATCATACTTGTTGGTGTGCGCTCACACACACACACACACACACACACACACACAGTTATCTTTAATCTGCCCTTAGACGTTTGTACAATGTCATACAAACTTTCATCTTCACATTGAATATTCTTTGTGAATATCATCCTTGACGTACTTTCATGACTGAACGTCAGGCTGCCTGCACTGAGGCTGTTTGACTGAGAGAACGACTGAGACAGAGGCAATGACAGAAAGAGAGAAACAGGGCACAAGATGGGAAGGAGTAACGACAGCAAGCTTTAGTAGAGAAAGCTCAAGGAAAGCATGCATATTCATAAGACTCATTTCCATCTGAGCTGTGAGAGAATGCATGGCGATGTAAAAAAAACAACAAAAAAACTGTAAAAAAAACAACACATACAGCAGAACTTGTTAAATATGCAAGCTGTTCAGTGCCAGTGGAGTTGATACAAGTGAAAAGGATGGCTGTTTTACCTGATAGAAAGTCCAACAAGGAAGCCAGGTAGGGAACAAAGAAGGGGAGAGCCCCACAGTCCCGAGACCTAAATAAGTGTGTGAAAGCATTTTCCTGGCCACCCAGCCATTGTCCGAATTTATCAGAGCTGACCACAGGTTGGTTCCGCGGCATAACTACATTCCTATGACCCCACAGAAATACATTGGCCAAAGTGAATAAATGTACTTGATTTCCCCCCCCAATTACTTTCCGTGTACTGCACATTTACTTCTAGTGAATGGCGGTGCAGATCACAACGCAAAGGGCTTGTCTTGTTCATTTTCTTTTGGGAACTATTTTTCGGTGCGGAAAAACACAGCCGACGCACACCACGGAACGTCATTGGGAAACCCCCACCCCCCACTTCCCCCCACAACACTGCGTAGCCACCATCTTCCTGCTACCAATACCATGACCACAAACCCACAGTGTTGTGGGGGGAAGTGGGGGGGGGGGGTGGGGGTACACGGAAAGTAATTGGGGGGGGAAATCGAGTACATTTATTCACTTTGGCCAAAATATTTCTGTGGGGTCATAGGAATGTAGTTATGCCGCGGAACCAACCTGCGGTCAGCTCTGATAAATTCGGACAATGGCTGGGTGGCCAGGAAAATGCTTTCACACACTTATTTAGGTCTCGGGACTGTGGGGAGACACTGAATTTGGCCTGGGGGTGGCGTATCCCTTTAAGCAGTAGTGATGCTATTAAATTATTAAATGAATTTTGCAGCACATAAAATGACGCAATAACCAACACAAAACATGCCATGCCACCTGATGGTTATCATGGGGCTCATTTTCACTGTTTGTTGCTGCAAAATATGCATAATAATGCATAATATTTTTGCAACACATTAAGTCCTTTAATAGCCGAGGTATTTCATGTGAAAACAGGCAGCTGAATTCAGAATTTGACATTTTGATGGATGTTTTTGCTCTCACGTCTTTCTTTGAATCATCCGATTAAATGGAACAACAGGGGAAGATGACATAATGATGACACAGATGAAATGGTGATGCTAGAATAACACAATTCTGGAGACATCAATCTGAGCTACAAAATGAAGGAAGTGAGAAAAAAAAGTGGGAAAAAATTGCTGTGACAATAAACACCAAATCTGTACCAAACAAATACCAAAAAGAATATCATAATATTCTCCAAATGCATTTTTCCCATTACTCATATTTTTCCTGACAGTACCAACAGAAAAAAATGGGCAATATTTATGTCTTCAAAAAGCTTTCTGTCTCTGTGTCCAATGTTTCAGTCCTCAGTGAAATATCTTGACCATTATTTGAGCAGTTATTGAGGACAAACCAAGAAACACACATGTATTCTGTTATCTCTTATTATCTGCTTACATTTAGTAACATGCCTGCTTTCAGGACACCATTAACCACTGTTATTTTAAGAGCATTTGCACTGAAGTACTCAGCCATTGTGTCCAACTCTGGGCCTGTTTCATTATTATCTATGAACTGTTGGTCCTGTAAACCAGACACTCATGTCAAGTGTTGTGTGGTGTTGTAACAAGCAGTGTTCAGCAAATGCTTTGAGTCAGTGGAAGTGAAGAGTAAAAAAACTTTTAAAATGGTAAATTACATAAGATACATAACTGTGACCTTTATCTGCACAAAGGGGTCAGAGGTGATTTCAGTAACTTACTCAAATATTCACAGCTAGAAAGTTTAAATGCAGAAAGCTAAAGGTTTGCAAATTCAGCTTGTGAAAGAGAAATAGCAGCAAATTAGCTATGATTAGCAGGTGAGGTTGCTAGGGGTGACAGGTTGTCATGGATTTGCCCTTTCTCTGGGTCCCCTCCCCTCTTCAGACCCTCTGTTACTGTGGCAACAGGGGGCCTTGAGTGACAGATGGCTGCCGAGGCGTGTCGGCTGTTGTTAAGAGTACTAAATGTGTCAATCGCAGTCACAGATATAAAGAGCTTAAAGGATATACACACGGCCAAATGAAACACAAACCACAGCGAGTTTAAGGGTAGGATATAGACCTAAATACATTTGACACAGTCTCAAGGTTTTGAATAAGTATGTAAAATTTCACATGTTCTGTAAAAGGGATTCATTAGAGGGTATTTATGTCACTTTCAAGAGTTGCTTAAAGAATGTGATTCATCTGTGACATTGCTCATTAAAAGCATGCAAGGATAGGCTCTAGCTGTAGTGTAAATGCAGATTTATTCATCACAGGTACATAAGACACTGCTGCAGCTCATCAAAGCAGCTTACCGAACTTATTTTGTATTTTTTTTAAGAATCGTACTACAGTAAGTGTATCGTCGGAGGCAATTTTAAAACCTTGATCAGGTATTGTGCAAATCCACAAAATCTGTTTATATCTAATCAGCCAGTCAACTCAAAGCATTTAGACATGTAGACGTGGTCAAGACAACTTGAACTTGAACCGAAGTTCAACCTGGGCATCAAAATGAGGAAGAAAGAGGATTTAAGTGACTTTGAACATGGCATTGTTGTTGGTGACAGACGGACTGGTGTCTGAGTATTTCAGAAACTGATGATCTACTGGAATTATCACTACAACCATCTCTAAGGTTTACAGAGAATGGTCCAGAAAAGAGGAAATATCCAGTGTGCAGCAGTTGAGGACGAAAATGCCTTGTTGATGTGACAGGTCACAGGAGAATGAGCAGGAAACAGGGTGGGAAAAATAACTGATTATTTGATGTATCATAAATTCTCTCTAGGTGATTGTGTCTTGATGCAGATATGTTAATAATCCTCCTCTCTGTCTGCTGGTTCTCTGCTACACTGATGAGCACCAAACATGTGAGCTGTTTACAAAGTGTCAGCTGCAATGGCGAACAACAAATGTTTACGACCTGCACCGGCTCCTTCAAAAGCTGCTGTATGGCAGCATTTCAGATTTCATGAGGTCGAGGGGAAGGTGCGGGGCAAGTTACATTATTAGAAACACTGCAGATCTGCAAAACGCTACATCGCAATACCACTCGGAGTTGGGAGAAAAGTGAACCCTTCTTATAACTCAAATAACCGCTGGTTCAACCAGTGAATGCAGAATATCATCTGTGAAGCTCAACACTGCAGCCTTGAAGAAGATGGACTAGAGCAGCAGAAGAGCACACCTGGAGCCACTCCTGTCAGCTAAGAACAGCAAACTGAGGCTACAGTTCACACAGGATCACCACAACTGGACAATAGAAGATGGAGAAACATTGTCTGGTCTGACCAGTCTCCATTTCAGCTGAACATTCAGATGGTAGATGGTCAGAGTTTAAACAACATGAAAGCATGGATCCATCCTGCCTTGTATCAACGGTTCAGGCTGCTGCTGGTGTAATGGTGGAGCATATTTTCTTTAGTACCAACTGAGCATGGTTTAAATGCTGCAGCCTACATGAGTATTGTTGTTGACCATGTCAAACTGGTTTCTTGAACATGGGTTTACAATTAAACAATACTAAATCACAATACTAATAAAAAGGAACCACTCACATAACATTGTTACAAGACTGCTGACATTGTCCTAAAGCATTGTCTGTATAAATGTCCTCATCAAAACCAGAAGCCCTCATTACCCATAATGCAACTGCACTGCAGACAGTTGAGACTGAGATGCTAGGGTGGTATGCTACTGGAGTAGTGGCTTCAAGCAAAAATGAAGTCTGTCTGATGGGCTCACTCCTCTCTATCTTTGTACTTAATACAACATTTTTTCCACATATGCAGGAGTATGCCCTAAAACCTGTCAACATTTCCATGTGTTAAATCAGTGGAGTTGCTCTTGAACTTTTTGAGTGCTTGTACATCATTTAAAATGTAACGCTTAAGTGCCATTGACGTATATATACGTCAAAGTGTTTTTTTGGAAGCAGGCACAAGAGGGCGCTCTCACACAGCCTGTGAGTAATTTTGGGGCTTCTGGGATTTGTAGTTGGGAAGAGATGGTATACCCAAGAGAGATCAATGCAGGAAGTGGAAACGATCAAGATCAGAGAGCAAAACAAACGCAATCTGGACAAAAAGTGGTGATTTTGGTGAAAGTGGCTTCTACTCTCGATAAAACAAGAACAGAACAAAACAAAATTTTTTCATGATGAAATAAAGAGTCTCTTCTTTCATTTGAGCTACTTTGTTTTTTCAGAGAAATAGTACAAAATATTCTGTGCATCATGAAAGATGACTCAAAATGGCCAAAAATGCTGGCACAAGGCACTTCCTGTTTTATAAAAGGGCTGGCACTCAATGAGCGAATAAGGGCAAATAGGGCTTGCAATATTTAACATAATGAAGCTGATATTTGACTCAATTAGTTTAATTCCACAGTTATGTTTGAAATAATGCAATGATTATTTGGACAGATTCCACTGCCAGAAGTCGACAAGCAATCATTTAAAATGAACTCCCAGCCCTCATGTCAATGCAAGACACCGAATGCATCTTCAAAATACTCACTGTCAATATATTCAATTACATTGGCAAAAAATATTTCCTCCAAAATCAATTTGGAGCAAATTAGTATTACATAAGCCTTGTGTGTGGATGTGGATCATCTAAAGTGACTATCAACTCTGACTGTGGATATTATGATACCATGAATACTAAACACTGCTCAGGGAATGGGTATGTGTGTTCTCTCTTTCTGTAACTATTTCTGCAAATAATTCCTTGCTGGTCCACAGAGATAGTGAGACTTATGTGGTGGTGACACATCCAACAATTCAGATAAGGTTAAAGTGGACTGAACGGTCTGGACATCTGACAGAGATGACACACAACAGATGAGCCTGATCCTGGATACTAAAATCTGAATTATTACATCCTAAAGCACAGAACACACTAGTCTGATCAGCAGAGTATTACAGACACTTGTTAACCAAGAGGCTCTTTGACAACAGAGATGAACAAAGACAGCTTACAGTAACATGCTCCGTCTATCTCCTCTATCTTCCTTCCTCTTCCCACCACCTCCTCCTAACTCCACCAGGCATATTTCCCTCTCTATCACATCTGTCACATCTCTCACTCTTCCTATCTTCATCGGCCTATCTTCCTTCCTTCTCACTCTGTCTCATCCTGTTGCTCCGAGGTGTTTTGTTTCCCCAGATAGGTTTCTGGTTGTTTCTCAATTTTCAGTTTCACTTCTCTTCAGAGCTGTTAACAACTGATATAACAGTGTAATGTTGGGTTAAATAATAATAAGCTGATATTGCTCATAGATCTGGTCACGCCGCAGTTTTTCCACCTCTTAATATGATTGATGTGATGCATTTGATGTTACTGGAGAATGAACCAGTGCTACACTGGCTGTCCACGGAAAAAACCCTCAGGCTACACTTTTTGATCAACAACTACACTGAGTATGAATATATTCCTTTTAGTTTTCTTTATCCTGTAGACTGTCAAAAGAGCTGTTAGCATCCTTTTATTGACAGATCAGGTGCACTACAACAAATGATCAATTACTGAAACTGGACCTAGCTCTCATTCTACTCTCCCTTACATGACTGATTAGTTGTAGTGAAATTCTTTGAGACATCTTAAATAGTATATGGACTGAAAGGCCATGCTGAGGGGTGTAATTTACCCCAGCAGCACAGAGACACATATTACTGAGATTTTACTGCAGACTTGGGAGTCTTACATCACCTGGAACATGGCAGAGAGAGAGAGACTGAAAATACTCCTGACGCTGAGTAACAATTAGTTTCATTTCCCCCTGGTATCATTACTGTACACACGTGTTCCTCCACAGTACTATCACCCATGTGTGTCTTCATATTTATTTTCCAGACCTCTTTAAACCTTAAACCTATAATTACCTGACAAACTTATGTAAGTGTGTGAGTTAAATACACTGTGGTGAAGGAAAACCACATGTACGCAGTAATTTCCCCTCATGTGAATCTGTATGCAGCAGCACAGCCTCACTCTCATACCGTGAAATGCTTCTGATAAACCACTCTTGATTCATTGACAAGCACATGGACAGCTTAAAGGTGTGAGCAACACAGAATTGAATTGTTCAAGAGCAAAATGTTGAAACAGGTAAATTGGTCTGACGGTCAAATCTGCAAATGAGAGTCAACTGCTAACTGTTGTTTTCATGAACACACTGACAGACTGTAGTGATTTGTACGCTGTGCAGATTACTCTTCACAAATACTGAAGCCATTTAGTGAAGAAGAAGTTCAGAACATCAAGTGTGTGTACTGTACATCAACTGATCTGGCATAGGTCATGTCCACACAGAAACAGGTTTTTTGTCGTATGGTTTTGTGCACAGTGAGCCAACATTTCAGGAGCCCGTATACGCTTATTTTTTAAACCACTCCCAGAGTGGATAAATCCCTAAACACCACCTTGTTGTTTTCGTGTGTACAGCCTATACCAGAGGTAGGCAAAGTTTTTGACTCTCGGACCAGAATGGGTATAATATAAACTGCTAAAATCAGACTGGCATCACATTTGTCTAATAGCGTTTGATCGTTAGTTACAACTGTGTTGTTAGTTTCCTTGATTTTTTTAATGGAGTTCATGACCTGCTGTAATCTTCTTTAGTTGTTACACATTTCGGCAGTTTGTCCAATTAGACTTACCGTTGGGCATGCTGAAGCGGACCACGTTAACACAGCGGCAGCCCTAAATATAATATAATTGAATTTAATAATATTATTTGGACAAGTCTGGCGAGTCGGATTAAAAAGCTCAACATGCTGCATATGACCTGAGGGTAGTAGTTTGCCACGTCTGGCCTATCTTTCTTGAAATGCGCCTCGTCCTAAAGTTGCACATCCACAGCATTTCAGCGGTTTCGTGAGGACACAAACTTCCTGAGATGGCGCTGTGTTTATGGGAAACTTTTTAAAAAGAACTCGGCTCTGTTTCTGTTTTCTGCATATGGCCTGAGACTCTTATTTTGAAGACGGTCCAGCTAGCCAGCAGGTAACTTCCTCATGTCATTAGTTACTTCTCTTCTACCACTCTGTCAGCTGATGTAGCCTAAACTGTTCAGTATTAACAAGAGGACAATCATCATCAAATGAGTATTCCCCAACTGGTTTTCATTTCCCTTATGCCACCTCATGTCTTAAATGAGAGCAGTGCCAGTAAACTGCGCTGGTTCATGTGTATTGTATTTTTCTAATACATTTCCAGCAGACTTGGATTTGTATTTCTAGTGAAACTCTGGGAAATGTTGAGTTGCAATCAGAGATTTATCAAATACATAAAAGATAGATGTTCCCCAAAACATGTTATTATTTGTGTTCATTATATGCTGTTACACACTTTCATACAAAGAAAGGCATCAGGACAAAAGTCCTCACTTCAACTCTGTAGATTATTAATCCAATTAATAATAGCTGTGCTACCACAGGCCTTATTTCACAGCACATTGTTAATGTTAATAGTAACACCTGCTTTTTCCTATGGTGATAAGTTAAAATGTGTGAGAAAGGACTGTTGCAGTGTCCTGTTATTGTGCATGCTGGCATATGGGGCACCTCTATGGATTATAAAGCTATTATCAATGAAGTAGAGCTGTTTCTCACCATCTCACGCAAAAACACGCCTCCACCTCGTGTACTGTATGTGGGATTAATTGATAGCTTGCACAGTACAGGTTGCCTGTAGTCGTTAATTTAACACTTGACAGCTTGTTAGAACTACAGGGAAAAACTCTCAGCAGAGAGAATCTGGTAATTAATGCAGCCAATGGGAGCACTCTATTTCCATATTTACTCTACGGAGACAGAGATATCGTTGTATAAAGTCCAGCTTCATGTATGAAGATATTTTGGTATTGCTCCTTAGGAGGAAAAAAAACACATTTCTGGAGCAGAGAGACTGACTCACTCACATTCAGTGATGTATGGCATACTGATGTACTGTCATGTGTAATGTGAGCACGTTGCTGATTTTAATAAAGTCCATTCTCTGGAATGACTTACCCTGTACCTCTTCCTCTCTGACACAAAAATACAAGCAACTGAAAAAAATGTTACTTTTTGAACTACAAAGAGCTTATCGGGTCATTGACGGCTGGAAATGTATCACACAGACACACTGATCTGCTTGAATAGAAGGCCCCACCTCCTTCAGATAACACATCAGCTATACCTGAGACATCTTTCATTCTTGGCACAGTAGCTCTGTTGTTATGCAACACAAAGTACAGCCCATTTACAAGGTTTCTCTGCCAAACACAAATGATTCATTCAAACCTACCATAATACCATAAGATCTCCACATGTATAATGTAAGGCTGTAGTGAGTACAGAGAATACAAAATACTAAAATGTATTATACTAAGATGTGTTCTCTTTTACCACAATCTCTAAAATAAGGGTGGCTTCGTATTTGTAAAACGACTGGCAAAAAAACTGAATATAACTGAATACAAGACACCGCACAAATAGTATCTAATCACAGAAAAAGGTGTACTGTTTTTAAAACAACGCATGATACTGTATGCATATATTTCTACATGTGGCTTATACTTTTCCTTCAGTAGTGCTCCAGTGACAGTTATCTCTGCATCCATGGTTACACTGCAAACAGCAACTGCTGATACCTAATTCAGCGTACGGTACTTTCAGTGTTGTCAATAGCAGTTGTCTCAGGACTTTGAAAACCCCTGATGTAGCTCACTGAAAACACAGCTGAAAGAAGAAAAGTTTGTCCTCTCACAGAGAGCACTCTGTAAGCAGGGAAACTTGCACCAACATTGAGCAATTCTCCAAATTACACAGCTGCAGCCTCAGCAATGACTTCTGTTTATTTATTGTTTGTTTCCCTGGCTTGATTTCTGTCAAAGTAGCATGAGTGTGTGTGACACTGTTTTGCAGCTGACTTGAAAATCCTGGGTGTTAGGCCCTTCCAACAACAATGATGCAGGGTGAGTTATGGCTAAAATAAAAAAACAGGATCAAACAGCAACCTTGGATCATCACCAACACTACATTTGTTCCCATGTTACAGCCAATCTGTTTGTCGCTTTTTCGGAGAGATTTTTTTATTGAATTGAGACTTGACAGTCAAGAACTACAGTATATGGGAAGGTGGTAATTGAGCTGGGGCATTTACTTGCACTGTGACCTAGCTGCAGGTAAAAAGTAGCTAGCATGTCGGAGGGGAAAACTCTTTAATATGGCCTAAAGTGAGTGAGTGAGTGAGCAGACGAGCGAACGTGTCGGCACGGACGATCCAGTGGAAATGATCGGGACCATTTCAAATTCTCTCTCTTGTGGAAAAGTAAACAGTATTTTTCCAGTCTTTAGGCAAATCTCCATTTCAAAGTGCACAAAATGCATAATTTTGTGCCCCCTTGCACCTTGTTACTTTGAAATGCTAATGATGGCTGTGGTTGGTGCTTACTGCTGCGTGTGTGCATATATGAGCCACAGAGAGATTGAGAGCAGTCGTGGTGGAGTGTGACTGGTTTGTACAGCTTTGCTGTTGACTAAATGACATATTCATCTCTCATCTGTCACGTGAAGAATCACCAATCTCTGAAAAACACCCTCTCTCTCTTACATATCTGTCTTGATGTACCAGGAAGGAGAGCGCTCCACTAGCCATTATTCTTCATATATAAAGTTGTGCACTATGCCGCCTCTCTATTACACCCATGTATCTCTAACACACACACACAGCTTTTATCTCTGCAGTTACTTAGGAAAAGGTCATAACCTATGTAGGGTCCATTAATCATGCAGCACCAACTGCACTGATTGGTGCGTTCACATTTAACAAGGGGCGGGGCCTGACCTTTGAAAAGCGACAGGGCAGTGGATGGGGGGCAGTTGTTAGGGCCTGAGGTGTAAAGTGGTGATAAATGGAATAACTGCATTCAGCTCATTCTTGTGATGAAACTTTACAAAGACAAAAAAAGGATGAACAAACGTGGGGGAGGAGAGAACATCTCTAATGGGATCTGTATTAACAGCCAGATGAATGGAGAGCACTGCAGGAAATGATAGTGAAGACTAAAGGCAGGAAAGAAAGAAGGAAAGTTGCAGTTGGGAAACATGGCGGTTTATCTACAGATTGTGTGTCCTTGCGGGAAAAAATAGTAAGAATGGCAAAATGAAATCTGATTGCCAAGCGATCTGTGGGAATGCAACTGCACAGCACTGAGGTAATGAGTTTAGCCTAAATGTAGGCATGAAACAATGAGAATTGCCACATTATACATCTGGGAGCTCATTTACAAACACAGCATGTACACAACAAAGGGGCCTTGAAAGATGTATACTCCATTTCTTCTGCAGAAGTTGGGATTTAAACAGATTTGACAGGAGCATGTGCAGCTATGAACAATGGGTTACACAAACAGCAAAGTAGTGAAACAAAGCCGGATGTTTTCATGAGCCTTCTGAAATAATACCTTCCAAAGCCAGTAAAATGACTCTAATAATTACACACATAAGGCTAATCGGTGTTTGTTTGTTTGGTCTTCAGAAACTACAAATGAGGTGTGATGTGCTCTTATGCATCCATCTTGATGTTTTTTTTCCCTCTGAAACAGATCAGACCTTGAGAAACCACAAAGACATTCATACAATGAATTTTTGATCTTGACCCAGTAGTAAAATTATATTACGAGAACAATGGAGAGATGAGGATATGAGTGAGCATGCACTATAATGGTTTAACATCCTGCTTACCATCAGTACCATGGTACCCGTACTGGAATGCTATTGGTGCAACTTCATGGTGGTAATGCGCTGCACAATTAATCCCAATCAATATTTTGGCTTCCCGCGATTAAATAAACGTTATCGACTGCAATATTGACATATTAAAATGCTCATGGAAAACTCTGCTGCATATCAAAGTGCTTCCTAAATTGCCCACCAGCCACCACAGGCCGCTCTGGCTGCAATCCAGAGTAGAAGAGTAATACTATAGAATATTACAGAGCAGACAGGAAACTCACAGCATTCTGGTGAAGAAGTTAATTTTCAGTCTTACTTTAAAGGGAATGTGGCACAATGTGGATGTGTGCTCTGTTTATTTATATGTTGAAGTACAATGAAAAAAAACCCCTAAAATCTATAACCATAATCATGCAGCCCTACACAAAGGTGCCATATTTTGTCATTCAAATTTGCAGCATAGTATAAAGTTTTCAGCTATGAAAGATACATATTTCAACGTAGTCTCATGAAATATTTGTATGATAGCATACAAAAAGTAAAGCACAAAGTTTCATGCATATCTTACGAATGACCGGCAACATGACCGATCAGCGCATGCGCGAGCCCCGAAGAAAACCCGGAAGAGACAGCCTTAAAAATGCCGGACATTCCTTTCACTGTCAGCTGGAAACATAACATTACAATACGCATTGAAATAAGCCCGACAACACTTCCAGTGATGGTTAGGTTTCGGGATAGGATTACAGGGTTAGGCTTATGGAAATAAATTTATATTTCCTGCTAGAAATGTGATCAAAACGCACCCAAACTCATAAACTACTCCACTGAAAACATAACGAATGTCCGCTGACAATGTAAGGAATGTCCGCCATGTTTTCACAGTCGGAGCAGCCTGCATCAAACGTCACATGATGTCTGAATTACGTGGATTATGTACGAATTTTAGTGCAATATTTTTCGTACTGATTTGTATGAATATTTCATGAGACCAGGTTGCATATTTACAATAATAATTATAATAAATATTCGATTTTTGAAAAGATAACAACCTACCACCACACCACTACTGATATTTTTAATAATATAGGCCACTGGTGCTTGAGCTAATTGAGGCAACAGAACGGACGCTTGTGTGTGTGTGTGTGTGTGTCATGTGTTTAAGACCCAAGGGATCTGACTGGGAGGCAAGGAGGGATTGGGTAGCTGCATGTAATGACTTAAGGGGCTGAGGGGTGGGCTAGATCAGGTGGCACATTGGAGGACACACACACACACACACACACACACACACACACGCACACACAGGAATAAAACAGGCAATATTCATGTACCTATATACAGGATACAGAAAGGTTTATCAGCTAATGGGGGCAGGAAGACATAAATGCCATGTAGCACATATAGCAACACACTTACTGCTCAGATAATAACAAAAAGGTAAATGTGTTTTCCTCCCTGACCTTCTCCTGACTCATCTTGACCTGACAGTAACCTCCACCCATTAGCTGTATGTGTGCGAACACACACACACACACACACACACACACACTCATATCCTCAGCTGTTCAGCTCATTCAACCCTCCCCAGGCCTCAGTGTCTTCTCAGCTTTATCTGAGCTCCTGTCACTTCACATCTCTGCTGGGCATTTTATCACTTGCATTTTAATTTCACTGTTAATTAATCACTCCTATCACATGCCACTTTTTCTGAGAGGGAAGCACAAAGCACCATGACAAATATAAATGCTGTATTTTTGTCATCACCTAGATGAAATAACAGGCATAAACTGAAGTTAGTGCTGATATAGAACAGTTAATAAATGGCAATGACAACAACATTAGATTGATACCCTGATGTTTCACTAGAGAAAACAAACATCCTGTTTTTAGAGGATCACATGAAACTAAATAATTAGATAATGAATTAATAATTAGAAGTGTATTAAAAACATATTATTTATATTTAATGTGTGCGTATGTAGTAGTGACTGCATACCAGCTGCTGCTCTTGGGAGTCATAAGTAATTCCATTATTTTTGAAATAAGTCCTGAGTTCATAAACGCACACATTCTGTCTGTATCTGATGTTTTTTTTTTTTTAATCCCACCACATAAACACTTGATGTCTCTCAGTGGTTGGAGATGGGAGACAGAGCTATCAGTAGCAAAGACAAATATTCATCAAATCCCACCAGACAATGCATAATTCATCACAAAGGGATTTGAATTATATATCGATCATCAAATATTTACAGTATTTGCGTTTTTCAAGAACAGACTCCAGATGTAGTCTTTCTCTGGATTGGCTCAGTGTGACAGAGGAGGGAAAAAAGACATGACATAGTCCTCCAAGTTGTTTTACATGCCTTCTTTATGAATTTATTCTGTGTGAGTGCACTTTTTGTAGAGATTATTACTGGTCTGGTTTTGTGTATATTCAACATTGTAGTGCATATTAAAATGTTGCTTTTATTGGCTGAGTTTACATTATGATATTTACGGCTTCAAACCACTGAGCAAACAAATTAAAATCTGGAGAAAAGAGGATGAAGAGCTTCTGACTGGGGTTATACAGTTATAAATGGTTACATACACCAAGTACACATATTCACACACTTGTCATCCCAGCCCACCTCATGTCCGACAAACAGATCTGCGTGATCCAGCAAACAAACACAGCTGGGGGGAATAATGGGAACCGACATGTACGCTATAACAAAATGTTATGTTTCAATCCAGTCCAACATATCTAAAAAAGGAAACACAACCTTTGTGAAAAATCACATTTATTCTATAAGTTGTTGATGCTTTTTTTTGTTGAAATTGTCCCAATGAAGAGTGGATTTATTCCTCCTAAAATAGATGGATTTGGTGAAGATAAGAAGCAGATTATCTTGGTGTGTGTGCGCATAGGTTATAATTCATTTTAAAGGAGATTAAACCTTTATTTTGGCGAACATCTCACTCAGAAATGATCCTTCTTGCATTCACACACACATGCACACACACACACACACACACACACCATTGCACTCATGCGCTGTAGGGGAGAATGATTGGGATGTGGGCCAGATGAGAGGGATGAAGGGGAGGTCACCTCCTGGGTGGAAAAGAGGGAACATGAAATGGAGAGAGAGAGAGAGAGAGAGAGAGAGAAAGAAAGAGAGACATTGATAGAATAGATAGAAAGATGGGAGGCAAGTAGGACAGATGTAGCAGACCAACAGTGGGTCAGATGACGCTTCCCTGATGGAGAGAGAGACAGAAAGAAACCTGATCCTCTGATACTCTCTCTCTCTGTTTGTGTCATGCTCTCTCTCTCATGGAGCCACCAAGTCTTGAAGTCGAGCATGCAGCTGTCAGCAGCTCTCCCTCCGTCTGTCTGAGGCAGCTCAGCAACAGACAACAAGAAACCATACTGTAAAGTAGGATGTACTAGCACATGAAAGTCATGGTTTGGTATGTTTTGGATGCAAAAGAAAAAAAAAGAAATGCAAATAAATGAATTTTTTATTTTATATATTTAAAAAAATATCTTCGCACCGTTCTGAGCTGAGAGCTCAGAAATAAGTCCTGCTCACAGTTATAATGCTCACATGCAGGTATAATATCGAAGATGTGAGCATGCTAACATTTACCAATCGCTATGAATCAAAAGTAGAGCGGAGGCTGATGAGAACATCATTATTTTTGCAGGTATTTAGTCATAAACCATAAATTGATGATTGCGCTGTAAGCAGTGAAGGGATCACCCAGTTTATTATAATTCATGTCATGGATGTGCGTGGCAAATTTCATGGCAATCCAATCCAGTAGTTATCAAGATAGTCTGGAGTCCAGGCAGGAGTGACTGACACTGATGTCACACTGTATATTAACACGTACGCAGTATTGCAAGAGGAAGAACGTAATTAAATGTTTGAATGAATCTGTGTGGATAGTTAGAACTAGCAGAGGAGCTCAAACCTTTCATATTCCATTCAACATATTCATACTCGAGACTCACACTACTCCAAAATTTGTCACAGTTAAGCAGCTCTGTGTCGCCCTGGAGGTCCAACCACTAGGTGGACTGCAGCCAGTGGTCTTTTATCCCGGGCACGTACAACTGACTGACTGATGCACACAAGAAGGAACATTATAGCATGACTCAAGCTGCAGGTCTGTGATCTTTCAATTTTCTCGAAAGCACTTCACAGTTATGAATCACAGTTAATGAGAAAACTTGATAAGCGTTTTTAATAAAGGAACATGATTAGTGATCAAGAAAAAAATGAATTTGATAGGAGTCACAATTTAAAAGGAACTGGATAAGAGACATTCATGAATGATAAAAGAGGAACAGGATTAAAGTGGTGATACTGTGACACTTGTGAATGAGACGACGGGCATCTGTCATATGTGAGTGAATATCAGAGCAAAATAAAAATGTCTGGGAAGTTTATATTTTATATCATGTGTGCATGATGGAGAATGACGAAAAAAAAAAAAAAAACTTTTCTGAATTTCTATTTCTTTGAAAAACTGTCCACTATATAACTAATACTTTACATGAATACAGACTTTTGCTTGTATTTTGCATGCTGTATCTATCTATTTCTTAATGGACTCAAAAACACGCTTTAACCTATTAACACAAAAAAGGCCTCCTTAGTGCAACAGTAACTTAAATGGAGGGTAATGTAGATGGAGTTTCTCTGAGCCATTTCACAGAAGGGAACATGCTGGGGTTCAGGACCTCTTTCATTCTCCATTACCTCAGTAATGGTCAGAAATGTGCTAATGAGAAAATGTTGTTCTTTTCCTCCGTGGGAAACCAAGCATGTGCTCTGGGATGGAATGAAAATTACACCATAATATACTGTATTTCAATTGCAGGATAATGTGCAACCATTCCATAGAGAACACAGCAGGAGCGATAGAGGAAGACGATTTCAGGATGAGAGACAAGGAGGGTGGGGAGGAAAGAGCACAAGTGAGGAATGAAGTAAAGGAAAGGGATGGAGCAGGCTGTGGTGTCAGATGGAGCAGGCAGATGGTTGGAGGATGTGTTTCCAATCAGCATGGTGACAGGGGTGAAGCCTCAAACTCTAAATCCAGAGAAATCCTTACAATCAAAACACGCACATATCCTCACTTCAAGCCGGCCAAAAGGTTACAGTACCCTCCTCTTACCACAACCATTGTGTTTACTCCCACTAACAGCCAAAGTAATGTCGAGCACAAGCTGGCACTTCTTTCCACTCATTCATGATAGGACACTTGTGTTTAGCAGCTGATGGACAGAGGGCACGACAGAAATAAGGAGGAAGGCTGCTGAACTGGACGTCTGTCAGGAGGCATGCTCCAGTAGATAACAGAGCGGTTAGTCACAACCACCGACCTGTCACCACATCCACACACAATAATTAACACATGAAAGCAGCCCATGAACCATGATACATACATTACACAGTCACCACAAGTTTGTCTTGAGCTATAAGTTAACTCAGACACACATGCAATCATTGATGGAGAGAATCACTGTGAACACAGGATGGCATGCTGGTGCAGTAGTGAGTGCTGTCACTTCACCATCTTTCTGTGTAGTTCGCATGAAAGTAATTTGACTTTTTAACCCCTTTTTTGACGTTTCACAAACAAGAGTACAACAGTACAAAGCTGAGAACTTCAGATATTGTAAGAAAACTGCCAGTGGTACCAAGACTCATGTATGGCCTGCCATGCATGGCATGCATGGAAGTAACAGTGTCCAAATATTTCAGGTAAAACCGACTTATGCAAAAATGCTAATAAAGCCGACAGAACAGGTACATGTCAATGCATGCGAGTGGGTTTGTGTGTTTGTGTGTCGGGTGGGTCATTGATGTCATCACTATGCTGCAGCTGCTTGTTGACATCATTACCACAGGACAGCTTAAAGCAGCTGCAAGACCCCATGGAGAGAGAGAGAGACAGGGGAGCTTAGGTCACTGAGCCGAACCTTACAGTGTCTCCGTAGCGACACAGAGGTGACTCTTTCCTTTTCCTCAACAAACAGCATGAAGCACAAACCTTTAAGAGTTTGGGGCCTCACACATGCTGCCAAAAATACAGCATGGGGAGTGGATTGTAGCCATAACTGTGGCTCAGTCCCTCTGGGGTGGACTCAACCAACTCAGCCAACAAGATTATTTTTTACTCTGTCACATATGCACAGTATACAACACACTGTATATTTACTATACATGCACATGTACACCAAGCATCTGAGACTGTGGCCAGACGCAGCGTAGCTTAGAAAACTGTCTGGCCAAAACCACAAAGCCAGCAGGGGAAGCTGTACAGACACACACACACACACACACACACACACACACACACACACACCTTCGTCCATCTGTCCACTTAGCGGGTCAATCATAACCTCATTCACACAGAGAAAGAGAGAGAGTCGACAGCATCTGTCTCCCCACTGGGACCAAAGACACATTCATGTCCTCACCAAGTGAACTGAGCTGGTCTGAACCAGATTATACTAGACTGGATCATGAGGGTCTAAAACTGATTATACTGAGTTGGTGGATGGAAAGACACATCAAGACTATATTGGGGTCAGTAAGAATAGATGGCAGCCAATTACAATTGACTGAATACTGAATTTACCCCAGTTTTACTGCACTGGTATGAAATTTAGTGAAATTACTGGTAATTGAATTTTAATGGTTTGAAACAGATTTGTATGAGAGGCAGCTCAACGTCTGTCCTTTCTGTTCCAGTTTGTTCCACTTCACTCATTCACACATTTAATCTCAATGCAAAGTGAATATGATTTAGTGAAGACGAGAAGAGCAGTGAGGTGAAGTGAGGTTACAAAAATGTTATTTTGTCCAGACAAATGCTGAAAATATTTCTCAGTTAACAGACCACAAAAAAGAATAACAGCCAACTCTTATAATAATCTGTGGTTTACACTTTATTTACCAAGAACAGCTGCATATCAGGGTTTCCCCAGTGAATTATGAAGGCTAAGCTCCTCGGCCTAAAGGAAAGGATGAGACTCAACTCAGCTCTGGGAAATTTGCCACTTTTTGTGACATTATATTCAAGCTGAAACAACTAGTAGAAAACTGGTAAATTGAAAAAAAAATTGATCATCAATTAATTTTTTCAGTGTTTTGTTGGTTCTAGCTAAAGTATATAAGAGACTAATAATTAATAAGATAAAAAAAATTAAGTCAGCAAATACACAAAATAAATGACCAAAATGTACAAACTGCTGTATTAAAGATGATAGCACTAACTTTAAAAGTTATTCCTGTTTTTAAGTAGTTCAATTCAGACGACTGGGGGCTTCAAGGAGAAGTTTGAGGAGATATATTATTCATACTATCGATGAACGAAAACCAGAATTATATGTGAAGCCACATAATAATAATAAAGCTCAAGGTGAGTGGGTTAAAACTCACCAAACTGGAGGAGGACTAAACGGAGAAAAAAGTTAAAGCCAGCTCAGTCCTGACCTTCAGAAACTAAAGAAGTTCCCTCCAGGGATCGATGGAGGAGCACATCATGATGTGACATTAAACTGGTGTAGTTCATTACACTTTACTGTGCTCTTTCTGGGACAGTGCTGTGAAATACCTCATTCAGATGGCAGGTCAAACACACACACACACACACACACACACACACAGGCAGCTCACATACCACATACAGGGAAGCCTCAGCCCAGACTGGCTCCAAATCTCTCTCTCTCTCTCTCTCTCTCTCTCTCTCTCTCACACACACACACACACACACACACACACACACACACACACACACTCCTGCTGTGGACCACCAGCAGGACACCAGACCGCCCCACCTGTCTACTTACTGACCACCAGCAGCTAATGGATCAGTGTCTGTTGGTGCCAAAACCAAAGGAAACCAATACAAATAAAAGCAATCTTCATCTGCAAGTGTGTGTGTGAGTGTGTGCCTCATGATCCAAACGCCAGTCATAACATTCAATTATGGAAAACAAGAAATCTTTATTCACAACTGACAACAGCAACACACACAAACATCTGCAGGGTTCAGAGCCATCTGTTGTTCCAGGCTGCTCAGTGTATGTGAGAGTGCTGCAAATGCCACATATATTCCTGTTAGACATAAACCATTGTCCTCTCAATGTGTGTGTGTGTGTGTGTGTGGTTTCTGAGAGTATGTGCAGCTTGTGGCTGGGAATGTAGCCTGTCTGCAAACAGGAATGTCAGTCAGCAGAAATTCTTTGCTTTATCATAGTGAGAATACGCAGAACTATACTTACTTACATAATCAAGCTCATTACTGTCTCCACCATATGGGAAAAGATCAAATTATGTAGACAGAGGGAAACATTAAACCATAAGCTGTCTAAAAAATAGATGCACTGTGAAATTGATGGGAGTATTCCTGGAAGGATTTCAACTCTGCAAGGAGCAGAGTGATAATGGATGACATGGACGTGAGGGGTTTTATTTAACAATGGAGAACTGACAGCACAGGCAGCTCGAGCCAACTGTTAGCATCCATACAACAAGAGCTAAATCAAACAAGAATTAAATTTAAGGATAAAAGTGTCTTGATCAGTCCAGTCATGGTCTTACCATTCTGCTGATGTATTCAGTACTAGTATTCTCTTTGATGAATGTAATGGCCGGTGACATATATTCTTGCTGGGCCAGGTTTCACATACTACTGTGTGCCAAGATTATGTCATATCTTTCTGCTCAATGCTAGAGGCAGCACAAAGTGACACTGAACTACAGCACACATCACTCACAGTTAGATGATTCATTCAGCTACCCATTCACCCATTCAGATGGCTGTCATGCACGTTGTGTGATAGCATATAACTGAATTGGGACAGCATTGATATATATTGATAAATCTATTGATTTATTGATTTTTTTATTATGTTCTTGATTAATAATTATATGTCAGACTGTAGTAGAAAAAAACTGATTTCATTTACATATTTTTCCCAGAGCCTAATGTGACATTAAAAAAAAGAAAATGTATCTGATTGAAACTCCAAACCTTAGAAATGTTCCATTCACTATAATATTTGACAGTAGTAAATAAAGGATCAAATATTAGAAGTTAGAACCAGAGTACGTTTGACTGACCTATCAATTAACCAATTACTGTTTCAGCTCTGCCGGCTATAATTGATCAATTACTTATTTGGTCTTTCAAATGGTGAAAGAAAAATGCTATCAATCAATCTCCCAAAGCAATAGTTTTTATTTGCTTATTTTGTGACAGTCCAGAAGACAGATAAGAGGATGAGAGGTTACTGACATATCGAGAAGGCTTGAATTTGTTCAACCTTTGTTGTATATCTCTCTCTGTCCCATCATTCTTTGTCACAATTTACTGTCTTATATATACAGTATATATTCAATAAAACCATATGTGCCCTAAATGAATGTCTGAATGAAAAACATTTAGGTAATAATCAGTGTTGTGCTTGTGCTAGTTACTCAAACATAATAGTTACAGTTACTTCATTCAAAAATAACTCAATTACTTTGTTGATTACTTACACCAAAACGTACTGTTAAAAGTAACTTTTTGGTTCCTCTTTAGGACCCTGGGGAGTGAGAGTTTGCCTTATGGTGTGTTCACTGGAAGTAGGAACGTGGAGCTCAGATCAACTTAACTCCAAAGTTTAGTGCTCCCAGCTCTTCCAGCCTTACAGACATACAACAAAACATGCAGCTACTGTTTACGTCAGTAGCAGATAGCATGAATTCTATGTCGGGTTGGTTAAATTAATCTGATTTTCTGAGTTGGAGATTCGTCTTCACAGTTTAAATCCTGACTTGGAGCTTGGAAATTCCGACACTGGTGTACAACCTGAACACACACATGTGTCGAAAACAAACATTGGGCTCCCAATGCTGCTGCAATAACATTAATCCTCTTTTTTACCTGTGATGTTTGTCTTCTTATGCTGGTAAAGTGGGGGGACAGATCAGTGTCTCTATGAATCTGAAGGGGACATGTCCCCCGTCCATAGAGACATCTGAGAGCATGAATGAAAGCAATCTGAATTCATCCTTCAGGAAATTATTTACCAATTAACAGATAAACACACCATATAGTAATGGTAACTGTGTTTATTTAATTATTAATGTAATAATTAGTAATGCATTAGAGTATTAGTTGGGCGGTGTAGTGCTTAGCACTGTCACCTCACAGCAAGAAGGTACCGGGTTTGATTCCCGGGGCCTTTCTGTGTGGAGTTTGCATGTTCTCCCCGTGTCTGCGTGGGTTCTCTCTGGTACTCCGGCTTCCTCCCACCATCCAAAAACATGCATGGGGATTAGGTTCATTGGCGAATTTAAATTGACCGTAGGTGTGAATGTGAGTGTGAGTGGTTGTCTGTCTCTATGTGTCCTGTGATGAACTGGAGACTTGTCCAGGTTGTACCCTGTCTTTCACCCTAAGACAGCTGGGATAGACTCCAGCCCCCTCACGACCCTATGAGGATAAGCGGTAATGGATGGATGGATGGATGGATAGAGTATTAGTTACTGATAAAAGTAGCAGTGTTACAGAAACGTGTTATTCATAATAATTTCTGTGACGTCACTGCCAAACATTAGTAAGGCATGTATGTAAGCATATGTATTAGTTGTAGTAGTGTTGGTATTGTCTTGAACATTAGATTCAATGTCTTGTGCCCTGAATTGAATTTTGTATCTGGATGGTTTTCAACCCTACCAATAATACAAATCTGGGGGAAGACAACTACTTTTAGCTTTTGGCATGAAAACAGGCAATCTGGAAGCCATTAAACATGAGCAGGAATTCCGCTTACAGTATTAGCTATTGTCAACAAAATAATTGTGCTGGCCTTGAAAGAGAGCCCACAACAGCTGGGTGCTACTGTGTGTGTGTATGCATGCACACAAGGACATGAATGACTTATCTGGGACAGGGACATCACAGGGAACAACAGCAACAGAAATTCAATTTTCTGGTTGCGATAGAAGAGGGAGCAAGAGCGTGACTGAATAGGTGTGACTGCAGAGGTTTTCCTTTAATACAGCCAAGATCATACAATGCACGAAGAAGAGGCCGCCAGCAAAAGCCTTCCTGCTGACATTGTTTTATGTCTTGAAAAGTGTGTGAGAATGTGTGTGTCTAAAGCTGCAGCAGCTGAATTCAAGAGATATAAAGGAGCATCGTTGTGTCACTCAAAACCAGAGGGAGAGAGAAGGAGAATACAGAGAACAAAGAGGAAATATAACAATGGGCTAACCCCACAACTAGAGAGTAACATTAGTCATTTGAGGATTGGAGCTGCTACTGTACAGTGTTTACTGTTTTATAGCGTACAAGCTGTAGGGTTTATATTTATTTGGCTTTCTCTTAACACTCATCTTAAAGTGTACCTTAACTCAGAAGGCATCAGCTCTGTTGGATTGCTCTAAATCTGACCACACCCCCAGCCAGTGATCAGGTCACATCAGGTGCTGTCCATCGTCAGCTGTCAAAGGCAAAACAAACAGCTGTTGTAGCGTCACTGTTTGGGATGCAGCCACAAATGCCACAGGTAGGACGAAGAGCATAAGAGACCAGAGCCTTTCCCATCACAGCCTTGGATTAAACATAAGGATATTCTACAATTGGATGAAGTAAAAAATAAATTAAAGCCATAGTCTGTCATATTCGAGAGCTAGCAAGATTTGAAAATAGCAACTCCCTTCAGCCTCCTCTAAGCTCCTCCCCCTCCCATCAGTGCTCTGTCCAAAGCCACGCCCCCTCAAACTTGAACAGTAGCATTCAGCAGGGAGAGGAGAGCCATTATGCTACATCACTACAGTTGTAAAATGTCCCGTTCAAAGCCAATATATACTATATTGCCAAAAGTATTCGCTCACCCATCCAAATAATCAGAATCAGGTGTTCCAATCACTTCCATGGCCACAGGTGTATAAAATCAAGCACCTAGGCATGCAGAGTGCTTTTACAAACATTAGTGAAAGAATGGGTCGCTCTCAGGAGCTCAGTGAATTCCAGCGTGGAACTGTGATAGGATGCCACCTGTGCAACAAATCCAGTTGTGAAATTTCCTCACTCCTAAATATTCCACAGTCAACTGTCAGCTGTATTATAAGAACGTAGAAGTGTTTGGGAACGACATCAACTCAGCCACAAAGTGGTAGACCACGTAAACTGATGGAGCGGGGTCAGTGGATGCTGAGGTGCATAGTGCAAAGAGGTCGGCGACATTCTGCAGTCAATCACTACAGACCTCCAAACTTCATGTGACCTTCAGATTAGCTCAAGAACAGTGCACAAAGAGCTTCATGGAATGGGTTTCCATGGCCGAGCAGCTGCATCCAAGCCATACATCACCAAGTGCAATGCAAAGCATCGGATGCAGTGGTGTAAAGCACGCCACCACTGGACTCTAGAGCAGTGGAGACACCTTCTCTGGTGATGAATCACGCTTCTCCATCTGGCAATCTGATGGACGAGTTTGGGTTTGGCGGTTGCCAGGGGAACGATACTTGTCGGACTGCATTGTGCCAAGTGTAAAGTTTGGTGGAGGAGGGATTATGGTGTGGGGGTGTTTTTCAGGAGCTGGGCTTGCCCCTTAGTTCCAGTGAAAGGAACTCTGAATGCTTCAGCATTCCAAGGTATTTTGGACAATTCCATGCTCCCAACTTTGTGGGAACAGTTTGGAGCTGGCCCCTTCCTCTTCCAACATGACTGTGCACCAGTGCACAAAGCAAGGTCCATAAAGACATGGATGACAGAGTCTTGTGTGGATGAACTTGACTGGGATGAATTCGAGCAGAGACTGAGAGCCAGGCCTTCTCGTCCAACATCAGTGTGTGACCTCACAAATACACTTCTGGAAGAATGGTCAAAAATTCCCATAAACACACTCCTAAACCTTGTGGACAGCCTTCCCAGAAGAGTTGAAGCTGTTATAGCTGCAAAGGGTGGACTGACGTCATATTGAACCCTATGGATTAGGAATATGATGACTCACCTGATTCTGATTACTTGGATGGGTGAGAGACATAGATAGAGAGCATATTTTATACATATATATATATATATATATATATATATATATATATATATATATATATATAATACATATAGACGTGTATAAATAGTGTATATACATGTGTGTATATATATATATATATATATATATATATATATATATATATATAACATGTTTGTTTTCTGCCTAGTTTGTGCGGCTACGACCATTTTCACAAACACAATTTCATTCTTTTACAGGAGCTTGCAGCATCACCCAGGTTACGGTTTCAAAGCAAACCCATTACAGGCAATGGGTTTATTTTTTATTTACTGTATGGAAATGCAGAGGAAACAAAGGACTCTGGTAGGAAGCTGTGACACTGGAGGGGCCTGGTACTGATGAGGACACCTTTGGTATCATCGTGGCTACAGGTAGGCAGTGTGAGAAAAGCAGGGATGCATTGTGTGTGTGTGTGTGTGTGTGTGTGCTCTCCCACCACGATGTACGGACAGTTAATGGAGAGTGGAGAGCAGCTTCTCTTGAGAGGAAACTTGTCCGGGAAGTGTATTGTTACAAGCTGAAATACAGAGCAGAGCAAACGTGCTGCCAAGGATAAAGTATGTCTGTTTTTGTCCACAGTTCTGTGATTTCCATAAGCAATGATTTCATTTGGCATCACAACAACCTACATAATAACCACATGCAACAACACTGTAGTAAAATAAATAAAATCAACACAAAACGTAGATCTGCCTGCATGATTGATTTCGATGAAGTGATGATTTATCTAAATGTGTTATTGTGTCAGCGTCTGCTGATATGTTTGCATGGTTGCAGAAAATGACAATTCCTGTAACGCTCATGAGTTGTAATCAATAATAATAATTGATTTCATCAAGACATTAATGCACTATGTCCAGATGTCCAGTCTGTAGGTAAATCTCTACTACAATGCATTCAGGGCTTCAGTCATTACTCTTGTCAGACGTGTTGGGAAGGAACAAATACACAGAGCTGTTGCCCAAATATTCTGATGGAGGTGGATGAAAATAAAGTAACTGTGTGACTCCAGGCGTCCTGATGGTGACTTAAAAAAACGAGCTATAACCAACCAGTTTGATCTGCTCAAGAACACAGACACCTGTGTGATGTTGCGTTTTTACAGCAGCCTTGGTGCTGCAAGATTCGATCAAATGACCCACATAAACACGTACCTGCTGCCTTTAGCGGAAGGAAAGCCTTCAAGCTGACAATCGCTGGAAATAATCAAACCTTGCTCTTAACTCTGTCTTTCTTGCAACATTGCCATCAAAAAACTGATAAAACTGCATTCCTTCTGTGCATTGTTTCCACTGGTTGCTTCCACTGCGTGAGTTGCCAAAATATTGGCAAAAAGAAAGCACAGCTGATGCCATGTGACCATTTTTTTCAGTTTGTCAGCCTAAAAATACAAACAAAATACAAATATACAAATAAAAATAATTTATATAATCAATCAATTATACTAAATTAATACATTTCTTTATTATTTTCATTTTCAGTATTATTAAAAACTCAAAACACACTTGATTTTAACTTCTAAGGATCTGTTTATATTACCTATAATTAAATATCATTTTATCAACGGTGTGTCTTTCCTGTCATGGAGAAGAAGCACAGTGGAGCGGAACAGAACTGGGATACTGGGAACACTGGGGCAAAAGAGAAAAGGGAGGCATGGAGGAGGGTGAAACAGAGAGGTGGAGTGTGTTGATGAAGAGAGAAATGGGGTTAATGTATGAAAGAATGTGTTTTCAGAGAGGGAAAGGGGAAAGCCATGGCTGCAGGGTCTAGCACTGTCCCAGTTTTGCTACTGTGCCAGTATCTCCTGTGGCTCTCCAGAACATTTCCACCCAGTTGATTAATGCTGCCATCACAACCAAGCCAAGCTCTTTGAAGAGAGAAGAAAAAAGGGTTATGATGATCCACATACAATTTCTGTTCAACACTGCACTCAGTTTTAGCCTAGTTTTAGTCATGATTGCTGGAGAACAAACAGTTCTGGGACGTGATGGCATAATGGTGGAACTAGGACATGACAGCACACTGCTGCTCATGTTGGTCTGTGATTAATTCAGTTTATTGTTGGACAAAGGCATTACATTTTGTGTCAGCACTTCCAGTAGGTGAAAAGTTTTCTCGTAGGAACAGTATCAATTTTCAGAGAAGACTTCCTCACAAAAACATACTCAAAAGGTCTTTTTGTCTGGGATGGGAAAGTTTTGTGTGTGTCAGAATGATAAGGCAGATAACATATTAAGCTTCGACAGCTTTAACAAGAGCCAGTGTGAATGCATCTACACAATCAATACAAAACATAATGGTCTGGCTCATTCTTAAAAAAAGCTGTGAAAGACACTCTTTCTGCATCTTATTACAAGGCTGCAATTTGGAATAAGAAATCATCATTTAAAATGTCAGATTAATTTAAGTTAAGTAAGAAGGCACTTAAGTGGCTCTGTAAGAGGAGCAATTAAATTTAAACTTTCAACTTGCATCTTTATTTCAGAATTGATTGGGAGTCAACTCTGCTTGGATATACGCAAAAGACAGCAGGAACTTCCACTATGATAGTGTCATACTGATACTATCTGAACTGTTTTTTACATTAACACGCACACAATTCTGATTGAATCTTTAATTTCTCTAAAAGCTGCACTAACAAACTACAAGACTGTGTTAAACCACATGGCAAACATGCACAGGCAGAGGGGGGGAAACAAATCATGTCTATCATGAAAGAGAAGAGAGAAGAGAGAAACAACAACAGTGAGAACACATGAGTTATAACTGTGACGGTCACAAAGAGGAAATACATGTATCTAATGCCAGTTATGACATAAATGTCTAATATTGTCAGTTTAAAAGATGATGAAGACTGTAGATTTTTTTGCAAATAATTCTTTGCCATAGGTGCATTAAAAAACAACTTTAAAAGGGTTCCTATATCATCAACTTAAAAATAGACAACGGCAAGTTTTCAACAAAAGGCTGATAATGGGCATACTATGAGGTCTCCGGATTACATCGATAAGCAGCTTGTGCCAGACAACAGCATGATGACCAATGGTGTTTTAATAGAGCTGGCAGGACTGGGCAAAGGAAGCGCAAGATGAGTCTGGATCATGGCCAGCTGTCTGAGGACTGGAGAGGAGAATGAATGGAGAGCTGAGTGGAGAAGTGGCTGCAATCATTTCATACAAGTCTGTCTCCAAGAGGACAAACATCACTCAGAGACAGAGATGAGAGTAATGAACGAGAGGCAGCAGAGAAGGGAGAAAATGAAACATGTAAGAGACAGTGACAGTGAGGCCCAGTGGCAGAGCAGGACACTGAGGGCTGAAGTCTTTGTGCAAGTTCAATATCAAGACACATCTTAATTATCAATTTGTATATTTTATAGATGTTATAATGTAATTTTCTATTTTAAACTAATATCAGACTTTGTATTTTCTGTTAATGGGGCCTTGTAATGTCTTCAGTGGCACCTTCACCTTTCCCTCTCAGGACCATTAAAGTCCTCTTCATTCATTCATCCTGAAAAGATCAGCAGACCATCACAGGGCCGACACTGAACCAGAGAGATCCAGAAAGAACCAAGAGAGAACCAAGCGAGAATCAGACAGAACCAAGTGAGAACCAAAGAGAACCAGAGAGAATCCAGGCTACCACAGGAAAGACGTGCAGACTCCACACAAGAGGAAAACCTGTGTTACCTGTTTAGATAAATCAACAAACACTCCAGTATACAGTGGTGCAGTAGCGCTCCATCTGATTGGATTATATGGATTTTATATATATATATATATACACACACGTATATGTGTATATATATATATACATATATATATATATATATATATATATATATATATATATATATATATATATATATATATATATATATATACATATATACACGTATATATATATATTGTGTGGCCCTGATGAAATGGTTCGTGTCATTTAAAATAATATGCACCTTGTCTAAAACAGAATTAAAATATCACAAAAGTAATGAAGCAAATTTGGGAGTGTGCTGGTCTCCACAGACCTGTGGATGAAAGAGCCAAAACTATTTCTATAACTGTTTCCTTTTGCTACCATTAGCAGTAGTCACTGTGTATTGTGCTGGCACATGTGACTCCCACACATAACATAGCTAGGAAATGTTATCAGCAGGTGGCTGTGATAAGCACCTCACAATAAAGCCAACAAAACATGCTCTCACCTCAAACTGAGCTCCTTTTCAGGGTTTCCCATTGAGAAGCTCACACATACGGGTCCATGTTTACAGGCTCCCTCAGGAAACAAGTGGCAATTTGTCTCTGAACGTGAATAGCACTGAAATTCTTATAAAATGACAACAACAAAAAAAGGTTGTTGCTGAGACAACAGGAGTGAATACGGTCTTCAAAAAAAAAAGTTAGATATTGGGCCTCTGCCTTTTGGCTTCTTCTGAATATTGTTGTTTTACTTCTGACATGGTTCTTGTGGTTCAGATTTTCAAGATTACAGTTCAAATACTGTAATATGCGATATCTGATTGCTAGAGCTGTCATGATTAGGAATTTCTGGAGACGGTTATTTGTCAGACAAATAATTGCGACTGACGAATATATTGTCCATTTTTTTCCTTCTTTATATTTTCCATCATCGTATAATGAGATTTAATAATACACATTCTGCAGTCTTGGAGACTGCTTATCACACGTGTGCAGCATTTCTTTAAACGCTGGTTTTTCTACCGTACTGAACGGCTGCATTTCGATGAACCGCATCACACTGTCTGTTAGCGTACGCCATGTTAAACTGTCCTCTTTATACTTGGAGTGTCGTCCAAAAGATTCGCCAAGAGCCAGGTGACGGGATGCACCAGCTGCTGCTGGACCGGCTGCTGAATGTGCTGGTGTGGTCTTGCCGAGTTCAGCGTATTGCTGTGGATGGTGGGTCTGGAGATGTTGTTTCAGATTTGTTGTTTTTGCACTTTTTTATGGCAAGGTTTACATATCAATTCCTCCACATAACTGGGCTCTCCTTTATCGTTCGGCTTAAATCTGAAATGCACCCACTGTGGTGCCGTGGCACGTGGCTTTGGAACCAGAACCTCCTCATCCTCCATCCTAACCTCGCTGCACATCTGACCAAGACGAAAGGTAAACAACACAGTGTGGCGGCGGCGCAGCTAATTCAGGGTTATTCTATGCAACTTTGTGGATAAAATAAATAATTGACAGTGATCGCGAATATGAAAAATAATTGCAATTAGCGAATATTGCAATAATCATGACTCCCCTACTGATTGCAATAAGGATAAACAAAGAAGAACATCACCACGGACAGTGGCAGCCTTTGCTAGCCTTTACTTGAGACACATGAGGTCATGATTCACAGTGACTTTACAGCTAATGGACGTTGGCAGGCACGACGTAGAGCGTTAACTTTGTACGAGTGAACAGAATTTACTGTTTTATGTGGAATACAGGACGTAAGGGTACCTTCACTACTACAATCACAAACACAAGCATTCTGCTAAACCCCTACTGCTTACTTCATGGAGACAGTAGATTTATGTAACAGTGATGTACATTTGGCCAGACCGGTCTGTGCATGTTGCCACGGCAACGTGTTTCTGTTGATATGTCTCATCAGCTTCTCTTTCATTTTTTCCTCTCTACTTCTCTTTCTCAGCTTCGTTAAGTGACACATACAGTAATAACAAGACTAAGCAGATCAGACATTATAGTGGCTGCATAATATCAAGTACCTGAGAGGACGGCAGCCAGCTTAGTGCCTCTGAAGAGTGAAAAGCTTTTCACACTGAAAAGAGCAAAGGGGTGACTGGCCCAGTGTTTCCATTGTTCCCAGTCTAAACAGAACACAGCTGGACGGAGGGTGGTATTTGACCTCACTTCGCACTGCTTACATAATCCTTGTCCTGGAGGGAGAAAACTACCAGATCCCTCTTACACACACACACACACACACACACGCGCACACACACACACACACACACACACACAGCACAAAAATGCACTATATAACTGCCTCCAGGCTTTTGCATTTTCCTTCCAGCTTCTCCTGCACACTCTTCTGACTTACTACCATGACCTACTAGACACACACACACACACACACACACACACACACACACACACACACACACACACACACACACACAGACCCACCCAGACACACACCAACCTCTAAAACCTCAAGCCCAGCACTATAGAGATTGAGAAATTCCGCTTAAAAACATACAGCAGCCAAACAACACACACATGCACATGGTGATTTATATGCATACTGTTTACTATAAACAAAAAACACATTCATCACACATTCAAAACACTATACCAATATGCATATGCCAATTCAAATATGCATACATAGCATTTATGCTATGTATATACACACACACACACACACACACAGAGCCAGGAGGGGATGTTTGGACACAGACGTCAGAGTGGAAAGCTGATCACAGTTGTACTGCAGCCATGAACACTGCAGATCACAGTGTGTCCCGAAATAACCTGAAATGTTCTTATCTGACCCCCAAAAATTCCTGCTGCACACTTTTCAGAGGAATATCACATTTATCCTCAGTGGAAAAAAAACGCTATAACTATAATTCCACAACAATATCCCTGTAGTCATATTTCATTATGATGTTATGTTATGTCTTTGGTACCCTTTCCTATACTCACATATGTGTATATGTGCATCTGAAGTTGCTGAAAAGTACAATTAACATATTTCAGAGAGTAGATTATTACAGAAAACCCCCTTTGGGAGGGATTGAACTGGCTCAGTTCATTCAGCCCTGGTAAGCACAGACGAAGGGAAGAGATCCATAAACACTGCTGGTGATGAAATGAAGTTGAGAGCTGTGAGAAGGAACAGCAGGTCGCTGAACAGGAAGACCTGTTTCTGCTGCCATGTTTCCAAATTCTCTTCAGATGTGTGTGTATCTGTGTGTGTGTGTGTGTGTGTGTGTGTGTGTATATATACACTGATCTCTCCTCTCCATTCTAGCCAAGACTCTGTTTCCTGCCAAGTCTAAAGTGGGTGGTGGGTGCATTTCAACATCTCTCCATTAGAGAGAAAGATGAGGCAGGGTAGGTGGAGGTGGAGGATTGAGCAGGCATTTCAGCAACAAGACAGGGAGGAACTGGAACGTATTACCAAACAGGCGTACACACACACACACACACACACCTGCACTGCCTGACACCTGGAGAAACCACAGTGTGTTTCCAGCGATCTCTTCCCCCAAGAGAACCGTTCCACTTCTTCCAGCACATCACCAGTGGAACCTCGTCTTTTATTACCACAGACACACACATTACATCACATGCTGCCGGAGGAGTCAGTAGACTCTCAACAGCACAGTGAAACTACCTTGAGTCACAAACTATGACTCGTAACATTTCCTCTGCATCGTGGAGGACTGTCTAAGGCTTCTTTGGGTAACACTGAACCAGAGTCTGAGATGGCAGCAGAAGATAACTCACCTGGTTTGGCCTGGATGATTTCACTGGCCACAAAACACAAAATGTGATGCAATGCAGAAGCTGTGACTTTTGCGTCAGGAAGTAGGGCTGGGCAATATATTTATTTATTTATATATTATTTAGTTATTTATATATTTATATAATTTTTTGAATTTAATTAGAGAGAGAGAGAGAGAGAGAGCCTCCTTCATATAAGCACCAGTCACCAGTCACCCCTCACTAAGTCACTCACAAACATCATTGCATCTTAATGCTGTCCTGTTCCAGCCATCAGACTTTAGACCCAGGAGGTGTGTATGTTTGGGGGTCATTATTGGGAAAAAGGTGGACTTCAGCTATGTCATATTTTATTGACACAAAAATGCAAAAATGGGGAATAATCCCATCAAAAAGTGATAGCCCATAAAAAACAGGTTTGCTCATATGTAGGCCTACAAACACATGATTTAATAAATATACTGTAACGTATACCAACATAAAGAGCGTGGCCTGGGTCGCAGTGACTGTCTGTTAATGTCGTCTGATGTGGTTCAGTCTCTGGGAGACAGCCCTGATGCTGAAATAAATGAAGAACGCTGCTTTAAGCTTCCACAGAACCTAAAAGAACGTCTGCTTTGACCTGCAGGAGCTCAGGGAAGTAGTGGCACTGCATTACTGAAGTTAATGAGACAAATTGATTTTCATTTGTAAACACTGTCCGAAACAATTATTTGAATTAATCCACAAAATCAATTTATCACCCTGCTCAACCAGGAAGTGGCATCTGAACCCACGTTGGATTCTAGATGGTGTACAGAAGTTGTTGCTTTACACAACTATTCAGACATTTTAATTGGTAACACTATTGACTAATCTGCATCGAGACAAAATCCTTCCACAGGATAATAGACACACCATCATATGCATAACATCTGAGTAAAATAAAGCTTTCACCACATAAATTCACAACTCAAAACAAACACAAAAGATATGTAATGTAATGTAATAAGATATGTAATTTAAATGTCTGAAATAAATAACATATCTACATGTTGTCACTGCTCATGATGCCATGGTTCAATTTCAATCTTAATATTTTTTGGTCTCTGATGTATTGGCTTGACCAGTGGCCAGTGACATCTCACCCTCATCTCCATAGTAACAATAGGGCAGGAGTGAGGGGGTTGACCCTTAACCTAATGTGTGTGTGTGTGTGTGTGTGTGTGTGTGTGTGTGTGTGTGCCCGTGTGTTTGTGCAACTGGGGGATGGGATTGATGGGATTCCACCCATACACCCGTGGGAATGGCAGTCAAGCTCCAAAGCTTGTTTAGGCTTTAAAAGCCATTACACATCAACCCCCAAACCTTACACTGTGCTGTAAGCTGCCCTCGACATCCATCCTGCCTCCACCTATCAATCCATCATCTGATACACCTCCGTCCATCTCCATATCTATGTGAGCAGGATGATGGCAGGGCCACTGATGAGACGAATGGGAAATCACCCAGATCCAGGGACACACATATAAGAAACAATGAGATAAAGTACACACTAGCTGGTCAGGTGACTTTGAGTTGGAGGGATTGATCTCCATCTATCACTCACTCATGGCCATGCTGCATCATCACATTACACTATTATATTCCCAATACACAGCCAAAGCTCTCTTAACATTTGGCCTAGCTGTTCCTGTTCTCCTCTGTTTACCAGGATGCAAATAAATGAAGGCATACTATATGTTTGCATACACAAATGCATGCACACACGTCGCACAAAACAGCATAGTTCCTAAGAAATCCCAGGAGATGCAGCACATTGTAGTCCAGTTTTAACTACTCTTTAAATGGCAATGCGTGCATGTGTGAGTGTGTGTAGGAAAGCTTCATTATGAAGAAGCACTGAAATGAGTTGAGTTCTCTTCAAACAAACATCAGAGAAATAGTGAGAAGATGAGACAGAATGAGTAAAGAACAACAGAGGAAAAGATTCACATACATTTAACAATTTAACAAAAGGTTGAGAGAGAGATTTCACACAAACACATCCATGGGAAGAGAGATATTTTCTGACACACACACACACACACACACACACACACACAGTGTTCAGTATTTATGAAGTGAGGGGGTAATGTGGAGGTAATGACTGAGAGCTTGTTGTTTACTGCCACAGATCAGAGGTTTATAACACCAGTGAATGTGAATGAATGTATGGCTATGTGTCTGTGTGAGAAGAAACAAAGAAAAAACTGGGGTTTATCATATATTACTGTGTGTGTGTGTGTGTGTGTGTGTGTTTATATATATATATATATAAAAGAGATATTAAGAGTACAGTAACTATGAATGGAGCTGCTCTCTAAGCATGAGAGAGAAAACAAGTGTGTGCTTTTTATTTCTATGTTTGTGAGGACCAGTTTAGATCTTCAGGTCGTTACAATGCAACACAAAAGACTCAGGTTCAAAGGAGCATTACAGGGACTGGAAACATACTATTTCCTCTGTGGGACCCCACTTAATGCTCACACACTCACGGGGGAATGACAGGGCAAAGCGACTCACTCCAGAGATGAAAGCGGGTGGTGTCAATTGCCACTGTACGTTGCCGTGGTGACCTCAGGTGTCACCACAGCAACTCTAGGTAAATACAGGTATAGGAGAAGATCAAGGGTTGGGATCATTATAACACACTGCTTTGATGGGAGCTGGACAGGTGGATGGGAATGGAAACAGTGCCCGCAATAGAACTGTGTTATGATGAATGTGTTGCAGTTTGGTTGATTAATGATTTGAGTATTGATTAGTATTAGAGTGGGTGTCAAACAAGAAATGATTTTGATGAGACATTTTGACTGTCAGAGCTCTACAGTCCCATCATGATAGATAGATAGATAGATACTTCATTCATCTCACAGAGAAATTCACACACATCATGAAGGTCTATATCTGATGAGAACAAGGAAATCAAATTACATTCACATTTAGTACTTTCAGCACAGAAAAAATAATCCCTTTTCAGACACTTTTAAAAACCTACAGTGTCCTTGAGTGATGGTTAAACAGATAAAAAGATCGGCTTTATGAATACCAAGCAGGAACCTGGTTTGTCACGAATGTATAAAAGAGAAGCCACATACATCCACACACCTCTCTCTCCTAGAGAACAAACCTTGCAAACTGACGAGGCCAACCAGCAGAGACCAATAAAGTAAAGAGTCATTCACCAGTGGTGCTGATAGGCATGGCTCTAATAACATGTTGAACACCTGTGCATTGCACTGTGATTTTTAACTTTTCTGACAAGTGATCAAGTCAATGCAAAAGGCTGATGCTGTACTGGTCAAAACCAGACCACGCTGGTGTGAACTATGTCTATAAACACATGAGCCAGACCAACATGACTTCCTTGGAAACCCTAATATAATCAGTCACCAGCTACATTAGATATTGTATGAGCAATTGTGATGCTACTCTACACCTGGTGAACATCTGGAAACACTGACACTGTCAGGAAATGTCAGATTCATACTCCTGTACTGTGACAGTACAGTACATTTTTTCCTGCTCATACACCATGAGTCCGACTGAGGATGGATGAAAAACATAAGTGATAAGCAGTATTTTATAATCAGAATGATAACTGATAGTGTTCTGAAAAGCTGTAACCATCTGAGTGACTCACTAAAGTGAGACTGGTTCCTGATCAACACCTTGTCCTTATCGGAAAAACAAAGCAGTATTCCAGTCCCATTATTATTCAGTTTACATAACACTGTTATATTGTTAGAACACCTCTTTGGTTTGCATACTGCATGTGTCTTCAGGGGGTGATATTTCTCTTTTTGGGTGAAAAAGCAAATGAAAAAAAAAAAAACTGGCATGTGATAAAAGTGATTTAGCACTTGAATGCTTATGCCCGACCTACAGCACAGTTTTTATCACAGTTTTTATTTATTTATTAAACTAGAATTAAAATTAAAAAAAATAGAAAAATAGAACTTGTCTGAGATTGTCCTGAGAAGTCAACACAGTTCCCAGCTCTGATGGAGTCTTACTGGCCAAAGCAGAAAGTCTGCAACAAAGGCTCAAGGATTGCAAACAGCAAGGGAAAAAGCTGACTCAGTATGTCTGCCTGTCCTTCTATTTCCATAGCAACACGTTCATTCTCATCTACAACCCTTAATACCTGACGTAGAGTGTTCTGTTTGACCTGTGTGACTCCTGTAATAATGTGTGTGTGTGGCGCCACTGCATCAGTGTGTCACTCAAAGTCACATTTAACTCCTTTTGCAAGACCCCTGCTCTTTGTGTGCAAGGGGATGCATTTCCAAACATGCACACACACACACACACACACACACACACGCACACACACACACACACACACACACACACACACACGCACGCACGCACACACACAAACACACACGCGCGCGCACACACACACACACACACACTCAACCCACTGTTAGAGGAGATTAATTCACATTTTCATCACCAAGCCTGGGTCCCGAGGGAGCCTCGAGGAGACTTGGGCAAAGTGACTGCAGGGGATTGCAGAGGGTAATGGGTTATAGGTGTGTGTGTGTGTGTGTGTGAGAGAGAGAGAGAGAGAAAGAGAGAGAGAGAGAGAGAGAGCATGTGTTAACAGTGGCACTAAGGTCCACAGTGAAGTGCTCTCCCCATGGGCTCCTAAAACAAACATAGACTGGCCACCACTAAAATATGCAGAGTGTGCACTGTGTAGCCTATATTATTTTAGTGTGCATGTGCTCATGTGTGTAATGTATCGCTCTTTCAGATACATACCTTCTGAAATGTATTTTTTTTGGAGGACTGTCTGACTGATGACACTGTAAATGTAATCCCTTTAAAATTACTGGTCAAATCAAGACATTCTGTAAGTTCTATGAAGTTATGACACTGAAATTAATAAAGCTTATCTTATATTATTTGTCTTAAAACAAAAAAAATGTCTTTTATTACGGCAAGTCAGTTGTGTACGTGTGCCCTTAGTCTTCATGTGCCATGTGTGCTCTGCAGGGACTGGTAAAGTTCATTGAGTGAACTGAACTGCAGTGTTAAGTGTTAGTGGAAATGTCACTGAGGGTTTGGATTGCTGCTCATCGCCATGAATGAGTGACTGCTCACTGCTGCTGCACTTCATCACCCCAAAGCGCTCGGCTGCTTCAGTCAATGGCTAGGCGGCCTGATAAGTATCGTTGTGCTGAGTATGGGTGTGTGAAAGCTGTCGGCAACTTTCCATAGATGAACACTAAACTCAGAGAAAAAGATATTGGGGGTAAACAGGAACACGACCACCTTCGTGCACTCCACCCCCACTGCATTTATGAGCAAGCAGCACACAACACAAGCTCACCTTAGACAAATACGATACATCCATCTTGACAAGTTGCAACATAGCGTATTGTTTCTGGGAATCTTTCTTTGAACAAAAAATAAGTAAGGAAAGCTGGCAGTGAGGTGACATCATGCTTATTGTTTCTTCTTCTGTATTGAATATTAGCTGATTTCTGTTTGACATTTAGTTCATCTGTCTGCTTACCTGTCTACAATGTGTGCATTATGCAACACCAGCTTGACATTACATAGATTAATAAGCAAAAGTTGTGACTTGCAGGCAGCTGTAGATTTTGCAACTCATAATACCAACACTTCTAAAAGAAACTGCAATAAAACTAGGTCTTTCTTTCTCACCACAGCCTGACAGGTTTTCAAGATTTCTATGTAAGATCTATTCCTATTGGAGGCAATGAGACAGCCAATGTTTCATGCAGCACAATGCTGATGCCATCACATTTTCAGTCTAATTGCCACGTTATAGCTACATTCTTCAACACCTCTCACTTTACAGCCATGAGACAATGCATGGGACCACTGCATAGCAGGAAAACAAGGCTGTCTGTCCTTTCCTCTGCTCATGAAACCTCACACTGCTGCAGCCTGTGGGCAACAGGGCTTCACCAGGATGATGGCGACAGCAGTATCACAGACAGGTGACCCCCCAGTCTGCCTCTCTTCCTCACCCAGATTAGTTATTATACCTCAGTATATCCCAGGAAAGACACCCTCATTACACTGAAGTTGTGTCACATCAGGGAACATCACAGACTCAAGAGGTGATCAGCAAAACCACCCAAAGACAACAATATACCAGTCAGTAGATGAGACACTTCTGTCCCATAATTAGGTCTCAGCTACCAAGTTTGTTCATGATCGTAGTTCTGAAACAATCTATGCTGCAATCAGCCCCACTGTGACTATGCAGAGCATATCTATACACTAGCATCTGTACATCCACTCAGCTGCAGGCAGCATGCTCATCATAAACAATGGAGAATTCATCTGAACATTAGTCCCCAAAATCATTTTCTACCAAACTGTGCTGCTATACAGGCTACTGGCCAGTGGAAGCGAGCTTAAAGTTGTTGTTGTGGTTTGTTTATGCACAACTGAAAATGGACTAATAGCAATATTTAAGTCGTGTTTTTGGAAGTGTGTTTTTGGAAATCCACTGTGTTAGTTTGTAGTGTTTAGTGTTCTTCAGAGAGACATACTGGCACATATATATGGTGGGAAAGTGACCAACCTTCACAGGAGAGCTCCGGATGGCTACAGGCAGCTCTCTGGTCGCACTGCCCGGGGGAGAAGCGGATATCCCGGCTGCGTACCCCTGCAGCGAGCCCCCGGCCAGGGACTGCCTGCCGCCCGCTCCAACTCCTCCTCCGCTCCCACGCTGGGGCCGCTGCTTAATACCGTCCAGGAGGCGAACCAGAAGGATGTTAGCCGGCAGGTCGTCCACCCCGCAGTCCACCAGGATGCGGCACTCCGGGCAGCGCAGCTCGTTCCGGGAGCTGACTATGTTTTCCAGGCAGCGGCGGCAGAAGGTGTGCTGGCACGGCAGCACCTTGGCCGTGGTGTCCAGGCGCTCCAGGCACACCGAGCACTCCAGTAGATCCAGCAGAGACGAAGACTCGTCCATGTCGGCGGAGAGGGTGAGCATCTGGGCTTCAGGGTCCGTGGGGGCGCCGCGGCGACTGGTTCGTGTACCGGAAAAAAGAACCGAGGGTACAGAACATTCTGGGAGGAGGACCGGCGGGGAGCAGCCAGCGGACAGCCCGCAGCGAACAGCTATCTCTGGGTAGTGGATGTTCTCCTCCTCTCCTCTGCTCCGGTCCTCTCTCTCCCGCAACGTGTTTCTCTCTCTCTCTCTTTCTCTCTCTCTCTCTCTTTCTCTCTTTCTCTCTCTCTCTCTAGCAGCTGTGCAGAAAGCGGTGAGATCACGCTCTCATCAACATCATCATCCGCGCGCAGATCAGAATTGCGGCGCGCGCTCACGCACCAGCGACAGATTGAGAGAGAGCGAGAGAGAGAGAGAGGCAGGTCCTTCCAGGTGTTTCTCTCCTCACCTTCACACTGACAGCTTGATTTCTCACGAGCTCACAGACACATGATGCTAGTCCAAGAATAACCAGTGATACATTTAATACACTGAGCTATTTTCAACAGAAGATGCCCTTTTTACGAAATGTGATCCAAATTTTGCTTAACATCACACTGAGTCTGTTTTCAAACTTTAACGGACTTGGAATTTAGAGTTTTCATTTTTTTATTTACTTGTCCTGTCTTACTTATTTTGTCTATTTTGTCTTTCGTCCACAGAATCCATGTACACTGTATGTGTGACAGACAGGCATCCTGTTCATTACCTCAGTCCTACATCCAGTTGAATAGCAGAGCTTTGAAAGAAAAAAGGTTTCTAGCGACACCTGGTGGAGATCAGGGGATGTGTTGTTTTTCAAAAAAAAACTATAATTTCAAAATCTATAATTCCCCATTACATGTTATAACTACTAGGCTACAACATCATCATTCCTAGAATGATAACCACCACCAACACCATAATGTATTTTTGATGACAGACTGTGTTCAACTGGTGGGGCTGTTAGATATTCTAAGGTAAAACCCCATGTGCTGTATGATGGGCACAACACTGTGTGTGTGTGTGTGTGTTGTTACTCAGCCGTGACTGCAGGCGTGCTTTGCCTGTCCACCTGTTCAGACCTGCTCTGCTCTCACATTCAGCCCTGAAGGGATGGGGAGTGATTGAGCCAAATATGTGTGTGTGTGTGTGTGTGTGTGTGTGTGTGTGTGTGTTGGTGTGGGTTTATCCTTATGTGTGTTAGTGTGTGTGTGTGACACAGCGACGCCTTCCTGGGTGTGGGGTGGGCCCATTATTTACCACCCACGATGAAAATCAGAAGGTGGATGGCTTAAACATACAATGAGAAAGAGAAGAGTAAGAGTGTGTGTGTGTGTGTGTGTGTGTGTGTGTGTGTGTGTGTTACACTGATTAGTCAGATACTGACTAATGAAGATAACTGTTGTTTGCTGTATGTCATTTCACAACAAAACCGCCTAAGTCAGAGTTTGGTAAATGTCTTTCTGCTAATGACAATAAGGTGTTGTATTAGCACATCTGTACAGACTGAATGGTGGCACTGACAGTGACAGCTGAAATGCATTCAACATGATGAAATCTAGCCAAAAAACTGACTAAATTCTGAAGCACTAACTAATACACTCCTGCAGTCCTTGTTTATGGTTATGTGGTATACAGCTGCATGAATCAAAGCAGCACTAATTGAGTCTTTTCTAGTGGCTGGAAATGGAAGGTGGGAGAACTGAAACTTCTGTGATCAAGTGAAGGTCAAGTCTTTTTCAGCAGTGCTGTCTTGAAGACTCCTTTGTGCTTTTTCAGCTCAGCAATGAGACAAAGCTCCCCTTGCTTATCATCTACAGAGACCTGCCATTTCTCATAGGTTTCCTCACAGTTGCAGAGCGTCACAGTGCTACAGGACCTCAGTCACTACAGATGTGGGTGTTGTTGTTGTTGTCAAGCCCTGATTTTGAATGCCTCACTAGCACAGCGGTCCACAAGTGCTGGCAGCAAGCCCAAATTCTTTATCATATCCACTCATGTCTCATGCCCAGCATGTTTCATCTGCTTAATACAATTCTCCACAACCAATGATTCAGAATTAGAGGGGAATTGCAGGGAGAGGCGAACAAAATGATTATTGGATGAAAATCCGCTCAATCCATTTAAGCAGCATAGTGAGGGGTCCCTGTAGGACACAGTGCTGTCAATAACAAACAAAAGGTTCATGCTGTTTAAACAGTAGACGGGTCAATTAGGGATGGTAACTAACTCTTCCTGAATCTCCAAAAGGCTAATTAGCTCTGTGAGATGTCACTGAGATTGACATTTGTCCAATAATGATGCACACCATGTGCTGTTATGATACAGTATAATGGACATGTTGTAACGATGCAAAAACGAGGCCAGTTATGAGTCAGTGTAAATTATGCATTTGTGCACAATATTATAAAACCTTTTTCCATGCACTTTCTTCATGGAATTGTATCCATGTCCAGATTGTGTAGATGTGAGCATTGCCTCACACATTAAGGCATGCTAGTGAGGGCAGTTTAGTCGCTCGTAATTTTGATATTGCATTTTTTTTTCTTTCTGTCAGTGAATGGTTGCTAAAGGGTTTAGCTAGGTATGTTAGTGAGGCCTCTTATGTGTTTCCAATGAGCACTGTGTTTTATTTTGCTGACCAAACTGCAATATTTGCAGTAAACAACATAATTATTTTGTAATTGAATGCTGTCCATTGGGAAATTCTTGTGATGATGAGCTATGAAAATAAACTTGAGTGGACTTTGCCCTCATGTTATATTTTTATGATTTTTTTTCAAACCTAGTTTTGAGCCCCCTTCAGGGTTCACCAAAGTTTCATATACTCCTATAAAAACCTCATCGTCAGCAATATCAATAACAATTGTCATTCCTGTCATCATTTCTCCTCTAACAGAATCACTCTCCCATTGATCGCTTTGAAGAAAGATTAAATCTTGTTTGCCCGAGACGATCAAATATAACGAGCATATATATATAGTGTGTGTGGATCTTCTCTGTGTACCTATACCATGCACCTCCCTCCCATCGACCAATGTCCTTCGTTCATGCAAAAGTAGGTTAGCTGACACGGCAGTTACCATGGCAACCGGCTCTTTGCTTCCCTGTTGAGGAAGAGTTAGAGAATGTGAGTGTGATCTCACAGACAATGTGCAGTGGTGGGATACTAACAGGGGTGCTAACAAGGTCATCTGTCTGTGGTAGGTCCTTTTGTACAGTGTGTGTGTTCCTCCAGAAGTGTTAAGTACTACCAAGTTTAAGAGAATGATAATTCAGCTAAAATATTTGCACAATGTGTCGTTGTTGTTTTGTTACCTGTGATGCGATGTAGGGCGACCTTCAGTTTTTAATATGTATTACTTGTGTTTGTTTAGTGGGAATGTAACATTGAATCAGACAATATTGTATAGATGTAAAATATGTTTATTATCATAGGGAGTTTTTTATGCTCTGTGGTTTAAATATGCATTTTTCCATGGAAGATTATTACACATATATAAGGGAGAAAAATTATCAGCTAATTCAGTTTTTCCTATATTGCGTTGATTTCATCCTTGAAAAGTTCAAACCACTTAGACTATATTTTTAATTTCTTTTGAGTCTCCTTGGGGCACATGAAAAGCATGAGGAAGTTTGCTTTTAATGATTTCTCTGCAAATTGAAGTTACCCTAACTTCATTATACCAAGCAGCAAATTAGGCGTCGGCTGGCTGCTATCTCCTCTGAGCTGCAGTACTTTGATGTGAGAGGAGCTGTGACAGCTGCTGCACCACACTGAGTCCTGAAAACTCTTATCACCCGCATAAATGCATGTTGACCTTGAGACTTTGTTGAGACTCAAAATATATACCGCTGATTTATTCATGAACCAAGTAATCATAACTGAAATCATATTTGTTTTGGAAAATTTAATGAAAGCAGAGCTGTAAATAAATCAGTAAAACTGGAGGACAGTACATGAAGTCAGTATATAGGATAAACTAGAAATATACAGTAAATTTATTTCACAGCCCTTCACATTATGCTTAGTGCATGTTAAAATGTCCATTTTGTGTATTTTTTCATTATCAAATGTATTTCACTGTATTAATGATATGTATTATTTGTTTATTGCTGCCCCCATAGCCTAATGCTGTAAGAACCATATTTCCCATACAAGAATCATAAAAGGATATGTAATCTTATCTGCCTTATTAAATAATCCCTTATCTCATCAACTCTGATCTTGTTTTTTTCATGTATCTCAGTCTGCCTCATTGTATTGTCTTATATATTATATATACCTCAGCATATCCTATCTTGTTATGTCCCCTTTCACCTTATGCAGAGTCAGTCGCAGGTGTTTTTGTGTTACACCATCCATCATAGTAAATACAGGTTTTGCTTAATATATGTTTTTGTCCGGTCTGTGACGGAGCAGCCATCATTCTCTCAGCAGAACTCATCAGTCTTCTTGTTATCCTCTCTTTATCCTCTCTCCTCATCTAATCTCTTCTCCTCTCATCCTCCTTTACAGTCAGGAAGCCCCTGGATCGACATCAATGAGCCTCTAAAGAAGGAGGGAGACAGAGAGAAGGAGAGGAGAAGGAAAACAGAGAAGAGCATGAAGAAAGAGAGAAGGAAAAAGACAGAGAGAGGGACAGGGAAAGTGAAAGGATAAAGAGAGAATGACCAAGAAGGAGACAGACGATGGGGACACGGGCAGAAGAAAAATGGGGGCAGAGGGGAGGAAAGAGACAGAGAGGGAGGGTGAGTAATTACAAGACTCCCAGTGTTTTCAAAGCCCCTCTTTTATCTCACCCTTCCTGTGGCTGAGAAAAGGAGAAGCGGCGGAAAGAGGGAGGAGGAGGAGGAAGACGAAAGTCCAAGCTTTAGTCCAACTCAACAACAGGCTCCAGTCATCCACATCACACAAACAGACACTCAACTAATTTATAGCTTCTGTTTCAAAGACATTTTATCCTTTGAAACACACTGTTTGTGTGTGGAGGCTCATGTAATAGTAGCACACTGGGTGTCTTCACTGTACTCTACGAAATCTGAAACTGTAGCAGCAGTAGATGAGTAGAGGTAATCAAAGCGCTAACACTATCAGTAATGTTAACAGCAGCTGTAATGGTCCTGTTTGTCTCAAAGAGCCTCCAGCATCATTTCAGAGCTTTAGCTGGCACTATTTCTTTCAAAGTTAACTTCAAACTGAATTCACCTCTTTATTCCAAAATTTGAGGCAGAAAGTCAGAAATGACATTTTTGTTCTGTTCAGGAATGACTGGAATTTGGCATTTATATATATATATATATATACATATATATATATGTATATATATGTATATATATATATATATATATATATATATATATATACATATATATACATACATACATACGTATATATACATGTACTCACACACACACACACACACACACACACACACACGTATGTACGTGTATATATACAGACATCTATATGTAAAGTATGTATATCTGTATACACATATAGCAGATAGGCTATGCAGCTCAGTCTGTAGTGACTTGGGCTGGGAATCGGAGGGTTGCTGGTTCAAGTCCAAGTCGGACCAGGTGTGGAGAGTGGACTTGAAGCTGGAGAAGTTCCTCCTCCTGGGCACTGCTGAAGTGCCCTTGAGCAAGGCACCGAACCCCCAACTGCTCGGGGCGCCTGGATATGGGGCCCCATCACTGACACCTCTCCTCTAATGCATGTGCATGTGTTTGTTTCATGACTTGTGTGTAACTTTTCATAACTTGTGTGTAATGTGCAACTGAAAATAAAATACTGAGAGAGAGAGAATATTTGGACATTGAGCAAACGTTTTAAAGGTTAATTAGCTCACACTGGCTCATAGCAATATCCCTTTTTAATTATTACTGTAAATATAATTATTGTTGTAACTAATGTGGGTTCATGTGTCTGATGATCAGACCTGAGATCAGCTGTTCTCATGGTGCTGCCACTACAGCTGTGGACACTAGATGGAGCAGTTGAGTCGTAGCCTGCAGCCCGTTAATTGTCCCCCTGTCTACCTGGGACACGTTAATGTGTCTCTCATTGAGGGCGGAGACAACCGTCACTCTCCCCTCATCAAGGAGGAGCCTGCAGACACACCGACATGCTGCACAGTGGAGGCTGAGTGCAGTCAAAACTGAGACAGACAGTCCCTCGGCGATGCTGAGCCGACGCCACGCAAGAAAGTGATCCCCTCTCACCAGGACTGATCTCAGTGCAGCGGACACGCCAGAGCAGCGCCCCCCCTCTGAGCTCCAGGTAAGAGGTCTGAGCAGCTCCTCTCAGGAATGTCAGGACGGATTGCTGCAAGTTTGCGGGCAAATTCCTGAGCAACTCTTGTTACGCCAAAGAAACATGTGCGTTATTGTAATTTTACAGTAACAATAAGTAGGAATTGATGCTATTTTTCTCATAGGAAAGGTAAGCTTTAGGTTTGAAACACTGCTGATTCTAAAAACTACAACTGCTAAAGTGTGACCCTAAACACAGCTTTAATTTTCAAATGGCATCTTATTAATTAGACAGAACTCAAGCTATAAAAGCAGACATGCTGTCCAGTGCATGACACTGGAGGATTATATTCTTGATATTTTGAATGTTATCTACATGTAATGCATTTAAAGTACTGTGTGTGTGTGTGTGTGTGTGTGTGTGTGTCACAGACAGATCTCAAACTCATTGTGAAGTTTGTGAAAGCTACAGTGTGCTGGTGCAATCATCACCAGACTCTCAGCTGAGGCCTGGATTGCTTTTAGACATGGCTGTGATTTTTGAATCCCACACATGCTGCAGGTGGAAACAATCGCTTCATTCTGGTGGGATGATTTTGATGAATTTAGAAGAAGAGCGTACAGTAGTGAAGGGGTTTGGGATATTGCCTGATTGTAAAATCATTTCAATGCAGCCAAATAAGTCAAACCAGTCTCTGGAAGAGTGTGACCTTGCACACCTTTCTTCTCTGTCTGCATAATTGTTTTCTTGGTGCCGCCTGACTGTCCCGGGCCCCGGGGCCCCTGGGGGAAGTCCTGCCCGCAGACAGGCAGCTCGGCCCGGCTGGGAACATGCCGGGTCCTGCCGAGCCTCTGAAGTCTGCTGGCTGGCTTTGAACTGTAGCTGCTGGAGGTGGAAATCAATCCGACTCTACCCCCCTCTCTCACTCCTTCTATCTCTCTATCTGTGTCTCTCTTTCCCTGCAGCCCCCAGCACAGTGCGTCTCTGCTGCCATTGAATCTTTCATGTTCACAGGTAGAAAGGCAAAGAAGACACAGAGAAGAAACAGGGGAGGGAGTGTAACTCATCTTCAAAAGAAGTTAATATGGTTTCTGAGGATTAAAGGGATGAAGGCAGAAAAAGTAACAAAGCCAGCGCCTGTAGTCATGATCATCCTGTACTAGACTGAAGTGAATGGATAGTGTGTTGACTTAGTGCTGCTTGGTGCTAGAATTAACACAGTGACCCTATTTATTTTGGGGTGATGTCACAGAAAGGGAAATGATTTCTGTGTTTGACTTGTGGAAGTTATCGTTGAGATTTATGTCACAGCTGATTCCAATCGTACAGCATATATCCGTTTCCCCCCCTGCCAAGAAGTTTATCGAGCTCAGGAGGCCTGTTAGCGTTGAATGTTTCATAATGCTCCACACATCAGAGAGGGTTTATGTATGGAAGTTACATTATTTCAACCCATTACCACTTTTAATTTATCGCATGACTGTTTGATGGAGGCTTTTATCCAAACTTATCACAATCAGAGCTCAGCATAAGAATCATTTCTATAATGTATAGGAGGATGATAATAATTATATGAATGCAATACTTGCATAGTTGTAGGGATAATCTTGCAATCCAGGAGGAGATAAATCTAAAGGAACTAAAATCTCAGTGTCAACTTTATCCCTACAGGAATACTGACATTTTTATGACATCTGGAAAAAGTACAAAAACCTTCATTTAAATACTTCTTCCTCAGTTGTTGAGAGCTCCAGTCAGACATCAGGCTCAAAGTCAGGCAGACTAGTAAAAGTAGCTCACAAAGTGTGCATTATTGTTATTTTTAGTACAAAAACAGAAAAATAGTTTTGCATGGGCATGTAGTGGTTAACACTGTTGCCTCACAGCAAGAAGGTAGCGGGTTCGATTCCTGGCCTGGGACCTTTCTTTGTGGAGTTTGCATATTCTCCCCGTGTCTGTGTGGGTTCTCTCTGCTACTCCGGCTTCCTCCCACCATCCAAAAACATGCATGGGGATTAGGTTAATTGGTTCATTTAAATTGACCGTAGGTGTGAATGTGAGTGTGAGTGGTTGTGTGTCTCTATGTGTCCTGTGATGAACTGGAGACTTGTCCAGGGTGTACCCTGCCTTTCACCCTAAGACAGCTGGGATAGACTCCAGTCCCCCCACGACCCTATGAGGATAAGCGGTAGAAAATGGATGGATGGATGGATGGATGGATGGATAGTTTTGCATTACAATAGATGCCAAAGTGGCGGTTTTAACGAAACAAAAAAGCAGTGCTGTACTTCTCTCTATGGAGGCAGTGTGTGGTGCAGGGTATACTCACCTCTTTTTCTGGTGGTTTTACCCACAAATAGTAGTTTCCCCTCTTGCTCCTTGATAATCTGCTCTCTGTCTACCGAGTAGGGCTCCTCATCAACAACCACTATGCTAACTGGAATCTATAACTTACCGTTTATTCTCTATGAGCATGATGAGGCTATATGTGCTCAACACTGATATTGTGATCAGAACAAACTGATACATCCATCCATTATCTACCTCTCATAGGGTCGCAAGCCTATCCCAGCTGTCTTAGGGTGAAAGAGAGACAGACAACCACTCACACTCACATCTACGGTCAATTTAAATTAAACAATTAACCTAATCCCCATGCATGTTTTTGGATGGTGGGAGGAAGCCGGAGTACCAGGAGAGAACCCATGCAGACACGGGGAGAACATGCAAACTCCACACAGTAAGGCCCTGGGCCGGGAATCGAACCCGGTACCTTATTGCTGTGAGGCGACAGTGCTAACCACTGCACCATCCTGCCTCAATCTCATACTAACTGTTCTTAAGGGCAAGCAAAGGTTTTATCTGAGAGTATACACTGATTACTGCTGCAGAACTCAGAATAATGCAGTAGAGCTTCAGGACTCCCTGAGGAGCCGACAGGAGGTTCCTGACAAAATGAGGCGGTAGCTGCATTTTATTATATTTTAATTAACATGCAAGAAAAAAGAATGAATAAACACAGGTTTCACTCCTACCATTATTAAATCACCATGCACAGCTCATACAGTCACAATACTAAATCAACTCCCCAGGGAGCAAGTTTAATTATATTGGGGTTTGAAGTCTTGAAAGTCCTATTTTATATGATCTGTTGCATGCTGGCTGGAGCTTAAAGGAGCTTTCACACCAAACTGTGGAGTTTCTGGCTTGGTTGGTGAAGCAGTTAATTGGCAGGTGGGCAGCTGGCGAGGGGTGGTGTTGTTGGTTGGGGCACCTGTGCAGATGGTGTCGCTGGTAGCAGGTTGAAAACACACATTACCAGAAGTAGGCGTGACTGCTCAAACTTTCAACCTTCTAAGTAAGTGCTTAAATTCTTAAGTCTTTACTTTTTCAGTGGATTGATGAAGATCTGTGCCTTGAGGATTCCTCCATCCATCATGAGCTGCTGCTCAGATGACTCGAATTATTTGCCCGCAAGAAAGACTCCAAGACACCTCAGATTTCTTTGAAAAATCCTCCACAGAGAGCAGAAAAACACACCTATAGTTTGTTTTTGCAATGCCAACAACTGGAAACAAGAAATGAATAATACAGGCACAATGCTGATTTACTTCACTCAAAGCAATGTAACTATCTCTGAGTACGATCATTCATATATGAAATGTGTTTTAATGTATTGTCTAGAAACACCATGAGATGTACACAGATTGAAGGTAATATATAGAACTTTTACTTGGCGTGGTAACTTGTGGCATCCCTTTTATCAAAGGTTAGTTTGAGGGCAGCAGTAAGACATCCAGACAGATCCCTGGTTGCAGATTAGGCTTCCCACCTACAGACAGTTCAGAATAAACAGAGACAGGGAGATGTTCTGCCCCAGCAGGGCTAAAGAGGGGAACAAGAGATCAGGGAGAGGAGACGATGAAAGACAGATCACCGGCAGGCAGAGAATCAAAGAGCCTACAGACTGACTGGAGCTAGGAGAGCTGTGTGTGTGTGTGTGTGTGTGTGTGTGTTTTACATGAGTGTGTGTGTGACTTCTTTTCATGTGCCCTAACAGTTTGTTTTTCCTGCACACAGAGTGGGAAGCTGACAGTAAGTCTGTAATTAAAGCAATCAAAAGATGAAAAGAGATGAAGAAACATCACACAGATGTGCGCATACAAAAAGACACTCATGTCATGTATGTAACTCTACCAGAGGTGGGATGATTCTCTGCTGTTTGAAAAATAATTTTCACAGACTTTCTACTGCAGGTGACGTTTGAGCCTTTAACCCTTTGTGTGCCCCAGTTAGCCGTATACTGCTCTGATTTGTTAGTGGAAATTCAAGTTGCTGCAAAGCCTGTTATGACACTCCTGTGAAAATACAGTTGACACTGATAAACTGCGGCGCTGCATGGATGGGGTCAGAGTAAACAGATATTTGGTGAACATATGAGGGCCAGCTGGGGTCTGTGCCTGTCTCCAAAGTTTGAAATCACTTTAATTGTGGGTTTATTTTCACATTAAATTTAGACGGTCATCAACTTATCTATTTCTGGCTCATTTAGGTCCTGATAGCTGAGTCTTATTGGCTACTTTGTTTGGGGAGTTTGCGAATGGGAACAGACGTTTGCCAACATGTCAGTGTAGTCAGTGAATGGCAGCAACGAGAACTGACAATTAACTTTTATTGTCACTATAATGCAACGATCTCTCTGTAATTTAGATATTTCTTTCCAGTCGTGGAGAAACACTCTTAGTTTGCTTCAGCTGAAGGTGAAGCTGAAGCGGTTGGTCTAATTTGACTGACAGCGCTGCCGCCACCCCTCTTTACTCTCCAGCTGCCTCCAAACCATAGAAAGGAGACAAAGTGCCAGCAGCACATTCCTCTGTTATAATTTACTCCTATAGTAGGGGCACTTATAATTACTTAAAAGTGGATAGGCCAAATTCTTGAACACACACTAGGAATGATTATTTAAAGTCAGAGTAGAGCATTCAGTTAACTAAGGAGTGTTTTGACGCCTTTCAGGCAGATTATTAGGAACACACGTAGATGATTATGGCCACTGTACAGTTAATGACAAGGTATTATACTGAATGAAAATACCTCATTTCTTTTTCTGATGATTATAGACCATTATAAGAAGACTTTTTCTGATTATAGTAACCTCATAATTCACAATTACGTAGACTTTCTTGTGGGTTTTTGTTTAAGGCATTTATCACGGACCTATTTGAGTGGAAAAGTGGACATAAAAGAAAACAACAGGCACAACTGTGAAGATAGAAATGGTAAAATGAGTTGTTTGCCAGAGCTGCTGAAGGTGAAAATGACAGACCTGAAAGATGGGAAACCCACAATGTCAGTGTTTTTCTGCTCCACACACGCATTTGGTTGAAGGTATATTACCTGTGACAATTTAGATTAACTTCTTTGTGTCTCATTGCTAGCTGGCTAGATTTATATTTTCTGCAGAAAGCAGTCACAGTGAGCTCCATGTGCTCTTGGTTGGATTTGGTTTGTTTAATGAACTGGCTCAACATTTTGTAGGATAAAGCACTGCGTTGATTAACTTTTGAACTTGTTTATGGCCTGGAAGCAGAGGGATTGCATGTGAGTGTGTTTATGGTTGGGGTAATAGCTTGGTTAGCTGTTGTATGGGGCCAAAACGATACATGAGACAGTGAGGCTGCCACTGTAGCGACCAGCAATCATCAGCTACCAGAAGCTTCAGTCAAACAATGTCAGCATTAACAGTCCGGTCTTAACATGTACAGTCTTATTTGTATAACAAGCTTTTTTCTATCATATGTTGCTTATGAATCATCAGATTTAAAGTTACTTAAAAAACATGCAAGAGAAGAAAGAGAATGCGTTCAATGGAAAACACATTTTCTATTCAGAAATATCAAAACCAGGATGACAGAGACCCCTGGCATCCACATGCTGTCGATTTAATTGCCATCAGAAATAAAGTACCACGGAGGAGCCCACAAACCACCCTCTAAGCTCATTCTAGTCTTATTCATTGGTTTGTTTCCTATTACTTAATCCGGCAGGAAGTCATTATCAACCAGCGTAATGAATAGAAGATACAGGGTTAAGCACTGATGGTGAAAAGCCTTTTCCCACACAGTCCCAGTGACACTGACTGACACAAAGGTAGAAAGACACAGAGCCATGCAGAGCCATGAGGTTCACTCACATGGAAGTGGTCTTAACCCAATCATTTGATCATATTCATAACAATAAATGACACGTTGTTAGATAAAATGTACTGTTTTTACTCTGTTGGGACCTCCTAGTAGGGCCAAAGTAACTGCATATCTTCCACGTTGCTGGATTAGTGGCTGCTACCGGCTGGTCCTGGGCTCCACATGGAGTGGAGAGGGATCTTGGAGGTATTGTGATCTTACACTGCAGCACCTCCTCAGGCCAACGAATGACAAGGACTGCGGTTCATACGGGATTGAGCAATCCACTCTGGGTAGAAAAAGGGGGAAAAGTGACCTACCACAGACAAACCATGCAGTAAAAATCAACAACAAAGCATATTTGTCAGTATGATTGTAGTGGCAGAGACATGACTGTTATGCTTATAACTAATGGCCACTGATGAATAGCCTTCCCATAAGCAGCAACTAATCAGTGAAATGTTCGTAGTCAACCACCACAATCAGGTTATGGGCAGGCAGTCCCAGTTTGAACAGTGTTTATTGAGTGAACACACAGTGTGCATACTCAGTAAGGTCTGAAGCATTACCACAAAGAACACAAACGCAGGGATGACTGACAAGAGGCTGACTGGCAGGGATGGGCGGATGCTTGCTGCTACTGCCGAAACATGTGGAAAAGTGTAGAGAATTAACATTAACTATCTTCTTAATGTATACGTGCTTGTGTGAACAGCTTTATGGGAATTTCCATATGGCAACCCCTCCTTTCTGCTACAGGGTCTAAACATCCTCATGATGACTTCTAGCTAAGTCTATCACATTTGGCTGCTGTCCATCCATCAATACACACTTAATTCTGCTTTCAAGTTTGCAATATTAAGGTATTACGCTTGTCACTGTAGGCCAGGGAACTTTGATGAAACATGTCTTCTTTTAGGTCTCATTAAATCACATTGTATAGGTTTTTTAGGTCACTGGGTTTGTTGTTGTGCATTTCTTTAATGGGGCAAAGTAAATTGTCTTCCCATGGTTATGTGGACTTTCATATTGGGTTTCCTCTGCTGACAAAAAGCAATCAAATGAAAACCGAAATGAAGACAGAGCTACTGGAGGGAGGGGGAGAGGGAGACTGTAAAAAATGTTAACAAGTCGAGCATGCATTGCAAAAGAAGTCAGCTGAACTGCTTTCACACATTTATACTGGGAGCTGCCCAGTACAGCCACTGCCTGTGCCACAAAGAAGTGCACAGACTCTGTCTGGTAATAACACCGCTAAAGACAGAAGGGTTATTTATCAGTGATTATGTGGCTGTTAGAAGATTAATCCCCTCAGGGGGCAAAAGACTTTCATCTCCAACCTGCCCCGACAGAGAGAGTGAGGGCGAGAGAGGCAGTGAGGTAGAGCAGAGTGTCAGAGGACACAGATAGTCTTCAAACACAGCGGTGTCTCTGTGTGTGTGTGTGTGTGTGTGTGTGTGCATCACTTTAACCCCATAATGAGTAGCCTTGAGGATCCACAGCCATTTGGCAGTTCTTCATTTCCTGATTTTGAAGTGCTGTCTGCCCTTTTATCTGTTCCGCAGCAACACACACACGCACACACACACACACACACACACACACACACACACACACACACACACAAGTTGTGGTCTCACCACTAGGACTTGTGCAATTAAGCCTATTTTGTCCTCAGAAGCCAGCTCTGTGCATATTTATAGGTCATATATCTATGCGTTAATATGTGTGTGTGTGTGTGTGTGTGTGTGTGTGTAATTAAGCAAGATCAAAGCCTTGGGGTCTGGGAATTAGCCATCATCAAAGATCAAAAGGTTTTTGACTCAAGTCGGTGACATGGAAGAGTGAAATCAGAAGTTTAAAGCCAGACTGAGATTTTGACCTCAGATGGCAGAGAGAGGCAGTTTCTCTCTCTCTCTCTCTCTCTCTCACACACACACACACACACACACCCACACACACACAAACACACACACACACATTTACTCCCTGTAGCTTAAGGTGGATTTTCGGCTCAGCTCTTAATGTGTGGAGTGGAACTGATCTGACCTCAGGGCATATCTATCTATATGTCACTGTTGTTATGGTATAATTAGGTTTATGCAGCAAAACTACTTGATAGAGAGAAGAAGTGCCTTCATGGTGAATGGGAACCAGGGCAGACTGATCCTGGGATACCGCTCTGTCACTCAGACCACCTCACAGCCATACTTCTGATTTTATTTTAATGTAAATTAAAAATGGCTGTCTAAATAAAGAATCCACTAAGGTTGTCAGTTTGAATCAGTTTGAGCATGAAATGCTCATGAGATTCACTCAGGACTGTTTTTTCTGAGCAGATGTGATGCAGGTGTGTTATCAGCAGGGTTTAGGGTGTCACCAGGTCCTCTATAAAACCAGGAAATCAGAGGGAAGCCTTAGATCCAAGAAAAGTATCTATACACACATTTATACAGCTACCTGTCTCATTCTTTCTTCTATTCATATAATTAACACTGAAAGAGACTTTATGAGAAATGTGCTTAATAACAGTAATTAAAAAGGCGTGCGTGTGCATGCTTTAAGTTCACCCGTGTCTTCTTTACTAGTCTAACATACAGAAATATGACTGAAAATCCTGTTAAATTTGGAAGATAGAAAAAGTGGATTAGAAATATATTCTGCTGGTATGTTCTGCAATAAAACTGCAACGTAATAATAAAGAGCAAAAGAAGATATAAATATATAATAATGTAATATATAGAACAGAAGATATATATATAGAACAAAGATATAAACCTGGTGGCATGCTCAGCAAAATTTGATGTATCGTTAAAAAAAAAGCTGCTTTTCTGCTTTGAGTCAAGTAGATTTCTTGCTGTTTAATGTTGAGTATTAGTTGTTAGTTTGTTGTTTGTTTTCTGATTATTGTTTCTTGTTTGTTTTCACATTGTTGTGTATGAGTGATTTTGGGCTCATTGTGTGTCTTCAAACGCACTTAAAGGCTGATTCTTAGCAAGCACACATCCTTTTAATTAGTGACAACATTACACACACAAATACACAAAGCAAGTACACAGTGTGCTTGCATTAAAATCACATCCAAAGACCAGATGAAAACAAACACACAGTCTCATAATGACTGGTGTATCATCAGTAGTACATAATGTTTGTGTGGAGAGCCTGAAATAGCAGCTCAGTAGCTCACTGACTAAAAGGATTTCACTTTAACCTGAATATTGTGGAATTTATAGCTGGTGTGAATCCAGACTTTTCACAAAAACCTGAGCATGAGGAGACATAACAAAGAAGCAGGCAGATTAATTATTAAGTGATATCACTATCCTTCATTGAAGCAGAGGTTAGCCAACGGTGATGTGTGCTTGCAGTTATGAGCCAGAGAAATGCCACGGGCTATTCTGTTGCTTTTACATGTTTATGGGCGATGACGTGATGGTAACGGGGCAGTGAACTCATCTGAGCACACATACTGTAGGCAGGAAGGCTGAGATTCATGACTTTGCTGTCTGTGTGTGTGAATAAAGTTTGGTACAGAAGGCTGGTCACACAGAGTTGCATGTTTGCAGTACAGTAAATAGTTTTTCTTTGTTTTTCTATCTGGTCTCCAGGAAAAAAAATAAACATGTCAGAGAGGAGAGGTCAGAAGAAGTCCATCTTTCTGTCCTCATTATTGGTAAGTTTTTATTTTTTGCCTTTGTTTCCTGTCTCTTCTTTTTTAATTTCCCCTCTCTTACTTCAATTCTTCTTAATTCCTTATCCAACTTAACTCACTGAGTTAAGTTGGCCTTTTTGTAAAACTGAAAGTGCCTTGTGCCAGCGTTTTTGCCTGTTGTGAGTCGTATTTCAAGACCCACAGAATATTTTGTACTATGACTCTGAAAACACAGAATAGCACAAATGAAAGAAGAGACTCTCTATTTCATCATGAAAAAAAAAACAGTTTTTACCATGTTCCATTCTTGTTTTATCAGGTCACTTTCACCAAAATCACCACTTTTTGTCCAGAATCTGTCCATTTTGTTCTCTAATCTCGATCATCTCCACTTCCTGCTTTGATATCCGTGGCGTATACCATCTTGTTATGTCCCAAATACATCTCCCAGAAGCCCAAATATTACTCACAGCAGCAGGGGTGTATCAAGCTTTCCAAAAGTGGGGGTGTTCTGGAACGGGGAAGCCAAATTATCATTACAAATAGCGATCAATTATTTAAAATTTTATATACATCTAGGCCTACGCAATGGAAACAAGTGCGATCAGAGATTGCCAACACTGTGGGCGACTTTGTGTGTGTGTGTGTGTGTGTGTGACTCATTGTGTGCTTGACACACGCACGAATGCACATGCAACGCGACAAAGCGAATCATCACATTTACTTTCAATGGCTGCATTCACTTTCAGTGACTGTTGCAGGACTCATTGCATAGACTTAAGATGTCAGTTTGAGAATCAGGGGTGACAAAACATTAAACTGATATCTGTGAAATCTATTTGAAAATTACATGAATTGTAATAAACACATACTTAATGTAGATTTAAAGTGTGTATACATTTTATTGGGACATCCTGTAGATTGAAGTGCGTTTTGTCTACGTTTGAAAACCACATGCTATTTTTACACTTCCTGGAGTCTTCTCTGTCTCTCTTCTTTCGCTTTGTGCGTGACAAAAAGTCACAGAGTGAGCAACAAATACATGATCGCTTCCTTGTCCTCCATTGTTTGTGTTGTTGTTCTTCTTCCCAGTTTTCTGTCACATGCAAATGAAGTTACGGCAGTTTTGTGTTGCTGTGTGACGACCCCGCCCATGTCGAGGAGGTACTCAGTTGTAATGGAAAAGCAACAAAAAAAACCCAAAAACTGGGCCGTACCGTGCTGTGCCATTACTGTGTAGTGGAAAAGCGCCATAAGATAGCTAATATTCCCTCTCCGTATAGCAGGCTAGCCTAGTCCTGTAGGTTACTATTATGCATCTCAACTAAAAGCGGTGCATCCCCACGGCTCCACAGCAGCACTCAAAACAGAGACAACCAGACATGACTGCAAACCTGTGGCTGCAGAGGGAGAAGTCTAATCTAAAATACAGTGAGTGATTACATTCTACCTTTTCAGTGACTCTCCATTGAAAAGTCGTCTGCGTGCAGCACATGTTTGTGTGGGTCAGCAGCGCCATGATCAGGCAGGCACAGCAACCTGTCATAAACTGCTTGAATGACCGCACCACCGCCAGCACTTTCGGCATGCTGCGCAAACTGATTAGGCTACGTTATTCACGCAACTGAAAAATGTTTCGAGATAGGCACAGGGTACAACAACAATCATTTTCATTTTCCTTACTTTAACAGGAGAAATTTTATTTTTTATTACAAAAGCTGATGAGGTTTTAGTGAGGTTTAGTCAGACAAAAGTGAGGGGGATGGAATTGCCTTTCAGCAAAAGTGAGGGGGATGAAACATACTCATATCCCCGTCTGCTACGCCCATGACTCACAGGCTGCGAGATCGGTGATCTATTGGTGAAAAAACACTTTGACGTGTTTTTATGTCAATGGCACTCAAGCTTTGGATTTTAAATGATGAGGAAATATGTCCATGGCACTCAAAGAGTTACCCCTAATTTCCACCAGATGTGGAATGACGCCAACATTTTGTTGGACCCAATACATTTCCATTTAAATCAATGTGTCAGTTTGTCAATGAGTTCAGCACAGAGCAGATTGTGTGGGACAAGTTGTGTACAGACACAAAACAAAACATCCAGTTTGTTTTCAAAATAAAATGATCCATGTTTGCGATGGATCATATTATCGATTACCTTCTACTCAGTGGACACAGGGTGGTTCTCTTTCACTGAGGCTCCGCTAAGAAATAATTTCCATTTCTTCTCTTTCCCCTCCATGGTTCTGTCTCTTTTCCTCCTCCTTTTCTCCACTCTCTGTTTTCGTCTGGTATTCCTCTGCTTCACATCCTCCCTCCCTATTTCTAGTCCTCACCCTCTTTAAAATCCCATCAAGCAGCAGAATAACTGCAAAACCATCATCATTTCTCTGCTATCCTCAGAAACCCAGTCCAGTGGCATGGATCTCTTGGCACTGCTGTATCCAGACAGACAGCGTTATGTGCCAGCAGCTTGCTCAGCTTCCAGCACTTGTACCAATTAGTCAACCTTAGAGCTGTTCAGAGAGCAGATATCTTTATAATCCGACTGTGAATCTAGAGATTCTGTGCCTGTTTTGATGTTGAAACCCACTGGCAGAGTTCCTGACAGGCTGTGAGTCTTCCACCTTCCCTTCCCATCAGTCACTGTGCGTACATGCAGACTCACGCTGCAGCACTCAGTCAACACAGAAGATATATTTGGATTCAGTCAGTGTAGCTTTTCTCCACCACTAAGTAGTGACATTTACTAAATTTACTACTGTTTGCCACCAATTCTAAAAGCACTCACAGTTCATGGACTAACTATCTGGGGAAAGTGTAAAACAATGAGAAGCGACTGACAGAAGTACGCTGGTGTCATATTATACATACATAGACAACAACAACAAATACTGTACTGAAGTACTTGTATAAGTGTGTACTTCTACTCGTTACCTTTGAGAGGGAATTACTGTCCTTTATATCTACAGCTCCTGTTAATAGTCTTTACTTTTCTTTAAATTTTACAAACAAAATATGCAGTCTTGTAAAATATGATGCACAGTAAAATATCTACAAATATTTCACAGTATATGCAGTTTGAGTGTGTGTACATGTGGGGAGTGAGTGGTGAAGCAATGGTTTCGGTAAACATCACTCTCATCAACACATTGCTGTTTACACTTCAAGTGTTCCTGCCAAGTTGTGCCATAAATTGAACTGTGAGGAATAACAATCAAGACCCACTGGATGCCTTATGAATGTGCACAATGCATCGGACTAAACCAGAGCATTGTGGGGTAGCTGGTTGTGTATAATTTCCCTGAGGAGAATATTGGTGTGACAGGAAGTTGACGTTTTTCCAGCAGCGTAAAAATGTGGAGAATAAGATCACTGCTGCAGTTCCTTCAGAGCCACAAAGTGCTACTCAGTGCAGAGTCGCACACATTGTCAGAGGAAGCCTAAGCTCACCATGCTGACTAAAATGCCACAGTGACACACACACACACACACACACACACATGCATGCTGCACACTGACAAAAGTGGCAGAGGATGTCGTCCGATTGTCAGGTGTGTGAGCTGAAGGTCACATCATTTTGAATCTGGTTTGAATTACAAACAGATCACTTGGCCTCAGATGACTGGGCTCCGTACAAACACACAGGCAGTGTACATTTGTATATTTCCTCAAGCAGTGCCTTGTTTCTGCTGCCATGAGCTGGTTATGAAGAGGAGAAGAGAGGGAGATGTTATTAAAACAGCAGAGAGGAGACGGAGAAAGTTAGTCATGCACTTATTTGCTTTGCCTCCATCATTTTCAGGACTGCAGATGATTTTTAAAAGTCACTTAGTTTGTTTGGAAAGGAACAATGTGTGCTAGTAAAGCTACAAATAACAGCTGCTACTTATTACAGTGAACCACAATGACACAATGCACCAATACAGTACATAGACACACGAGTAAACACCGCTGTTGTGCAAACTCTCCTTGGCTGCTCACACACAGCTACCAGTGACCTCCACTAGTCTGAGCAACAGTATATAACAGTCAAAAAAGCAGGTAAATGATGTTTGTTTGCTTTGTTCTTTGACAAATGCAGTGAGGATGTTGATTCCTGGCCTGTTTACTGTATGTATGAGTCCATTCAGGTTCTAGTGTCCATCATACTGTAATTAAATTCCTTTCCAGAGGTACAAATACTTTCAAGAGGATTAAATCAAACGAGTGAAGTGATTAATCTCAATTGTTCATTTCCACTCTGTTCAGAATCAGAGAAATTAAATGTCATTTAAGGAATTATTGAAAAGTCATAGGTGTTTGTCTTTCAGACAAATTACTTATCAAATACATACACAGATAAATATAACAGGTATAGTAGTATATATTATTCTAATAGCAAATATTAAGTAATAGTCTTCCTGACTTTATTAATTTCATTTTACATATTTATATATTATATACTACGAGAAACTTAAATACAGAATTGATTATTAATACATGTAAAATAAACCAATATCTAAATAACTAATTAATAAACCCTCAGTTCCATTATTTGATAAACCCAGCAGTCAAGTCAAGTCAAAATTATTTATAGAGCACCTTTAAGACAACAGCAGCCGATCAAAGTGCTGTACACAGCAAATAAATAGATTACAATGAGAACAATCAAATTAAAAACAGTAAAAGTTAAAAAAAAAAAAAAAAACTACAGTGCCTATGATTAGTGTGTGTGCTCATTTATGAAAAGACAGGGAGAAGAGGTGAGTTTTCAGGGAAGATTTAAAGTCTCTAAGGTCTGGAGGATCTTATGGAGATGAGGAGACTGTTCCAGAGTCTAGGGGCAGCCACCATGAAGATCCAGTAGGACATTTATTTTCACACATACACAATGTGAAGCTATGGTCTCTCACTTTTCCTTTCTGTCCTCTCGTTTGTCTCTCTTTGACCCTCCAGGTGTGCTGTATGTTTGCTAGTGCTGAGTACTCCAGCTGTGGAGAGTACGAATTCTTCAATCAGACCAGTAACAGTTGCCAGGCCTGCCCTCAGTGCCAGCCAGGGCAAGAGCCGCATATGGTGAGACACACACACACACACACACACACACACACACACACACACACACACACACACACGCACACACACCTTCCAAAATCCATAAACAGCATGAAGGCTGACTTTGTGAACCTGAGTTTAGACCACCCACACACACAGAGAACATAGCTGCACAGTGAAGAATGCCTAAATTCAATTGAACAATTTCTCATGGTTTATTGCTCTCACTGACTTCGATGTGAAGGCATGCATTACAGTGAATGACGTGCAGTAGTCACACAGAGCTCCAGCCTCTGTCAGGCAGTCTGCTGACAGCCAAAGAAAACAGAGAGAAGGTAAGTGAAGGTAAGCACTTCAGTGCTGCCACACCCCTCCTCAGAGAACAGGATGAATCCAGAGTGCAGATATTTCTTGGCTTCCTGTGTGTATTCATAGTTAAATTACTGATGGATCATCCAAAAATCATTATTAAAAAAAGATTCATGTTAAATTATACGAACAGGCATTTACAGTTTTTCTTCCAGTCAGAATGAATAACCACATGAATTTCAGAAGCAGATTTTATGAAACGTCAATAAAGAAGACTTCATCAACATGCTACAATCTCACATCATTCTTATATGCATGCCATGTATAAATAGTAAAATAAGGAGTGAGCTTTACTTCACTAAGCTGTCCTCCAGTATGTGTTGTGCAATAAGAAGCTCAGTCAGATGAGCGCATGGCTCTGTCAGAAAGAGTAACTGGCCATTTGTGAGCAATAGAAACACAAGAAGAAAGAGGTTTAATCAGCGGGATGAGAGCCCCCTCTGCACTTTCTCCTGCCTGTCTGATCCTCCGGGTGCCACAGTCTGTAATTCATGTGTCGTTCCCCTCAGCTTTCCCTGCCTGGGTGTGTGAATGTGTGTGTGTGTGTGTGTGTGTGTGTGTGTGTTTCTTGACACCCTTTTAATCAGGAGATAACCACAGGCTTTTTACTCACAACAGAAACACTTATGCACACACACAGACATCACACAAGACATCCAAGGATACAATTAAAGTGCATCTTGTATCCAGATTGTGTGTGATGTACATCCTAGTTTACATCAACATAAATACTGGGGTCAGACTCCTAACTTTTATTGATTGATAAAAGCAATGGTGAGGTAAGACTGGGTAAATTCTTAGCTTACATGGTTTGTGCTAGCTGCTCGATTGTGCCTGGGACCTTTGTGATACGTCATCATCCCCGTTTCTCTTCTCTGTCAACTTTCAAAATAAAGGCAGAGTAGTGTATTTGTTGTTTTGTCACCTCCCTTCCTTCTTGATCTATGATGCACAAGATTAAAAGAAGGCACACATTTGCTTTGAAAGGAAAGAAGCTTTCAATAAGAGCAGCTTTTAGAAAACGCATAGAAGCAGAGCTATGGCGAATGAAGAAAAAGAAAGGAGATCCAAAGCAATCTTTAACCAAAGTGGAGAGATCCTGCCGATATCTGAGCAAAGTTTTATATCAAACAATCACACAGAGGCTTATGGACGTCAAACAGAAGGAAAAGGAATATTAGATTTCTCTGAGTCTGCTATAGCCCAAAGCTAAGTTTGTTGTTTGAATAGACAGATGAAAGTGAGAAGGAAATGAAAGACGAAAGAAGGCATAAGAAGATAGTGTGTGTGTGTGTGTGTGTGCTACATAAGAGAATGATGAATTGGTCATCTTAAACACTACCAGACACACACACACACACACATACACACACACACACACACACACGCACACACAGACCTCTGTGACCAATCAGATTTCTCTTTTGTCATCTCCAAACAGTAATGCCAGATTAGTTAAGGACATGGATAGAAACTGATGTGTGAGTGTGTGGGGTGTGTTTTTTCAATGTGTGTGTCCTCAGCTCAGTTGGGAATCATGTTATTTTATCAAAATTACATATTTCTAAAGTACTGCAGACAGGAGAGATATATTAACCTAATGTATGAATGTGTGTGTGTGTGTTTTGCAGACCTGTGGCTACGGTGTGAAGGATGAGGACTTTGCCTGTGTGCCGTGTCCACAGGGGAAATATTCCAAAGGGAAGTATGAGATCTGCAGACGGCATAAAGACTGTGACGCCCTCTACAAAGCCACTGTTCGTGTAGCGGGAACTCCGGACAGCGATGCAGAGTGTGGACCCTGTTTACCGGGGTAAACAACACAAACTTACATAATGTGCATGATCCAACTTGTAGCATTTATTACACGGCGCTTAAATGAAAAAGCTGAGGCAGCTTGCAGGTTCAGTGCCCTGCGTAAAGATGCCCTCAAACAAAGCTTACACTCAGGGCCAGATTTACCATGAAGATGTTGTTCAATGTGTTTCCTAACTTATAAAACAGTCGTAAAGTCAACAACAGGGACCAACTCATAAAAAGGTGCTCCAAATAAGGTGTCCTGATTATACAGAGAGTCATGTGTGAGTGATTCTGAGTTATTTCATGCACACCAACAACAATACCCATGAAAACCTGAAAAAAGTTTTGGCACCAGACTTAATTCATTTTTTGCCATGGGAATACTAAAAATAATAGAAGACAAAAACTTCTGAGCATGCAGAGAAAGAATGGCAATAAAGACTTTTTACTTTGTTAGGAGTATACAATTCTTGGCAAATGTACAGTATGAGCTGACATGAAAGGACCACCCTCACTTTATTGCAGTGTCTTCTTTTGTGTTCAAACATGATCTACAGTACATCATAAACTTCTTCATTTTCACATGACAGTGGTGGATTCTCCCCCCGTCACTAGAAAGTATTAAGTCAATAAGAGACATTTAAACGTTTCCAGACCTTCAGTTCTCCTCTGCCTCGCTCGTCCCTCTCATCATCCATCACTCCTCCTCCTCCTGACTCTCTGTACTCACTGACTTACTTGTCAGCACCAAACGTCCTCTTTCTTATTCAACATGTTCAGTGGTTGTTTTGGATCTCTTGCTATGCAATATATTTTACAAGTAAATGTTGGCTAAATGAAAGTCTTCTTTAGTATTGAGAATTTTTTTTTATTTGATGTCTATCACTGAATGTGGGCAGTATAAAATTAAGCAAGTCTTGAAGGAATTGGAATAAGAATAGATTCATGATTCTCCTCCTCCTGTCATCAGCCTGGAGCTTTTCTGCTTTTCTTGGCTCTCGGTCTCCTTTGACAGGATGTTTTTGCTTTTTGCTCAGGAACACTCCTGGGTTTGGTCATGTCTATGTGTGTGTCCGTGCTGTGCCTGTGCTGTATGTATGGCTGTTGTGCACTGCAGTTTGCAGAGTCCATGCAGAACAGAACAGGCCTCAACAGTCAAAGTCTTTATCTCAGCGCAGAAAAAGACCTGGAGGAAAATGAGGATGAATCTCTTTTGACAGATATGTTTGTCTTCTTGTTTCCGTAGAAGCAACTTCAGTAGCACATCAAAAATAATTCAGAAGATTATTATTTATTTTGGGTCTTTTTTGCCAGTAGATAGAGACAGTGAAAGGGAGCGAGAGGGGATGACATTCAGCAAAGGGTCATCATTATGTTATATGATAAAACTGGACTGTAAATTTTTTGTCACTATTTTGCTTGAACTAATAGATAAAAGGTGTGATACAAAAGTGTAAAACATTTATTCTCCATCCTATTTGCTATCAAATGTGATCAATCACATGACAAACAATTGAAAGGCTAATAATTTGGAGCACAATCTGAGTTAAAGCTCTGTGGAACATTTACATATAGGGTTCATCAAATAGTGTATTATTCCTCATAAATGAGTCAGACGATGTCTGCTCATCTTCATTAGCTCTTAAACTGTGCAGTTATTTAAAGTAGAAGGACTAAATCAATCACTAGAAAACAGTTCACACATTTCCTCAACTAATGAATTCTCACATTCCTGGGAAGCTTTACTGTCCATGAGCACAAGATTGAACCTCTGCCTATATGAAGGCATCAGTTAATTACCTGCACACTACATACACATAAATTCTGCTCATGTTCATCAGCCTAAATGATTTAATAACACAGACTCAGCTCCCTCTCTTTCCTCTAACAGACACATCGTGACTTAGGGCGATAATATCTACCAAGCCATCTTTAGTGCCTTTGGGGTATTAAACATGTTCATTTCTTCACTGAGGTAAACTTTTCACCTCAGCTGCTTCCCCATACTTATGCACAGTCTAGGTACAGGATGTCTAAAAGCAGAGAGGCCACACACACCTGCCGAGCTTGCAGATTGTGCTTTAAAGGGGAAGTGCCATTTTTTACACATTGGACCTTATTTCTGGGATAAAACACTGCCATTTACTCACCCATTTCATTTCAGACTCTGAGTCATTTGGAGTATTTCTGATGATATTTTGGATTTGATGATATCCATTTAACAGGAGTGAAGGGGGCGCTGAAATGCAGCCAGTAAATGACACAAACTTGACCATTTCTCAAATAACAGAGTCAAGAGTTGTCCGTAACTTGAGAAAATGCAATCTGTAAACAAACTCTACTTTCTGTGTATCATAGTTTACTAAGGACCCCTAGTGCCCACATACAGTATATGGCCTTCACAGTGTAACCTATCTTATTAAATGCATGTTATTTGAGTAAGATGTTTGTGTCATTTACTGGCTGCATTTCAGTGCCCCCTTCATGTTAAGTGGATTTTCCCAAAACAAATTTCACTCCAAATGACTCCAAAGTGAAATGGGTGAGTAAATGACAGTATTTCATCCCAGAAACAAGGCCCAATTTGTAAAAAATGGCACTTCCTCTTTAAGTTGTTTTATTTTTAAAAATGTTCTCCTCTCCTTAAACTGTTTTTTCCTCCAGTAAGCCTAACCAGATAGCCTAATTATACAGTGTAGCCTGACAAGATGCTGCTTTATACTGAATATACATATGTACTTTATGTCTCCCAGGTATTACATGCTGGAAAACAGACCCAGGAACCTCTATGGGATGGTTTGTCACTCCTGCCAGAACGCACCACACAACACCAAAGAATGTAAGACCAACCTCTTCTCAGTTTAACTTCTCCAACCCCATCCTTCCGCTAGCTTTCAAACTTTCATCCCAACAGCCTTTTATTCTCCTTTCAACTATGAATTCCCCCCTTTTCTTTTCTCAACATTTATCTTTACAGCTTTCTGTACAAACATGGACCTTGTTTCCGCTGGATTCAAACATTAAAGTTTTCAGTCAAAATGAAAGAAAATTAGAGGGGACATGCTGTGCAAAAGCAGATGTTGAAAGCCTGGACTTAGCTTGAGGAAACAGTCAGGGGTCAGGGATTGTGGAGGGTTCTCATAGACCCTCTGGTCACTGTCCTCCTGTTAGAGGACTCAGAGGAGACAAACGACTGGCTCCTCCTTTCATGCATCTTTGTTATTCTGGCTCCAAAGGGGTGTTTGGCAGCTTATTCATAACCTCACTAATTATCCTGCATACCTGATACTGTGTGCACAAACATCAGTGTGTGTGTGTGTGTGTGTGTGTGTGTGTGCGCGCGCATGCATGGCGCCAACTGTTGCTGTGACCACATCTCTGGACAATAGGATAATATTTACCAGAGTTTGTTTCCATTTCTGTTTCCCATTCACTATCAGCCTCTGCAATTCATAAACTTTTCCTTGCACTTGCAACACACAGCATGAATGTTGTTAAGTGTCAGTCAAGCAAAAAAAAAAAAAAAAAACCAACTTAAAGATATTTTATATTTGACTACACTGGTGATGATGCATACAGGAAATTTGCGACCAGAAGCCATATATGATGCAATATGTAAGCAGTTTGATTCTGTGCCTCATGCAGCTGCAGAAAGCAAAACCAGATACAACCCAGCCTCTGTGATTTGTCACAATACATTATTGTAATTATGGTTCAGCATTATACTTTATTATACATTATTTATCAAGTCCTTATGCTAGATTTGAATGCATTTTCAATCACCACAGTGACTCCATGGGGTATCTCACTTAATGTTAACTACATTAAAAATGCAACATTTTTCAATGACATTAATCATTTTTAAGTCATTGGTCTTATAAGGACTTATCTTTGTTATGAAGTTAATTAGTTTTAAACATTTTTAGGACAAGGGATACAGATAAATGTAAAATGAGATTAGCTGTACACTGGTGTCCTTTCTTAACTAAAAAAATCCTCAGATATAATTGAAACCATGAAAATCACAATGAGAATAGACCTCCATCTGTTAGAATATAATTAGATACAGTAGATATCTGTCCCTATTATCAAACCATTAGTTTGAAAACCAATATTAAGAATAAGTAATAATCTTTCAGCTGCAGTGAAATTAATATCCACACATCAATTTCACATTTTAAACCATATTCAGTATTTATTCCAGAGCTGGAGGTGGATGTTCTCTCTGTCACGTCCTCTGTGGGTTTGTCCACATGTGATAGATCACACTGTGTTTTGTCCCCTCTGTCATACATATTGCTATAGGGAATCATATATATGGGGCCATAATTGCTCACAGTTCACGTAATTGAAGAGCGATGAAATAAATAGTATTGTTCCTGTGTCATATTTAATGAGTGTGTTTTGGAAGCCAAAAACCCCAAAAAGCAGCCTGGACCTGCAGACTAGAGGGTGTGAAGTGTGTGTGGATAAACACTTGCTTTTCAACAGCACCCTAATTGTTTCTCCCAGGCATGGAAATAAGTGATTGAATGATGTTGTGAAGATGTGCACATTACACACAGCTATTGTGGCAAGTAGTTTCGACTTATTTGAGGACTGCATGTTTTGTGTGATTTGGAAATGTTTTTGTTTCAAAATACATACAGTAGAGTATATAGGGCCAGACACAGTAGCCAGGTAAGCTTAGCTTAGCATAGACTGAAAGCAAACACAATGAATCAGTTCTTACACTTATTTTTGAATAAAGTAAACAAACAGGCAGCCTATGTATAGCCTGTACTGAACTGGATAAAGGGGATGTTGTGTTATCACAATCAATGAGGAGGAGAGTGATATGAAAACTCTTGTAACTAAGGAAGCTTTAAATTTTAAGGAAGCTTAAAATGTGGTTTCTGAAATATATTTGATCTGGATTAAAGATCAAACCACAGAGAGCGTTCTCTATTTCTTCGCAAGTCAGACTGTGGTACATTTTAATTAAGCTCTCTTTGGATGTAAGGGAAAATAAAAAATAACACACACCCAACAGTAAATAGAAAACGGAGCTGAAAGCTGGGAGTTCTCCTTGCACAGGGTGAAGGCAGGCTGACACTCGCCATGTAATCTGTAAATTACCCTGGCTCCTGCCTCGCTCTGTGTGTGTGATAATTAAAACTTCAGTGGGTATGAGAAAGAAAGATGATGATTAGCATGTTACTGCTTGCAACAATGCTACTCTTTGGCAGGCAGACGTTACGAGTCTGCCGCTCAATTTCCACCATCACCTTTTGATTTATATTTATTTATTTTGCTAGCATTTTCCAAGCGGGCACCAACACCATAAATACTTCACTCACTATCAACAGAGCTGATGAACTGTACTCGGTGTAAGAGCATATTTTGAATCTTAGTTTTGCTCTCGGCACATGTGGCTTTGTATCATATTTCCGTACGGAAGTGTTTATCAGAAAGAAATTAACCTTTGCATCATCTCTGCTCACAAACCTTACCTCCTCTGCTCTGTTTTTCTGCTCCTCTCAGTTTGTTTGGCCCTAAGTATCCAGATTGCCCCCAGAATTATTATTTCGCAGCTTGCGAGACACGATCAAGAGATGAAACCGCAAGACATTAAACAAAATTCCAGTTCAGGCTCATATCCTTATCCAGAGTGTAAACACATACCCGAGTTAATGTCTGCAGCCACAGGGCACAGATGTGTGTGTGTGATGACATGAGGCTCTGAGACCACAGGAAGCAGCAGGGCACATGCCAAAGAGGTCTACAGTGTATCAACTTAGTGAAATAAAAGACTGATTAAAAGAGGTGATTAATGAGCTGCCAGGACTCTGCAGCTCCATTAGCAAAGAGGATCAACAGACGATGAATAATCCAGAAAAAAGAGAGTGAGGGGAAGGGGGGGAGTGGTGTATAATGAACAGAGAGAAAGAAAGATGATGTTGTGGACACTATCGGGGGAAGAAAGTCAGTAAACTACTAACATGCCATAAGCAGTGACAGATGGCATGTTGACTCTGCCAATGACAAATGTCCAAGTATTACTGGTGCTTTGTAGCCTGGCTATCATGACTACTTTCTCTGTGAGCGTAGTCTGGCCAAGCTGCCTTGTAAACAGAGTTCCAGAGGGCGGGCTTAACCCACATTTATCAAATGCCTCTGTGTGCTACTGGACGAATATTCAACAAATCAGAGCTCTCTTTACTCTAACGTATGCGTAGTGATGGAAACTGCTTGATCCAAAGAACTGGTGCGTCATTGTCTTAAACACGCCTCAATCAAGCCGTTTTTTTCATCGGTCCCCTTTTCTAGGTGAATCTGAAATCAAAGAGAACGGCAGCTTGGCCACACTGACTTGGTCGCGAAATTTTGTGAAGCGTCACAGGAAGTATGAGCGGGCCCAGGGCCCATGTGATTTCTCCATCAACCAGTCTGTAAAACTGTGTCATCTCTGGAAGAAAGAGGTTTATCATTCACCCAAATTTATCACAATAGACACTGTGCACACTGTAGACACTCTGGGAAAGACTCTTATTTATGGAGAGGATTGGTAGAAAGAGATGGAATGAGTGTAGAACGGACATTCACATTCAAATCAGCATTGCGGGATGGTCAAGGTGTTGCAATTGCAATGCAGACCACCAAGTGTTTAATGTCTGTTCTATTCTCATTCTGTTTCTATGGTACAGTAAATTTCTAGATACCTTAACTTAGTATGAAGACTGGAAATATCCAGCCTGACTCTGTCTCTAAAGCTCAGCAATTTGCATGTTATATCTTGTTTGTTTGAGACATATATTTCAGACAGATCGAGGCTAGATGTGTTCTTTTGTTTCCAGTCTGTGTGCTAAGCAAAGCTTCCCAGCTGCTGGTGATAGATTCATTATTACATTTTGGTATTGATCATCTAATTTTACTCTTGGCAGGAAAATTAACAACTAATCTCCCAAGTTGTCAAACTATTCCTTGAATCAGTATTGTGTGTGATGGTAGCTGTGGGTTTGCTCATAATGGATAAGGGTGCAAGCAAGATCACCAAAAAAAAAACACTACTCCACAACCAATGAACAAGGATTGAAAGCATGTGTCTCAGGGCCACTCCCTCCCTAAATGCAGATCACATCTCCTCATCCTTCATACAGGGCCACATTTTGTGTGAGGGGAAGCATTTGTGCATATGTGTAATGGATGCATGTAAGTGCTACCGTGAGGCGTGCGGTGCGTACAGAGAATGGATGGCTCAGGAGATCACAAACCTTCTGGAGCTGCCACCACAAATAACTGCTCTGGGGATGTTGTCTTTTCTACATGAAAGACATTTACAGCAACTGTATCCACATCTCCCTGCTACAGTAGCTTCTGCTGAGCGAAGCGTTTCAAAACTCATCAAGTTGTAGCTCCGCTCATCAGTGGCATGAGAACACTTAAGTGGCTTGGCTATCATAAGCATTAATTCCGAAATGGCACAGCAGTTTTCATACAACAACCTTATGGATGACTTTGCATGCAGTAAACGCAGACGTGTGCGTCTGTAAAAGGCACATGTACATGTTCAGTTGTTCAGTTCAGATTTGTTTATTCATTTAAGTTTGAAGGTATTTTTTTAAATATGTATCGATCCATTTATTTCAGTTTGATTTTTTTTATTTGTTTCATACTACACTTAACATATGTTTTTGCTAAAAAAGGTCATCAGGTGAAATGGCATGTTGTTGTTCTACAGTGAATTTGTACTTATGATACAGTACATTTGGGATGAGGAGAGGTGTTCAGGGGCAGTGCTGATGTGTCTGCATGTGTTTGACAGGCATGTCAACCAGCAAACAGAGAGAAAAACCTGTCATTTACCCTGGCAGCACCACTGTGTTTCCTCATCCACATAAAGGTATGTATGAATACACACACACTTCATCTGTCTAGAACCATCCATTGTTAGTGTGTTGACTTTTCTCCTTCTCACACACAAACCATTAACACTACATCACTGCCTCCATGTTTCAGATTCTACCGGACAAGGTCACCTAGCAACGGCTCTCATTATTGCAATGTCAACCATTTTTATCATGGCCATCGCCATCGTCCTCATCATCATGTTTTACATCCTGAAGGCCAAACCGAGCGGCCAGGGTGAGATGCACACTGACACACACACACGCACACACAGGTGTCATGTTAAAGGTTTGTATCTGTAACGTTCCTCGTGTGTGTGTTTGTGTCGACAGCATGTTGTTCTGGACAAGTTGTAAAGGCAGTGGAAGCTCAGGCCAACAAACAGGAGGACAAGAAAGACCCTGGTGAGACAACACGCACACGCACGCACGCACGCACGCACGCATTTAATAATTAATGAGCTCACACAACATTTAAGCTTCTTAATGACTTCCTGTTTGGCGTTTCTCACAAACTCCCATCAGGATTCTGGTTTCATAAGTCTTGCTTACATGCACTTGTATCCTGTTATGAGCCTCATCCTGTGTATGCTGCATGTAATGTTTACATGAAACATAATATTGTTATTTATATCCTTGTATACACAATTTTAATATTATCCACATTTTTGGCCTGTAAATGCCAACAGTACTTGAGAAATAAACTAATCTGTAGCTGTCATATAGCAATGTTATGTTATGTTGAGATAAAATGAACTGTATTCTGTAACATATTTTCCTATTTTAATTCATAAAAGTGAAAACAAAAACATACACCATGCAATTTCCGTTCTTTTCTCCCCAACACTCTCAGTGTTTTCATATCTGTAGAAACTGATCATTTCCATGTTTCCATAAACGTCTCTCTCACTGCACACACAAGATATATACTCAATAAATTACACGTGCAGTTTAAACTTTTTAAAAAATATACTCCAAGCAGTACAAAGGCACACAAAGTTATAATTATAACAACAGCAAAAAGTATAATTAGTATTCCACTATGAAGTTACTCCAGAATAGCCACAGTGACACAGCTGAACAGATACCAGCCAGCAGTGATTAGAGTAACACTGTAATTTTAAAATCCTCCCTAACACCGAATCAGATGTCTGCTTACTCGTTAAGCCCAAACACTGTATGTTATCTGTGGACAAGTTTATATCTGCAAAAGTATTATCCAACACTTTCCTGCTGTTCTAGGCTCTGCTGATATTGTTTTTATTGGAGCACTTTCACACTGAATAAATAGTGCGTCCTTGAGAATTGCACTTTAGCCAGGCAGAGGAGTGTTGGGAGCAGCATGTATGTATGAATTATGGAAAACTCTCACTCATGTTTAGATCTGCCTATAAAACAACCAATGCAACGCTGATTAAGTCTATGTTATATATGGAATAAACAAACTTAATCACAGCTGGGCCCTGCATATCAGTGCAGCATGTATGAGCGGATTTATTGATGATAATGTATACAAATGTCAGCGTGTGTGTGTGTGTGTGTGTGTGTGTGTGTATGTGTGTTCTGAGAAACCTGCAGGATGATGAGTACATCATGGAGGAATGTGAAGCCTCCAAAGCTAAAGCCATAGGTTGCTTTAGGCGCCGTTTCTCCTGACAATGATGTTCTGTTCAGTTTCACTCCCAGAATGACTGAGTGACTGACTAACCACTTACATGTGGTGTGGATGCAAACACACACACACACACACACACACTGTATATATACAGACTGTATCTGCTGCCACAAACACATTATGTGGTACAGTGAGGTGGTGGACTTAATAATGTAATAGCTAAAAAAACATGATTGAGGAAAACAAAACAATAATGGCTGCATTGTAACGTTTCTGTGTGTGAAAGCATGAAAGCAGTGTGTATCTGGGAGAGAAGCCCATTGCTCGGAGCTCTACCGGAGCTAGCTGTCACTCATGTAGACACTGAGTTAATAAGGCAGAGATGAAAGATATAGATGCTTAAATTCTCTCTCTCTCTCTCTCACACACACACACACAGTATTTGTTACACTTAGACATTCACTCATTACGCTGTCTATCCGCATCAGTATCCATGATGTAAGTGTAATTCAACATAATAGTGACTGTAATCATTTTATACATTACTCTGACTGCAGTTGCTCTGTTTCGAGGTACTCAACCGTTTAGCCTCAGGAACCTGCTCTACTGCCAACTATTAAAATACAGTATAAAGAGGTTTAATCCAGTCTTACTGGGCGATAAAAGACAATAGCCAACATCCTATGCACAGCCCACCAGACTGCACTAGTATTTCAATAAACGTGTACAATGTGCATTCAACGACAATTATAAAATGAGAATATGTAACTTTTGAAAGAAGAAATAACATGCAGATAAATCTATTTGCCATTCTTCTGTATTTACCACATTGGTAGTTCAGTTCATTTAAATCTAATCCAAGAGTCCTTTGGTGAAGTCTGAGCATAACATGACATTCTTTTCAGATTGAAACAATAACATCTGTCGGACCAGCATCCTTTGACATGTTGATATATTTGTAGGGTTATTACTACTGACTGACTCAATGACTATATGAGTTTTGTGAGAAAACACCTATAAACCTCCATATCATCTCTGTTTTTTCCTCTCAGACAATGTGGTGATCTACTCAGAGAAAGATGAGTTTGACAAACTGAAAGCTCCTCCACAGAAGACAGTGAAAAGGTGAGAGACAGCTTATTAACAAACACCTCCACACTGCTACTCTTTGGATGAACTAGCTAAGAGCAGACAAAGTGACAGTGTGTTCGCTTCATGCTGAGTGAACAAAACATGAAGGACACAAAACGAGCCAGCAGTGTAAGTACCAGTGGTGGTTGGGGCTAGAGAATAATTGCTAAGCCTTGAAATGATGGCAACCCATCAGCCTTCACACATACATCAACATCAAAGATATTTACACATATTATATTAACTTTAGGGAATGTGTGTCTACAATAAATATGTACAATTCCTCATCATTTTGTGTTTATCAGTTAGTGAAGGTTTATAGGTCTGTGGTGCTTCATGTGCATATACTGACGATACCAGTGTGTCCTTATCTTGAGCATGCATTATAAATGTGTATGTTTACATTTGTATTTACATATTGTATACATACATGTTGTATATTGTATTTGAGGCGTCACAGAGACTTTACACAACAGAAAGCATTTTTTTCAGCCTTTGCCCATAATTAAGCCACCACAGAACAAGTCACTACAGTACGAGTATCATAGCTGCTGGCCTCTTTTTCTGTGTGTGTGTGTGTGATATGTAAAAAGTTTAAGTTCAGTTCATATTTTTTTTATTTTAAATGAAGCAGAGAACCATTATGTGGCTTTGGAGCAGACATATAGGTGGGTTGAAGCCTGGCTGACACTGAGAGGGACAGAGGGGTACTTGTTGACACAGATAGGGGTATTTATTCCAGGCTTCGCCCAAAACCACCACCAGGTGAAAGCACACCCTGGCAGACAACAAAAGAGCAACAGTTTTCTCACCTTCGCCTCTCTGCTAACGTCTCATCCTTCGTGTGCAGACAATGCTGCTTTATAGGCAGCCAGTGGCTAGTGTACAGAGGACAGTGAGGGTTTAATGCACATAAATCTACAGTGAGCCATTGTGCTCAAATGTTACAGAGCATGTAGGGAACATGCTTAGATTGATACACCTTTCCAATATATGGAAGAGACACACACACACACACACACACACACACACACACACACACACACACCTCAGCATCAATAGCTGTAAACAGTGTGGTATAGCAGCATGCCAGAGGATGTGCTAACTCACTGCTTTAGCTGCCAGAGTGGGTGTTAGATGTCCGGGAAACAATGCCATTTTGTGTGTGTGTTCACGAAAAGAGCGTGGGACTGTGAAACAATGGCATTCTGTGAGCATCTCTGTCAACAAGGTGCTTTTGGGAGAAAATCCAGAGCAGGCGCAGGGAGAAAGAGGCTGGGTAATCAAATGATATTACATGGTATCATGTTGTAAAATGCAGGGCTATTTCAGTCAATCACAGGGAAGGGCTTGGAAACATCAGCAGCTATGGCAACAACAGCATTCTTTCATTCATTCAGCTCATTTTCATTCGACAAATGGTCCTGTTAAGTTTGCAAAGACACGAGTCGTGCTGTCACTCACACTATTTAATCATGAAGTATGACAGGTGGACTGTGTATTCTCTGCTTGCACTTACTTTTGATTGCTAGACCCAGAATGAGAGTATATGCATAGATACTGTCTCTCAAAGTTTTATCAGTAGTGACACACAGTGCAAGAGGGATCTGTGATACTAACTAGTAACATTTGATTGTATAATAGTTTTACACTTTTTGAAGGAATTATCTGATATGTTGAACAATACTCCTTGTTTTATTACATGTGTATAAGAGCTACATCCAGGGGACAGGTTAGTTGAGGAGTGGAAACAGGAGGAAACAGTAAGCTCGGTTCCACCCAAATCAGCACCTGAGGAGCTCATGGAAATCAATGCACCACTCCAAGAAATATTGCCAGTACAAGCCCCACCTTAAAACCACATTTTGTTGATTTCACAGTTTTGGTGTGGATTAAGCAATCAAAAAGTATAACTAGCTAATAACTAACTAGTATCGTGAGGACGTGCACATGTAAATATATTCCAGTGTGTCTTTGTGTTCTCAGTGAAAATGATGCATCATCAGAGAACGAGCAGCTGTTGAGCCGTAGCATCGACAGCGACGAGGAAGCGGCTTCTGACAAGCAAGGATCAGCCGAGACCAACAACACCAACCTGTGCCTCGTCAACCTGGGAAACAAGCCAGACCTCTGCCTTCTCTCTCTGGGCCTCCTGGAGCGAGACCGAGCCTGCAAAGGGGCCCCCACCATTGCCGCTGGACAGGCCAATAACATCCCGAGCCCTAACCACAACACCAACCACATCAGCAGTGTGAACGCAATCAACAACAATAAAACCCCAGGGGTAAGTAGATACAGTTTTTAAACATGTTACTGGAGTAAAAGATGGTGAACAGATCTTCAGCTCAGTTTCATCTGGATCACATAGTGCTGATTTTTTTTTTTTTTTTTTTTTTTTAACTATTAAGATGTTACAGAGTCGCAGGAAAAAGATCCTGGATCTGTACGGCAAAGCTTGCAATGTGACAGAGGGTAAGTCTCAAATGGCACTATGCATCTTACCAAGCCTTGTAATCAAGAAGTGATTTCTGCCAACACTGTGGCGACCGCTTTGTCTGACCTGTGTGGAAGTGAATAATTATACTGGCATTTTTCAAGAAAATTGCTTTAGAAAGAAAAACTGAGCCAGAAAGAAGTAATTGCCTCATTCCACAGGCATATTTTTCCACAAATAAAAAACATTCAGACTTGTACTCATTACAAGACTCATTAATGCGCTAATTTGCGTGACAGTAACTCTACTTGGACAAACTGAAATTTTGTCCAAGTACAGCAATTTTGACTGCGTGTATATATATATACATATATATACATATGTATACACGCGTGTATATACGTATGTATATACGTATATACACGCTGATGTATACATATGTATATACGTATGTATACACGCGTATATACGTACGTATACGCGTGTATACGTACGTATATACATATGTATACACGCGTGTATATACGTATATACATACGTATATATATACGTATGTATATACGTATATACATACGTATATATATACATATATATATACACATACACACACACACACACACACACATTAGCTCTAATAAGCGCTGTTGTCCTTTTCACCTTTCGTCCATTTCATGTTATAAATACTTTAATGATGCTCTTTGGTGGATTATTTGTTTGCCAAATTAATCTAATTTTATCAGCATGTTGATCCGTAGTTACAACTGTGTTTTTAATTTCCTGATTTTTTTTTTGAATGGAGTTCTGCTTCATGACCTGCCAGCACATCTCTGGTAACGCATTTCGGGCTGTTTGTCTGAATAGAGTTATCGTTGCGCAAGTTTATGCATTGACACGATCAATTGGCATTAATGGCTAATTTCCACAGCCCAAAAAAATATTAAATATATTCAAATCATCTTGGCTATACTACAGAAAGAGTCCTCTGGGGAGCTTCAATATTTGGGCCAAATATCACTGCAGTCCATCCAATACTTCCTGTGATACTTGAATGTGGACCAATGTCACTTGTAACTCTGCTGTCCCTCTCCAGGCCTGAGCCCCACAGAGCTCCCTTTTGACTGTCTGGAGAAGGCCAGCCGCATGCTGAGCTCCTCCTACAGCAGCGAGGCAGCTGTGGTGAAGACGTGGAGGCACCTGGCCGAGAGCTTCGGGTTAAAGAGAGATGAGATCGGTGGCATGAGCGACGGCCTGCAGCTCTTTGAGAGAGTGAGCACGGCAGGATACAGCATCCCCGACCTCCTGACCCGCCTGGTACAGATCGAGAGGCTGGACGCCGTAGAGTCGCTCTGCTCAGATGTGCTGGGCTGCAGTGAGATGGTGGCGGCTGCTGGACGGCAGGGCAATAGCAGTTTTCACAGTCAGTTGGTGTGTTCCTCATCGTGCCCATCTCCATCTCAACGCTGTGCCAGCGTCTGAATATGTGGTGGAGCATAGACTTGAGAGACTGGCTTACAGTATAAATGTATGTAGGGATAGAAAATGCTCTGACAAAGAGGACAGCACATATACAGTATACACCTTATCCTCATCACATGAAGAATGTCAGTGGAGCTCCCTGTGCACAGTAGTTTCTCTCCTGTTATGCGTTTTCTCTATCAAAAAGCTAGTTATCTGAAATACTTTGTTCAGTTTGAGAAAGACAAAAATCTGATTCTAGTTCAGATATTTTCTCCTCTGAAATAATAAAATAATCTGAGCTAATTTTATTGTATTAGATATTTGTCTTTCTCAAATGCTAAGGAATTTTACCAAACCAGTTCGACTGTGCGCTGGACGCAACACAGTTACAGCTTTTGCAGTCTTTTTTTTTTTTTTTTTTAATAGAACTTTTGATCCAAACTTGTGTATGAGTTGTGTATGGTCACTGAGCAGCTCCACTGCAGCTGGACTGATTCAGTGCCTTTCTTGTGGACACACCACATTACAAGTACAAGGAATGAGGACACCTTCATAGCTGTTTTGACTAAATGTTTAACAGTTTGATTTTAGGATGATGTTTCCTTTAAAACACAACCTCTTTGAGCGATGTCATTAGATAAAACAGATAAAGCCTTTATGGTCATTGTTATTCCCACACAGTGAACACATCACACTGCTTTCCATGTTCTGCCAAATGCAAATCCACTTTAACACACATAGACCAGTGTGCTCTCTTATAACAGCTACTTCCTCCGTACTGACCCAGTCTGTGACCCCTACACTCATAATGCTGCGGTCTAGTGCTGCCGCCAGCCATAATTATTTGGCGTGTGGCTCCCTGGGCCCCTAATAGGCTGAAGTGTTGTGGTTTACAGAGCTGGTGCAAAGTGTCTGTGATTTCCAGCACCCAATTAAGCATTTAAGGCCACTTAACTGCTGAAAGTCCAGTGGAAAAGCTGTAAAAAAAAAAAAAAAAAAAAAAGCCTGCATTAAAAAGAGAGATGCCATGGCAGAGGCATGACTAACTGCCTCCAGGGTAGCTGCACTGTGGAAGCAGTCCTGCAGTCGTCCCACAATGGCTGACCTTACTCAGCTTTTGTGGTCGGCTCAGTCACGCTCAGACAGGATTTAAGCTCCTATCTTTCTTTCTCTCCCTATGGGACCAATATGGCAAATGAGAGCAACATACAGTTGGTGTGGGGTGTCTACCTCTGTACATACAGAGACCACGGGTGGCTCAGATAAGCAAGGAGTTAAGCTCTGTGAAGAGTGTCACATTAATACTCATCTTAGCTCCATTAACAGGTAAGATGCTTGTCATCATCCTGCTTTTTCTAGCCATTAAGCTTCAAGACTCAGCAGTAAAGCTCCAAAGACCAACTTCACCAAGCTGTGCAAAGACATTGATCTCCATTCTCTGGAAGATCTTTACCTGAAATCTGATGTTGTCAGCGTGATGTCCCATGATCACGCTGCACAAAATCGAACACATCACCAGATAAAAAAGTTCTTCTAATTCTTTTTTGTTCATATTTTCCATTGCCGACACTGGGGCTGGCCTCTAGTGCTTTAAATTAATTCATGTGCATGATTATCAAGCGTTACTCTAATTTTTTTTTCCTGCCAAGGCAAATAAAAAGCTCACATTAAAGCACACTGCCTTCTCAGAGCAGGATGGTCCTCATCAGTTATAATTCAATTCAAGTTGTTGTTTTTTATGTTTTATACTTTTGTAAATAACCTAATTGGTGGATTGAACTGAAATTAACTAGAGTGAAGCTCTGGTTCTAGATGGGAAAAATCTTGTCTGACATATATTATGCTGATAGGATGATAAAGAAACCAAATATGGATTACTTACCTCAGTAGCACATACGGTATAGTAGAATGCGTAGAAACACCAACAACTCACCACAGAACCAAAGTATAACTGTATATATAACTTATTATTGTACATAATGTATACATTAATAAAGATGTATGGCAAAAAAAGATTGGCATTTGTATTTTATAATGATAAAGTTAAAAACCTTTACTATTTATTTTTGGTTGATTTCTGATTTGAGGGATTTTTTGAGTGACAAGTGAATCTGGGTCGGTCCATCAGGACCCAAAGAACATGGTACAATTTCACATGACTTATTTTGATATTTAATTCTGGACCAACATAGCCATCAACCCACTGCCAATATGACTCAAAATGACTACATTAATTATGCCAATTAATCAAAATATAGAGATCCCTCATTTTAAGGTAAACACATGAAAAGTAGAATGGGGCTAAATTAATAGGAATTCAAATCAATCAAAAATATTTTGAAAATGCAGTATACAAATATTAATAAATAAAGTATACAATGAGAAAATTATAGAAAGGTAACAGGACTGAAAACTTTAAAAAACATACTATAGTACTGTGCAGTACCAGTCATCCATTGAAAGTACTGGTATCAGTGTCTTCTTTAAATGTGTTGTTGTTGTTTGTGTATGTGTAAGTAATCTATTTATTTATATTGGTATGTGTTTTTTAAAATTTGGAATAAAGTTGATTGATTGATTGATTGATTGATAATTAATAAATGAATAAATAAAATAATAAAAACTATATTTTCAAGATACTTGACAGTTCTAATATCAGAGGATTAGTAAACAACAACAGTGTAACTTGACCCTTTCCTCAGCTCTTTTTTGAAGCTGCTCCTGAGTACTCCTTTAGGATCCGCTAGTTTGTAGGTTACAACCAACTGGAGCCTCTTGTGTGCTAAGCATGTAGAGGAAATACTGAAGCCAATGCAAAAATACAAAGGGTCCTACCTTGAGCCAGGTGTTGTAAGAGTAGCACAGGTGTGGGAGCGCAAGAGTGCGTCCATGATGTCGTTGAGTAACGTTACCGACCCACGCATGAAGGCTGTTCTGGGCTACTGGAGGAACATGGTGGACCTGCTCTCTATGTAGATATAAATTAAACAACTCATTCCATGGTAGCGGAAACACAACAAGCCTTACTTTAAGGTGATTATATACTAAAGAAAACATAGTGATTCATATTATAATATGATCCCCTTAACTGTTACTCACTAGTCTTTTAAGTAGAGTCCTGTGCTGCACCCACTCATCTTTTTTATACAGAAAATAGCCTCCATCAACAGCTGTCACCTCTGCACACCACTCTGTCATCAAGCTTTCAGTGTGTGGGTGTGTGTTTGTGCCGAGGTTTCCATCGCCTCAGCTAAACAGTGTGTGCTGATCTTAAGTGAGGTTCATGGAAGGTCTGTCTGGCAGTGCAAATGTGGAAATACTTGTGAAGCTGCTGTGGGGCATCAGGGCAGCACTGAGCTATTTCTCTCATCATGTTTCAAAATTAGCCACAAATAATCCATCCCAATTAAAGAGCCTTTAGTCTGATCACACACACACACCCGCACACGCACACACACACACACACGCACACAGTGTGTCTGTTTTTGTGTCTTAAGGGCTTGGCTTGACTTTAAATGAAGATGAAGCCATAGAGCCACTTCAGGGCAAGGAGTGCCAACCATGAGACTGACTCAGCCTCTGCCACTCAGTAACGCACTCACCCTCAACACACACCATCACACACTCGTCACTGTCAGTCAAACACATCAGGTGTTTGGATCAGGGCATAAATCTGCCTGGAGTACAGCATTGACTGTGTTTACACTCTTATAAAAAAATTGCTTTCAACAGACAGCTGCAGAATAACTTTCTCAACTGTTTTTAAGAAAATATCCATTGAAATATTCACATTTGTGACAAAATAAGCTGTGTTGATCAAATATAAATTCTTTTCTTCTCTTTCACTCATGTAAAATGTTTCCAGAGACACATTGTAGTGTACTTGTAATCAATAAAAAAAGATTGTTTGCTCCGGCTGATGGGTGCTTGGTATTTCTGACCTGAACTGAACAGCACACTAAAATATGCTCCTGAGAATATTTTATTTATGAAATAGACATTATAGTATCAGAATATCAATCCATATTTTATCAGTACAGCCAAGTTTGACTGTTTGATCACAGTTTGCGAGTGACTGACAGCTGAGAGACGGCTAGGCTCCAGGCTGGGCTCTGATCGGTTGATTTCCTCCACCATGTGCATACGAAGAACTTTATAGTCATCATATTCACTGTAATCTGCCCACTGCTGCTTTCAGGTAGAGACATGCATGATATCAATCTTCTAATCTAACTCCGTAAGAAAGCGACTCGTGAAAAATAGTGGAAAAAAGTGAGTAAATGAAAAAAACAATACTAGTATAGACATCATCAAGCATTTTGGGAAGATTATGAAAAGCAGGACCTCAAACTGTTTGGGTATAAAAGTTGAATGAAAAGGACTTAACTGGAATCAGGGAAGCACTGTGATCAGCCGGACCACCATAAATAACCCCTGACAGCTGCTTCCACTAACACACTAGCTAATTTACAGCCAGGTATATTAGCAGAATCTGCTTATTGCATTACTCAAGCAGCATACTTATACACTGCGGCCGGTGGAAATAATATACATTTGGTGGTCTGCCATGTCAAATCGCTGATTGACTTGACTTTATGGCTGTGCTGAAGTGGAACCGCTAATGTTTCCCCCTGCCAGCTTCCTCCCACTGGCCAAATAACATTTTAATGAGGTTTACCAGCCAGACCATAGCAGGGCAGCTCTTTAGGGTAATTTTCTGAAATTTTGGCCCACTGAAAAAAGGTGAACATAAATCATGAGCAGTGTTTAAGTCTTGTGGATGACGCTGAGCAGGGTAGACTGTCAGGGTAGAGTGTGTTAGAGAGCACAGAGCAGACAGCGCTGTGCTGACTGCACTGCAGACCAGACCTAACTGAAGTCATGAAAATAAATAAATCAACTGTCGACAGTTCCTGGAGTAGGCATAAAAGCAATACTTCCCTGTTAAAGTGAGACTCCACCAAACCTGATCTTACTATCAAACCTTCAGCTTGAAAACAGCTGGGAGATGTTTGTAGAATCCTTCAGTTTGAATTCACATCACTTAATACAATAAAAAAGAAACCATCTCCACTGTCAACTGTATGCCAACCCAAATACTGCTTCTGTGTCAGTGGACAGCTGGCCATTTTATTAGGTACACTTGTATAATCAAATCTAATAGAAAACAAAACAGTTCTGCCATGGACAATACCTTTACAGAGCTCATTATGTTCGGCTTTTTTTAGAGAAAATGTTAATTCAGCAATACGTTTATTCAAAATATATAGGGCAATATTTAAATATTTTCTTTGACAAGCAAATTCTCATTCTCAAAGATGGTTAGGACAACTATGGAGAAGGTACGAATGGTTAAGTGTGTTAAATTTTTTTGATTATTCAAAAGTTGACTATTAATTGGATAGCATTTGCATGGTGCATTTCGCCTTAAGACAGCTGGGATAAGCTTCAACCCCCCCACAACCCTGTGTGAGGACAAGCGGTAGAAAATGGATGAATGGATGAACTGCATGGCAGAGAATTTTCTATGAATGTGCACATTACTTTCGCTGAGAAAAGCCATGGTAGATGATCAAAAGCTCTGAAAATCATCCACACTTAGCTCTATAGATCATTTTGAGCATATGGCTTGACAAAAGTGTAATGGATTATGCTGCAGAGCCACTCCAGTTCATACACAGGGGAGTAGTTTGACATTATTACATGCATTTTTAAGCCTGTAAACAGCACAACTCTGATCCAGATGTCATGCAACATGCTCCAAGGCAGAGGAAGAGATGGATGCTGAACAAATAGTTGGTGATAGTTTGCTGATCTTGAACTAACTTTATTAACCAGCTGCCTTAAAGTGACAGAAAGCAAAGAGATTTGGGGATCTCTGAGGGTTCAGGGTCAGACGGACCTGCAGATGTTCCCTGAGTGGCCTGGTGAAGAACGAGTGTTTACGTGGCTGCCGTGTGCAGAATGTCTTCCACTGTTCATCATTAAACCCAGTGTTTCTTTTTGATATCATCCAGATGCAAGAAAATTCACAACAGCCACAAGAGAAAGCAATGTAAATACTCAGTCATCAGTCATACTTCCAAATGTGACCTCCTCTTTTATCTATAATATAATCTCCTCTGCTTAGGGCTGTTGACAGTTGGTGAAGGAGTAAAAATGTAAGCAGAAATAGAATTCAAGGTAGGCTTAGACTTGGTGGTCTGCTCCGTAGAATGGAGGGGAATTTCCCCTTCTGCTCTCCGTCTCTCTCCATGCCCTGGCAATTTGGTTTCACCCCCAGTGGAGATTAAAATTATACTACTTATTTACAATAGCACAATCATTTTTAAAAGGGTCCTAAAAATAAATTGTTTTCCGGTTGTTTTGTATCTAAACAGTTCTGTTTTAACATGGTTCATGCATGTGTTCTGGTGCCTGCCACGTAATAACAGAAGTGGTTAGAAACCACAATAATTTGGGGTGATAGCATTCCATATCATTAAATGGGCTAAAACACAGTCTACAGCCCACTTACTCGCCAACCTTTGTCACAGCTAAACATACCATGTATGATCCAGACAGAGCAAAACACAGTTAAAATGCTGAAACACTGGAGTGGCTCAGCTTGTTTTAGGGATGCATGCTGGACAATGCAACCACTTCAACAATGCAGATGCAGACAGTTTATTTTGACAAAGCATTATTTCAAACATCTTGGTTCTTGAAATGTTTATCTTCTTATTATTATTATGCTTATACATATTCTATTATTTCAGTGTTGTTGTTTACTGCCTTCCTTATTGTAACTTGTTTTACGCTGCTGTGGCGGGTGAATTTCCTCCAATGGTGACTTTATTATATTATATTCTAAGTCCTCCAAGTTGACTATCGCATCATTCCCTAGCAAAAATACCATTTTGGCTGGATGGATGTGATTTCATGCAATATGCTAATGTTATATGACATTACTAATCATCCACTCATCAATCATAAACATAGCTGACAGATGAGCTGCTCATGAAAATCAGTCTAAATCAAACTTATGTGAAAACAGAGTAAAAAGTTACAACATAAAATCATTAAAAGCATTGCCTTTTTGTTCCATCTGTCTGTAATTTCTTATTTGAAATGAGGCTCTTGCTTTGAGCATTCTCAGATGAAGCTTGTTATCAATGAATTTGTTCAAATCAAGTATAGACTGATCCTTTTATGGGCCTACACACCATCTTCTTACCCTGAGTAGAACACCTTTTCACAAAATAACTAGCATGAATTTAATTTAGGAAAACTGGATACACCCTTTTCAAATTCAGACCAGCCAAGTACTTCCAAGTACTTTCTTAATATCAGCGATAATTGTTCAAATCCGCCCAATCTCCTCCATTGACCAACATCACCGGTGTGCTCCATACTGAGACCATTACACCCATCAACCCACCCATGCTGCGGAACAAACAAATAAGACAAGTTTATGCAAAACATATGGATCTCAGCATTTCATATGCAGTTCTTTTTGTTTATTGTCATTAAAAAGCTTCAGTCACAGCCTCTCTTCCTCTGAACACATCAGACACCCATTAAGACCACTGGCAAGCATGATACTCATTTTCATCACAGAAAGAACAGAAGACAAGACATCAGATTAATAGTGTGGATCATAAAAACTGAGGAATCGCAAAGTACAAAAAAAAAATACACCACACTAAAATAGTACTTCTGACAGACAAAAGAATTTCCAAAACATATCCCCACATAAAGAAAGTGTGTCTGCTTATTATTTGAGGTAGAGTAAATTGGAGCCTTGAAGTACTGTACAGTTCTAACTATGGTTAATGCTGTGTGAGCACACATGAAAGACAGAGCAACGTGCTGAAGTATTGAAACACAAGTCATCTTTATCCTAACCGGGAAGTCAGACTTGTTAAAGACGCCTTTAATTGAGAAAACGTGCGAGTGTGTATGTGCTATTTGAGGTTGTGGAGGATGGACCTGAGGTTGAGGCAGAGGAAGGTGTGCGTGTGGTTGGCTTTGTGATAAAGCTCTTGTATTTGAAGGTGGAGGGAGCACAGTTCAAATAGACGACCATTCTTCCTGGACAAAATCAGAAAAATGCACAACAACCCGTCAGTCCAAAGACAGTCGTGTGAGTCACACTCCACTACCAGACCAGAGCACTACAGCTGCATAATCAGGCCAGAGTGACGTTTAAGTTCGACCTAACAAATAAATGACTGAACAATAGACTAGGTTAGCGAACATGCACTAAACACCAGATGTATAGGTAGTAGAATAAAAGTCAGCCATCACCAAAGTTCGAAATATTCAGTGGGAACCATGAATGTCTGCACAAATATCTGTCTGTCCATCATATTCACATAGTTGTTGATATAATTACGTCTGGACCAAAGAGGTCAACCCACAGAGCAACAGTCCCATCCTTAGAGCCACAATATGGTTAAAAAATTGAGAAAATGTGACAGATGTATTTTCTACCGTGATCAGAGTCAAGTTTGCTTGGTGTACAATATGATATTATCAGTATGGGGATGAGTGTGTCTACCTGATGTTGGAGAGTTTCTGTAGAAGGATGGAGAGCTTCTCCAGCGTCAGGAGCTCCAGGTGAGGGTTTTTAAGAAGCTGGGAGACTGTTTGGAAAAACTCCTCACAGCTACATGCCTCCAGGAAGGGATTTAAGTAACCTACAGGCACACAAACACAAGCAAGAGCAAAGAAAGAAAGATATTATCAAAACAAGTTCTCTAATGAACAACACATTTTATTCAACATTAAAACTTCTGAGGAGATGGAAATTATCAACCTCAGATTGGCATGGAAATGAAATCTACATGGATGCACCAATAAACCATGACAACATTCAAACCAAGTTAGACAGGCACACAGATGATTGTATTTGGATGGGTTTCTGTACTATGACACACAGAGAGGGAGATAAAACAGAGAAAGGACAACAGCATCAGTTCACACAGATGGGAGCTGCACATTTATCATAAAAGCAAATGGGGACCTCATGGAGTCCTAAAATGAGTTGATTCCTAGTTAACAAACATTTGTTTCTGCTAAAGTCACATTCCTGCTTTCTTTAAAACTAACTCTTCACACAATCTGAGTCACAGAGGTACAGAGGTTCTGCTGCAAAGGATTAGACAGCGAAGAATAAGATCGGGTTCAGATAAGAAAGGATAAGATGGATAGAATCTGATATTATGTGAAGGATGAATGGCTGCTAAATACTGTACAATTACCATTACTGACGTGATCTTAAACTACATTTACTTTATTTATTTAGCATCTTTCAAACTCCAGAATTGCTTATTTTTTCCCCCCAATTAAATCACCCTAACTGGTGAATATTTAGTGTAATAACTGCTGATAGTGATGGGGCAATACGGTTGTCAGCATAACCATGTCATCATTTCATCTGCACATTAAAATATGCTCCTGAAAATATTTCTGTATTCCTTCCAGAACATACTGCCATTGGTGAAAAGTTCCACCCTGGGCTGTCTTTGGCCATCTTCTCGAGCTGGGTCCACATCAGTCCCTTCTTCTTCGCTTCTTGCTCTGTGCTCCTTCTCCAGGTGTTTTTGAGCCTTCCTCTGCCTCGTTAGCCCTGTGGGTTCGGTTATATCCACGTCGTTTCTTCTGTGTGACCAATCAAGCTCCACTTTCTCATCAGCTGGACCTCCACTGTTTCTTGTTTGCTGCATTCCAGGTCAATGTTGTCAATTTTGTTCGGCCAGAAGATCCCAAGGAGGCATCTTAGACAGCAGTTGATGGAAGCTTGCAGTTTATTGGTGATGTCATTGGTGGTCCTCCAGGTTTCAGATCCATATAACAATATGGTCTTAACTTTAGAGTTGAAGATTTTGAGCTTGGCATTGAGTGAGATGTTTTGGGTCTTCCAGGGCCTATTTAGCATATTGAAAGTTGTTCTTGATTTTCCAATTCTTGTCTGGATGTCATCTTCTGTCCTGCCACCCACAGCGATTATACTTCCCAGAAATGTGAATTTATCAACCTCTTCCACAGTTTGATCTATTTATTTTGAATTCAAGTCCGAATTCAAGTCCGATTCAGGTCCATAGTGTGCCATTAGCTTCTATGGCGACTCACGGTCAACACTGTCAAATGTCTTTTCAAAGTCAATGAAATTGACAGGTGTGTGCCATTCTTGTTTGTAATGATCCTGAAGGTAGCAATTTGATCACTCCTGAAACCTGGTTTTCTCTGAGCTCATCAGTGATCTTCTTTCGCATTCTCTCTAAGATAATGTGATTGAGCTTTTCCTGGTGTTGACAGCAGCATGATCCCTCTGTAGTTGTTACAATCTCTAAGATCTCCCTTTTTGGGTATAATAGCAATGAACCCGTCCTTTCAGTCCAATGGTATATTTCCCTCTTCCTCCTACAGTTTCTTGATCAGCTGGTGTGGCATGTTGGCAGAGCTGTGCAACATGGACAAAATTGTATATTCCGATATATAGCCAATTTTATATCCCGATAATGATATACTATACATATGATATAGCATTTGTTTTTCTTATGTAATGTTATTGGTAACGTTATTTTTCGCTTTCCATTGCGCTCTCTCCCATTTCCTCTGTGGTGTAATCAGTGTTATGTCCCCAATATGCTTTTATTCTGAAGGCTTACTTCAGAACAGAAGTCTGGCTATGAGAGTGTGAGACACACACTCACAATCCTCATGATCTAAAATCTAAATTAGCCTAACCAAATTAGGGAGGGTGGGTTCAGCTGCAACACTGTAAAAACATACAGCAACAAACACCTCTCTACTATGGTGAGCATTCAAGGAACACAGACACATGCACAGACCAAGTAGATTCACATGTGACCATGGAAGTTAAATATACAGCATGAAGCAGCTGGTAGTAAAAGCTCCCACTGTTTACCAGACATCAGTCAAAGCCAGTAAAATACTGTTTCTGGCTGTGTTTGTGGGTGTGTGTGTGTGTGTGTGCGTGCGTGCGTGCGTGCGTGCGTGCGTGCGTGCGTGCGTGTGTGTGTGTGTGCTGAGGTGGTCAAATGCACTTTGTGATCCATGAATGTGCTCAATGTGTGTAACTGGTGTGACAGAAGTTTATACGAGCAGTCAAGTGTTCGCAGTGTGATTGCAGACATCCTGTATGCATGTGTGTGTGACCTTTTTGTTTAGTTTTATTTTACTGCTAACCTTCAGGTGCAGACCTTTCTCCCTGTCTTCCTCTTTCCTCATTACTGCTTGTAAAACACAACAATTAGTAAGTTTTGCTAGACTTATAGTCCCGTTGAAACACAACACTGTATGTACACACAGTCACACACACAGCTCCAGCCCAAGTCACCTCCAGCATGTGGCTTTGCTGCATATTACTGTAGCATACAGCGATCATAAATGGTATGGCTCATGAGGCAGTTGTACTTGGCCTTCCTTGGAAACACAGTGCAGCTGTGCTCTCCCCTCGTCCACCTCTGTCTTTAGTCTTTACTACTAACGAGCAAGGAGGTGGTGGAGGGCCAAGGGTTTATGACCACTTCTAAATCTTTTGCCTGACCAGTGCTATGATTGATGTGAGCTCAAACTGTTCACATGTGTTTTTTTTACTTGTAGATGATATGGAGCGATCCTGCTGGAGGAGCTGTATCAATCAAATTTAATAGTTAGCAGAGACAGTCCATAAATCTGGGATATAAGAGTGATCACAGCAGCTTTCGATGCCACGCCAACCACAGAAGATTTCCCAGGCAAACTGTACAGTACAATTTAAAAAAAAAGAAGTTTTGAGGTCACCAATGACATGCAGGTTAGGCTGTAAAAGTACACTGCTGCTTAAAAGTTTGTGAACCCTCTGTCAATGTTTTTGTAGTTAAAAAAAATCCCATCCAAATCCAAACCCCAATTTGTAAAGTCCATTAGAGGGACATCTGGCATGTACCACCCACTTCAGGTCCAGCCACAACATTATCGGATTGGGGTCTAGAGTACCAGTCCTCTTTCTTTTAAACCATTTCTTGGTGATTTCTTTGGAATGTTTGTGGGTTGTCTTGTAACCCACTGTCAGCTCAGCTTCTACTCCCTGACTGACAGCACATACTGATCAATAATTTGCTGAAAGGCCTAAGAATTAATGTTTCCTTGGATAATATGGAGTCATCAACCTCCAGAGGTAGAAAATCAGCCTCAGACCTTTGTTTTTACCACCATGCTTCAATTTTGGGTGGAGGTTTTTTTCTTGATATGCAGTGTTGGCTTTTCTCCAACATGGTGGTTTTGATTGTGACCAAATCATTGTATCTTGGACTGTCCAGAGAACAGACTTCCAGAGGATCTCTGAGTTGTCCAAGTGCTCTTTGGCAAAATCAAAATGGGCAGTTTTTTTTTTTTTGCAGCCATGAATGTAGTGTCTATTCAATTTTCTGATTCACATCTGATTGGAGACAAATTTTCCCCAGATGCTGCTAGAGAGAGCTGCAGTAGTGGTGAGGTGTGGGTTGGCCTTTACATGATTTATCATTTTTTTGGTGCTTCTTGATGATAGTTTTGAGATAATCTTATAGCTTTTCCTCACACTGATGGACTGTCACTGTCTTCCTTTTCATGTCCTTGTATATTGCCTTTCATCCTTACTGCGCAGTAATGTACAACTTTTCCAAAATTTAAGCTTACATTTTCATGGTTAATTCTATTATTTCTATTAATTACTGAAACTGAAAATCTTCAAACAAACATACTGACTATATGGAAACTGTAGTGTGGTGGTCCTGACAGAAATATATCATGAGGGTCGCTGCATCACTTCTTTTGACGGCCACAGCCGATTGTGTTTGTGTCTGAACTCTCTTTAGCAATGGTAGGAAAGTGTTTCACTGTTCATGATAATGTCAGGGGGATAGATTCTACACTAATAGTCATCTGACACACGTCTACTTACGAGACTGTTCAGTTAGCTGCACAAGGATGTCCACAGGTGTGTGCAGACCTCCACGGCCAGCCCGAAGCAGTGACAGCAGTGCACACACTCCTCCATAATGGATGAACAAGCCTCGGCTCTCCTCAGACATCAGCTTGGTACGGAGACTGTCCAGAGCCTGGGCCAGCACATCAGCTGCACACAGAACAGAGAGAGATGTATACATGAGGATGTAACTATTACCCTCCCCCCTATGAAAAGTTCATTTGTTTGAAAGTATTTCCCAAGAGCTGTTAAATAGAGCAAAGCATTTTAACACAGCTTTCCCAAACATCTCAGTTTTGTTTTGGATGCTAACATTATTTTACTTTCCACATAGAAATGACATTATTTTACAAAAACCAAAGCTTGTAAAAGCAAGTTAAAACTGAAAGTTATCTCCTAATTTACACATTTTCAGTAAGGCTAGCTGTCACTTGAGGAAGCATCATGCCATAAACAAGAGAAATCAGACTGGGCTTGAGAAAAAGAATTGTTGATGTTCATAAAGCAAGAGACGGATATACAAAGTTATGACAGCATTTCTAGTGTCAAGAACTGGAGTGGGTCCAGAACAAGCCTGGCAGAGGTAGGAGGTGAAAGATTTCAAGGACTCTGGAAAAAAAATTAGTGAAAGATGTGTCTAAAGACCCAAGAACAACTGCAAAGACACCAGTGAATGACTTAGTCAAGTACAGGAATTGTAGTCTCAAAGAAGACAATTCCTAGAGCTCTGCACAGGAATGGACTGAGGATGCAAACCAAGTAAAACTCCACTTCTGCAGAAGGGACACACTGAAGTATGCTAAGGACAACCTGGAGATAGACTATGCATAGTGGAAGCATGTCCTTAGGCCAGACGAGACAAACCTAGAGCTGTTTGGCCATAGAGACACTGCGTATATTTGGATAAAGAATGGAAAGACATATGACCCAAAGAGTGTTAGGCTGTGGGGCTGCATCTGGGGTGCATCTTCAAGTTGAAAGGAATCAATGGTGTAGTCTGGTTTTATTCTAGTGGGGATACTTCAACACCATGTGTGGCTACATATAATATGCAGGAATTTTAGCCCCATGAAAAGAAAATTTACTGGTCCCCCTCAGTGGAAAATTTTGACACTGTTTTACATAAAACTATGCATTTTGCTGGTATTTTTGACTATAATTCCCATATTTCTGAAAAGAACATCATGACAGTTACTTGGTAGAGGAAGACCTGAATGAATAAATCCAGAGTTTTCTTCAGAAATATGAGCTAATATGTAAGATAAGATTTTATTTGTCACATACACAGTTATACATAGTACAATGCGCAGTGAACTGTATTTTTTGTACCTGCAGCCAGTAGTAGAAAAAGACAGAAATTACACACAGCACACAAGATAAATATATATATATATATATATATATATATATATATATATATATATATATATGTAGACTTTGTAGAGCAAAGTGAGCTAGCTTATAAACTCTGGACAAAGTTAGGACTAGCTAACAGGCTAATGTTCCAGAACTTTCCATCATAGGAACCACTAACAGACCCACCCTGCCTATGAAAGAACTGGGTGACAAACTGTTGACCCTTCACTTCTTTCTCCTGTCTGAACATTTTTCTTTTCTTTTCTTTTTTTTTTTTTTGCTCCCTGACTTCCACTCATTAAGTCTCACTGTCTGTTAGCACTCTGCAGGCTGTCTGACGGAGCAGGTGGACTGAACCATTTTACCTAAATAGAGGGGAAGGTCGTTGAGAAATGTTTCCCGAACAAATAAACTTAGTGTTACCAATACACTGTAAATAAAAATTACATGTGACTGTGAGTTTATTGATGATTGTTGTTATTATTATTAGTCAGTATTATAATTGAATTCAACCATGGACCCCTAGAATCCATGCTGATATGAATCTTTGCACATTTGTAGTGATTATATGGTAATTTGGATGGTTTTCTTGTGCGTATACGGTATATACCTACATATCAGGTAGACTACACCACTGGAAGGAATCCTGAAGAAAGAAGGATATGTGATGATTTTAAAAAGAAAACCTCAAGTAGCCAGCAGCAAAACTGGGTCTGGATCATTGCTTTGTCTTTCAACACAACAACGATCCAAAACATACTGGTGAAGAACTACAGTGAACTGGTGAAGACCACAGTGAATGTTAATGATTGGCCTGCACAAAGCCCTGACTTGAAACCTATCGAAATATGTGGGCTGAACTGAAGACCAATGTCAATGCCAGAAGGCCATCAAATCTGGAGAAGCATTTGCCAAAGAAGAATGGACTGGGATACCTCAGGAGACCTGTCAGAGACTTGTTGAAAACTACAGCAAACAACTGCAGGCTGTTATCCAGCAAAAAGGAGACACTATTGACTATTTGCATCAGGGGGGCTAATCATTTTGACCCTGGTGTTTTTTTTATGGGGAAAAAACAAGGTGACATCATCTGACATCTTGTTTTGTCTGACCACTACACCAAAACCTCAAAAAATAAATTTACTATAATGTCAGAACCTAAATGTGAAGAATTCTCACTGTTCACACAACTATTTCATCTATATTATGTAGATAGATTTTGTGTTACACCTGTTCAGCAGTGGGACACTTGTTCCCCATCTACCCTTTCCTCCTATCTTCACTATCTAAGCTGTCCTTTCTTCCTCGTACTCCACCACTGTGCTTTGGCCTTAATGCTTGCCATTCTTCTGTGGTCACGTCTCAAGTCCTGAACTAATTTTTTTCCCAACAAATTCACAAACTGTGATCATCTCAAACAGTTCTGAGAATTTCTGCTAATCCAAAAGTGCTGGATTTATACAAACTGACATGGGATAAAAGCTTTCTTTTTTTGTTCTGCACTGAGTTTGGTTAGCTGTCTTAGAATGGTACCTATTATGTTATAAGGCCCCAGCGAACACAAGGGAAAAAAAAACCTCTCTCTATTATATTCAATCTGGTTTCATGTCAATCCAGAGAAGGGGAGAAGGCAGACCTGGTAAGCAGACTGACAGAAAAGAGTCTCTATAGAGACATACTGATGGAGCCCTGGATCATTACGAGCAGATGGTAGGTCAGCTCAGAGCAGAGTTTCATGAAATATATCAGTATATGTATGCTGTACCCACAGACTGCACTAAGATTTATAGTGCGGAGGGCCAGGTAGCAAAATCTAGATGCAGCTACAAGCTACAAAATATTTGGATCAGACAAGACTAAGAGCCTAAAGCCACGCTGGCAGCTCTGTAAGGCTGTTGTAAAGAATATAAAGATGTAAGACAGAGTAGGCAGAGGTCCAAAGATGGAAGTTTGCACATTTTGGTTACGATCCAAAGCATTTGGCCAATTTAAATTTTAACCTCATGATGGTGCGAGATGAAAAGTGAAGGGGATCACTAAGGTTATTATAAATCATCTTTAGAGAAGCATGAATGTCTGCCCCAGACATTTACTCCATTATCTGTCAAAATATTAAAAAATAGAAACAAAGCACTTAAGTGCCCTCACAGTTGTGCTTGCGTTACAAGTGTTGGGAATATTTTAATAAAAATGTGAAGTGACAAGTTGACACAACATGCAGACACAACACTCAGTTCCATGTTTTAACACCTTGCTGTTGTGTGGATTCACGCCTACACAGCATAGTAGGTGGTGCTGAACTCACACTATTTACTGTTACAGTATTTAGCACATACTTAGCACATTTTCTAGGTCTGAATATGACCAGAAATTTATTATAATCTAAATGATTTGTCACTATCCAGAACAATTCTAATTTCTATCATCTTTGTCCTTTGTAATGACAACTTGATCATGAGAGACCAAATTGAATTTTCAATAAAATTAATTATCTTTTGAAGTGACGCACATACAATGGTACATACTGGGCATCTATATCACAAACTGATCACAAACACTATTAATTAACTGATTGGTTGATTAAAAAATAAACTGTTCACTGAGCAAGCAAAAAAAGAACATGCTTTAAACATGATATCCTGCTTTATTTCCATAATTTAACATGTCTTTCTAGTTTCCAAACATAATACACAGCATGTGTATGTATGTCTAATACTGTTACCTTGTGTGACAGTGCGGAGGATGATGAGGGTGGAGAGGATGCAGGTGTGAGGACAGGGGCTTCGGTACAGAGGCCATCTCCTGCAGGCTCCAGCAGCAGCCCCACTGGACTGGAGCAGGTCAGGATCTTGACACTGAGGCCCTGGTATCTGAGCTGGGAGCTTTGATACTTCCTCTCCTATCCGTCGCAGTGTGGCAGGCAGTGATATATGCTGTGCAAATACACAGACACACACGCATTAAATAGGAATGATGTAACGACAATGATCTTCATCAAAGGCCAGTGTAGAAAATTCAAACTCAGCCTGACAGGAAGCCAGCAAGCTTCTTCTGCAGTAAACCACAGTTTGCTCTACTATGCCAGATTTATGTATTTCTGAAGCAGAGAAGACTTGTTGGTGGTTTTCAAACTCACTACATCCCTCACTCTACTACTCCTTCTTCCCAAAGTTGCTGTCAACTCCATAGAGACCCACAATTTAATTTTATTCCCCTTCTTCCACTCTTGCATTGAGGCACAATAGTGGTTGTTTTTGGTCTTAAAAGTGAACACATATTGCAGTAATAAGGGAGCATGTGATTCCAGTTGGATATCAAACATGTCTCTGAACAGACACAGTATGATATGTCCCAACAAACAAACACGGGAACGGGGGTGAGGGCAAACTGCAGCAGCACAGGAAAAGAGGGCTGTCATCCATTGCCCCTTCAACCAGAAGGGGAAGAACTGATGTATGTACCGTATTTGTCATGGGGCTTCTCGTGGGGCTCATAGCTCTTATCAAAGTTACAAAGACAGTCTGTTCTTATGTCTAGACTCTGATGAACACACCCAGACAGGAAGGGGACTTCAGATAACCAGGCGTCTCATCTGAGCACAAGATGGAACTCGACAGGACCTCTCAGCATTGAAGCCCACCGTGCTGTGAAGGGAGATGGTGTAGCGATATAGTGGATATCCCCAGCTTGAGGTGGATGAGTACCTTTCTGATGTGGAGCCGTGTTTTGAGGAAAAACGGTGTGTCAGGTTTGGGTTCTGCTGCGATGATGCCGTGAAAGTGACCCAGCAACTTTCTGCAGAGTAACATTCATCTCTTGAACGGCCAAACACAACTAAAGGACGATGGGGGCTACATGATAAACAGGCCTTTGTTATATAATCTCACACCTCTGTGGCTAATCTATCACAAAATAAGGAGGGCATCCAAAACATTTTTCCCTGGAATAAATAGGCTTTCTTTTTTTATAAACACTCTATCTGGAAGCCATGCACAGGCTTTGAAAGACTTTGAAAGATAAATAAATACAAACAGGCTTAACAGGCATCTTTCTGTTGCAACTTCAGACAATAAGACAACATGTTACAGTCTTATCTCCCTCTAGCATTGTAGCTAAAGTGATGTGGCGTGCACACACTGGCACTATGATTCTTCCGCTAACTGCTCTGTGCAGCCCAGCCAACAATATCAACTATCTCATCTTTACCTGTGCACTGCTGTCCATGTGTCTCAAAGCCCAGTGGATGAGGTGAAGAAGTTTGAAGAGGAGGTCAGGCTCTGACAAAGGAGTTTGATGAAGCTCATCAGCTAATAACGGCAGCACCTAAGGAACCAATCAGATCTTTGATTGGAATAAAGAAACTGCCAACATGTTTTGAGCTCATGCTCTTTTGTAGTCAAGTCACAAAAATATGCTCCAAAATTCAAAGATCCCATTGAACATGGCACCTTTATGCATCTCTCACGGAGTATGACCTCATGAGGCAGACAATGGCTGACAACTTTCCCTTCATTCCCTGCTGCTAATGAGGATGTCGGTCCATCGAGTACCCAGTCCAGCAGAAGGGCCAGGAGCTTCAGTTGGGAGGGACTGGAGCTGCCCTGACGGAAGAAGGGTGAAAATATGAGTTATTCTGATAAAGCAGTAATTTCCGACTTTCTATCAAAAAAGTTCCCCTTTCAGTTTATGCTGATATTTCAACTAGACCTTTATGATCTGTCACATATTAATCTGTATTCTATAGTGTGTCCTACATGGAAACACAATGAACAGCATAGTCGTCAATATTTAAAGAATCATGACCAGATGAGTTATGACTGTCTATCTATTTGAAAATCAGCCATGTGTTGCTAGGCGTGGGGGTGTGTTGGTTGGGGATACGTGGGCCCTTGTGCCCCTGGCCCCTTTTGGGACTGTCCTGGCCGCCTCAGGGGTGGTGGTCTCTGTCTCCTCCTGGTTGTTGGATCTGCGCGGTTCTCTATGGCCCTGGTGGCTCTCTGGGTTTGGCCTCATAGGTGCTCCCACTCTGGGTCATGATAGATCCTCTGGGCTTCGGTGTTCTTTACACATGCATGTTTTATCCAGATGTTACCAGCTCCTTTAGAGTCACATTGTTGAGTACTGATGTGAATTGCCAGAATGTGCTGAGTCACTCATCCGACTTCTCACTAAACTCAAGTCTTCTCCACATACCTCTCTCACTCGTGTTCTCTGGCGGCCCACTCTATACTGTCAGGACTTCCATGACTCTGGTGTTCAATATCATTGGGTGTTGGGATGAAGGCGTTAGGAATGACACAGCTACACTCATTATAATGGCACTGCCTGTCTGTAACCTTTCCTTTTTTGGTCATATTTTCCCCTGCCTGTCATTTGTTTCTCCCCTCGTGTCACTGAGGTGTAGCACTTCCCTCTCTGGTTTATAACAGGAAATTCCAATAAAGTTTGATAACTTAGTTTCCAGGGAGGGCCGGTGATGGTCACTCACAAACAATAACTTTAAGTTATTGATCATAAATCATACATGATCATAAAAGGTGAAGGAGAGTGATGACACTCAGCTTCAGATATAACCCATTATTCCTTTTAATAGTAGAAATGATCATGGCACCACCCAGTTTTGTAAAAACAGGGTGAATTTGACATTAATTAAAAGTCTTTTAATCTCAGGGTGCTACGGGGTTCTTGACCTGACAGTGATTCAATTGCTTTATATACACACACAAATCAAGATTGATGGGTAAATACATGGCATTGACTCATTATGACCACAATGGAATGAATGGTTAAACAAAAGGAAAGTTTGATGGGTGAATACATGAGTAATTAATTCAATGTGACCAGTTAGATGGTTATCTGCTAACCAAATTAACAGTTGGGCTGTTGTTAATTAAATTTGGTTTAGGTTTTGTGCATCGTTCAACAGTTGAGAGTTTGAAAGGCATCAGAGAAGACTGTGGAGCAATTTACTATTTGGAATTTAAGTTTTAGTATCTTATTGTTCAGTTTTATTAAGTTTTCTAGATTAAAATTAAATTTGGCTGTTTCATTTAGTGTCTAATCATCAAACTCTTTATATCCAAAGATGTATATGCATTATATCACTGTTCCTGGATAGATGGGAGTGAGGAGTGGCTGCAGGTTCTGTCTGGATCTGCTGGATCTCTGTAGGCGTCTTGGGCTTGAGTCGCTTCATCACCAGTGGCTCTTTTGGGCATCTGTGAACATCTGTGAACAGCTCTGGACATCTTTGGTCGTCTCTGGGCATCTTTGGTTGACATGGCTCGACTGACATTTCCATCTCTGTCTCTCTCTCTCTTCTTTACAGCAGAGTCTGTGCCCTTGCTTCAATCCCCCCTCGGTTGATGGAGGGTCTGTTGGTACCATACCAGTTTAACATGTCAGTCGACAGTCTTTTCTTTTTTGAAGTTTCTTTATGGAGGCTGATGTCATTTCTGCAGCCTGTGTCTAGAGAAGAAGCTGAGCAGAGAGGAGAGATGGTCTAGATGCAGGAGTCAGAACGTCTTTAGTTGTCTTTTGGAGCATGTTGGAGGCTCCCGGCGTCAGGGGAACATGTTTCTGTCTGTGGGTCACTGTCATACTGAATATGAGTGTGGGTGGTTGTCTGTCTCTATGTGCCCTGCGATGAGGTGGAGACTTGTCCAGGTTGTACCCTGCCTTCCGCCATAAGACAGCTGGGATAGACTCCAGCTCCCCCACGACCCTATGAGGATAAGCAGTAGAAAATGGATGGATGGAATGTTGATACTACTGTGTTTTACTTTATTAATAATTCTCTATTTTAAAGCTTCTCTCTCTCAGCTGCAGAACAATATCACACAACACATGACAGGAAACTGCAGAACAAAACTGAGCAATTAAATTGAAATTAATCACCAAGTTAAAAAACACAGATGAACCATGAAATCATAGCATGTAGGCAGGTGTTCTACAATAGTCTATGCATAGCTGTATATGTATGATTATTCCAAAATTAGTGTAACATGTCACATTGGTTCTGTATCAGAAGAAGAATAAGAAAGAAGATCTGTGTGTGGATTGACCCTTGACATGGTACAAGTGATACTTATATGACAGTAGGTGAAGAATTAAAGCGTAGTTTACTCTTATAAATGTAATGCTTCTGTTCTTAAGCATAGATAAAAAGAATCCAACTTGTGAAACACTGGGTGTGTGTGTGTCTGCTCCCCCCTGGGAATGTAGCAATTTAACTCCCCATGTGTGACCTAGAGTTTTTTGGGTCAGAGAGGAAGATGAGAACTGGTCCTATCTGTTTATTCTACTAGTCATAAAACTTAAATCTTTAGCACTTAGGTGCCAGGTAGTGTCTGGGTCCTGGAAAACACTGGAGGATTATCCAATGGCTTGATTACAAGTTTAGTTCATTATTTTATACTCATTTTTATGCTACATAAGTACACCCAAAGGAAACCTGCCAACTATTTTGCACAGCAGAACCAAGCTGTTTAGCGCTTATCATATGCGATGTATGGTCATTTCACCGCTCACATTGTGCTGGTGTACTGTGACAGCCCCCGGAGGAAATGCCCCTGGACCATCATACTGCTCAGCATATTTACACCGACACTGCTTTACATAAGTGGATCCATCCAAGTCATTATGACAGTAAAGCAGTGATTATCGCTGTGGGGCTCACTGCCATCATCTCTATCGCCGTCACCATCTTGTCCATGCAGAGAAAAGTGGACTTCAAAATGTGCCAGGGCCTCTTCCGTGTCCTCCTGACGACAGTATTTTAATTAGTGTCGGGTATGACGACACTGAAGCCTCAGTGCATGTGTCATACAAATACGGCAAAACACTGTGTCGGTACGCGAATCGCTTTAAGGAAAACCACGTGACCAATACAGTTCCTGTATCATTTGGTTGTCAAGTGCCAAATTGTATTTATAAGGGAGAAAATGTATTGACACATTTGTGGGTTTTGTTGTTTGTTGTTTGTGTTCTTCGCTTTGCATTGGTATTTTGGCTTGTCATCGGATACCAGGGATCAGCCAAGGAAGAGGAAGTTTTCTCCCGTGTGGGATCATTTTGATCTTATCATGGAGAATAAGGTAAATGATTTTTGAACCACTCACTGCAACGCAATGCATTAGATGTAACCACAGAAACGGCAATTAATCTTGTGGAAAACCTAGACTGCTAGAAACACCATGCAGCATGGAGTCATTAAGCGTAATGACAATATCAACCCTGCTGGACCCTCAATTCAAGATGATCCTTTAAGTGCGTCAAAAGCCAATGATGCAGTGAAAAGACTAAAATTGGAGTGTGCAGCAGAAATGAGAAACACTGTGCCGACACAAATGGAAGATGCCCAAGCTGGACCAACAACTCAACCATCTGCTCCCAGTTCAGGTATATCATATGATTGTTAATTGTGTTTATTTGGATTTTAATGTTCTTGCAAATCACTCCATGTGATTACAATGAATTAGTAACACACATGCATTTTATTTTTTCTTCAGATGACAACCTGTGGCAGCTGCTGGACATGGACGTCAAGGAGAGCAGAGCCAGTTCAAATGTCACCACCGATGCCATTATCGAGGTACAAAGATACCTCTCCGAGGCGAACACACCAAGATCACAGGATCCACTACAATACTGGAAAACGCAAAGACTGAATTACCCTACCTTATACAAACTTGCAATGAAATCTCTATGTACGCCATCATCATCAGTGCCCTGAGAAAGGGTGTTCTCAAAAGCAGAAGAAATGGTTTGTAAACGGCGCAATCGGCCCAAAGATGTTAAAGCACCTGATGTCTCTAAATAAAAATGTGTGAATGAACCTCGTTCAGTCTGTTTCCCCTCTTCATTGAAGTTGCCTGTAATTACTTATTAAATCTAGCTATTGATATAGGAACACAGTGTCGACACAGTTTGGGAAATGTGCCATACACCCAATGAGGCCTCATCTGACCATCACCATTTGTAATCAGCCACATTACAACTATTGTGCTTTCTTTTATTGTGTGGCTTGAAATGCTTCATGAAACTGTAGGAGCCATAACCTTCACCCTGCACCTAGTGTACCACAAACAGTTGCTGATAGGCAACAGAAGGTTCATCCCCCCGCTTTCCCAGCATGGGGGGGACGGCATTGCCGGTGGAGCGGAGCATTGGTGTCGTCGTGGCGGTGCTGGGGGCCCAGCGTTTGGGTGGTTCGCCTTTGGTGCGTCCGAGCTGGAATTCGGGTCATTGCTTTTGGCAATGGCGCGTTGCTTTTTGGTCTGGATTATCGGGTGAGTACTTGAGTTGCTTTTTGGTTGGGATGGCTGGTGGCAGTGGCTGGTTGTTATTTTTCGGGGGCCGGCCCTGCGTTGGGGCGTCTCGGGGGCGCGGGGGTTGTTTTGTTTGATTTTTGTTGGTGCTATTTCGGGTGTATTTTGTTTGTCTGTAGGGTGGTGCTTTGTTTTTGTCTGTACTTGTTCTTGCTTTTAGATGGGCAGAGTTTTGGTGGTTGTTTTTGGTTTTGTGGCAGTCTAGTGAGCGGTGCAGTTTGTGGGTGTTTCTGGGTGGTGGTGGTCATCATGGCGGTCTTCTTTGTTGTTGGCTGGCCTCTGGATGGGTTTGGGGGCTGATGGGCGGATGTGCACTTTGTGGTTCAGGTGGTCTGGTGGTTGTATGTAAGTTAATAAAGCTAAACACATCCTTCCTTACAACACACCTTTTCAAGTTAAAAAAAAACAAAACAAAACAACAAAAAAAAAAAAACAGCCATGGGTTATATGAACAACTGTACTCAGAAAAGGGTAGCTCAAGCCAGATGGGGAGCCGAAATGTGTTAATCAAACCTAATGAAAGTAATGGTTGGTATTGATAATGCAATGAAAGTTGGTTCAGTCAATGTCCTCCAAATAGAGAGAATAAAATCAGCCCCAAAACTAACAAGTGCAGCTGTATCCACTGAGCTCAGAGCTCAACTGTATACACACTGATATTCATCTTCATCATCTCATGTGTTGTGTTATGTTACAGATTATAACAAAGTCACAAATTATGAGCAGCTGGCAGGAAGAGCATGGTTTGTGAGTTATTATGTGTAAATGAGTAACATGTCTAACCATTCCAAATGCTGTTTTTAATAAACACATGGACAGCAAGTAAGTAACGCAGCCTTACTTAACGCAGCAGAGCCTACCGTCTGGCAAGACGTTCAGCTGTGACACACAGAGATGCTGAACTACCTTGTTGCTGAGTTTTCCAGAAGCAGCAGGTTTTTCCTTTCTGGGTGGTTTGCCACACTCTGTGCTCTTCACACTCAATTCTTCACAGCCTCTTGATGCTACGCTGTGCTCATATTTCCTCTGAAAAAAATAAAAAATTAACAACCAAATTTAGACGAAACACATGGGACAATGTCCATGTTTCAAGGCATAAATGGACTTGAACTATCAGACCAAATGTCTTTGACTTTCCATAGCAAACTGATTTGGCCAGCCGTGCATTGGTTATCACGTTCTTACCTGGAGGTTCTCAAGTCGAGCCTGAACCCTCTTGGACTGGCTCTCCAGCTTTTTATTCTGTTCAGTGATCTCAATCAACTGTTGATTTAAAACATTCAGTGTAAATCTGCTCTGCAACACCACAGTGATCCTTAATATGGGTCATTTTGTGCATGCAATACACTTCTATAATTCTTCATTCAAAAGTAACAAAATCACTTCAAGTTTCAGACTCTAATACTACAAAAACAAAGTGACTCCAGCTGTGTGATTTAAAACCACAAAGGATTATGTCACAGCGCCCTCGTGTGGTCTGAGATCCTAACTGTTCGCCAGGAGCCCTTTTGTCCTCTAAACGTGAAAAAAAAAAAACATACACTGTATGTATTTATGTTAAACATTGCCTGGTTCTTGGAGCATGATATGATGATATATATGAGCACATATCAGAATCGGTTGCTGTAGACTCCACTTTGGATTTTACTCTCAAAGAAAATGATACAGAAATTTAATGTTCAGCCCCACAAAATTAAACACAATTATAAAATCAAGACGTTTCATTCGTAATGAGCTTCAAATCTGATGAAAGAACTTTTGCCTGTAGACTAGTTGATTAAAATAAAAGTTTACACTTTTTCTTGAAAGGTGTGCTCACTGTAGAATATTGTTTCTTCATCAAACCTTGAAGGATATGACAAAAATGCCAACAGACAGTTACAGCTTACAGGTGGTCACTTCTGACCTGCTTCTTCATGTTGTCATTCAGCTCCTTGATGGTGTCAAAACTAGACTTGAGTCTCCTGGTCTCTTTGCTCCTCTCTCGAAGGAGATGCTGCAGCTTTCTCACCTCTTGATAGTGTTTCTGGTCACATACAGACACACACCCATTTCCAGTCAGTATATATCCTGATGAGGGCGCATGTCTGAATACAAGAACCTTACATAAATTATTATAAACTCAAAATTTACGTGACATTTAGAGGGCAGCTATGATTACTGGACTGGACTGTTTCCTCATCATCTGACCACTCAAAGCCCTTTACACTACCTATTACAATACATTTACCACACATTTCTACTGATGCTGGAAGTTTAGTGTCACAGAGTCACTTCCTGAAAGTAAACCAGTGCAAGGTGGATGGTAAAGGAATGAGGTGTGGTGAAGAATTGACTTGAATACGATCAGAGGAGAGTCTGACCTCCTCTATAGCTGTTATGTGAACGTGCAGTATCTCCTCCAGCCCAGCCATCCTCCCAATAGCCTGCTCCTGTTGCCTGAGTCTCCTTTCTCGCTCCTGCAGCTCCCTCTCCCACTGCTGTTGGCTTTGTCGCTCTGCCTGTATGCATTAACAAACAGACAATGATTTAGCATATAACATCCCTTGAATCCAGATTAAACTTTGAGCCTAAAACTCAAGACCACTCTTCACAATCAAAAACACATGTATGCCACATTTACTGCATTTAACAGCATCTTCTAATAACACATAGGGAAACATACACCTTGTGACTTTCTCTGTGGATACACTGATAAACATCATTAGAAAAGCTTTGCTCGCTTACCTTAAGCTGCTTGTAGACTGTCATCATCTCCTGGTACACCTTTGCTATTACTAAGGAAGAGGAACGACATGAATCAGGGAGTTGGCAAGCTCTGTGCAACTCAAGGCCAGGTTCAGTTCTGTGGGACCCAGGGCTACCATCCAGAAAGGAAGGCAAGGTCACATCTGGACAAACAGAGGTAAGCAAAAGGTCAGTCATTATCCATATATGACAGAGGCTGTTAGGAAATATCTGAAATTTCAGCAATAATAAGAAAATAAGTGAATCAGTTGTTCAACCTGTTTCTGTAAACAGCAGCTGAGAGTCCTGACTCAGGTCCTCATTACTGCCATGCAGACCATGATCACTGCCTAACCTTGGAAAACACAGCAGCATGTCTTGATCAAGGCAAGACACTCAAACACAGACATAAATATAGTATTTGTAGGAGTAATCTCATGACACCCACTGGTCTGGATGGTTGAAAACTGTTTTGAACAGTTCACGTAAAGCTTTGCTGTAGCCTTTCACCTCTTTGCTTGGCCACTTGGATCTGCCTCTTTGTACTGCCTCTAAAGCATTGAAGGTATTAGTTAAGTATTAGTTAACACAAACCATGTCTGTGGTGAAATTAGTATGCACACTTTTAAACTTTTTATATATTTTATATATACTTTTTTATATTACACTGTAGGAGAAGTAGGAGTAAGAAAGCTAGAGAAGCTATAATCAATAGTCATGTTGATCATCATAACCCCCCATTACGTCTATGTAAAGTAACTATAAGTGTGTGTCATGATTAGGGTTGTAAAGGGGTGGAAAATTTCTGGGAAGTTTCTGGAGAGTTTCCCGTAAATTTCCATGAGACGTTAATCTTTTTGGAAATATTCCATATTGTAAAAATTCCATGAGAATTAATGGGAATTTAGGGGCTCTAACTGGGAATATATATTATATCCAAACATAAATATAAACAGAAACATCCACACAAAATATTTTCAACAGATTTCTGTAAAATAAGACAAGATATTGTAAGAATACCAACGCAATTGGAATGATTTGTTATGTTATGCTAGCTACAGCTTTTTTTAGCATTGAACATATCAGATTGCTAGCTACTAGATGAATACTTTTGTCTGTTATATTTGTTATTTAAACATTCATTAAATATTTTCCCATAATATCATCAACTTGACCTCACATTGCTTAGTCCTCAGGCTCAAATGTGTGCCTTCAATAGTCTAATCTTCTGTACATGTGATGGAGGCATGCACAGTGCCAGTAGGGGGTGTGGTCTCAATAGCCATGCAGTCATTGTGCTCTGTGCATGTGATTGAGGAATGGCATCCATTTGTTTTAGTTAAGTTTATGCTAAAATATACTTTCCTCAACTATATTTAAGTTCCCTATGAAGAGCCAACCTTCAATTTTTAAAATTCCCAGTTTACTCCCATAAATTCCCTTAAATTCCCATGGAAAGTTTCCATTTTGCAACCTTAATGATGATAGAGGCTTGTTAGTCTCACTGGTTATATGAACATGTCACTTACCATCACTGCTTCCTGAGCTTATGTCTTCAGGAGATGCCAACTACAAATCATAAAATGACATATTTTAGTGTAAAGTAGCGGTGACTTGGCATTTCTTTTCATTTCTATTATGTCCTGAGAGAGGATGTCACATCTCTGTTAGATTATCTATCAAGTGATGTCAACTTTTCTGTCAGGGCTTTACCTTTAATTCACCACTAAACTGAAGCTATGACAACAAGCGAGCAGTGCGACAAGTGTGTTTAGCTAGCTAGCATTCATTTAATGTAAGCTGACGACATTGTCTCCATAAAAACTACAATTACTGTTACACTTTAATTCACCTTTAGTAATGTTAACGATAGACACGCACAAAGGTTAATTTCACCAGAGTTAACTCGGTTTGCATAACCAGACCAGTCACACTGTTATGGACATGTAAGCTAATTCATGCTTTGCTTCAACAGGACCTCTGGCATCGAGAAGCTTCTAAACAAGCTGAGTCATTAAACTCTAACCTGAGTCTTCTCCAAGTATTTCTGCTGAAGCTTCTCGACTGTTCCAGCCATGTCGGTGCTTTCGACGTTAAACCGCAGGTTCTTCGGTAAACTATCGCCTAAGTGCAGTCTTGTTTGCTGTTATAACTGCCGTTACAGTCAAAATTCGCAGCATAAAACACACTTCCGGTTGATACTTTCGAATTAAAACTATTTTCATGAATGTAAGCTTATTTTGCTCAGTGATATATTTTACTTTGAAATTCCAATCGCGCTATCTAACTGAACTTTGTGGCTGGAAACAAAACGTGGAAACTGTCTAAACTAAATCCGTATTTAGCGGTTTGAATGGTCACGTGATTACGGAGCGTTTTCTCCTCTAATGGAGGAGCAGAGCTCTGAGGAGTTTATCTACAATACAAAGAAGATCATGGCCGCCTTTCTATCAGCAGTTCAATGATATTAATTAGATATTAAATTATATTTTCACTGGCAAGACTGATCCACATGGTTATGATTTCTACAGCTTGATTTATTCGATATTTTTGTCACATACTGTACATGTCACAGTAAAATTATGCGATGTGTGGTATGGTATGACATGATTATTTGATTGATTATTTAACAAAAAATACCCTGACACTGCTCATATTACAGTTTTGCTGCAGACAGAAAAGAGAAGACGTGTGTATTTTAAACTGTATGTATTTACTGCACTCTAGTGGACACTGTGAAGAACTGCAGTATCAAGCCATGTTAACATACTGACACTTCTGGGAAATGTACATGTATTTAGCATATTATAATGCAGGGTTTATATTGTTTATGGCATTAGTAATACAGACACAATTATGAACATATGCATATTTTAACTCTAATAACTAACTCTAAATAATATTTTAATCAGTATTGATTACTGTTTCTCCTACTTGCTTGATAAATTCAGTGATGCAGCTTCCACTTGTGACCAATAGAGGACATTAAAACTCTTTTTTTGTATTTTAGTAGATTTAGTAGACGTGTAGATCTTATTTATATATGCCGGAAAAGTTAGCAGCAAGTCGTTTTTTTACCAGATGTTTAATCTAAACAACATCTGTATTTTTAAGTGTTAGCAGTTCCTCAGTTTGCCTCTATGTTGATCTGTGTATTTAAAATCAAAAGTGTTCACTGCCTAAGTCTAAGTGACATTAATGCAGAAATTATAACATCATGAAACTTCTGGCAAAGGATTTCAAATACTTCAAATAAAACTTTCAACATACAGATGGGTGTAGTTACTTAGACTGACTGATGGAGAGCAGTGTTTAGTCATGGCAGTCATTGATTATGAGCTCAAACATGCAGCCAAGGTTTTGGTTTGGTATAAAACCTGCATTAAGCTGAATTTTATAAATGAATACATTTCATCTCATTACAGTTTTTGGCGTCCTTTTTTCAGAGGCTGATTCTTTAATACTATGGTCAATGTCTCATCAGAGACAACAGGACCAGTCTGTCACTAAGTCTGCCTCACTGTCTTGTTTCTGTGCAGCCGACTGCACCACCAGTCAACCTTGACAACAACTGGAGTCACATCCCTCAATATAAACAGCTCAGTGATAACCTCACAGAGACAATTTTTGATAAAATAAATATTAAAAAATATTTCACTGATCCACACACACATTCTCCACAGCTTATCTTGATTTATTATTTGTTATTTTATGGCTTATTTTATGCATATCAAGGATCATCATCCTTTTCCTCTGTATTTTCCATATTGTATTGACAAGAAGATGTAAGAGATGATGAATGCTATTGAATCCAAGGTAAAAAGGCAAATCAAAATGCTTGCTGGTTGAACAAGGCAAAGAGAAAATCAGTGTACTGTTATGTGTAAAATGACATAATGATAGTCTATGTACCAAAATGTTGGTGTAATTAAATATATCTGAGTGCAAATGAAGAGGACAGTGTGCTTATCCAACGCACCTGTTGACCTACAGGAGTGTAAAAGTGCTGCTCTTATGATGGCCTGTGTGTTTAACATCACACGTATTCACTGCTTTCTAGTGGTCACTGTTATTAACCACAATATTAAATGAATGTTTTCATCAATAAAGCTGGACAACAAAAAATATTCAATAACACGTCCATAAAAAATAGTTCAGTGCTACAAAGTCATTGCCAGCAAATTTATCAGTTGGCTAACACAGACACACTCTGAGGGGCACAGAGATAAAATGGATGATAAAATGGATGATAAAGTGGATGTTAAAGTGAATCTTTGTTAGGGATATCCACACATTAACCTTGCTGGTCCCTGAGCCCCTCTCTTGCCCCCAGCATGGCATTTCGTCATCATGTATGGCATATAGTGCCAAGTTTGCTCTGGACTTCAACGGTCTACTACTATGGTTTTAAGATAAATGCCCTCATTCTCTGTTTGGCTAATTAGCAGCGACTGCCATTAATACACATTCTCATAATTCAATCACTTTGTCCCTGCAGGCCCTCTTCATTAGAGAGCTATTTGCTTTGTACACTTTATATGGAAATTACTGTTCTGTTCTGTTAATTGATCATATAAGTTCCTCATTCAGGGCTTTGTTGTCCACTTGTGTCAAACGCAGACAGTTTTGCATCATCTGCACTGCATTTTTTATGTGTACCGTATGTGTGTACTGTAGGTTTTGTTAATCATAGTTAAATCTGCAGTCAATATTAAGGTTAAAGGTAATGTAGTCAAATTGTTATTAGTGTAGTGTGTAAGGGTGTTATATCCATGTGATATCTGTCTAGTTGCATAATAAAAGTGCAGACTTGGCATTCTTTAAATCTCAAATGCAGCTGTGTCTCAGTTTTACCACTTTGTTATTTGACAAAAGCAATCCACAGATAATGATAACATACTAGAGCTTGATTGTCACTGAGCAGTGGGACATCAAGTGCAATTTTGCTCTTTATTGTAGCAGTTTATAGACCCTGTTTTAGCATGCAGCTGAAATTAATTTTTGAGTTTGTCGGTGTATTGTGTGGGTGTGTATGTGTGTATGCATGTGCGTGCATGCATGCGTTTGTGTGTAGAAACTGGTTACACGCCTAGTGCAGACAGTCTAAAGGGATGTGGCCAGGAGTTATCGTCTGCACCTTCTGTTTTTTTGTCAAACATCACAAACACATGAGCCACCCCAGGGGGGGGAAACAACCAGATAACAGCAATCAAGTCCTATCATTGAATTAACAACATATTGCTATTGTATTGCAAAAGCAATTATCCCATCTCATGACACAAAGCCACACACACACACACACACACACATACATACACGTGCAAGTGCTCTCACACTCAATTAAAGTGGTGATGGCAGCGTGCTGCTGTGAAAATGATTGCATTTCAATTGGCATGACTCTTTGAGTCCACAGAGCAGTATTATGTATGCTAATGCAAGCTGTAAAGACGGATCTGGGGTTCAGGGGGCCTCCTGGAGCAATTACGCTGCCTCAGAGCTGGACAAGACACCACGTCCCTGGGAATGCAAGGCACGTTTATGGGATTTTCCATATTAAAAATATATTTCTGGAACATGATAGGGATACAGCCGTAAAATTGTGAAGCCTAATAGATACCTTTGGGTTGGATCGATGCAAAGGGGCAATTTTTAATGAAATATGTTATGAATTAAGAATAAGTCTCTTGTTTCATCATTGATACGGTTATCTATTTTCATATTACCCATATTTGCCAAAATGTCAAGGGTCAGTCAAAAGGTGCAACCCTTCAGACTGCAGTGTTTTGCTCAGAGGCACTTTGGCACAATATCTTGACTGACTGATGGTTAGACTGGCATATGAGCTGAGCAGATGACATTTCAGATAACTGAACAATCAATCAATCAATCAATCAATCAATACAGTAATAGTCTGTGGTGTCTAGCCATGAGAATAGGTTTGGTTTTATGTACCCATGGTTAGATCCTTAAACTTATGCTTCACACTCAGTCAGTCAGTGATGGTGAAAATGTTGCTTGTGATGCTCAAATCAGGAAAAAATGCTAAAAAGCAAACATTTGGGAAATATTTGAGAAACAATGTTCCTCAAGATAATCCAGGGACCTCATTTTGGATGGGTGTACATTTTCAGAGGCTTTTCCAGAGATGCTCTTTTGAATTAATAAGTCATTACTTTCATTAAAAAGGCACTTAGAGATAATTACTTTAACAAAAACATGAAACACTGAACACTAAGAGTGCATGTAAGAGGCTCAACAGCACCACTACATACTGTAGTAAACTACATACTCAAACTAAAGCAACACATTTGTTTATTTTGTTTCTAATTTAGTCTGTTAATCTTCTAAAAGCACTACAATTCATCACAAAGCACTTAATTAAGGAGCAACTGGTACAAGTTATCCAGTCCAGCGCTACAGATTTGTATAAGTCAGAGCTACTCATGCAACCAGCATTACAAAGCCCTGCAGGATTTATCCTCGTGATAACTTCTGATGTGTAAGAGCCTGTAATGGCTTTGTCCGGTCATATTTATTAGATTAATTTCTACAGATTTAATTGCTACATGAATATTTTAGTGTTTACCCCTTTGCATACTGTACAAGGCCTTTGGGGCCCTTGGAAACCAGGAAGAGTAAAGGAAATCCTGGTCCTGGAGAGAGAGCCCCTTAAAACCCACTTTTTGGTAATTGAAACGTATAAAAATATTTTAATTATTCAATGGATTCATAGTTTAATCAGACTTTTATATTAGTCTAATTAATCTGGTGCTGAAATATAAATGGGAATTACTGATTACAGTAAAGCATAACATAAGATAAAGTGTAGCAGAGCCTTAGAAAGTGTTGAAATGTGTCACTTCATTGGCTTTATGAAAAAGACTTCAGTCTCCATCTCTTTCTCTCAGACTAATCTTTTTGGTCTCTTTCTTGCTTTCACTCTATCACTCTAAAGAAAAGAAAAGACATATGACAGGCTGATTAATTTGTTCAGACTGTCTAAGTTGTCAATATGAATGACAAGAGAAAAATATAACCAGGGTTTGGGGAACATTTAAATCAATATTAACTAATGGACAAACTGGTAAATAAATGTGTGATGAACCTACACTATTTCTTGTAAATAATATCCCTGTTAATAAGATGCTAGTGTGATTAAATGAGTGTTTTCCTTGTTCCTGCATGTACAATTTTATTAAATATCCTACCTTTGTGTTTTGCTTGGCTTGTTTAGATTAATTAAGTATCAGAATATAACCAATAAATATATCTCTGGCAAAATAATGAACTGTACCGATAAATGATTTCATCATTTTTTTCTCCTTTCCTCCCACATGGTAACTACGCAGAAGACCTGGAATTCATTTTCACATTTTATTTAGAAAAATGTTTTAAATACACTACAGCTGGCGAAAATGATATATACAAAATAATTTGGGGGGTTGCTTATTTGCTTAACTGATGGGTGAATCTGAAACAATCTGAGAGAGCTTTTTAAATTCTCAATATAATCCTCAATACTGTAATAAGGATTTTATGTTTGATGATGTCATCAGGTAAACTTGGTTTGTGAATAGGAGATGTTTTTAGAAATGAAAACAAAAATATGAAACTGTCTTTCTTTGAGATAACATTTGAATATTGACTTTTCCAGCTTCGATAATCTCACTGTAGTATTGAAAAACACCTGTCACCTGCATCTGTTACAGCCATATTTTTGGTACTTTTAATGAACTCAGCCTCAAACTGCATGTGCATCTCGAGGAAACGCCAGACATGACAGGAAGTTGATCATGATACTTTCAAAAAAATCACTTCACTTACGTCAAACCCACTATTTTTTATGCTGGCAGGATGAATTGACCCACTGTTAGGAGTTGAATATATTAACACAGTACAGTCCCTGATAGTGATGTGTGACCTCAACTCCCACTCATAGTGCACGCATTCCCTCAGTGTGTGTGTGTGTGTGAGACTGTTCAATCATATTGCATAAGAAGCGAATGTCAGTAGTATACTGTTTAATGTATAATCTGTGTGATATACACGACGAGGAGTCAGTTCGTTGTAAACACGTGTGTCTTTGCATGTGTTTACTGGATACACAGTTTAATTCAGTGGGGCAGTGGAGGCCTAAAGGTTAGGCCACTAGAATAATTATTACCACTGTTGAGATGCCCTTGAGCAAGGCCCTTTTAGTCTAACAGCATAAGATAAATACACATTTCAGGTGAAGATGCTATGATATGATATGTGATATGTGAGAAAGCATGATGACAGAGAGGCAAGAACAGAAATAGAAAGAGGAGAGAAGTGTAATAGAGAAACTATCTAGGAGAGGACCTTCATCAGCGACCCTGGCGTTGCTGTCGTTCCTGTAGTGTTGAGTCATGTGGGATGTTTCTGGCTAGTCTCGAGGCTCAGCAGCCCTTTTTTGGGAATGTCATGTTTTAACAACTCTGATGCCTTCTAATTCCTGCTTCTGAAAGTCTGCCTGGAAGTAGAGGAATGTGTGTGAGGCAGCAGGCCAGACACTTGTGTTTGGAAATAAACTGTCTGTCCAATCTGACTGGCCTCATTCTCAGGGATGTGGGAGCAGCACGTCTGCAGATACACAACACACTCACACATACATGCATAAACATGGATTGGTTCACTTCCAAACACACCTTACAAAATCGCTCTCTATTTTCACTGCATTCCCAGTTGCTTTTACCCTCCAAAACATGTGCGTGCAGCATGCTCGCACAAACATGAATATAGATGAAACATTTGGAGGTACGCTAAAAAAAATGCTGTACAAAGACAAAGCCAGGCCTGGCCACAGGTACGACACATGTACAGCACAGATGCAAGCAAACACTATACATGTCACATCAGAGATCCTGTCTGTATGTGTGTTGAAAGAAAGAGGAAGAGGACAATGGAGAGGCTAATTCTTTTTTTTTTTAATATTATTCCCACAGCAGTGCTGATGAGTCTGATGGAATGGCTGCCATTCAACTACAGGAGGCTCTGGGGAGACGGATAGAGTTAATGGACCAAATGTGTTCATATTATCAACTGTTTGTGTGCAAGTGTGAGTGTGTTCCAGTCTAAAAGGGAGGAGCAGTGGAAGAACACAATGAAATAACCTACTACATAAGAGGAATCTAATGGTTCCCTCAAGGCACAGTGTTAGGAAAGTGACAAGAATAACTCAAACCTCCCACATTCCAGCAAAAACACTGTCAATAACTTAGAATGGCTGCAGATCGGAGAACACTTTTATGTTTGAAGGCCAAAAACCCTGATTTCCTCACTGTTATTTGCTGTTGCATTTGTATATGCACTGACTGCAATGTAAATGCAGCTGCTAAATATGCTATGCTTGTAGCTGTAGTGGATGGAGGCGAATTACCTTGTGGGGTATGATAGTGACTTTAATTTTGTTTTTTTTAACGTGATGTTTGTGACAAGTTTTCCTTATGTTTTTTTTTTTTCGGTGCACATTTTACTCAGTCTGTGTACTAATTTTGAGCCCAGTGATGATGAAAGGTTTCATTAATGTGTTGGCTAATCAAATATATGCAATTGCTCATTCCAGGTATATTACTTGACACCATAACAACACGTAACAACATATAACAAGATTATAGATTAGAGTACAGGCTTCTTCTTATAGCCTTGGTTCTCAACAGCTTCTCTCCATTTTCCATGGCTGCTGGTCTCTGACCATTTCCTGTCGTTCCTTAATTGTCCAACAGGTCCTCAATCAATTCTCTTTCCCCTATTCTTCAACCAAAACTTCTCAGAGTTGTAAAATCCTGTCATAAAACTACTATGTAGTGTTTTGGTGTCTTATACTGTAAGTTTGTCCTTGCAAGTGCCACACCCTGGCCAACATGGCATTCTTTAGCACTGTACTATTTTTGGTCTGAGCACCTGCTCATATAACAAGAGACTCTCTAACTTCCAGCAGTCTTTCATCCTCCTCTTAGTCGCAGTTCCCCTCCAGAACAGCTTGGGTGATGCACCATTCACTTTCCACCAATTGTATTTCCTATACCATCATAACCATAACTTTTCCAATGCTGTGCTTCTGTGATTTCCACAAGCTGTGGTGGCCCTGGCTTGATGGTGGCTCTCTGCATTACCTGTATGAATTTCTCCACCAGCCATAACTTCTTGCAACGTCTTGCCAACCTTCCACAGTCCCCTGCAGCTGTTTCCAGCCAAATCCCAACACATGTTTTGGGTGTAGCAAACCTTACTGACAGCCTCCCCCATCAATGTGATCCATCTCACCACCAGATGGAGATAAGCTGACATCCAAGGCCCAGCTTCCAAGCATCTTTAGCTGTATCCATCCATCCATTTTCTACCGCTTATCCTTGCGGGCGGGCTGGAGCCTATCTCAGCTGTCTTAGGGCGAAAGGCGGGGTACACCCTGGACAAGTCTCCAGTTCATTACAGGACACATAGAGACAGACAACCACTCACACTCACATTCACACCTACGGTCAATTTAAATGCATGTTTTTGGATGGTGGGAGGAAGCCGGAGTAGTCAGAGAGAACCCACACAGACAGACAGACCCACACAGAAAGGCCCTGGGCCTGGAATTCGAACCCGGTACCTTCTTGCTGTGAGGCGACAGTGCTAACCACTACACCACCGTGCCGCCCTCTTCAGCTGTATGTCCATTAGAAATGACTCTAGTTCTGATGATACCAAGTGGACTATTTGCCTGATTATGCCTTCAGATACTGAAGCCGCTGCCAAGCCTCTGTAAGGTCCATCAGAGCTTATTAAACACGTAAAACTGAAAACACAGAAAAGCAGGGGTGTGTGAGTGTGTTAATGTGAACTGAATTCTTAATTTGCTCACATGTGGACACCATACCTACTTTGTAAGTCTCGTGTCAGGCCTCTTGGCTAATTCTATGTTAGCAGGAAGGGCCTGTGTGATGACTGAAACCAGAGAGAACTAGTTCACAGTGTAACTGTGAGATAAACACAATGATGAAAGAGGAGGATTAGAGGATAGAAAAAGAGCAAAAACATATCAACTCTGGAACAATCTGTCTGTGGAGTTTAAGATCGCCCCAATCCCATCTCCAATCACTGCTCAAAATGAAGTTTCATAACCTTGCTTTCAGTTTTCTTGCTTACTCACTCACCAGCCCTGGTAGCTGCTGTTTGGAAAGAGTCTATTAATGATAGGCATGCTAAAAGGAAGGTTACTTGTGTAACATAGCTCAAGGCTCCTCTGACTCACATTCCAATCAAGTTTAACCAGAGATATCCACAAAAGCCCAGTATCCAAGGAATTATTTTCATATTAGACAACTTATCACTTCACAGTTCAAATCCATCGTCATACTTAAGTATCAGTGCAGAATGTATACAGTGTCCCTTATGTAGCAATGTAGAAAGTAGAAGTATGGAGGTCAGGGATGTGGAGGGGCATGTAGTCTGACTTTAACGCAGAAGACTGAGTTTGAGAGTTTGCGTCACATCACAATCCTGCATTCAACCTTAACTTTTTCGTGCCTATTCCTAATCATAATCCTGGTTATTTACAATAACCACAATATCTACCTATCCTTAACCCATGGATGCCATTCACAGATATTGTAGAAAGTGAGATTGAGATCGCCCAGAGTTCACAATTTTGTTTGGCTATGCATCAAGTGTCCCCCATGGTCGGTCTGATGAATTATATGGAATGAATAACTGTTTGCATTTTCTTCCTCTGCAAAAAAGAAAGGCATACAATTAGTAATAGTCTGAAGTCAAATGGCTAAATGAGAACATAATCCCTGGGAATTTATGCATCATGCACTTGTGGAACTAAATTGAAATTAGTGTATTCCTTGGGTAATTAAATCTTTACAACTGTGAACATTTGCTGTTGTGCTGCGTTTTGTGTGGTAAGAATCTAAAACGTACTGTAGGAGAGGATAGGTTATAAGCTGATAAAGCCAAAGGAGGAAAATAATGTAGTGGAACATTTATTTGTCCTGGAAAATGGTAGCACTGACATAATTAATATATGGGTGCTGATCTAAAAAATAAATAGAAAATACCATTAAAACAGAAATAGCAGGATAAAAATAGGCTGGTTTGGACTCTTTTTGTTTATATATTTGTGACCTGATTCTGAAAAACAAGATCCTATATCATTGCTGTAATCAATGCTGTCTTTATTTTCATTATCATAAGCATAATGACTGTGTTAATATAAATGTGTTTTGTAACTCTTTTATTGTTTTACATTACACAAGTTATTTCAGTTGAGGGCTAAACACATCAAACTAATTTAAATCAAACCAGCTAGCCAGCTACTTGAAGTTGTTAAAAAGTGTGGCAGCCTAAATGGTCCACTTAGGGAGAAATATGCAACCAAACAGAAGGTCTATTCTCCTCCAGAGCACATTTGCATTTTCCTTGGATTTAGCAGCTCTGCTTCACAAACTCTTTCCCTCAGTTACACATACAGACACACGCATAGTGAGGGGTGTGCGTGGGCAGATAGAAAGGAGAGGAATCCCTGATAAGCCAGCAGACTGGCGGAGGGCATAGAGAGAGGAATGGCAGCTATGTCGGGCATTCACAACACTGTGTGGTGTCACCAAACAAAGCCTTCCCTTCTCCCGCCTGTCAAAGACACCATTGTGGCACGAGGAGAGAGCCTTTATATCACACACACATTCCACACATGCTACCCCCACCACACACACACACACACACACACACACAAATACATGCACACACAAACACCATCATGTAGACCTCCGTACAGACACAAAAGTGACTTTATCTGCTCTGTACTTTTACTTGCAATATTAACAAATTACATACAGTCATTCGAACTAGTTGCATACAAACTATAAATGGAAACACTCACAAAAGAGTACAAACACACACACAAAAAGGCATGTGTTGACAGGATGGAGACTTCCTACAGAGAGGCTGGCATTCCCAGCATGGAGACCCCAGTGAGAGTCACCTGTGAGGGGTGGGAGCGAAGGAAGCTCCTCTGCTCCCTGGAAGTCTGGGAAGTTAATGACAGCTGACACACTCACTGGGGGGTTGACAGCGAGAGTGTATGAGGGCTGTTCCTGTAAGAGAGTGTGTGGGAGAGAAAGTGATGTAGCCTCTTCCTGTTGCTCTGACAAGCTCCTGACTGCTCCTGCCACCTCCACCTCAGCCACAAAGGACTCATGGGAAGGTGGACATGACAGGAGGGCGGGACTCACATATGTCTCATGTCTGACTTTGCAGAGTGACTCTGCAAACATCTGTCAATCACTGTCGAGAGCTACAGTACAGCTGGACTGTGCATGCTCATGTGTTTGAGGTTTATCAGTAGTATGAATGTTGAAGATGTTGGCTGTGAAGTTTGAAACGTGGCAGCAAGAATTAAAAGTTTGCGTGGGTTTTAATGTCTGAGTGAGATGAACATTTGTGCTGACAGATTTTTTTCTGAAATTTTTGCCAACATTTATTGGTCAATATTTTGGTTAGACAGACTTTGAGTCAGCTCTAGGGATGTTAGATAGCTCACAGGTGGACAACGGCATCACTATCTCATTAAAAGACGTTGGGAGTCAAATTGCTGGGACATATTTGTGATACCCACCTAACTTTATGCAGTTTGGCAGCGTGTGGAATGGGGTGGGTGGGCAGCAGATGCTGACAGGTTGAGATTATTTGGGGCTGGCTCTCCTGTCAGCCTTGGAGAGAGATTCCCAGCATGAGGTCACAATCACAGAGGAAGCCTCCAGCTTCACTTCCCCATGTTACAGTGACAAGGCCTACCAGGTCTCTTGGCCTGGACAAGAGGTCCTGCTGAGGAGCTTACTGGCTGCAGGGTGCCTGGTTAGATTGGTGGATAAAGACCTGGACAGTAGGGGCTGAGTACTAGGACAATAGAGGGACAGTAGAGGACAGTAGGGGACAGGGGAATTACCTGCCAATTAGGCAAAGTTAATGTGAAGAATGATGGACATCAACCTGTCAGAACCCAGGAGGTGGGGGGATCAGCTGGATAAGCACCATGTTATCCCCCAGATTACACTCTCTACACACATGCATGAACGCACACACTAATGCACAAGGATAGGCACACTTAAAGTTTGTACACTTATTAAATGCTTATCCAATTTATACTAGTAATTCCATCCATTATGGACATTTTACACATACAGGACAGAGCACTAACAGAAAAGAAAAGAAAATATATTTTTTCATTGTTTATATTTTTAGTAAGCAGATGAAAAATGAGGATCATTATCAAAGAAGAGGAGGTTCTGAATGAATGATTTGCCATCATTTGATTTTATCATGCTATTTAAGCTAATAGCTAACTATAGTGGCAATCAAACATGGTTTTTGACATTATATTCACAGTCTGATATTCCACATCTCGCTCAGGAAACCATCCTTTAGTCGGGTTATTCGACTAAACAAAGCAATGAACTGGGTCAGTGGTGCAGGAATGCCCCTCTGTGTCTCTGGTATGTGTGGTATGGTCATTATGGGCAGCACGGGACAGTAGCAGCAGGTAGGGTCACATAACACAGGCTGGGATGGTTGACAGGCAGGTGGCAGAGCAGGGGATGCCTCACTGCTGAGTAACTGTGATTTCACATAATTTTCAACTGATTATATTTTGAATAATCAACAATAAATATGTTTTATGGGCAAATTCTTGCCATTTTACAAATTGAAATTGTGTTGTATTGATTTTATATTGTGATTGAGCCACATTAAATATAGAAGTATCTCCTCTGAGATACTTCAGATTTAGTTTTGAGTACATAATTAGGTAGACATCTGCCACTAATATCTGGGTCGAACATAGATTGTTTGTATTTAAGAGCATCACAATAGTACAGTACATATAGCAACAAGCAACAAGACAAGGCGGTGCAATTTTCTATGTGGTCGCTCAGCACTGATTTATCTCAAACACAAGACAAAGCATGGGTGGGAGAAATAGAGAGGGCTTACATCTGTTAGCTGTCAATAGTTGGGGAGAGAAATTTGATCAACATACAGCGACCCAGTCCTCCCGCTTCTCTGGTGACCTGTTGCAGTGTCCTTGAATAATCCTGTCATCTCAAGGTGCACTGCTCCACCCTGATCTCTGAGCCTGAAAACATCACCACAAACTAAGGGTTAGCAAAACATTGTTCTTAAAAAGTGGATGCTGAATAATCTACCTCTTAAATAGTGCACATTCCTCCCTGATCAGTGGCATTGTTATTAGGTTATGCCAGCAGCCAACATGCCCTCATCAAACAGTGTATGAGGAAAAACCTTTTCAAGAACAACTGTTACAGCAATAATAAGTTCTTCATCCATAGGGAAATTTCCACAATATGTAAATTGCAGTGGATCATGTGACCAACAGACCATGGTCATTCATGATCCAGTAGTTGTAACTTAGCTAACATTAAATATTTCCCATGCACTTAATACAAATACATTCAAAGCTATTATTCAGTGAACCGCCCCTTAAAGGAGCCAACAATCTACTCTTGAGAATGTCATACAGCTTCCAGAGGAAACACTGTAACATCCTATAAAGGCTGAAATGTTTTTTTGCCATGAGTGGGGAATAAGAACAGTCTATTAGCTTCATTTCAGAAAACTGGCATGTAGAAAGTCATAGGGGTCGACTCGCTGCGCCTCTGGATGCAGGCAGAGCTGAGACTGAGCAGGGGAAACAGGTGTTGGTTGCTAAATGTGCTTTCAGTGAGCAGAGGAATGACAGCTATGTACTGGCCTCTGTGGTTACTGGCACATTACCCAGAGCGGAGCTGACAGAAAAACCTAATGCTGCTGCTGCTCCAGGCTTTATGAATGGAGAGCCTCTCCCTCTGATGGAAGAAGGATTTTAGTTTAGCAAACAGACCTGGCCACACATAAGAGCAAGAGAAAACTATGAAGTTATTGTATGCTGTTTGTATTAATCTTTATTCCTCCCATCCAACTGAGGTGAACTTATTCAACAGTTTTAGTTAACATTTTTACATGTGACCGGTACAATTTCACTACAACTGTTGTATGACAGTACATTGTGATGATTTTGGACCTTGGTTTATGAAAAGTCAAAGGCTTTTCTGTGTGTGGGCACACTTAGGAATGTGGCTGGTCTCTGTTATGGGTGAATGTTCTTTCTGTACATTTTAAACAGGCCTCTTCTCGTAGTGCGAGTGTGTATTGAATTTTGATTTAACAGCCTGCCCTCAGCTGTTGTGAGCTTCAACAGACCTCATCCCTGCCAGTCTCAGGATCATGGACCTGTGCAAACATCCCCTGCCTTCTGCCATCTGTGGATATACATCTATACTGCAGCAAACAACAGTTAAAATGGCTACAAACGCTCGTTGATCTGCCTCCAGTTCCAATCATACATCCTGAAGTAAAGCTTTCTCATGTCTCTGAATGTTGGCTGGTTATCTCATCTAATACTTCAAATGTCACCCTAAGCAGCTGTACAGAAATATATAAGCAGTAAGAAATAAAGACTTGAACTATTAAATTAAAGTAAGCAAAACAGTGATCATTCAATAAAATCATCAATATTTTCATATTAATAGTAGATGTGATGTTGAGGAGGAAAGCCCAGATAATGATTGTGATGGAAAGATTAAACCATATACCAAACATTTCCAAAATATTTTTGACTTCCCATCTTTTCCATCGTACTTCTGGTTTGAATGCAGGAGTTTGAAAAGTCCATTGTATCTGTGACCTAATGGCCAGTGGTCCCAACAGCTGCAAACAAGCACTCGTCCATTGCTGTCTGTCCACTAGAATAATGAATGACTTCTGGCCTCAGTTAATACAGCAATGTTAGCCTCCAGCAGCTAACGAGACATATGGAGAGAAAAAGCTGAATACTAAAAAAGAGAAAAGAGAGTGAATATCAGACATACGTTCATCAACACATTCAGTGTTGATTTTCAATTTCGCTGTGATATTTTTCCTGTTTTTCTTTCCTCAGCAGTTTCATTGCATGCATTGCTTCTTCTCTGCTGTTAAAACTCCAATCTAAATGACATTAGAAGATCAAATTAAAACAAGTTTTAATTAAAAAATCTTAAAGATTGAATACGGGTTCTGTTTGAACCTCTACTGCATTCTTCATTGAGAAAGAGAAAACTATTATTGTTCTTTTTTCTAATAATCAAATAATTCTGATCTTTCACTGGCTTCCCTTCTTCTTGGGTGTCCTTAGTTAGTTTGTAACAATTGGGTATAATTTTAATTGATCAACCTTCATCAGTAGGACAAGTATGCACTACCACTCCCAGCATGCTTCATTCATCAGGCTGCCCTGGTGACATAACCTGTGCTGAAAACTGACCCTCTCACTAATACCCATAATACCCCAGATACTCGCACGAGCAGGGCAAATTAGCTCTAATTACCCAAGTGATTTGTCGGCGTGGAGCAGGCTCACGAAAGTGAGAAAAAATGTTTGAAGAGAAAAAGGGGAGTGACAGGAAATATTGTGATTGCCAGATGCCTCTTCTACTCACCTGTAGTGTGTTTTCTCCTCTTCTGGCTGCTCTGATATCTGTATTTATATAGCTTTGTATTCAGACAGCTGGTGTTGTGTTTCTGATTGTGAAACTAATCATCCGCTCAATTACTCTGGAATGTGTAGCTGGGCCGTGTTATGAATGATCAGCTTTCCTCTCTCTCTCTCTCTCACTCTTTCTTTTCATCTCTTGTTGTGGACTCGCTCTCTCTCTTTCAGCATCTGTTTACTTCAATTCAGTGGCTGTTCAACGATCAACTGGATGTTCCTTTGGGATTTTATCCAAAAGCCAAATGTGAAACATAAATCACATTTCCAACAGGATTAGTTATCAGCAGTCACTTCACTGTGTGTGGCAGGAAGATAATTTTGCTTCTTTTTGTACGTAGGCTAATGGTTTGCACTCTTTTTGGCCAAAAACAAAAACAAAAAAAACCCAGAAAGATGAAGAAACAGATCTGTAAGTTTTGATAAAATGTTTAATTTTACTAATTACAGTAAAAAACTGAAAATTTTCTGTAATTTATTTGATTTTGTTCACAGTGTACTATGAATGTACTATATATATATATATATATATATATATATGTATATATATATATATACATATATATACATATATAGTACATATATAGAGTAGATATATACATATATATACATACAGTACTACCTCTTTTTTTCTTATCGAAATAAACAAGTAAATTAAAAGGATAAGCCAAATAACCAGATCTTGACCAGGTCAGGAGAAAATGTGAATTCCGAGAAAATAAAAGAGAAACTGAAACAATTTCCTCTCCTTTTTTGAAATTAATGTAGGTCCCTGTTACAGAACGGAAAAGCACATTCATTACAAAAGAAGCAATCAAGGTAGTGGGGAGATGAGGAGCCAGAGCCCCAGATTGGTTCCGGGTCTATCCCTTTCTCATTTGGTATCTTTTGTGTTTGGAAACATGGTTTTGTGAGTGTGTGTGTGTGTGTGTGTGTGTGTGTGTGTGTGTGTGTGTGTGTGCATAACTGATTTTGGCTGACGTTTGTAAGGAGTTATTAAATGAACATATGATCATTTATTGCTATCAAGTCTCTAAATACACATGTACTGTTTACTGTCTGACACTATCAGCAATTATTGCTTTGAAGATCTTGCATATCAGCACAAAGCATTTACTATTTAAACATTAATCAAAAGATAATGCTACACATGCAACATTTCCTAAATCTCATACTGCCTCATTTTTTTCTTCCATTTTTCACATTCATATAGCTTCCAGCTCTGTACTGCTGTCTGTTCTTCCTGCAGTGGAAGTGCCTGTGGTGATTCTCCAAGGCTGCCAGTGGGAGGCCTGTTAGCATATAACTACACTACATGCTGATGCACAAGCTATATGCTAATGCTAATGAGAAACTGAAGGAGAGGAGAGGAGAGGAAAATCTTCTTAAATTCATCCCCTCTCTCATCTGGTCTTTTATTATCTTGCTCTTCATTTATGAATTCTAAAAATCTCACAGGCCTGATTATCTTAAAGCTGATTTATCAGGGAAACTAATCATTACACAAAATTATAAAACGTGTTTAACGGCAATTAATTCAATTTAAGATCAGAGTAAATCAGAGCCAGCTACTGCTGAAATGAGCTTTGTCAGCAGGCTCTCCACAGCATGAGAGACAAACCCACAACTGGATGGTTTTAGGAAGAGATGAAGGGCTCGGTAGCATCGTTGCATTCTGTGTGGCAGACAGAAAGACTTGGAAAGAAAAGAATAAGCAATTCTCATACCAAATAGATCACATGATTTCAGTGTTTGTCAAGTTAAACTTCTCAGATGTTACAAGCTCCTGATAAAAATAATTTTACTGGCAAAGTGAATAACTCATTCTCATTCTTTCATTAAGTGTCAGCTTGTTGATATACTCACTTTGTTTTCCCATACTCAGTTTGTCCATCAATTCATATTAATACTAATAAAGCAGTGGACAACATGTTGGTGTTGGCATTTACACATTTGGTGTGACATTACCTGGCATTTTGGAAAGTGTGTTGAACAGAGGCTTAACTGTAAGCCTTCAAGAACCTTTTGTGAAATAAGACACAACCAAGCCTGAAGCCTTCTGTTTACATTTACTAAGACAGCCAAAACACTACTGTACCCAGTCTGTCTGAGTGGATTGCACTCCACTGGTAAATTTCAGTAAAATTGTATAATCAAGTGCAATGAAACCCAATCCACTTAGCAGATGAGGAATGTTTTGTTGATAATAGACGTATATCATTCCCCTCAGGTACTTCACTTCACTGCACAATGATTTGTTGATATTTTGGCTGGAGTGCGTCTGCTGAGGTCAACATTGGAAACCCTACTGCAGAGATTGGACGACGTGGGAGAGGAGGCTGGAATGTTAGTGAGCTTCCTGCTGATCCACCTGGTCTCTCTCTCTCACACACACACACACACACACACACACACACACACACACACAAACACACAAACACATGCTGATCCTGGCACTGGACTGAATCTCTAACATGTATTTAAAGGAAGCAACTTTTTTTCAGATCCCATACCAACAACCATTGTGACACCTCTTCAACAGTCTGTTTGCCTGTGTTTTTGAATGTCTGGATAGTCTGTCACTGTATGGCATACTTCCTGTCCAGACAGGAAATGCATTCTTTGGCGTGTGTTTCTCAGTGTGTATATGTGAGGAGACAGACAACAGACACATCATGGTATCTTACAATAACTGTCTGTGGAATGCAACCCACTTCCCTTGGTGCTGCAGAACAGCACAGCACCAGTCTGGTTGAGTTGTGTGAGTACCTGAAAACATTAAAGTTATTAATAACGTTAGCATTCATATTTTGAGCAAGATGTTGGGTTGAGGAGAAGGTGTTCAAAACAAAAAGTCACATTGGAGGATGTTTCTGCTGCAGAGAAATGGACAAACATTGACTTTTTCTGATGATGACAATAACATCCTCTCTTTTTTCAGTTATTAATAATCTGTTTTGATCATCAGATTAAACACTAGCAGGGGTTTGATGCCTCATCACAACAAGCATTTAGCTGTTTCTGTTTCTGCTGTTCTCATGATGCCTAGATAAGAGATAATAAATCATCTGACTGCTGTTTAGCTAGAAGCATTTGATTTTGAAACATTCCTATTTTTAAAATAATTTTTTATGTAAGAAAGTCATGTGAGATGATTTGCACAATGCATTCTTACTCACATATTGAGAGATGTGCTCAATGCCCTTTAGAAAATAGGAAATTTACTTGGAAGTGAATATTTTGCTTGAATTGAGTTTTGAGGGAAAACGAATGCCTGTATGAAGAATAAAAAAAACATGTACATTGAGTTCAACAGTTTATTACATAAACATACAGTATTGATATTTACACTACACAATCTATTTAGGCAAAAATAATAGAGTAGCATTGAGGCAAGAATTTTAGCAAAAAATCCTCCAGCAAACAACAAAGTAGCATGGCAAAACTGTACAAAGAAAAATTTACAGTCATCAAAAACATTTTCTGTACAAAAAATATGGATCAAAATCAGGCTCTTGAAACAGAACCACGTGGTCTGACAGTGCATACAAGAGAAATGGTGTTTTGTGTCATCAGACAAGAAGAGGCCTCCCATTCTTAAAGCTAGTAGTCCATTTTTACCTGCAGCCAGAGCAGTAGATCACTGTCATTACGGCCAAAGCCTGAGTTCATCTCCATAATATGTTCTGTGGACAGTGCAGGATTCATAGTTCATACGATTCATAAGCTACAATAAGCCTTATACCTCTACATTGTACATTACAGTGCTGGTGTTGCAGCCATATATTGACAGAGCCACATTATAGGTCCTTTTTTTGGTGTGAATTGATATTCCTTGTTTTTGTCAGTACATCAGTTAGAACCAAACTGATGTCTTTGCTTTGGTCTGATCAAGAACTGCAGGAGAGAAAGAAAGAAGGTGAAATTATGACTGTACTTAGTGACACTGACGGCACAGGTTAGAATAACGTTTGGCAAAAGCTTGCAGGTCAATGCACTGTGAAGAATGTGCTTTGTATCTACCTGAGTCATACACCTCCAAGGATCCATGGAGGGCCGAGGGAGTCCAGGTGACAGAGGTAGCCGTGACGGGGCTGTTGCTGCTGGGGTCCATCTCTGTCTTCACCCCCTCACTGTGTGGGGAGCTCCCTGTGCTGCTGGTCGGCTGATTCTGGTTTCTAACACTGGGCAGCAGCAGAGGATTAAACCTGGGATCCAATGCCGGGCTGTGGGTTGGGTATGAATGCAGCATAGGGTGGTGGTGACGGGTGTGAATGTGGGGGTGAGGATGGTAGACATTGTGGACATCGGGGTAGCCACATGTGTTCTGGGGGTTCAGGCTGTAGCTCCAGCCATCAGAGAGGGCTGCTGGAGGCTGGAGGCTGGCCTGAGAGAGCACATGGTCGGCCCACAGAGTTCCATCTGGGTGGTTGAAGGAAACAGGGCTGGGGGAGAAGTCTGGGTGAACTGAGACAGAGACAGGTGGAAGGCAAGGACTGGCCTGGGATGGATAGGAGCTGTTCCACACCGAGCTGCTCTGACCCTCAGAGAGAGATGCACCATCTAAAAGAAACACATCGCCAAGAGATTAGAGACTCTTCAACACACTGCCACAACAGAATATTTCAGTGTTTAAGGACTTAGTAATTAACTAAAGATTCAACGCATCAGCTAATATTTTGCCTTTTGCTCTACACCTCACCTTTCCATAAGCCAGCAGAGGCTGAGGTGGATGGCTGCGTCACTCTGATTGGTTTGGTCTCAGTGCTGAAGGTGCTGGACTGGCTGAGAGCTCTGGAGAAGTGCTCATCTACCACATCACCAATGTCACCTTGGAAGTAGGTGAACAAAACACACCGGGAGCTCAAGTACTCTGCCTCTGCTGGTTGAGTACTATCCTTCATCTCCAAACTGGAGGAGGCTCTATAGCTGGAATCAGTTCCTGGAGCTGCAGGAACTTGTCGGAGGCCCTGATCCTTCGAGACCATCCCTCTTCCTGGCTGCTGCCGCTGCTCCATGCTCTCTTGCATCTTACTGCACACACTCAGCCTCCTCTGGAGGAAGAGACAGATGGAGATTGATTTACAGATCCAACAAGGAGTAAACAGGACTTTAATGATATTGACATGTAATTTATATTTAAATGATGTTCTGGTGGTGCTGTGTTGTTTTTCACACAGTGATAAATTATCTTATGCTACCAAGTATCTTATCAGGGAGCAGCTTGGGAGCTATGTGAAAATGAGCTTCCTTTTTCCCATAATGCACTCCAACAGGTTGTAAAGCTCATCCACATTCCTGAGTGACTGACCGGCTGTCATTACATCACCTTTGACAGCAGAATTAATAGATCCGTGTCATTACGCCTGACCTGAAGTGAATACCAAGCATCGGGCTGGAATTTCATCATTCACAACTGAAACTGAAGGTAAGATGTGTGTTTGTGTGTGAGGCATCAGGCAACTTTGAGATGATGTCCTGAGGAGAGGTCAGCCAATATAGACACACATTATAGAGTGAAAATGGAAGGAAATGGATTATCTTTTTGTGATTTTTTTACTCATACAGGCCTGCCTTATCCTTAATTTTAACGTACACTCAACTGTTCAGTTTTTTTCTTTATTATAAATAAAGGTTGCGCCACTCTGTAGCTACAAAAGTTATATGAGGATGATCTCACCTGTTGTTGCTGGTGGTGGTAGTATGTCGCCTTGTACGCCGCTGCAGGGAGGTAGTGCGCTCCATAGCTGTGGTGGTACATCACATCCAGACAACTCATAGCGACGGAGCCGAGCAGTTAAAGAAGACAAGGTCAGAGGAGAGAAACGTGCCTCCTCACTGCTGAGACTTCAGACGGGCTGTATCCTCTGAGCCATCGGTGCCTCCATATATGCCCAAACATACAATAGCCATGTCGTCCAGTTTGCATACACACAATGCGCCTCCCGCTGCGCGCTCCACCAGCACCACCCGGGGCCACAAAATGGATCAAAACGCAATGAGACGCACACTGTATCCTAAAAAAAAAGAATAGAAAAAAAGTCTTCTCTGACAAGTTTTCTGAGCGCTTCTGATTGGTTGAGTGATCCCTTCCCTCCTTCTCTCTCTTTCTGTTTTGGAGGGGAGGTATATTTAGAGAGGGCTGGGGCCATTACGCACACCCACCAGGGAAGGGCCTTCATGGAGCAGTGAGGTGAAGCAAGGCACTAACACAGCCAAGTCTGATGGTTCTGATCCCACTCATTCAGAAAGGTTGGTTATGTTTAAAATAATATGGGCTAATCATATGCTACTGAGGGTCATGTAAAGATCTGATACGTAGATCTCTGGCCTCAGGACTGCCTGTAAGCATCTGGGGTGGCCAGCAATTTGCTCCTCTGCACAGAAAAAAAGTTGACCAGTCACCTAAATAATTTTAAAAACATCGCATTTATTTATTTAACCGCTCAACTATAGACTATTGTCTGCACATACTCTATATCCATCAGGAACGTCTACTCTAAATGCTTTCAAAAGTGCCTTCAGGAACAAAACTAATTTATTGTTTTATTTATTTGCTTGCCTCAAGTAATCGACATTTGACATACATTATCTAACAGAAAAATGCTGCAATCACCCTTTAAAGATCCCATTAAAGACCCCAGTCCCCCTCTCCCCGTTACTTCACCACATTTCAGTGGCTATCTTGAAATGTTCAAACCTATAATCGGATGAACAACAATCTGGTGAACAACAGCTATATTCATATCCTGATGGATTTTAGTGTTTCTCCTCCAAAACCATTGAGATAGAGTCTGAAGATGGCTACACATACTTGCAACAAATTAATAAAGCATTATTATGAGCATATTTAGGTGTTTTTGTGCCATTGGTGACCTATGGTGCAGCCTCTATGTTTTTGTTTTTTTAAATGGTTAAAAGAAAATGAAATCACCATTCACCTTTATCAGATCATTATGGAGATAACATAGGAGGAGAGGGAAAGGGGCATAACATGCAAGAAAGGTCCCCATCCATGGGCACAGCAGCGGTTTGTCCATGAACCATTCAGCTACCAGGACACCCTGCATGTACTGACTGTTCCTTCCTTCCTTGACTTAGTGAGTTGAGTTGTTTGCTGCCACCTGTTGGTGAAGCCAATGACATGACACGTCTGTCAGTTTGACCCAGGGACTCCTGCAACTGAGCCATTCATCCATACCATACAGCTAATGTCCCCACTATAGTTTGTAGTGAACAGAAAATAAATGCTGCCATTTGATGAGGAAAAAGGCTCGACTGCACAGAACTGCATGGGAAATTGTTCAAGGAGGCAAATTAACCAGTACCAAATAACACTGAACTCACCTCAGTGCTGACTAAGAATTAAGGGCTGGTGTTATTTTAAATTAATAATTTATTCATGTGTAAGAGCTCTCCTTTGACAATTCAAACCCCTGATACTGAATGTCTTTATTACAACTATTGCCCGTGGCTGATTTGGTCGTCCCAGGGATAAGGCTGCTCTTTTTTGCCTTCGATCAGGGGCAATGCACAGCTTTGTTATTGTGGCTGGCATTTCTTGCAGGATCCAACACTTCACTGCAAAGGTTTCTGTCTCAAGGCCCACTAAGTGGATGGCCTCCCTGCAGTCCTCTGGCCATTTTAGCTCAGGCACATCTTTTTTGCTGCTGGCCAGAGATCTTCTGTCAGATTGATTCAACAGGGAAACTTCAATCCAGATTACACAGTATGAGAAAATGTGATACAAGAATATGCAGGGTAATTAAACTGACTTACATCTCAAGCCAAGTCAAAAGGGCGGACAACAAAACAGGCTGAATTTGGGGACATGATTATGGACAGTTTTTAAATATTTAAACAATGCAGCACAAATTAAACAATTAACACATTTTCCTCATCCCTTTCACTCTTCAATTTGACTGACATGTAAATGACTGACATGCTGTGTAAGAATGGATCTAACTTGTTGCAGTGAGCTGTCTCTGCTGTCAGATGGCTTTGTTGCAGAGATAATTAGATCATATACGAACCCAGAACTCACACTGTGACATTGTGAGAATCCAGCTGAAGTGACAGGTTGGTTTCTATTCTATTTTATTATTATTTTCTATTTCTATTTTATTTTATTATATCAGTACTATATTTTATTGTTATAATATAATTGTTATTGTTATGTATATGTTGTATCTCATAGATACATAAATTATATTATCTCTCTTATTTCACATATATATATATCTTCTGTTCAATAACAGTCAACAACAATGTGCAATAATCCCATTTCATATCTATGTGCAATATTTAGTTTTGAAAATGTGCAATAACTTTTTTACTGACATGTAGCAAAACTGTTTTACCCTTACTACTGTGAAAACTGTGCCTTACTGCTGTAAAGAGTGCCTTATCTCTTAGATAACTTCTTTGATTCTTCCTTTTGATATATGTGACTGAGCACCATGCGGAGCAGCGATCCTAATCTCATTGTATGCACCGTCATATAATATATAATTTTTCTCAGTCACTTTGGTGCATTTCTCTCATCAATTTTTACATTTGCACAACGGTTAGTTCAGTCTTCACAACATTTAGTCATTTGTGATCGTCATAGCAGCAGTTTATCATTCCTTCCAACAAACTGCAAATGCTTTTAGACATGCGTCAATTACATTCATACAACTCTCTGGTGTTTTATAATATTATCCTTTGTTGATCTCACGTCAGTCTTGAGTCATTACATGCAAAAAATGTTGCTCTAGTTGTCAAAGTCTGTCAAGCGAATATTATACTTACTAATAACATATTTTTTGTATCTTTTTTTCTGAAAATGTCTCCTAAATTAAACAGTTTCTCTCAGATTAACCTCAGCTTTCACTAATGAGAAGGGCTGAGGAATGTGAGAAAGTGAAAAATAACATCATAACCCAAAGTGACACCTGTACAATATTTAGTCCAACCCTCAACATTACTAATGATTTAATGACAGTTATGCAGTTATTTTTATATTCACTGCTGGTATTTGTGGATCTCACATCAAAAACATGCAAATGATATTATGTAAAATGATTCATTTGTACCTGATCATGAAAAAACTTCCCAAATTATAAAGCTGTTTGTACATTTAAAAGATAGAGGATTTAATCAGTTTGGTCATGTGAGCACAATCATTGTATTTTTAAAGGTGAATTAATTTATTGTCAACATTTAATGAAGACAGTCAGTGAAAACAACAAAACAGTGTTTGAAAGAGCCAGGAGAAGAAGCCCTTCTTGTTTCTGGTCGTCTCTTCTTCTGACACCATTACAATGACTACTGGTTCCAAAGGAGGGGTCAGAGGTGACCAAGCTGGAGCCTCAGCAGAGTCTCCTTCTTCTCTGGGTTTGGGGTCCTCCTTCAGGATTGTCCTTTCATGAGTGTCCTCCCAGTCCTGGACATCAGTAACACTAGGAGGTTCAGGAAGGGTTGGCGCGGTCACAGTCACAGTAGAGTGCGGTTCTCTGATGGGCTTCAGGTCTTCGTCCTCCCCGGCCTCAACATCAGCAATGGAGGGAGGTTCAGCAGGGGGTGTTGGAGATGCTGGAACAACATCAGAGCCTGGTTCTCTGTTCATTTCTGGGTCAATCAGGTGGAGTTTGTTGTCTTCATCCTCCCTGGCCTCAACATCGTGAATGGATGGAGGTTCAGCAGAGGATGATGGAGAAACTGGAACAATGCAAGATCCTGGTTCTCCACTTGGTTCACTGTCAATCCGGTGGAGTTTGTCTTCTTCATCCTCCCTGGCCTCAACATCGTCAATGGATGGAGGTTCAGCAGAGGATGATGGAGAAACTGGAACAATGCAAGATCCTGGTTCTCCATTTGGTTCACTGTCAATCCGGTGGAGTTTGTCTTCTTCATCCTCCCTGGCCTCAACATCAATAATGGATGGAGGTTCAGCAGGGGGAGAAGCTGGAGGAACTGGGCTGTGGAGTTGAAAGTTGCCACAAATCTGTTCAACTGCAACATGAACAATCTCCATCAGCAGCTCAGGTGCAAAGCTCTTCAGCTGGTCCACCAGGACGTCTTTAGGGTACATCTGTCTGACCTTTGTCAGGATCGACAGGACCGTGTCGTCCCTGGTGGAGCGGGAGAAGGTGGCCTGACACTCTGCTGCAGGAGCATTGGAGACTCTGTCCAAGACAGCCTGTGTGACGCCCACCGACATGTGGCTGAGCTTCTGGGAAGCCATGTTTAAGAGGGAGCGAGGAGGAAGAGTCCAGAAGCCCTGCAGGACTCTGGGCACAACCTCCAACACCACCTCTCTTGGACTGAGCTGTCTTGACATGGGAGTCTCCTTCTGCTCCTGGCTGAGCTTCCTGGCGTAATCTTTCGCCAGATTGAGAACTTTAGGATGTCTGTAGGTTAGAGGCATTAAAATAGATTTTTAAAACCCTTCAGATTATCACAGAGATATTAAAATCACAGCAGTTTAACTGTTAATAAATATGTGTCTAATAACTCACTGAAAACTAGGAGGTAAGGCCTCTGGGGAGTCGAGGAGCATCTTGGCTTCACACTCAATATCCCTCTTTTTGTTGCTGACATTTACTGCCATCACCTGGAAGAAAGAATTATACATGAAGTCAGAAATCAGCGCAATTTATCATAAACTGCGGTTCAACTTCTCAGGATTATAGTCTCACCAGCATCAGCAGAGGCTTGGCATCCTCCTCATCAAAATCCTCGAGCTCAAACTCCCAAAGGCTGCAAACATGAACGAAGCAGAAGATTAATTTTTACTCTTACTCTTTACGCCATCAGAGTAATATTAGTGTGACGTGAGCAGAGTTCAAGGTGTCGAGGTGGACTCACTGTTCTCTCAGAGTGCTTTGGCTCTCCTGGAAGATGAAGTCTATCATGTCTTCAGCAGTCACCTGAGATGGTATCTGGTTTGTCTGCTGAAGCCTCAGGAGCTCCCTCACCAGTGCAATCTTTAAAAAAACAGTCAGGAGATCAGGCATTTTTAAGCACGATAAGAATTTACTTACTTTATCATATTTTACCTTGCATGGTGTATTAGTGTGGGCTTGAAGTGAAAGTAGGTCTTACCTGAGTCTTGTAGCTGCTCTCATGCCAGCAGATCTGTAGAGCCCGCTCATAGATGGGTGTGTCAAACAACACCTTAAAAGGGAAAGATATGTCACTTTTAGGTTGAGTCATTAATTTTAAAATCACACCACTGGAAATGTTTAAAATCCAGGTCCAGTAAAGACAAAAACAAAATTCTCACGCACCCTGATGGGTCTGTAGAGTCCTTTGCTTCCTTCAATGAACTCCATCGATATTTTGTTGCTGTACTCAGCAGGGAGAGAAGCTGGAGGAACTGGGCTGTGGAGTTGTAAGTTGCCACAAATCTGTTCAACTGCAACATGAACAATCTCCATCAGCAGTTCGGGAGCAAAGCTCTTCAGCTGGTCCACCAGGACGTCTTTAGGGTACATCTGTCTGACCTTTGTCAGGACAGACAGGACCATGTCGTCCCTGGTGGAGCGGGAGAAGGTGGCCTGACACTCTGCTGTAAGAGCATCGGAGACTCTGTCCAAGACAGCCTGTGTGACGCCTGTCGACATGTGGCTGAGCTTCTGGGAAGCCATGTTTAAGAGGGAGCGAGGAGGAAGAGTCCAGAATCCCTGCAGGACTCTGGGCACAACCTCCAACACCACCTCTCTTGGACTGAGCTGTCTTGACATGGGAGTCTCCTTCTGCTCCTGGCTGAGCTTCCTGGCATAATCTTTTGCCAGTTTGAGAACTTTAGGATGTCTGTAGGTTAGAGGCATTAAAAATAGATTTTAAAACCCTTCAGATTATCACAGAGATATTAAAATCACAGCAGTTTAACTGTTAATAAATATGTGTCTAATAACTCACTGAAAACTAGGAGGTAAGGCCTCTGGGGAGTTGAGGAGCATCTTGGCTTCACACTCAATATCCCTCTTTTTGTTGCTGACATTTACTGCCATTACCTGGAAGAAAGAATCATACATGAAGTCAGAAATCAGCACAATTTATCATAAACTGCGGTTCAACTTCTCAGGATTATAGTCTTACCAGCATCAGCAGAGGCTTGGCGTCCTCCTCATCAAAATCCTCGAGCTCAAACTCCCAAAGGCTGCAAACATGAACGAAGCAGAAGATTAATTTTTACTCTTACTCTTTACGCCATCAGAGTAATATTAGTGTGACGTGAGCAGAGTTCAAGGTGTCGAGGTGGACTCACTGTTCTCTCAGAGTGCTTTGGCTCTCCTGGAAGATGAAGTCTATCATGTCTTCAGCAGTCACCTGAGATGGTATCTGGTTTTCCTGCTGAAGCCTCAGGAGCTCCCTCACCAGTGCAATCTTTAAAAAACAGTCAGCAGATCAGGCATTTTTAAGCATGATGAGACTTTACTTACTTTGTCATATTTTACCTTGCATGGTGTGTTACTGTGGGCTTGAAGTGAAAGTAGGTCTTACCTGAGTCTTGTAGCTGCTCTCATGCCAGCAGATCTGCAGAGCCCGCTCATAGATGGGTGTGTCAAACAACACCTTAAAAGGGAAAGATATGTCACTTTTAGGTTGAGTCATTAATTTTAAAATCACACCACTGGAAATGTTTAAAATCCAGGTCCAGTAAAGACAAAAACAAAATGCTCACGTACCCTGATGGGTCTGTAGAGTCCTTTGCTTCCTTCAATGAACTCCATCGACATTTTGTTGCTGTATTTCACAATACAAGCCACACAGTCAAAGCGATAATGTAAATTTGCACAAGGTCAACAGTAGACTCTGGAGAGTACTGACACAGTTGATATCCCTGGCACAAATGATCAGAATGTTTTTCAGGTCTCTTTCACAATCCCTGAGTTCTAGAACAGAATCCACAGGAGTTCTGTTCTAGAACTGAACTCACTTAGAGCACAACAAGTGGGTCACCATGGAAACGCTTTTTGAAAGCATTAACAGAATGTTTCAAAAAGCGTTTCCATGGTGACCCACTTGTTAATTAAAATGTCTGTAACCAGCCATATGACACTACTGTGAAATGATGCATAGATAAACATAGAATATCCAACAATGTTGTTATCACAACCCCAGCTGAAGATGTGAAGAGCTTCCAATTACCCACATTTTATTAACCAGTGAAACCCCCTGGTACATGTCCTGTAACGAATAATAATAGTTACGATAATAATAACAATAACGATGATTAGACAGTTTTTCTCACTCACTTTGGTGCATTTCTCACATCAGTATTAATGTTTGCACAACAGTTAATGCATTTTCCTGTTTTCCTGAAAGTGTCAATGTCATCAAGACGAAAAGTCCTGACACCATGTTTACTGTATGAACAGTAGTTCTCCCAACATTATCTGCACCCTTTGACCAGCCTCAGCCATTGTGAGTCTGTGTTTGACAACACGATTCGTAATTTTACTGATTTCTTCAGGAATCCTCCTGTAGTTGTCCTCTTCTTCCTCTTCCTCTTCCACTTCCTCCCCACATCCTCCCGCTTCTTCCAAGAGGATGACCTTCCATTTCTGTGTCACAGTCATATAGAAATGGTAAACACTATGTCCTGCTTGGTTCATATATGCAAATATGGGTTCATGGGAACCCATTTTTGTATGTAATGAGTCAAGTGATGAAATGAGGAGTATTAGTTTTATAGGGAATGACAGAACCAATGCATTCTCAATATACTGAACTCTAGGCTTAAAACAAGAGGTGATCAAGCCTTTGCTGTTGCTGCTCCAAAACTCTGGAACAATTAGCCATTCTGTGTTAGAAGAGCTTCAACATTAGAAAATTTTAAGCCCCTGCTCAAAACCCACCTCTTCTCCTTGGCTTTTCATACTCCAAACTGATTGACGGTTTTATCACAACTGTTGTTATTGTTGTATAGATTTTATGTGTGTTTTATTATCTTTTTATATATTGTATTGTGTTTTTATGTATTGTATTTAATTGTAATGGTATTGTTTGTAATTGTAAAGCACCTTGGTTAAAGGTACTGTATGAATAAAGCTTGACTTGACTATTCAGCATTCACAACTACAGTTCATTTTGACATGGCATAATCAGAGGATTATATTATCAAACATCAGAGAGTTGTATGAAAGTAATTGATGCATGTCTAAAAGTATTTGCAGTTTGTTGGAAGGAATGAGAAACTGCTGCTATGATGTTCACAAATGACTAAATGTTGTGGAGGTTGAACAAACTGTTGTGCAAAAGTAACATGAGAAATGCACCAAGGTGACTGAGAAAAACTGTAACATTAACAATGGCTCTAGTCTGATCAATTGTCCCAGTAAGTCCTGGCAGTGTGACCTATACAGAAATACATAGTATGTTTTCCCACACTTAGTGATTCACTATTTTCTTCTCACTTCCTGCTGTGGGATCTGCTGAAATGTTTAGGAAAGACAACAGGATAATGAATTATTCGTTTCGTGGACCCTCGCAGCCCTGCATGTGTGCCAGGTGTCATCAACATTTATTACTTTGATTCCATGAGAGAAGGGAGCGTGAATTATTCAGTCGCAAGCTGATGATGCAATTAGACATTATGAAAGCAAGTGGGGCAGCTTTTTGAACAAATGCATTTGCAGGTTTTATTTCAGCTGTGCCCATGATAATAAAATGCTACAATTAAAATTGCTAATAATAATAATAATATTGTAAAATATTCTGGAATTTTTAAAAAATTAAATACCAAAAATGCAAGTGCTCACTGTGTCCTCCAGAATTTAAATCATGATGATATAATAGTGATACTAACAGCTTGTTTGTTCAATTCACTGTACATACCATCATAAAGTCAAGTCCATCAAAAGTTGTAAAACTGGCTGGGGCAGATTTAAATAAACAGCATCAGCATCACACCAATAAATCATTCAAATCCTATTCTGCCACCTGTTTCTCTTGACCGACAGATCACTCACTGTGACACCAACAGAAAACATAGAGACTGACTATAATGGTGCAGAGATGACAGAGTTAGGTCTTCTCGCTGCTTTTGCCTGCTGTGGAAGTGGGGCAGTGGAACATGTAGAGTGATGCCTAGAGACAGTGCAGGACGTATCAAACACACAGTTATAGCAGTGCTGCACACACACACGTATGCAATCATGGCACATTACAACAGGCAGACACACACAAACTCTCTGACACAGACGCTGGACCTCAGGGGTTTTTCACCAAACATCTGCAGCAGTCTGTGCCTCGACTCCTCTGCTTCTTAATGAGCCACAGAGATGATTATTAGTGGATGTTTGAGAGGGGAAAACAGAGGGAGGAGAAGGGAAGGGACAGAAATTAAAGTGAAGTTGGAGAATTGTTTGCTTTCCCTGATGTTATAAACCCCTCAAAGAACAAGGGGCACCTCCAGTGTTTTAGATCTAAAGAAATTTCTCACGCCTCATAAACCTCCACTATTTTAGATCACAGACACATTTCAAAGGAACATGCTTCCCTGGGAGGGAGGAGGTTTTGGGTATACATGCCAAGAAAAAAAACAGTTCAGAGAGCTGTGTCCCAGATCTGAGTCTCAGAGGTAAAATAAAGTTTGAACCCTCCAACTTTGCAGACATTGATACTGACAGCTACAGCACTTTTTGTTAAATCTCTCCTCAGGCATAAATGCAGCATCCCACCCAATTAAGAGAGCTACCTTTTTCAACCTTACACTGCATCCCTGATGAGGCAGGTGTGAGATAACGCTGAGTGCTGTTGATGATGATATTATCTCACATTAAGCAGACTGCAGCATCATGAGTTTTGCAGTCCAGTTGCTATCGTTCCTTTGCCCTGGGGAAAGACTATAGAAACACACACCTGCCTCAAGATGATGATGATGATGAGGAGGAGGAGGAGGAGGATAATGCAGATTAAAGGCCCATGTACAGGTATAGCAAATGAACACTGCACATGGCACCGTAAATAACACTGAAATGAAAGAACCTGACCAACACAACATTTACAGTATTTATATTTTTAGTTTCAGATTGAATTGACTGGATGAACAGTTGATTTCATATTTCTTTTTTAAGAAAAAGATAAACCCAATAAAATATACTATAAAATAACTAACCACACTATTACACTTGATATTTTTGTTACAATTTCATTCAGCTGCTTCTCTAGTGTGTGTAAGGAGTGAGAGGAGTACAAACATTAGAGTCTAATTAAAGAACCTCTGGTGAATCGTACATGAAGTGATGCAATGTCAGAGGATTTTTATTCTCTGTCATATTCAGAAAACAACACTACTTATATACAACACGTTTTGCCTCCAGTTCTAAGCTGACACATGTCTTGATGTATAATTCAGTTTAAGTAGGACACAAAATAATATGGTGGGGTCATTAGTACTATCCAATGTGTTTTCTAATGAGCAAAAGACAGTCATTTGTAAGTTAATGGAAATGGAAGGAAAAAAAACTGTTATTTTGTTAAACAAAAGCACCATGCTCTCTCCTTTTCATTATCTCAGTGATCTCACATATTCAGTTTTAATTGCTCTTGCCATTATTGTGCATTTTATAGATGGAAATGGAATTTTTAATTGCAAAGACCAGACAAAGAAAAGTTCTTCCTTCACAGCATGCTTGCTTGTATGTCTGGTGGCCTGCGCTGCACCCAGACTGTCTGTCTGTTCACAAAGTGACCAGTGCATATTGGGTTCCCTCAAGAGTCATCATGCTGACCTCGCTTAAGAAGCAGATAATTACTTAGTTCATCCTCCAATTCTAACTCATATTCTGCATGTATAGAGATAAAGGAAGCTGTGAGACTGCCTGGCAGAAGTTAATGACATGATGGAGACTCAAAGACAGGGTCATGGTGATGGAGGGGAATGCACTTGACAGATGTGTGTCCCCCTCGGAGGGTCAAATTGAGTGGAATTGTTCTTTTAAACAAAAGCTGGACATGGATTTAAATGTTAAATATCAAAATCCACAGCTAATTGGAAAAATATGTGCCCTGAATATGCAAGACATTTAGCTATGAATATGTGTGAAATTAAGCATTCAAGTTCCTCACCATGCTAATGTCCTCTGTTACTTTTTGGAGCAAAATTTTGGTTCAAACAATGACATGGAGAAGACTGTAGATTTCATTCACATTACATGTGACAGTAATGAAATGCTCTCCAGAGGTATAAGTGGAGACACATGCAGGAAGCTTATTTTGCTGTCCTGATCGCTCCAATTGATGCTTAAAAACAGAAAATATTTTTTCTCGTTATTTTTTTTTTAATGTTTATAAGAGATAAAGACGCCTAAATTGGAAACATACAGAAGGCTTACCATAGATACAACTCATATCAATTATGTATGCTTTTCTGCTTCGTTCTGTCATTTTTTCTCTGCAATAAAATGTTGTTTGCGCTGTCTGTCCTCATAATTTCACACACTAGCCATTTATAATGGGCAATAAATAAGTGAAAATGGTGGGCTTTGAATTATGTCACCAAAGGCTCCACACAAATGAGTCCTAGAAGTACATAGTATGACATGATGTATCAGTTGTTCCAGTATACCATGCATATCGTTTTTTATTTCATTCACAAATTATATTTTTTGTGTCTTAACTACAGGGTGATTTTACTCTTTCTGTTGTGGGGGTGGGATAAGGGTTATGTGTTGTTATCTATCTTTTCTTGTGATTTTAAATCTAGAGTTTAAAAATGTCAAATTGACAAGACCCTTCTAATTACACCATTTTACTGGTGGATTGCTGCTAGTTGAAGGTGAGGCTCTGCTGCTGATACTTCTCAATGGAAAAACTCACCTTACCCTCCAGTCCAACTGTCATTAAAATGACAAATAAACGACATTTAAGAGGAATTATCTCTAACGTGACATTTTGATCAGTTTCCAAACAAAGTGTGTAAGTACGGACATATGGAGGACAGCAGGAGGCTGAGAGGGTGGGAAGAGATGGAGGGATGGTATATAGCAAGTCAGAGTGAAGCAGCGGGGGAGGCAGGGCCAGGGAGTTTGGATGGTCTAATAAATCGAATGAGTGCCTCCACTCATTTCTGCCCGTGGGACAAATGTAGTCGCGCTCAGTACAGCATTGGGGAATTATGGGTAATGAGGGCTTATTCTCCCCTGTAGTGTTTGCTCATCATGAGCGCCGCTCACAACCTCCCCAGAGCTGCTCGCAAAGCGCACACACCCCCCAGAACACAAGGCAGATTTAGCATGTAGATGCAGGTGTGGGCTATAAATATGAACATGTGCATACACACACATACACACACACATACACACACACAGCGACACACACATTTTACATACATGCTGTTGGTTTTGTGAATAAGGTCAAACAGCTATAGGTGTTATTGTTTAAATCTGCTGCTGGCGCCGATTTCGGATGTGACAGTCAGTGAGGCGCACATGCTTCAATGACATCCTCTTTTACCCACAGGTCCTTTTTGCCTGAGGAGACCAATCTGTCTGAGGGTAGATCCTGCATGCATCAAACCAGAACCCTCTTTTGCCCTTTCTCCCTCTTTTTTCCTCTCACTCTCTCTTCTGTCTCTTCCGTTGGTGGTCCTTTTAGCCCCGGGGCCAGGCTGTGACCACAAGAAGTAGGCTGGTGGTCCCAGCAGGGGCCCGGACTCAGACACGCTATTAGCATGAGGGAATTAGAGTTATTACAACTGGAAGGACAACAGAGGACGAGTAGAGAGGAGATTTTGGGAGGGAGGGAACAGACAAAGTGTGAAGCTTTATTAATCAGATAACGGTAGCACATGGAAAAGTGGATGAACCTAATTAGCACACTTCTTAAAGAAATAGCACAATAGATGATTAAGAGATTATTTACTTTCTATCAGAGAGTTAGATGAGAAGATCCATGTTACTCTGTCTGTTGAATATGAAACAGCCGGACGTCTGCTAGCTTATAGCATCAAGACTGCGAAACAGTGAGTCTGGCTCTGTTCAGAAAGTCAGTAATTAACATGCAATCTTTTGTTTAATCTGGACAAAACTTCTTAGTGTCTTTTCACCACAGGTTGCTGTCCAGACCACTGTTACTGTGGTCAAGACATTAGACCCTGTATAACTAAAACATTTTAAAACTGATTTGTAGTTTGTTTTTGTGCAGATTAAAACAAAAACAGAGTTGAAGGTTGTATCCATCTTGTTATTTAATTTACAGCAAGAAAGCAAAAAAATCACATTTCATCAAATGTCAAGCTATTGCTTCATTAAAGGGACAACAAACAGCATAGCATACAGTGGCAGAGCCCATATAATTCCTTAGATCAGGTTTGCTTGTGAAACCAGACTTTGTGACCATCCTCTTCTCCTCTTCCTTTAATCCCCTTGGTGCTCTTTGTGTCCTCACTGCCTCTTTCTATCCATCTCTTTCCATCTGGGTAGCAGTGAAGTATCCATCCATCAGAGAGAGGCAGTACTGTTGAAATCCCGTGCCTCCCATCACAGCGCCTCATCTCTCTGTGTTTGCATACAAACATATTTCAGCCTGCTTACATGTCAAGAGAACAGTGAAGAATGCTGCATATGGCCATATTTTATATCCTGTTATAATTCAGGATTTATGCTTGATAAATATGTCAAATGAGATATACATCCTGAAGAAGCCTGAGGGTGCTTCATTGAAATGCTGTATGACAAAATATAAGAAATAATGGAATCCGTGGTTTTGCTGTCACATGGAGCAGATATTGCTGTCTAGTAAATATGAGACATCATTGCATCAGGATTGTCTCTGTTGTGGTGGATATGCAGTTACTGTAGTTTTAGTCCCACAAATTGTGTCTGAATTACAGTATGGTAAAGATTAAGAATAAAATGTGGTTGAAAACCCAGCACCCTTGCAATTTGTGTGTGCTTGTTATAATGAATGAAAAAAGGCCAAAATGTTATAAGGTGTAAAATATCTGCTTTCCCAGCGCTTGGCTTAATATTTGGATGCCCGGTGTATCTGTAAAGAGGAGAAAAAAGAGCAGCTGTTACTACAATAACGCCACAGTCATCAAGCGCAAGGATCTGTGCGATTTGTTTGATGATACCTTAAAGCTGAAAAGCTTGGTGTGCTTTATGGCTACGACTCCCACTGATTGTGCAGGGATCTCATTTCACACATGAACGTCTTTCTCTGCTGAGTGTGTGTGTCCATACACTCTGTAGTTAGTGCCTTAACATTACATGTATGCTTGCCCCAGGCCAGATCACAGAGATGAGGAGGAGGAGAGGAGAATGGTAGAGATAGTTGAAAAAAAAGTGGAAAGAAAGGCAGAGTGATCCTGAAAACACTGAAATGAGAAGGAGAGTAAGACATTTCTTTGCATTTCATATATTTGTTTTTGCACAGACTAACAGAATATGTTGCATCAGCATTCAATATCTGCAATATCTGTAGAGTCAGTCAATTTTCCTAAATCTGAAATATTAAATGACCACTACAACCACCACAGGTAGAAAAAGTTTAGAATTTGACCCCCATGAATTTTAATGCCCATACGTTGTAGCAGCAAAGCAAGATACAGACACATGCTTTGTACCTGCAGGCCCTCTGGGTGCTTGGGGGTAGATTTATCACCACTGGGGCCCTCTGATGATGAGGCCGTTTAGTGGGGGTCCCTGTAGTCCTCCACTGATTAGTGCCAAACATCTTCCCTAATAACCTTAACAAGAACAACGCCTCAGGACGACATGCTGATGCACACAGACCAGTGCGTGCTCACACACACCTCCTTGGAGACAGAAAAAAGAGCTAAGGGCTATCCATCCTCCCCTCCTTCTCCTCAAAGTCACCCCTCTCTCCTCTGCTTCAGCCAAAACTTGGCACCCCTCACTACTTCTGAGGCCAGACCCCCCCCCCAACCATGCATCTCCTGTTCTATCTCCCACCATCACCTCCAACACAGACACACATGCAAACCAAATTGAATTGGTTACGGTTCAAGAGTCCCACCACCACACATAAAGTTGCTCTCAGCAGCATCAATAACACAATAGGAATATATGAATACACAGTGGAGTGCATGAAACCCCTTGTCTCGTGGGATAAAGAGATGAAGAAGGAAATTGAGAGGAACCAAATTTATGATGCAATGAGAAGCCGTGGGGTTGATTTTATAGACAACAAGTCCCTGTGTGAGTCGTTTCCCAACAACAGCTTACATATTTGTGCACTACATGACCAGTGTATATACCAATAACTTGCCCAGGTGCAGACTTGCATATGTGCAGAAACACTAAAAAGACTGAAAGCAGAAAGAAAATAAGACTTCATATCATATTATGTTAAGACATCAGTTGGATCAAATGTTCTGTAAATGAGAAAAGTATAATCATGTAAACCAATCATGACTTTAATTTGTGTGCTTAGATTATTATTATTGCGAAATAATAAGACATGTCTTTGTTGCCAATTATTATTTTATTGTCAATTCTTGCCTTTATGTTGCCTTCAGATACTGCATGGAATATTGACACTCTAATCTCATTGGATATTAATAAACCAAAAGAATGGGAAACAGGATTAATGCCTACTGTATGGTTGATTTCAAGTGATATTTTTTTTTTAATTTTTTTTTGCCATTACAGTGACAACTGCTCTATGCCAGTTGGACATGAACACATTATGCTGTGGTGCTAGTATTGTCTGGATTTTCGTGTTCACTGCTATATAAGGTATATAAGAACGTAGATCTCTGTGTGCATCGGTATACTTCGGCATTCATGTGAAATTCCTCCTTGGTGCAGACATTCACGGGGCTTACAGTCCAACATCTTGATATTTTTTCATTAATTGGCATCGTTTTCACGAGTGAGACACACTTTTCTAATCTTGATGGGTATTTTACGAGGTACAAGTGAAGGCAGCATGAGAGTCCCGCCGTGACGTCACGTGGAGCCGTTGAGTCAGTCAGCTGAGGGAGGAACTCTTCAACAGAAAGTCAACCAGGAAACAGAAGCTGCTGGACTGACGGCTAAACGTCTGTTTTAAGAGTAGTAATAGCACAGTATAATAATATAGGACTTCTGTTTGTAACTGAAGTCGATACAAAGCAGCAACATGGCTTCCCTTTTCAAGAAGAAGACTGTCGATGGTAAGTTTGCTCTGTGTGAAAAGCTAGCTAACTTGTTTTTAGCCCGGGTGTGCGGTAAGCTATTGACTACTGTGTTGTTCCCGTCTTAATTTAGCTCTCCATCCCCATTCTACGCTAACTTGTTTAACCTGTTCTGGGTCGAGTTGTGTCACCAGTCACACGGCTGACTGAAGCCCAAAACCAGCGTTAGCGCCCCGTCAATGTAGCTGAGGTGAACATGCTATTTGTAACACAAATGGCTGCATTAAACGTTACAGCTCCAGTGGTGTCACTTGTTTTAAAGGTCATTTAGGGTAGTTTTCATTTGTCTCAGCTGTCTGGTCACCGTAGGTTAGTATAGGAAGAAGGTTACTGTGTTGCTCACAAGAGCTAAGGTTAAGTCATTGTTTTTCAGTGTCTGAACAGATACCGGAAACCCCAACTATCACAAAATGTGTCACAATATAATTTGTATATATTTTTTATTTAAAAAGAAATCATTGGTATCAAATTAATCCAAAAAGCTACCCCTCTCACATCTTGGTAAAACATTAATAAATGTACATAACTGTCTGTGTTTGACACAGACCCTTTAGTCACCACCTTGCTGTGCTGAAATAACATCAACCTCAATCACAAAATGTATGACTCAGATCTGTAATGTAAGGAAAAGGATTCAGTGGTATAATGTGATATTCAATCACGATGTGGTCAGTTTAGTTTTTAATATACATGATGTCAAAAACCTAAAAAGCCTTTCAGTCTAAATATTTCAGGATTTGTCTCCAGGCTAGGTAATCAACCATACAAGGTCAAAATGGAGAAACAGGATCTCTTTTATCAAATTTAATGAATTAATTATTCCATTTCAAATACTGATTATATTGACTCCTAGGGCTGGTTTTTCCAGAGGTGGGGGCAGATTAAAGTTCACCTCTCCTCGACCTCAACTTATTTGTGTTTAGAATTCCACAAAAATATCAAAATATATTATCTGCAAACAAAAAAACTCTGCTCTGTTGGTTAAGGTAGACCTTTTTGCAGCACCGCCTCCCAACCCCTCCCGTCACTGTCTTTCCAGTGTCAGCCACACAGATCATCTCCATACTGTACTCACTGTGCTGTGCTACCTCCTCTCCATGCCAAGCCGTCACCAGGTCCTCTCAGCGGTGGCATTTCGCAGTGTCCCTCTCATTATTCTTGAATTCTCTCGCTCTCTCTGCAGGATTTTTTTTTGTTACCCTAGGTTGGGTGGATGAAGTGGTTTCTGGTTATTTGGTGAATGAAGGTGGGGGGTTAGATCACACATATTTGTAGGACGATATCCCTCCCACTTTGAGACGTTGGCGGCACGTCACATTATACGTAGACATGCGTCGTTCCCACAAGTGGTCCAATACACTGACGTGTCTTGACCAACTTTATAAATGCTGAACTTTTTTGAAAGAATAAGCTTTTATTAACAGTGGGTCACTTTTTCCAGTAAGTGATGACTCCTTTAACAGTCTACAGCAACTTATTAATGTGAAGCTGTATCAGTTCTTTAGACATTTCGTTTTCTGTTTAGATTTTTTTTTCTACTAATATACTTTTTTTGAGTTTCTGGAAAACTGTGCTCATCTATTAACATCCATTTGTCTGGGAAGATGAATTTTTTTCTCTTTTCCTCTTCTTAGGAGTTTTATTAACCTGATGCTTTGCTTATTTATTGCTTCAAGATTTGTTATCTCACAAAATATTGTCTGTGTATTGTGCTATATTGCATAATTTAGACTGATTCTGGTTTGGATTATGAGCTGATTTGAGATAAAACTCAAAACTGCATTTTTGCAGTCAAAAGTCCTGCAACTTTCTTCTTCTTCTTCTTCTTCTTCTTCTTCTTATTATTATTATTGTTATTTTAAGTTTATTTCAGCTCAGGTTGTCCCTCACTCATGAGTCATGTCATGATGGATGTGTCTTCAGGGTCACACGTTATCTCACATGATGCCACTTTGTGTGGGTGGTTTAGAGCTGACTCAATATTGGTCCAAGCACACGCAGTGTCACTATGGCGTCTCAACATGCTGCTTGTTACTCAGAGATATTTAGGGTGCATGTGGGTTCACACTCACACATGCTCAACACTGAGCCTCCAAATAGATGTTTTAGATTTCTTCCAAAGCCATGCAGCTGACCTAGACCCTGCCCTCTCAAACCATGCACTAAATTCCAAATTGAAAAGATAATAATCACATCACATTTTTCAGTATATTTTACCACTTCACTTAAACTGCTCTGAGAATAAAAAACAGGTGACCATAATTAAAGTACACAGGAAGAAAAAAAGGGTACTTCACATGGTTTTTGTTGCACTTTCTGTTCAGCTGTCACTTTGTGATTATGTGATCGGCTATGCAAGTCATGAGTGATGCCAGGTTTCCAGACTGCACTGTGTTACCACCAGAACACATAGCTTATAGCTCTTTTGGGTGGGTCACCACAGGAAGAATTAAGTGTTTGGGCTTGACTTTCCTGTTGAAATACTTGATGACAAATCATACCTATTTTCTAACCCTGGAAGTAATTCATGTAATCACATAAATACAGAGATAATGCATGAATGTGCAGGTATATTAGCTTTTACAATGTATGAAGGACTGACCTTCCTGTCTCTCTCTCTCTCTGAAGACGTAATCAGGGAACAGAATAAGGAGCTGCGTGGCACTCAGAGACAGATCACCAGGGACAGAGCAGCGCTGGAGAAACAAGAGAAACAAATGGTGGGAGCGCTCGCACACACACACACACACACACACGCAAAATATCTCTATACAAGGCATTTTCTATTGATTTCTACATATTGCATCAATGCTTTATTAAGACCCCCCTGCTCTCCCAACACAGATGCATATTACATCCACTTCCTACAATTTGGGATTGAGTCTGATTGGTTAATGGCTCTAAATGAATAGACTGGAATGATGTGGTGCGGAGGCTTTGCTTCAGGCGAGTCATACTCTCATTCTCTCACACACACAGCGTACACTATTCACACTGAGGCTATTCACTCCCCTTTCTGAAAGATGAAAGAATCTGTTTCCTCTCTATTGTATTAAGTAAATATCACACAGGACATAATTACCTCTCTGGGGACCCAGATTTTTATTCCTCATTAATGCTTTCCGCTAATTAGTCTAGTTTTTTAAGCTTTTTTTTAAAGCAGGTTTTGAATGAAAGTTACCCTCACTATGAAATGGAAATGACTTATATTAGCAGTTTAGCACAAATATGACTGCCTGTTACTCCCCCACCCTGCATGCTTCACACTTACATGAGGACAATGCATAAATAATGGCACAGACCAGAAGCCACCCCCCCTGAAAAATAAAGTACCTTTTATGTCAAGTTGTTCATTTTCCAACTGCTCATCTTTATTTTTGTTGTTAAACAGGTTTGGGTCAATTTTGGAACATGCATTAAACATATTAACAAAAATACAGCGTTTTTTCAGAATTTTGTGTCCCCTGTTTCCCCAGTTCCTACCAGGCAAAGTGTAACAGCCTCACATCTGTGGCTGCATTCCTTCATGTCTAGAAGAGCAATATCTATCCAATACACAGGACAGTACATAAGACATCATAAGCTTCACATCAGCACAAGTCCCACTGCTATCATTAGTTCAGATCACAGTGCAGTTAACATTATTATTGTCACTGTGTCTTTTTTTTTCCTCACAGCTCTACAGTTATTTTCAAAAGCAAGCAAATACAGACTGAACCCAGTGTACCTGTTCTGTGTGTGAGAGAAACCCAGAGACACTGAGCTGAGAGGGGGATGCCTTTTGCTTCATCAAACATTAATAATTGATTGTTGTTTCCTGGAGATGCTTTTAGCTCACTCACAGTAAATAAACAGCACATGCTGAGACTGTGGGTATGTAGTGTAGCAGCGCTGAGAGGCCTGGATAACTTACTGTAACCTGCAGCTCCTCTCATGTCTCTTGGGATCACTCATGCCCACACAGGCTCCCTGTGGGCATCACTATATTTTCTAATGTTTTTCTATTGCCTGCCAGTGTGTAAGGCCAGATCCAGATCACTTCATTTACTATGTCTATATTTGCAAACACATTGGTCTCTTGGGAGCATCGTGGATGTATTTCTGTTTGTTTATCAATGCATAGTGTGGATATGTACACTGAGGTAAGTATTTGTGAGTGAGTGTGTGTCAAAGGTACAGAGGAGAGGAAAGAGGAAATCACTAAATCAGGAGCAGTAAGTTATTGACATAATAATGATAACACAACATATTCTGCAAAAGCTGTCCTGATGTTGCAGAGTCATGGGATCTGGAATGTTCCTTCAATAAAGGCATCAGCGTGGATTACCCTTTGAATCCTGGACTCCTGTTATCAGTGATCTCCTCAGCATTTTAAAACTGCTGATTATTTCATCCAAGAGTTAAAGTGGCTTTGGATTTGCTTGGGCATGTTGTATTGCTGAAAATGATGGAAGATTTTGTGGCACTCACGGATACTATAAAGTTCACAAAGCATGCATTTCTTGTTGGGTAGCTGCTTCAGTACGGCTAATATGCAATATTAATTTATTTGCTTATACACAGGAACATTATCTCTAAATATAATGCTCCTTTTCACTGTTAAATCCAGGAGGCGCTGAGGCTGTCACTAGCCTAGTGAATTGTTCCACATATCTACAGTATAGTTAAATTAGAATTTGGAGATGTTCCTGGCCGCTCCATCTGCTTCCTTATTTTCTGTCTTACAATACCGTTTTGAAATATTGAACATGAGCTCCATTCTTACAGTCTCTCATTAAAATGTTGTGTATATTCACAATGATTTACTAAAATTGCCATGACATAATGCATATTAAAAGTGACACACTGTTCTTTCCTTCTCCCTTCAGGAGGCTGAAATCAAGAAAATGGCAAAGACTGGTAACAAGGAGGCCTGTAAGATTTTGGCCAAGCAGCTGGTCCAGCTGAGGAAGCAGAGGAACCGCACATACGCCGTCAGCTCCAAGGTCACCTCCATGTCTACACAGACCAAGGTCATGAACTCCCAAATGAAAATGGCCAGTGCCATGGCTGCCACAGCCAAGGTGAGATCCTGGACCGTCTTTCATTTCATCTGCTCTGAGGCCAGGTTTTAAAGTAGCCATTTAGACGTTTGATATCCATTGAGCTCACTGTTAGAGTGTAAACTACTTGCAGTGTTCACTCATGTCAGTATTTTAGTGTTGCAGTTAAATTCTTTATGTGGATCTGTTCATGTTTAAAGCCAAAATTGTTGCCGTCATTGTTAATGAAGTGTGAAAGGTGGTAAATGGCCAGGAGCGATGCTCTGTACAGAAACTGTGCAAACACATACAGGTCAAATATAATTAGGTTTCAAATTAATGGAGTGTGATCAGAGAGACAGAATGTTGTTTCATGCACAAAATTAAACAGGTTCCCAAGAAAAAAGTGCAATGATTCCTATGTGCAACCTTGTCTGTTATATACAAGGTAATCTACCAAAGATATCATCTGTTTGAATAAATATTATTTATATTACAACCATTTGAATCAAACTTCATTCAGTTTTACCACCTGCTTAGGATAAAAATGAAGGCAATGTAAGTCTAGCACTTGATTATTTTCTACATTAATTTGCTGTTATTTTTGTTTTTTTGCCCAAGAGCAGCTTTTACAGTGTGCTTCTTCCCCTCAGTGCAAGCTGAAAACCTCAGGTTTAATGCTCTCACCATTTCAATCATGTGTACAGACAATGCAGGCAGTGAATAAAAAGACGGACCCACAGAAGACCCTGAAGACCATGCAGGACTTCCAGAAGGAGAACATGAAGATGGGCATGACCGAGGAAATGAGTAAGGACTCATGGTGTACAAATGTGCACACAAAGAGCTCTGGTATTTAGAGGCTTGCCCAAACCAGATGATCAGGATATATGTGAACAGTGAAAGGAGTGACGTGTGTTGCAATCTGAGATCATTTTAAGCCGTCTCACTCTGTGACTAAAAATCAGTGTGTTTGAGTTAATTGACCTGTTTGTCCTTATCTCCTCCCTCCCTGTTTCCAACCTGTCCAGTCAACGACACCTTTGATGAGCTCTTTGATGAGTCTGGGGATGAGGAGGAATCTCAGGACATCGTCAACCAGGTTCTGGATGAGATTGGCATTGAGATCTCAGGAAAGGTAAGAAATTCAAAATAGAATTGAATATATTTTTATTGATCACTGGGGGAAATTCCCTTGTTACAGCAGCATGAACAAGATATAAGTAAGAACTACAATAATACAATGCAATAATGATTAAATAATGTTAATATATTAAATGTTAAAACATAAACAATGCAACTTTGTTTTAGCTAGTTATTGTTGTGTCGTGATGAAAAAATGAGAGAGAAACTCCCTCCTTTACATCCTACATGACTTTACACTACCTTCTGTTTGAAAACCCTTAAATCCCATGGGGCAATACATGTTTTAAGTGTTTAAACTATTCAGGAATAATTGAGTAAATGTAGAAGGGCATTTTACACATCGTTCCCCCAGCAGAGTGAACTGCTCCACATGGATTTTACTCCACTGTAAAATTGAACTCCAGCTGCCACATGGTGGGGCTAGCCCTCAGCGCTTCACCTCCTCTGCACTGCGGTCCATGTACTGTAGCTGCCAGGCTACCCATCTGCTGGGTGTCTGGCTCCCCCTGGGGGGCTTTGTGAGTTATTACCTCTCATAAAACTGTCCACAGCTGGAGAGAACAAACAGGCAAGATTCAATCAGAAGAAAAGACTGAGGAGAGAATTCTCAGAATGCTCTAGCAATGTTTGTATGGTTCCTGCAAATCAGTAAAAGGTTTCTCAATAAAGCCTAAAACTGAGGGAACGTTTACATTAACCAAGTTTGGGAGAAATTACTCTTTGTAAATAAGCAGCCATATGTGCTGTTAGTTATTGTCATATTCAGTGGAAATCCAGTATATAGGAAATGGCAAGTGTTGAAACTTACTTCAGTTTTTTTCAGCAAATACAAAGGCAACTAAAAAATAGTAAATAAGATAATTTCCACCTCATTTAATTGTGCCTTTTGAGGGTGAGTGCCAGGTTGTTGTAACACTTATAATACCACTTAAAACCCTTGGGGATCATTAACCAACAAATCTGGACAGCCATATCTTCAAGAGAGTGATTTCCAACTACTTCACCCTGTTGTTAATACAAGTGAATGGTGATTGAGCTGTAAAAATTCATGTATAACAGACGGCCACTTGCATTAAAGCTGAGGTGGGCTGTCGTAATCTAAAGCGACATCACAAAGTGTTTATGCAGTATGAATTGTTACAAGGAGTTTTCCAGTATAATTGACAATAAATCAGATTTGAACTGGTCATTTACATTAGGCTTTGGAGTGGAAGTAGGCGGCTATCCATGGCCAGCAATCTTGTAAGAAGGACCAGGCTTTGAGTTTGTTTGTGTGTGTGTGTGTGTGTGTGTGTGTGTGTGTGTGTGTGTGTGTGTGTGTGTGTGTGTTTGTTTGTGTGTGTTAAGTTTGACTTGAGTGTGCCTGCTAATGGGTTTTTCTGCCCATGTGTGTTTCCAGATGGTGAAAGCTCCATCTGCAGGAAAGAGCCTCCCTGGTGCTGCTTCCTCCAAACAGGCAACCATCTCCGATGAGGAGATTGAGAGACAGCTCAAAGCCCTGGGAGTGGACTAATCGTCTTTTCTGCATTCATTTAGACATTACAGAACTGTGCAACATTAATACTGATTGATACGGACTCTTCCAGGTGGTTTTGTCATTGTTGAAATGCTACAGGTATAATAAAGGGTGCCCACCAACAAACACAAACATACATTAAGACAGTCAAAGACATGAAGACAGACACACTATGACCACACTTTCTTCTGCGGGTTGCCTAACAGATCATTAGGGCAGAAAATGTGACCTATTTAACGAAAATAATATTTATTAGGACTCTGCTATGGAGTGGCCACAGTCTGAAGATGGACCACAATGGATGTTTGACAAAAGGAGCTCCGAACCAGTGGCGCTTTTGTTTGCCACTCATCTGTCTTATAAGGGCTACAGTATATGAGACCACAGCACTGGCTTTTTCCATCTGATGTTTTGGTTGAACCTGAGTAGGTCGTATAATCTTACCAGCTCTTACGTGGCTGAAGAGGGATACTCTTTTTCCGGAAAGTTTAAACGAGTAAAACGTGGTAATTAAAAAGCGCTTATGCGTTGTCAGCAAACAGATGGAACTTTTTCACTGTTTACATGATTCACCTCCTCTGAGGCAAACTATCCTCTACTCCATATGCATGTTTTTCACAGTTATGAGGGTAAAATATCCTGGGGTGTCAGAACTGGGAGACTGTTACATTACCATGCAAGCAAATTCATCAACAGCTGCCTCCACACGAATGAAGTAACTGGTCAACTAATTTTCTTGTTTTTTTTTTTTTAAATCCCTACGCTACCATATTTACTACAGATCATGTAACTCAGACAAACGTGCATGTGAAATGTAACGGACTAGAGCAGGTCTTTCACCTCACCATAATGCATGAGAGGATGAGACAGATTGATCTGCTGCCACCGAAGATGTAATGCTGTACAGACTGTGTGAGAAAACTTAATCAGACACAAATCAGGACAATGTAAGACTGGCATGTCAACGGGATTTGATTTTGTTTGTTTGATGCTACTGAGTAATCAAATTAGTTTTTTTTAAAAATTATTGTTATTCTTGGGTGATCTGATGGTGTATCTTATATAGGGCATGGGGTTTACCCAGTGATTGTAGGCTGGCACTGGTCCTGCAGTCCCTCCTCTCTTCCAGCTGCTGTGCAGTTGCTGTCATATGTTATTTTAAACTGCCTTACTCACAAACACACACTACAGCAACAAAATGATGGAAGTGTTTGCTAAAACGACACTGTGATCCAAGAGACGTTTTCTCTTCTTCAGAGCTGAGGCTGGCTCGTCTCTACAGCGATTTGTTAATGTCAGCCAGCTTCATGAGAGCGACAGGGATATATTAAGTAATATTACGTCTTTGTCTTTCTCCTCTTCCCTGTTGTTCCCTCGTTGATTCCCATTGCCAAAAACAAATTGAAAATATTTTCATTATTGCATACATCTTACAAGTACAATACAAAATGCATTCAGTTTCTCTACATCATTCTTTCCTCTGTCTGGTGTGTCTGTGAGCAGAAACAGTGTTTTAACAGATGTTGACATTGTTTGAGTGCAGTGTCATGGTTAGGAGTTAAGAGATTTCCACACTTTTTGAAAGGTGTATGTATATCCCTACTTATTTGTTTAGTCATTGTAAAGTGACTCTGTAAAGGGTTGATGGCTTTTATAATGAATAAAGTTTCTTCAGGTACAGGTTGGTGAGTCTATATTATTTATTTCCATTTAAATGGCTAACTAAAAATATTTACATCACTATATATCAACTTTAGATTCTCATTCATTTTCATGTTAATGGTAAAGTGTTGAAACTTGCTTAAGTTCCACCATAATGAACATCCATCCATTTTCTACCGCTTATCCCCTCATAGGGTCATGGGATAGGCTGGAGCCTAACCTGTCTTGAAACCGGTACCGTCTTGCTGTGAGGCGACAGTGGTAACCACTACACCACTGTGCCTCCCCATAATGAGCATCTGCTTGTTTAATTTCATATCATTGAAAATATCAAGAAGAAATAAGAGTGCATGTAATTTGTAGTAAGTAGAAGACGGGCATTTTGTATTTTTAGGAGCAGATATTTCCAGCAGTGTTGAAGCATCTGTGATAGCAGCACTAAGATGCTTCTCAGTACACATATTATATCATGTGTATAAGTCCCCAGCCTCAGAGATGTGCTGGCAGTCAATGATCCTACTGCATTAAATGATTTCCCCTGACTGCACTCCAGTGAGACAGCTGTGTTTGATTTACAGAGGAAACTGCTTGCTTCTGAATTAAGATGTGTTGGAGTGTAATTTATGAATCCCCTTGTGATACACCTGTGATTTACACAGTTCATACTGTTCACATAACCTGAGCCTCTCTCCTAATGTATGTGTTCATGGGGTCATATAGTGGCATTAGTAAAAATGAGAGATGGTACATGTGGCTCTGCGTAAATTAATTTTTATTGTCACAAATGAATTAAATTGATTTACTCTCAAGCGCCTGGGAGCTGAAAGACAATAGCTCAGTACAAGTTGCACTAACCAGCTGTGTCTTTGGCATATTTACTGGATATTTTCAGCCAAGATGAATGAAGGCATCTCTGTCTCCAATACAATCTTACATAGCCTATTATTTTCTGCTCCATAATAATGTGGCAGTCTAATTTCTCTCTCTTCCAGGCACCAATTAACAGTAACAGCTGTTAGCTGAAGGCATAGACAGGCTTACAAAAGTTGTGTTTGCTTATTTCTTCACTTTATTAAGACATTTCACATCAGTCATTTCAACCAGGTCAAAGTCGTGACTGGCGGATGTTCTTCTTTGTTTATGACACTTTGTCAAGGCAGCAACAACAAAAGGATCACGTCAAAAAATATGAAAAATTAAATCTATCTTACAACAGGGAAACAGCATCCATTTGTTTGCAAAGTGTCAGAAAGCTTCAAACCATGACTTCAAACCATAAATCAAAGGAGGCTATACTCAGCAAAGTAGATAATACATTAGCTATCAAATAAATAGGTTGTTGTGAAATATATTACTTTTTGACCATAGCTACATTTGTTTAAATAAAAGAAAAATAAATCACAGGATAGGTAATTAACAAATACAACTGCAACACAAGGAGTCCTGCTGTTAGAAGCAGATGAATAAAGAAGAAAATCTGAGCTAACAGCTGTTTTTAAAAGGCACAGGGCTGATCTATAGAGCGCTCATCTGTACTCTGGTCCTGATAGGTCACAATATTTTTAATATGTGTGATTAATATGCTTTCAGCATATCGTCACCCTGTTAAAATAATGGCCCCAGTCATTTTTTCAAGTTTTTGGGAAAACACAAAAAATGGTGGCCAGCATTATCAAGAGATGATTTAAGCCAAAAAATGACTTAGGCCATTATTTTAATAGGGTGACGATATGAGGCACAGCCAATATTCAGTAGATACTGTATGTCAGGTAAAGGTAGTTGCAGCATCAAACCAGCAGATCATGTGTTAATGAAAACCTTTGACCCTCACAGTTTAACTTGGCTGACCTTCACAGGAGGAACTTTTTTCAAGTTCAGGGCAGTGTTAAGTATTGTTTTTGTGTTTTTTGTTTCCTGCTCTCCTATTTCATGATGTCTGAAATATAACACATTTTCACATTTTTTTGGTCAGTTCACAAACTCTGTCATGGTCGTTGCATTTTCGTCATCTGTGTGATGCAGTGTGGATTGAGTTTGGTCAAACAGGAGCTGAGGTTAAGGCTGGTTTTGACCCGTTTCTCTCTTTGACGTCTATTGCAGAACCAGACTCGGACCACCTCCTTCTCCAGATGGAGGCCTTTGGCTATCCGTGCTATTTCCTGGGAGGATGGCTTACTTTTTTCCCCAAAGCTGCGCTCCAACGCTTCCTTGGCTCCCAGGCTGCAGTGGGGGAAAAGGGAAAGAGTGGAAAAGATAGTAAAACAGCTCTGTATATCATCCATTGTGTCTTTGCTCATTATAGTTAATACCTGATAGTTGTTCTCCTTTTCCTCTTCCGCTCATTCATCCCTGTTTTATCATTGTACAAGGCTGCAGGAGGATAATACATAGTTACTGAGGTTACCAAGAAGAGGAAATCAAAGAACTGCTTGCAGCTCACTGATGGAATAGGACTCATGATGTACATACAATTACATTTACAATGGCACCAATTTTGAGATCATCAAGATGAGATATCCACGTAAAGATTATATTTCAATAAATACTCTAAATGAGTTGATTGAATAAAGAGGATGTGTGTGACTCACCACCCGCCAGCTCAGCTTCATCAAGCCATTTTGCCAGAATGGCCTTGAGCTTACAGGCATTCTTGAAGCTCAGCTGCAAATTTTCAAAGCGGCAGATTGTTGTCTGGCTGAACTCTGATCCGTGCACTGCAGCAAGAGCCTCGCCTACATTAGTCTGTGTGTAGCCTGGAGGTCAAAATGAAACACAAGTACTTCATAATGTGCCCACGAGCGCAGAAGCAGTAAGGCCAGTGTAAAAACAGCAGCAGTCACAGTGAGGTCTCTAATTGGTGCAGTTCAATAGTGGGGTCATTTCCATCTGTTACTGTAATCAGTGATAATGCTTACCGAGTTTGATTCTCCGTATTTTGAAGTCATTGGCAAACATCTCCAGCTCTCGTATCTGTGGAGAGTCCATGGCAGGGGCATCTTCTGGGTCCCGCATGCTCTTTCTTTGGCCGTCAGTTTTCATCTCTCCAATACTGGGGCCCCCAGGGGCCTCATCAGTGGAGAGGAGGGCCGGGGGCAGTGAGGAGAAACCATGGCTTAATGCACAGGAACCACTACTTAAACCATGATCCGGAAACTTGTACAAGCAAGGAGTAAGAGACCCTGGAGAGAGACAAAGAGGGAGAAAGCTTGAGAGAGGAAAATTAGGAGAACCTCAGACTGTCAGAACAGTGCTGAAAGCGGCATGGCTCCTATTCCCACATGGATCCTGACAGCCTTTATTTCCACAGGACAAAAAATTTGGACATGCCCATGCGAGACACTTGGAACTGCTAAGAATAAAAACTGCTGGAACCTGAAGGCTAATATATTTCATGTCATTTTTATAATTTTGCCAAGAGAATGAATACTGTTTGCTTTTGATGGGATCAATGCTGCTCAAACAGTAATGAACAATGCAATACTCCCCTCTTGTGACCGTTGGATTGTAGTGCAGTGAAAACAGTAGGTGTCTGCAGGACCACATTTTGCCATGATAGTCACAGCTGGTAAATATTGCCTGGTACCATCAGCTGTGTTTGAGGCATCATGGACACTCCCTGGAGGAGTACAGTGGCATCCTGTTCTCCTCACCATGTGGGAAAGAGAAGACTTTGTCTCGTTTGTATCTGATGATGGTCCCTTGAGAGCCTACAGCTATGCTGCTATGCACAGAGCAGTTTGTTTGTCTGCTGTGGAGACAAGCCCCATCGGGAACACATGGACTCTGTGGGTTTGTGAAAGCACCTCACAAGCCTTAGTTTGCTTCGCCATGGACCCTCCAGCTGCTATACATGTGCACCATCTTAAGAGTATGGCAGTATCAGCTGAGCAATGACAGAAAGCAAACTGTCACGCTACTGTTCCTGTTAATATTGAATGAGCTGAGCATTATCAGGAACACTGTTACCCTATAAAACTGGCAAATAGTTGCCCTGCTCGATCTGATAGGGAGTGGCACTGGAATTTTATTGTGTTTTGAGTCATCTGTCCTTATTTAGTTTAATTTTAGGTGTGTTTTTGGTCTCTGATGATGACTAAGTAAAATATCTGTCTCTGTTGTGCTGTGTGCTACAGGCTGGTTTAACAGCTGATGAGGTACAGAAGGCTAAAATGCTCCATTTATCTGAGAGGAGCTCCAGAGTTGAACTCTGTGTGGGTTCATAAAGTTACTTCTTTCAGTACATGTGTTTTATAAGACAAAATGAAAACTGGTCTGTCATTACAGTAATTATATTTGTCTGAAGAAATTATTACTTAGTGTAAAATATGACTTAAAAACTCTTAAATATGATATAAACTCTTAAATATTTCACAGTAAAACTGGTAGGTTGGCAGTATCAATAATTGCTCTGGCATGTTAGCTTTAATATGAAAAATATTTTTTTGTCACACTGTAAATTACATACAAAAACAGTGTTGCCTGATCAATCTACATGGATCCAAATGTGGACTATCAAAAATAGCTTTTGGCGTGTATAAACAGGCTGATGATTGACTTACTTGAATTTGGCACCAGAATCTTATGGCATGAAAAAATAGCAAATATCTTAACACCAATACTATTCCCCCTGACAGTTATCACATAATCACTAATAATATTCATGTTTTTGCACTCTCTGCAGGATTTGGAGGAAGTGGCAAGTCGTCTTTGACAGTTATGTCTAACAAGTGTGCTGAGGAGTGTGAGGTGGCGTAATCTGAAACTGACTTGAACTGGTAGCAAATTTTAAATTGAATGGCAATAAACAAATTGTCTAATGAATAACTAGATTTAACTGCAGGCCAGGAGCGAGAATGGTTATGTAGGTGCATGCATGTGTGGGAGAGTGTATCTGATCATTACCTTGCAATGGGTTTGCACTGCCTACCATGTTGGGGTGGGGGACACCACATGTCTGCAGGATACGACTCTGAGAAATACTTGCAGAGAGCATCTCTTGAGCTACAGAAAGAGAAAGATTACTAACATATTAACATATTAATTTCAGCCTTGCGATACTCATCACAAATAGCATCCCAACCACTTACCTGTCATCATGCCATAGGTGGTCTGTTGGTTGCTATAGTGACAGGGGGTGACAGGATAGTGTAGGCCCGTGGGGCTGTTGCCGAGCGCGTTGCCGAGGGATGAGGCGGACAGGTGCATGTGGGAACGCTTGGAGGGCTGACCCAGGGACAGCCCAGATGATACTGATGGGCACAAATGTGGTTACAATCTGACCAGAGAACATATGATCTGCAGACAACTGAAAAGTGTTCGCTAGGATCTGATCTGAATACAGCTCACATGAGAGTCTGACTGATACAGAGTTTTGTAAAAGGTTAAATGTTAAATTAAATCTGATTTTCCCATTATTTAAATCTTTACCAATATCATCATGTCAGTCTGATGTTATGGCGGAACCGAGAGAGAGAGAGAGTCAGTGAGAGTACAATCTAAGTTGAACACATTTGTTGTTGAAACTGGACACTGGACACGCAGCTTGTAGAACTGGATGCTGGTACAGCTTTAAGCTGTTCAGTAAATAGATTACATCTTTCTAAAAAGTGGTTTAAAATGTAGAGTAGTGGCAGAGTAGAGAACCTTAAGATGCCACCAATGTTTCATTCAGCTTTAGAAAACTGTTGCTTTTCTCTTCTATGCTAAGTGTATTTAAATATTAAGTTGAACATTGCTCTGGTCATGTCCTCTGCTAATGGCATAATTATTCATGTATTCATCTTTTTATACAGTTTGGCTCTAATGTGTTGATATGCACTCTTTTGGTGAAGAGGCTATTCTGCATGTCACATTTGACTGAGATTTATGAAGCTGTCTTTAACATTATTCCTCTGAGGACAATATATGTGAATTTGACTTATTTCCTAATTATAAATTACATTTATTTTCCCCATTTATATTAGATAGATGCTTTTCACATTTCATTTATAGACTCATTGAAAATATAGGCCAACAAATTTCACAAGTACAATACAAATACAACAGACAAATTTGCACGACATGTTTTTTACAAGCTGTTGCTATAAGCATATTTTATGACTAATGTGCTGCATGAGCTAATCCAGCTATAATAATCAATTTTCATAACAAAGACCGTGGAGAGTTTACAATACTGATAACTTATCCTCAAAGCAATTATCCACTGAGTAGAGACAGCTGGACCAAACCAGATGAATGGATACATTTACATAATTTGGGTTGGCTTTGAAAAAAATGGATTTTCCAATCCAACTGAAGCTCAGCTTGTGTCAATTAGAGGTCTATAGGAGCAACTTGTAGACACAAACACTATCCTGTAGCCCCATGAGACTTCCTATATCAATAGTGTCACTATCAACTGAAGCAAATCTCTCTTTGTCACAGAAAGAAACGGCACAATGCCAACTCTCTCTCTCTCTCTCTCTCTGTCTCTTCCTATAGCCTCATAGGGCTGAAGTGGAAAGTTGTAGAGGCCTCCTTTCCTGCAGCTGGGATCTAGCATTCACTATGTGGGTCACGGCACATATCATTCAGGCACTACTGTGTAAAACTCTGCTCTCCTCTGACTTTGTGACCATGAAAGTCTAATTTTGCAGAACAAATTAGGCAAATATAAAGGGCACCAGAGGAGCATGATATCACCGACAGAAAATACATTAAACATGACAGGACAGAAGACCATTTGAGCCCACTTTACCTGCTGAAACCATGCTGTGAGCATGGGAGCTGGCTGGCAGGCAGTCCCCGGTAGATGTGTGGTGCATGAGGATTGGCAGTGGTGAATCTCCTGCTAGTGGGGTGAAAGAGTCGGTGCTGAATGCCTGGCATGCCATTCTCCTATCTTAAACGGTCCTAATGGTACACTAAAGTTTGACGTGATCTTTGCTTTGCTCTCTCTCTTGCTTTAATTGGTCTCGTCCCCCATTGTTGCTTTCCTTGTCCTCTTAATTTCCTTTCTGTCTTGTGTCTTGTCCTGCCTTTTGTCTTCCTTACGGTCTTCTTTGGCCTTCTCTTGTTCTGCTTTGTCTTTGTCTTGCAGCGTCTTGTCTTGTCTTGTCTTCTTGTTCTTTTCTCCTTCATTCAGCCAAGCACCGTTCGTACTTCATTCGCTTGGGAATATTCAGGTAGAAAACTGTTTTTCCTCAAACTCTTTTTCTCTCAAAGGGAAATGGATGTCAGCACTTCAGCCAGAACTCTTCACAGTTTGTGGCACATCTGTACCCTCAGCCAAGACTCTCGAAGATTAATAGTGATGAGCGTCAGGTGTTTCTCAACTACTGCACTTTTTCCCACTGAGGCCTCTGCAACGCACGTCCTTGTCTCTTTTTCTTTTTTCTATGTGCAGGTAAGCCAGTGTCTACTGCAGGTATTTATATCCCACCCTACAACTAACCACCCCTCTCTCGACCTATGAGGCCCCCTATTTCCTATCAAGCTGCTCACCCCCACCTACCAATGCTGTTATTACTTACGATTGTCCTTACCTGCGCCCGTTTCCAAATCCAGGATTAGGGTACAGAGCGGCTGAGAAACCCGATCCCCCCCTCACTATCTCTCTCCCTCTCCCTGATTGCAGGGTTGTGTTGTAGTTGCAGTGGGAAAGTAAAGTGAACACTTGGAGTGCTCATTACCATAACAAAGACTTGGTTCAGTTTTATGTGATAACATTATGTGGTGTTTCAGGAAGCACTGCAACAAATTGTCTCAAAGCAATTGCTTTTTTTTGCATGTGTGTACCTTTAACCAATGAATGCAACTTGAAAAAAGACATTTAATTGAGTTGCAGGAGCTTTTAGGCGTGATCATATAGCCTGATGTCAAAGAGAGTGGAAGAAAAGGTTCGTAGTGTTTCTGAGTGGTGTCCGTGTGGTGTTGAATGCAGAGTGCTCCAGGTAAAGACAACAGGTCTCATCAGGGAGGATAAAGGTTAATCTGAAGAGCGTGGCCACCATGTGCACTGTTGTGTCTCTTCGTGTTTGTGTTTGTCCTGGGCTCTGCTTCACTATTGTTGATGTAGGTGGGCAGCAGGTGGAAAATAGCTTGTGGGTGGCAGGCACGATTCAACTCGCTTAAGCATGCAGTGTAAATTTGGACTGGATATACACAGTCCTCCACTCCTCAAGACAGATTTTCAGTCTGGTTGCTGAGTTTATACATTCACTCAAGTCTAAAGTAAAGAAATGCACATGTTAATTGCATAAAAATTCAAAAGGTCTCTTTGACGTATTTCCATGTTGAAATAATCAAATAATAAAATAAATGCCTGTTAATTGTTGCTAGCATGTGACATGTCATCAAAATCCAAATATAAATCTAAATGCAGGAGACATGGAGGTCTATTTGCCCTTCTCTCTGCAAGCCAGATAGATGTGAGTCTCAAATCAGTTGTTTGATTAAACAAAACACAACAAGACTGAGCGCTGATGAAGAAAGCCTTCGTGACAAATTGCAGAGCAAATCAAAATGGACTTTGACAAATCTCATTTCACCCAAGCAGGTTTGAAATAAGCAGACGCCGAATGCCCCATGTTAAGAACACAACTGAATGTAATGGTGTGTGACAATAGAAACAATCTCACCAGCACCAGTATCATCCTTAAAATACTTCTCTTTCTTCTTTCATTTCAGCCAACAACTCCCACTCAGGGTAAAGACCATCTTCCCAGCTGGCAAATGCAGGCGTATTTTTGTACATGGACACTGAACCACCTCTGTTTTTACATCAATCTGGTGTGCATCTCCCAAAATTTTGCAGCAGATAACTGAAATAATTCTTTATCAATTCAGACTTTACATGAAATAAATAATAATTCTCTATAGATGTTAAATGTGCAGCTCATCCTTATGTAAGCAGCTGATGTAACAGGCTGATGACTCAAAGTTCACACGGAGGTACATGTAGCCACAACATAAATACAAAAACAAGAACTATGACAGAGAACATCTACCATTAAAATATCACATATAAATATTCAATATTTATATTTTATATGTTATTCTTCAGGTAATATGGATGAAATAGATTTTTTGATTCACAGGTTGGGTTATAGGCAGATCATACTGGTCTGTAATGCTTTGTTTTGCTGCAGACAAGCACATGAAATTCTTTATTTTTATCGCCATTGATTTTTTATTGGGGATTGCTGTTCTTCCATGATGTTTGAAACTGATGGAGGTGAGTTACGCTGACGTTTAGTGAAATACGCACAGACACTTGCACATGTTGGAACTACAGTATCTGGAAAAAATGGCCAAATTTCATATTATTGAATTTGATATTTTAAAACCCTGGTGCCAAAGAGCGTGGATCAGACTTGTGTGGGCTGAGAGAGTAGAAAAGGCAAACCTTTCCCATGGATGGATAAGTAGACACACACACACACACACACACACACACTCATACATATGCACATACAGAGCCTAAACTTAATTAGTGAAGAGACCATGAGTCAAAGGGGTTCTCTTAAAGCACCTGTCCCTGATCCCCCTCCTCACCCTCCCACACACACACACATGCGTGCACACGCACGCACACAAACGCACACAAGCGCGCACACACGCACACACACACACACACACACACACACACACACACACAATATTCCAATATACCCTAATATATTATACGTACCGATAAAATCAAACAGAAAAACAGACATAAGTCAGCACAGATATCTTCCCTTCCCCAACACACACACACACACACACACACACACACACCTCCCAAAAACACTGATCCTTCCACCGATGCACTGGGAACAGAGCATGGTGACACATTCTCACAGGTATCACATCCGTACATACAGTGCACCAGGTGGACTGTGTGTGTTTGTGTGCATGTGTGAAAATGAGATGGTACATCTGAGGGGTCTTATCTTGATGTGCAGTGTAACTTGCCACTGTGTGTGTGTTTGCTTGAGTGTGTGTGTGTGTGTGTGCTTGAAAACAATGTCATGACCCTTTAAACCACATAAAGCTACGATAAACAAAGTACCATGGCACATTTTGTTACTTAATTGCCTGCTCTCATTAGCTGTTTAGCAGCCGTTATAGGAAAGTGTGTGTGTGTGTGTGTGTGTGTGTGTGTGCGTGTGTGTGTGTTTCTATGTCTTTGACCGATAACAACAACAATATATTTACAGTCACCTTAAGCACTCATGTTTATTAGACAGTAGCCATGTTTCCATTAATGTCAAACACATTTTAAGTGAACTTTTGAAATAAACCTTGTTTCATCACCTGGTTTGAAGCTAATTAACTCAGCTACAGTCTACTTTGGACAAAAGTCAGTGCTATAGGTTACGCATCTGTCATCAGTTGTATCAACACCTTTGAAAATTTGTTCTCATCTATTACAACGTGTTACTATATACTTACAATAAACCTTGCAGGCTGACAATGCTAATTAATGTTTATCAGTAATGATAGAGCATTTTTCTAATTCCAATTTTATTTATTTATTTAGGTAAGTTCAGGTAAGTCAGTTGAGAACTAATTCTCATTTCCAATGACGACTTGGGTAATTAACTGTGACAATTTGTGGATTTACAGCAAAGTAAGTAAGGATTCAAGACCTGGCATTATTGAGTAGACTGCACCAAAACTGTTCACAAACGACGTTTAAGTTTTAAGCAGCTGATGCAGTGTGAAGAGAGAAGAGTTTTCCTGATGTCAAAGATCCCTCTCTGCCAACAAAAACAAACCGACTGCAGATTTATGCTGCTACATATTTTCCATGGCTGAGTGTGGGTGTATATTTTCTTTTTATAATACTGTACTGTACTTTGTTTATTGACCTGGCGGCACTTCAGCCAATTCGTCAAATAACAGGCCCCGAATAAAACAAATGGATTTCGAATATCCCTGTTTTGACCAATAGAACATTGAGAGTGGCTTTTGCATTGTTTTTGAATTTCTGCAGCCATTCATTATGCAGGGTTGAGCTGGGAGTGAGGTTTGTTGTATGCTTGAATACATCATCAGCACTCCTGATGAATATCAATTCCATACACACCATCTGCCTCGAGCTGTGCTTGACTCACTGACCGCAACCCAAACACTGCCTGAACGCATCTGAGAGGGCTAATTTCATCAACATATTCAACAAACCCTGTTCGAACAGCAAAGGTTAACTGTCCAGAAGAGGAAACCAGAGCAGGTTCTGAATCTGCTCAACTCGTCTCTCGCAGATTACTATCTCTCTTCATTAAGTAAATGTCACATTGAATATATGCTGGTTAAATGACATTATCGCTACGTTAATTTACAGCTTTTTATTTAGTACAAACTGACCACTTCACCCTGTTGTATCCAGTAATCTTGTGAGATTCAGTTTCTCAGGAAATGTTTCTTTAAATAAATAAATAAATAAATAAAGTGTGTCATAGAGAAAAGTTGCAGAGCAAAGGGATTGTATTGTGCTTTCTACAGCTCATTTCAAAAAGTTATCTTTCCCTTCTGCAGCACAAGAAGAAAGAAAATGTGATGTGCTTTCAGTCACAGAAAAGCAGCCTTAACTTTACACTTAACCCTACATGGCAGGCATTAAAACTGGCTACTTTCAGCGCACCAATCTTCAATCTCTTCACCACTCATCATACACTGTTTGGATAAAGGGTTTCATAAAAGGAAATCATCCAATTTACCATAATGATACGTTTTCAATTGCCCTTGCAAACACCCCCATAGAAATGCAAAATTAAATACAGACATCGCCCAACATTATCAGTAATTATATATATATATATATATATATATATATATATATATATATATATATATATATATATATATATATATATATATATATATATATATATATATATATATATATATATATATATATATACATGTATATATATATATATATATATATATATATATATATATATATATATATATATATATATATATATATATATATATATATATATATAACATATAAGAGTAAGAAATGACGGCAGTGAAAACAATTAAATATAATGACAGCATCAACCTACTGTGAAATTCCAGCTGAAAACTCTATTTCCTCCATTTCTCTTGAACCCAACAGCCACATTTCCTCCACTGAGCCTCAGCTGTGAGCACACACTGTCCCTTTGCTTCTTCTGAAAAACACACAAACATTATTGGACTCGCTAAATATATTTATTGCACAGCATGCTGAATGTTTAAAGAGACTTTTATTTTACAATCCATATACAATTGTGGCACCAGGTGAGTTTCACCCTGTCTTTACATAGTCAACACAGCTGCTGGCATGCTGCTCGTTGTGACTCTGTTCTTGTTGTTTTTTTTTCCTCCTCCACTGTTTGCAGCACTCAGGCTGAAGGACAAATGAACTTAAAAACGAGACGCTGCAGAAGGATACATAAATCGAACTGATAGATGACTTTGTTGAAATGCACCGTCAGGAAAAAAGAGACAATGACACATGGTCAAAGATGAACCTGATATGATAAAATAATAAAGCATAAATGCCACTGAAAGTGTTTGCTCTATGGGTCATACTGCTTTCAATTTAAAACATACTCGAGGTGGATGTGTCTTAGCTCTGGAGTGTGAGTTAAATTACAAAATCTGTCTTTCCTGCATACAGCACTTGCATTTTTTTCCACTGTGAGAAATCTATTGAATTCAACATCATTAGCCTCATCGGGGGAGGGCATGGTGGCACTGTCGCCTCACAGCAGGTACCGGGTTCGATTCCCAGCCCAGGGCCTTTCTGTGTGGAGTTTGCATGTTCTCCCCGTGTCTGCGTGGGTTCTTTCCAGGTACTCCGGCTTCCTCCCACCATCCAAAAACATGCATGGGGATTAAGTTAACTGGCTAATTTAAATTGACCGTAGGTGTGAATGTGAGTGTGAGTGGTTGTCTGTCTCTATGTGTCCTGTGATGAACTGGAGACTTGTCCAGGGTGTACCCTGCCTTTCACCCTAAGACAGCTGGGATAGGCTCCAGCCACCCGGTCATTTTAACACTAGTTTGTTCCTGAAGTACAGTACCATCATGTCCTAAACTAAGGCTGTGATACTAAACATTTAAATGAAACATAGACTGGACAGAATAATCAAGAGGAAAGACACAAAGGCATGTGCACAGTACGCTCATATGTATGTGATATAACCAGCTTCATTCAAGTCTTGTCTCTGCACTGGTGATAAAGAGGAAAAAAAATAACTAAATAGAAAAACAGTCATACAGGATGGATGTAGGCGGTAGCTAGGCAACAAGCACCAAGGCAGGGCAGTTCACTCGTGTGCCCTGCAAGTCTACAAGCTTTATTTCATCTGTCCCCTCATTGAACGAGGACTGTGTCCTATTGGTTTCCAGCAATTAAAGCTGCCAGGGGTGGAAAATCAGCTTTTTCTGCAAGTCAGGCTCGATACTGTAGGTGGGGTCTGCATGGATGAAAAAATACTGTACATTTCTGTGATAAGTAAACAGTCGTCTTTGGTGATAGCTACCGACAAACTGACCTATAACCTAAATGTCATTCAAAACATTCTAGTGTTTTAAAGAAAATAAATAAATAAAATAAAATAAAACTAAGATTATTGTTATTCATATTCAATGGATAGCTGCCATTTTTTAAATTAACTTGATACAACACATGGATATTTTAAAGTTTTCCATAAAGTGTCTACATTGTACTGTCTATGCACGGCACATGTACAATATTTGGCTGCTATAACTTTCATCATTAGAGGAGGAGGTTAGTTCTAATGATTACAGGTCATAATTTGATTTTATTTGAAAAAACAGCAAGTAAACCACTGGAATGGAATGAAACAGGTTGAAAAATAAAACCATGCAAACCTTGAAATTACTTTTATTAAATTATTTTTCCCCAACATAAAGTTGACAATAAACAACACAATAATAATAATAATAATAAAAAAAATGACTAAAACTTTGAATAAAAAAAGCACAAAAGACATAAAATGACTCTAAAGAAGAATTCAGGCCAAAGAATACCTGACTTGTTTTTGCAAATGTGCAATTTCATCACAAGCTTGAAATTCAGCCCTGAGTAATAGAATAAAAGTTTCTGCTGCCAAATAAACACAGTATATTTGATGAAAAAGGAGGACAAAACAAATCTGCACGTACACTCAGCTTTAAATTTGCATTTCATTGTCTGCTGTGTTCAGTATATTTCACTTTTGCCTCACCTGGCCACAAGGAGGCTACATAACAGAAGCAAAAAAACCTGGATCAGCCCCTGAGGCCTTCATCCTCAGCGTCATGTTTTTTTCTTGCACATGGCCACTGCTGCAAATTCAACAGGGACACCATTCCCTCTGCCATCGCTCCTGTCGACAGGCTTGTCTGCGTACAGTTCATAACACACACAGTTTACAGTTTACATCTACACAGGATCACAGTTTTTTTCAGGCTCAAGCTAAATGTATTTGAGATGACGTCAGGCTCCTGGTGGTCTGACTGATATGCTTGTAACGTACTGACAACTGAACACATACAATAAAATGTAATATGTACAGGTGCAACCTCAGCACGCTCAGGCATGCTTTTCCCTCCACGGCCATTACATTTGTACTACAGTGTTTGATGCTGTCATAAAAATAGTTTTAGATGTTCCATTCTGCTACAAAACAATGAGTGAATGTGTGAAAGACAGCTCAGTAGAAGAACAACACAAAAGACTTTCAGGATTACTTTGAACATTTTCACTGTTTTTGAGCTTGTAGTTAACACTGTCAAACTACTCCTTTTTAATCTGTCTGCTTCCTGCTTTTGGGTCCTTTGTGTCTACTTTGCTCTGAAATCCTGACAGAACAAACTGCTCTGCAGTGGTTCACAGAGGCCATGAGTGAGTCATTTTGGTCCCCACCTTAATATCGTCCAAGAAAGGCTGAGACAGTTCCTGAAAAAAAAGCATCAACTGTCCTTGTCCGCTAACCTTCATCCACCCAGCAACCCGCTTCCACACCAGTGAGACTGGTTTCAGTTTCTGGGAACCTTGGCCCTGGGTGAACCTTGAGGCTCCCAGTCTGCTCCTCAGTCACGTCCTGTTTTCTGTCCAATTCGTCCCCTGCTCCTGGTACCTGTACCTGCTCTGCTGTGTCTCCCTGGACATCCTCCAAAGGGATCTGACCATCTTTTGTATTATCTATAGTATAGTCAGTCTTTTGGTGGATAAATCTAAACTGCACCAGTTGGTTTTGAAGGTGGTTCATAGTGACAACTGAATTAAAATGTGTGCAACTGTGTCAAATCTGTTTTACCCTCAATAAATAAATAAATAACTTTTCTAGTCTTTTTTTCACAAATATAAAACCTTGATGGATTAAAAGATCGCAATACAAAAAGGTGTTTGCAGTTTGTGTCACATCAACAGTTTCACAGATGGCTTCTAATGATGGGCTATGGACTTTTCGGGCTGCAGGGGATTTTTTTTCCTCTTAAAGTGGCAACTGGGATAAAATTGGCATCAAGGCTGAGAGCACCATGTCAGCTCTTTTAATGCATCCATGCAGTACCCCTAGCTGCACAGAGTACACACAGCATATTTGAGTTAATGATTTGGTGTTTTTGGTCTTCATCTTCCCTTTAGAGAAGCCATCTCTTTATTTGTCCCACAATGAGGGAATTTCATGAATAATTAATTAATCATTTTCACTCTGTTGATTTTATTCTTTTTAATTGCACATTTCACTCAGGTTTTTACAAGATATCAGAGCAAGGACCCATGTGCAGACGAACAGTTGCTTAAGGGCATCTCGGCAGTGACCAGGAGGCTCTATTTTGATCTTTGGTTACTGCTGCCCTCTTTCTCTGGTCTCATCAACCCTGTTTCCACCAACAAAAAACTCTCTATACACTACTGTAGCAAGAACAAGAGCCAGATATATCCATAAACAGTTGGTGCAGACAAAAACAGAACTAAAACAAAATTAAATACTGGACATTTGGCATGTTTTCTAGAAACACAACTGAAGCACATGGTCTGTCTCTGTTGGGTGCATAAATACTTCTACTTCTCCAGAACCAGAGGATCCCCAAGGTTCTCCATATCATTTGTCAATATTGTGTTTTGAAGTTGTTCAGCCACATCCAAGGACTACAAATGTGTTAACTTCAGCTTTTGTGACAATTTACAGGTTGACTATTTTATCTTTTTAAATCTAAAGTGATTCTCTAATTCAAAAGTTAATCCTCACCAAGCAATAAACCAAGTCAATTTCTTCTTTTTAACTGACAGTGCCAATGAAAAAACCTGCTAAGGATTTAGAGGAGACAGCCACTCAGCAAGGCTCACTCTGGCCACATGGCATTAAATGAACCAGTGGCCCTACAGGGCAGTTATGCTCCTGGCTGTCTTTGATGGTTTGATGGTGCCATTGGGGCAGAATAAACATGAAAGGATGACACTGTCCGGCACTGGGCTTGCCACTGGTGTATTGATAAGCAGCAGACAAGGCAGTGTGCTAGGACAGCTCTGGCTTTAATATGCAGGCCAGGTCTTGTCTGCACTGACAGGAAGACAGGAAGACATGATAAAGCATTAGACTTCAGTGTGCCTGTGGCCTTTCTTTCTGAAATTCAAAGAGCTGCTCTGATAAAAGCTACATGGCCAGTAAATTAAGAGGGGTGATAATTACACAAATAAACACCAATAAAATTTGAAAACAAGGAGTCGCTCGCTCTTTTTTTGTCATTGTCTTTCAGTGTTATAAAGACCAGAGCTCAGAAGCTCAGATCAAACGGTCGTGGTGATGAAAAGAGCAGGTCTCACAGAGCTGATAGAAAATGGAGGAGACGAGGTGCACAGATCAGAGAGAAGGACCAAATGAAGACTAATTTGTCCTGATGATCCAGACTGTAACTAAAAAGCTTCAAAGAGGAGCGACACACACTTGAGATCGTTGGTCAGATTATGTGATCGTACATGCACCACAGAATGACCCATACAGTGGAATGTCTGTTTTTCCTAATGATTTTGCCTTTGATATTTTCATCAGTCACAAGCTCATATATTTCAGTTCTACTTTCTATTGCTGTTGCCATCTTGAAGGCCACCACACAAAACTGTATTTGAAAGGAAATAGCTGTCTGGTAGATATGCACTCAAGCTGCTGACAGCACACAGTTTGATGTTTATGAGGACCCTTCAGATCTTGACTATAATGAATTTGTCTCTGTGTAAGTGGAAAGATTTATCCCACATTAATATTCTTTCTTCATCTTTTCACCCTCATAGCCTTCACCATCACATAACACACCCATACAAGTTATCTTACTAAGCTTTATGCTAGCCGTCTATAAAACAAGTGAAGGTGATGCAAGTTATTTAGAAAATATTTACAGGTCTGAAGTTGTATTTGTGTATCTGCAGCAACTGAATGTTACCCTCTGCAGGAACTGTGTGGTTAAGAGCACACCACACAGGATCTAAGGTAAATCTAAGGGAATCAATAGTGAAATCAAATATATACAGAAGATTTATGCTGGATTTACTGTCGTGGACATACTGTAGTTTGATCTTGCTGCATCTCTGAAGGACATGTCCTCATCTACTTAAGTGTTGTCTTTAAACTGACAGCGTGGGCATAAGCAGTACACTCTGTGACACCATTAAACTACAAATGATTGAAAGAATATTCAAAGTGTTTATTAATGTTATGACATGGGTGGAGAACACCAATGCCAAAGCAAAAAATGATAGTTGCATATTTTTTTGTAGTCAGTAGGTGTGTCTCCCTTACTTTCAAGGACAAAGATTGCATTAAAGGGATTTATTCATTGTGCCAAAATTGAGTGGGTCGTAACATATCAGGTATGGAATTAATTTGCAGAGGGTCTGGTTCAAAATTAAATGATAGTTGTCTTTTTGTGAGCCACAAAATATGACCAGCAACAGACTATTTGCTGGTAGGAGACATAAGCTGATGACAGTATATATATATATATATATATATATATATATATATATATATATATATATATATATATATATATGAATAGACAGAGAGAGAAACACACACACACACACACATACTGAACTGACTGCATCCAATGTTTACACTTGAATTCCTTGAACTTTCCTCAGGATTAATAACATATCAAGTTTTGTGCACTTTGTATATATTTTTGTTTTCATTTTACTTTGAATTTACGACCGATGAAATTTTGTTTTCACACCCTTGTACGTATTTAGATGTATTTATTCTATTCATCTGTGGTGTAGGGTAATATGGGGGCGGAGGCGTTGAGGGTGGGATGTTTACTGATACCCCAGAGAATCTTCCTCTTTTTCACGGTGTATAACGTTGGCAGGTATGGTTTCATGTCGCGTGCTGCAGTCACACTCCAAACACCAGCCATCTATCTTGACCTCCTCCTTAAAAGGTTAACAACTGAAATGTCATTTGTCAAAAGAATATGCGGTCATTTCAAGCCATTGAACAAATACCATTTTTCTTGCAAGGAAAGTCTAATTCTTCATAGGCCTGCCTGCGATTAACAGTCACTTACATGTATTGTATGCATTGCAAGCCATTACATATATTGCTATTGCTCGATACCATGTTTTGTATTGTATGTATACAAAATACCATCAGCTGATTTTGAATTACAACTCCTGGTGTGCTTGACCAATAAAATGGGGGGTGATACAAGACAATGCCAAAAGTTAATGAGTCACCATGGCAACAACAGATGGTAAAGCAACAGATCACCATCAATAATAACACTCAGCTATGGATCTAGATTATGGATCTAAAACTCTATGAGTCTCTATAAGCTAAAAAATTAATAAATTCAGTGACTGAAAAAGCCCTGAGGTAGTTCTCATATGAACAATAGTCTGGGCTGCTCTTCCCACTGACTTGGTGTCAGTGCCAAGACTCTCACCTCACTAAAATCATGATTCAACCTTTTAAATTCATGCTGCAGAAAAGTCAATACTTACTTACACTTTTTAAAACCACATCTCTCCCCTCATTTCTATATTCTGACACAGCCAAAAATTTGCTTAAATGGATCAGAAATCCGATTCTGAAACACATAGTGAGGGTCTGGAATGATGTCAGAAAATACCTGAATGAGTCAAACATTTTATCGCAGTTTAGCCCAGTTTGGGGTAATCAGTCGTTTAAACTTGGGAGGGCAGATGGTACATTTAAAATATGGGAATCAAGGGGACTGAGAACGATTTGTAACCTTTACCCCCCACAGTCAGATGTCTTTACATCAAGGAAGGGTATTATCTCAGACTTCTACAATTTGTAATACACAATACACAATGATGTAATACATCAGAAAATTCAACAAAGAAATTAATTTCTTGGAACAAAGACCTAGCTGCCAATATCAGCGAACAGACTTGGGAAAGGGCATGCAGTAAAGTCCATAAAATGTCAATTAATAGTCTGAGATACATGAGATACTACAATTCAAATGGCTGATGCGTATATATACAACACCTGTGAAATTAAACAGATACAATAGGAACATACCAGACATATGTATGAAATGTGGCTTAAAAGGTACGCTAATACACTGTATGTGGGAATGCAGTCAAATAAAAAAATTTTGGGTAGACGTGAAAAACTTAATTGAAAAGATCATCTCAAAACAGATTATGTGGGATCCTAAACGATTTATAATGGCTATATACCCTGATAAACATAACTTTAGTAGAGCAGATTGAATTGTTTTTATTTGTCTTTTATTGATTTGTGCTCACTGTTAGCAAAAAGATGTATTGCTATAAATTGGAAAAATATGAATGGACCTGGTATCTCCCAATGGTTAAAACAGATGTTGTCTAGCTTACCGTTGGATAACCGTTGCATAAGTCAAAGCAACATGAGTTTGAAAAGATTTGGGGACCCTTTATTGACTTTACTAAGGACTTTAATGTTTCTGATAACTTGACTAATTTTTGAATCTCTTGCAACCATGTACTGTATCTAGAGAAGTCCACCACCTTAATTCCTAAAGAGAAACTGTGTTCTTGAAAGACCCTGTTTTATGTCTTATCTCAGGTTATTTTATTTCTGTATTTTTTTATATTTGTTTTCTTTGTTTGTGTTAAACGTGATACTGAATTGCTTTGTAAGAACGAGTATAATTGGAAAATTCTATCACCCATCAAACTCACAATAAAAATGTTTATAAAAAAAAAAACACATATGTAGGAAGCTCTGGCTTTATAAACATACTGTTCCAGATCAAGAGAAAACACTGGAAGCATTCCTTTTTTTTCCAATCTGAATTCACTTCATGATTCAGTCTGACAATTTAAGTCCACAAAGAAGCTGTTTTTTTTGTTGCGATTGCATAGGAGCAGTTGTCCATGTGCACATTAAAGGGTTGTCATTTCTGTGAGTAGACTCCCAGTAATCATTATCTTTTTGGTCACTGTTTTTCTGGCTCAAGCTGGAAGCAGCTGACAGTGAGCAAAGCACCAAAACTGTCTGAATTACTGATATAACCAGAGACGTGGGCAGCTATTCAGAGGTTTGGAACAAGGCTATAACTATATATCTGATCATAAACATTTGTAATACATGCATTATTACACATTACACAACACAGTTATAACACTTGTGAAACAAGCAAAAATAAATTATATAAAGAAACAAAAAAAAAATTTTTTTTACAGTTTTGCAGGATCATTAATCATTATCTGCTTTATTCTGTGTTACTTCTTGGGTCTGTCCCATCAGGAAGAGTAAATGAATAGCACAGTTTGCATGTTGACTTGTGAAAGAGGTGCTTTAAATCAACACAATGTCTAACCTTTTAACAGCAAAAAATGAGGAGCCGCAGATTTGTTAATTAATGAATTAATTTTCATGTTTCGAGTAATGTGGCATTACCATGAGCTAGCATATGTTTTGATGAAATATAAAAAGCATTTGGTTGTCAAATCATTCTGATGATTCCTGCAAGAAATTATGAGACTGCATTCCAGTAAAATGGCATGAGATCACATAACGTATATGAGGCAAATGCACTAAGAGTGTGGTCTTGCTGTAAATTGCAAATAAATGGGTAAATACAGTCAATTAGCTGATCCACTCAAGGGAACTGACACAGGACTATGTGCAGGCATCGGTGTGACTGGCTTATCCGTGGCTCTGACACAGAGAGGAAACTTGAGAGTACTTGATTTACGAAATGAGAATAAGCTCATGGCTAAGACCAAAGGAGACTTTGAAGTGTAAACGAGGAGTGGAGTTGGACAAAATTGGAAGAGAAAAGGAATGATGAGAGGTGAGCTGATGGAAGGAAGGAAGCGAGTCAGCAAGAGCAGATAATGAGAACAATGAACTGATGAAAGAGGAATGAATGTCACATGCAGATAGTAAAGATACTTCTAATATCTTGCATCATTTTCATGCTAAAAAGTTAATTCAATTGGAACTTTTCTTTCGTTTACATTTAAAACAAGGATGACACTTACAATAACTCACTGAGTACCAGCCCTTTTTGAAAAATGGCCTTGTGCCAGCATTTTTGACCATTTAGAGTTATTTCATGATGCACAGAATATTTTGTACTATGACTGAAAACACTGAATAGAAGAGACTATTTAATCATGAAAATAAAACATTTGTCTTTTCTTTGTTCTATTCTTGTTTTATCAGAGGTAGAGTAGAGGCCACTTTCACCAAAACACCACTTCTTGTCCAGATTCTGTTTGTTTTGCTCTCTACTCTCGATCGTCTCCACTTCCTGCTTTGATCTCTGTGGCGTATACTGTCTCTTTATGTCCCGACTACAAATCCCAGAAGGACGTTAATATACGTTCTTGGCACTCAAGGTTTAGGTTTAATTATCCATTCTAATAACTATCGAGCTGAAAGCATCCCACACCATAGGTGAAAATGAGAGACTGCAATAAGCATGACTACAATAAGACAACACATGGGACTGTAAGTGTTGAGAATCAGCAGGTAACTTCACCTCAATCCCACCTCAAGGCTATCTGAGCATCTCACTATTAGATTTTCTGAACCCAAGAACAACCAGTAAGTGTTGTTTGTCAGCTCACCTTCCAGGTTTTGCTCCTCTGCCATTTATGGGTAAAGAAAGTTTCCAGTCCAGTAGATTTAGGAATAGGAAATGTAAAAAAAATGATTCAACACTGCAGAAAAACAGCAGCCAGAACAAGAACGTGGATGAAGTTTGCATTCCTATTAAGCAAACTGAAGATTATAAATGTTTGAAAATGTCCTCACAAAAAGAACAACAGTGTCTGTAGTTTCAGTGCCCTAAGGCACAATTGTGTTTATGATGACAAAGCACTGCAGTGGCCATAGTAATAATGAAAAATAAGAGAGAGAAAGTCCAGGTGGGTGGATGGAAGAAATTGATTAGTGCAGCTTAAATAAAAACAGTAATAGCATAATGGAAAAAAATACTCAAAAGGCTTTGTCTTCTAAGTAACTCATAACTGTCAAACTAATGTTACTGTCAGAAATGTAATTAGTAGTCAGTATTAGTAGTAATCAGCACAAGTTAGCACAATATGGAAATATTAAAATACCAAAGAATCTCAGAGCTGTTTGGTACTCACGTAAATGGACTTTGTTACTTTTCATCAGCAGGGGTAACTCATTTGATGTCATCCTTCCATAGGATTAGCCCCTCCCCTGCAGCAGCCACTACAGCATGTGGATTACTGTATGCTGTGTTTCCTGATACAACTCTGAAATGCTTCAACAAGGAAAGGAAATGAGAAAGCAGCTGTCAATCTGAGCAACACTTGCACATTCTCCATCAGATCTCATCTTGAGATGTGGTTTGCCGGCTGTCGTGCTCTGACAGAATGTCACTCATTCGCCTTGTTATCAACTTTTCAGTAAAAAACGGACACACAGGGTGGGCAGGGATCAATATGAATTAAGACTTTCTTTATTTGGTGCTGCTATGAAATGCTTCAAGTTATCTTGCACAACAGAATATAATATTGAATTCTGATAGTTTTAATACACATGATTTAGCATATGGCACATGACATATAAACTATATAACACTACTAATATAACACTGACACACTGAATATACAGAATATTCACTGCAATAATTAAGAATCATTTAAATTCAAAAGTGATGAGACCCACCAATGGGAAATTATACACATAAGCTGTATTGTTTACACGCATGTTCCCTTGCTTGCAGTCTTCTTCTCCAAGGCACACTGCAGCCCATTAACACCAGCGTCAGTCAATCAGCTGCACAGTGTGAAATGGCAGCAAGAATGTGTATCCTCTTGCAGACCTCAGGATTTTTCAGGTAAAGCTGGTAAAACTGAAGAAAAAAGGTCTTGACCTCTTGCTAGTGTCACACAACAGAAAACAATCACATTTGGTGTTAGATAGAGTCAGTTGGTGTTGAGCTCCAGCAGGGCTGATACATCCCAGCCCAGAATGGTGATGAACACACACACACACATTAACACACACTGTGGTGTTTGTTGCTTCTGCAGAGACAAAACGTGACACTGAGGAAAGGCAGTACTCTCCTCCACAAAGGCGGACACATTTCGGATGCATCAGCGTCTCTTCCTTCTGGCATCTCTCTATCCATGTGTTTTTCTCCATCACATGATCAAACACTTCCACCATCTGCTTGAGTCCATCTGTAAGTAATCTGGATCACCAGAACACATCTCATTCACATTTGGGAACAAAAAGCCACATTATCCCGCAGAGATATTCTCAAAATCCATACCTTTCCACACTGCATAAACTGCATCTGCTTGCTATAACACGTCATCTAAAATGCATATTCCATTTAGTCACATTGTAATTTTTATCATTATCATTACATGTTTATATGTCAATTCTTAAGAACAGAGGGGTACCTGAGATAAGATAAGAAAACTTTGTTTGTCACAAGTAACAGAAATTTGTCTTCGACAGGCTCAATAAATAGAAGAGAGAAAAAAACACACTCAACACAGTAACCAGTGATACAAAGTCAACTTAAAGGAACTGTATGTAAGAAATGTATTTAAATTAATCATAAAATGGCCCTGATATGTCACCAGACATTAAGAAATCATGTTCATTTCAAATACTTATAATCACTGACAACAGTAGTCCAGCCAGGATATTCTCATTTAAAAAGACAAGTTGCAGCCCTCAACTGATGTTGATGTTGTCATGTTGTGTTTTGGTCTGATGCTCCACCCTCCACCTATCTCCCAATCACCAAGTCAGTAGTGTGTCAGCATCCAGGTTGCCAGTTCTGCTCTAGTTACCACAGCTGCAGCTACGAACGTGTCGGATAAATAATGTCTAATGTTACGAAATGTTAAAAGACCTCGTTATGAATCTGAAATATGTTGTGACAAAGTCTGAAATAAAACAAGGATTTGTATAGGAGATGCCTTTGAAAGATGGAGACGGCTGAAAGCGGTCGGGCAGCGATCGGGACTGATCGGCCACTCTCACCGCATACCACCGGCCACCGCCCTGAGCTCCGCTCTCTTTACCCCGTCTTTCCACAGCTCTCCTCTGGCACATTTCACTCTTTCTAAGCGTCCATGGTGATGCCCAAGGTGGCTGCTTTTCATTCACTGTAACACTTTCTGTTCCTGCAGCCGAGCTGGCAACCTCTAGTCAGGGGAGAGGGAGAGGGGAGACACCGCTCTACAGTAATTTGAAAGTGATTGCAGTATCAGTTTTGGCCACAATCCTACATACAGTTCCTTTAATACACAAGTCAGACAACAACAACAATAACAGTGTGTGGACAGATCGGAGTTAAGTTGTCTGTTTTAGACTGTTCAAAGTGGTGATGACAGTGGGGATGAAGGACTTTTTTTATAAATGGTTTATTTATTTGGGCTCGTGGGACCTGATGGCAGTGACTGTAAGGGTTGGTGAAGAGGGTGGGTGGGGTCCTGTATGATGGTGGTGGCTTTCCTGAGTACTGAGAGGGTGTAAAGATCTGATGGGGGGTTGGGGGAAGCCGATTATTTTGCCAGCTTGGGAGAGCTTTGTTTTGTGTTTAATGGTGAGAGCATTGTACCAGGAAGAGATGTTGAAGGTGAGAACGGATTCAATCAGTGATGTGTAGGCTATGGTTAAAATGTCCTTGGTAAGGTGGTACTTATTGAAAAATTTGGTGTTACAAATCTGTCTGCTACTTCAGCAGCACAGACACCATGATGAATGAACCATGGTTGAGGTCATTGATTCTAGCTTGAACAAACTACATAAAGGATCAGAGACAGACTAGACTAGACTAACATACTCGACTAAACAAGCACTCTCTCTGCCACTAGGGTATGGAGAGGGGAGATGACAGGTTAACAACAGATTACACTCTCGTAGCATTTCATACATTTTGACTACAGTTCATCCGAAATATCTGGTATCTTTATAAAGTTGGGGATTTGCACTGCTGTGCTTTGGATTGAAAGTTAAGTCAATCTTGTGTTACCATCTGTCGGGTGATTACTTTATCAGGTGGGTGCCTCCCTTCACTGCTGTTACAGCAAAACAGGCCAAGAGGAGGTTCTGCTGTCCCACAAAGCACAACCTTTCTAACCTGCCACATTACATCACTGTACATTAAGTAGACCTACACAATTATTGTGACTTTTTATATTATTGATAGCTTTTTCACAAAATTGTGATATTAAGCTATTATCAATAGAGTGTTGTAATTGAAATAGAACAACATATTTCATTTATGTTTATGCTGTTAAGTAAAAAATTGTGTTTATTTAGTGTCTGGGATTTGAAATATTTAAATAGACAATGCCATCTGGTATAATATTAATAAGGCATGATCTTGTAACATATGGTCTGAGAGCACGCATTACACCATATTCAAACTTTCTCTTTTCATCTATTCATTGAGTCTATTTATTCTTTCTTGCAAACCATTCTACCAATCCGATATAACTTGACTGATTTATCTTCATTATAAAGCACATTAACACAGTTTGGAATGTATCTGTGCAATCCACAACTCTCTGATTGCTGAGGAAATAAGAGTTATGGGGGCTAAAATAGGTCATGTGCCAGAAAAGACTGGGAAACTATTCAAGTGTTAATATGGAGTCTTGAAGCCAGCATGTTCTGGGTAAAAGAGTAAAAATCTCAGTTCTCTGCACATAGTAAATAGGACACAGTTTGTACTGTAACTTTCTCTTTGTGTTCCACAATTTATAACTACAGCTCTTTGTCATGAGTTGCATTTGCATGTTTTGGATGTGTCCTTTGTTTAAAGCCAGAGCTATCGCCTGTTTTTGTTGGATGCTTCAGAAGTTGTAATCCCGTCCATGACTCCCCAAACTCCCTGAGTAAACTGGTGGTGCGCATGAGGCTACAAATCCATGGCAAGCTTCCACAGACTTCCACAGAAGCAGCACAGCCTCAGCCCCAACTGCTCAGTGTGTGCATCTTTAGTCCATATGTCTCATCTGCATCTTCCAGTGTCACAGTTATAGGAATAGTACTGAGTCCAGTCCATGGAGTATTGAATGAAAATACCACTCAGGTCAGAGTGGTGCTGACTTTCTGTGACAGCAAGCTGCTGCCCTGGGCCTGATTACATTTTTCAAGCAACAGATTAACCAACTCTTCCAATGTGGGAGAGCAAATTAAAAGGTTTTTCTCTGAGGACGACATGTTTTGCAACAACTTGAAACAAATGTCTCAGATGGTACAATGCATTGAGGCACTTGAGATTTAGTTAAGTAACAGGAAATATTTCACAGCTTGACCTCATTCCCAAGTGTGAGCAGCACAATGAGCAAAGTGAGTCAGCCAGTCAACTGGTGATCATTTGTTAAGATAAACCTTTCCATCCTCTGTTTTTTTCAGATTAGCAATTGCAAAATGGACAAAAACTCTGATATAGTACATTTATAAATGGTGATATTGCAATAAAACAGTTAAGTTGCAGACTAGAGGGCCAAACAATGAGCAGTAGACAAGGATGGCAGTTCTCTGTAGAATCGTCACTGTTAATCCTTCAGGAAGGAAATCAGCCAATATTGCCAAATCTATCAAAAAGTTTTGATCAAAGACAATATTTTGGATTCTGACACGTGGAAATGTTCAGCTGTGAGGCAACTGTTGGTATTTGGTATATTTAGTTTGCCTGGGATATTCAGTGCTGTGGTTTTCTAATGAGCTCAGCAGAGTGTTGGAGCTAACAACGACTCACAGCTATTGCTCATGCTCACTGCTGTAACACTCAGTGTGTTTGGCCAATTAGAGAAAGTGTTTTCTGTGTAAAAATGAAAACCATTCTGTTTTTTTTTTTGTCTCCTACCATCTCTTGGGGAAAGACAGATAAATAACACACTCACATATACAGTACAGTTACCTGCCCTATCATGGTGCAACAATGACACATAAAGAAATGTATGTTTGTTTGTGTGCAAGCGAGTTATGCCATGTTTTAATAGCTCAACTGATATTCCTGTGATTGAAATTTGAACGGACACCTTCTTTCGCCTCAGCATCATCCTGACATCATGAAATACCACCCAACATCCATACCCCTCACTTGACATTTAGACCAACCGCAGACTGCAGACCGCTACCTGGAGAATGTATACGTGTATCTGCTTTTATTATTGTGGTCGACCACCACATGCATACAGACAGGACCACACGTTTCCTCAATTCTCCTCAGGGCATTGGCTAATGCCAGCTCTCAGTTCTTTAACAACTAGAGGAACAACATCCTGGCTACTACTAGTGGTGAACATTTAGGGGAGGGGAGCGCTAAGACTATAAATGTACCGACAATAGTGTTTTTTTTTTTTTTTTAAAACAGTAATGATGTCCAGTTGGATTTCCCTGGATATATTAAATGCAAAATAAATATTCCACATCTCAGAGAAAAGTTGCTCCTTTGGGCTTTGAAGCTTTTTTTCTGTAATTGCTAGTTGTTTCATTCCCTTTCTGGGTAATAGGCACTATGGAAATGAATACAGGTCCTATTGAGAAGAAGCAGGAAGTCACTCAGGCAGAGATAATCTTGCACTGGTGTGAATGAAGAAATACACTCTGACTCTCGGTTTGGGCACAGATAATCATAGCTCAGTGCATCCCCAGACGTCTTACAGTGAAGGAATGATCACTGTTTTCATCTCCTTTTCCATCTGGATTCTTACCCCTCCAACAATGAAAATGTTTTCAAGGCAATAATCAATACTGTACATTTATCAAACAGTATTCACACACAGTATATGTGTGTGTGAGTGTATGTGTGTGATGTTGATCTTACATACAATACAGGGCTACTTTATCTGATTTCCCAAAAAGAGTCTGTTTATTTTGAGGAGGTTAATCTAGCAACATACTGTTGACAATCTTCGAACTGGGAACTTATGGTAGCTATAGAGCAGCATGATTATCATGCATGAAAAGACAAAAAAGTGAGTCAAAGACAAGGAAAGAGACATTCCAACACATGAGAGATCTCAAGTACAGCATATAAACATCCAAAAATGAGTTCTCTGCTTACTGTCTGAAAGAATATTCCAATAATACAAATTATATCAGTAAACAAGAGGGCAGACAGAGGTGTTAGCCAACAATTCTAACTGGACTTCAACCTGAAATATGATGTGTTTTCTTTTTTAAACATCTTGTTCTCAACCTCAAATAATTTATTCCACTTGTTGATTTAGTCCCACAGTGACATGCTCAGTGAGACAGGATGGCACATTGTATTCACCTCTTCAGGTGTTCATTCACACCCTCTGCTGTTTTAACAAGAGACGCTGACTCACTTGGCAAGACGCTTCCTTCTCTCGCTGCTCGCTCATTCAGTGGATGCCTTCCCTTAAAAGAACCAACCTATGAGCGTGAGTATTGACAGGCTGAAATATATATTAAAATAAACAAACCATATTTTAGATTTCCCAATACCACTGACAGATAGCAGCCTCCAACTTCACAAACAATATTATATATATAATATATATATAATATCTGTGTGCATCATGTTTTAGTGTCCCCTGGTCGTGTGCCAGTTACAGCTGAGTTTTCCCTGTTTATAGCACATGTCTGTATTTGCTTGTGTTTTGTCAATTTGCAGCATTTATTGTAATTGGCATTGTGTTGAGCTCTGCTGTGTGTTGAGGTGGCAGATGCATGCAGACATCTAACAAGTACGTAAGTAATTCTCCCTTGCTTTGTGTTTTTTCCCTTAATGGTTCACAGCTGGTCCAGTAAAAGATGATTGAAGCAGCCACTTAAATACATATTATGTATACCTGTGAGATTTTTTATAGCAATAATTTAATAAAAACTGTTTAAACATTTTACCACAACCTAACTTCAGTGGTTTTTTATTCCATTTGACACTTTCTGTGACATTATATAAGAGCTGCAATGATATAAAGATTAGTTGATTAGTCTCGTAAACAGAAACAAATCAACTGCAATGAGACAGAACATCTATATCTATATGTGGCAATGCGAGGGTTAATACTAAGTTAAAGTTACCGACAACGCCACCTCGGGTTAAGGCCCAAGGACCCGTACTATCAATCAGCTATTAGCCCTTACAAAAGGACGCTCAGGTTCGTTCACTCAGGGAGGGCAAGAGACGGAGTTCAATTACCATGAATAGCATTTTATTCCTTAAATGCACAATATAATGTAGACAAAAGGATAAAAGAACCCAACTGAAAAAAAAAGGTTTACAGGCCGAGGCTTACCGGCTGGGGAAGGTGTCGACGGGGGCCGGTGACATCAAAAACAAAGAAGAGCACCCCACACACACAGCAGCAAAACGTGAAGTGCACCCAAAGAAAATCTGAAATGAACAACACGCTCACACAGGGAGATCACCACCACCCGGAAGAAACCACCACCACCTGCGACCTTCGGCACTGAAAAAGATAGGGGACACTATTAAAAGGGCTCACCATCACATACAGTCAAGCAATATCCCATAATATTAACAAACTAATAAAGAAAAAGAAAAATAAATGAACTGCAAAATATTGAGTTAAATGAACCTAACAACAAAAAAATCAAACAGACTCTGGCCAGAGATATTAACCCAACAGTTAACCATAATCACTTAGAAACACAAATACAGGGGCTCAAATGGAGAAATGCCCCTCCATAATGAAAAATAAATATTTACGATATACTCCCCAAAGTAAACAAATTACCAAAACAAAAAACAACCAAAACACAAACAAAATTTACCAAAAGAAATCCTACCACTGAAAGAAAGTAAACCAAACTACACTACACCTACAGATTACCTTTAAAACATTCGCGCGCACACACACACACACACACACACATCACACGCAACAGCAGCGAAAACCGGGTCAGCACCAGAAAGCAAGCCGGCCAGAAGCCACCGACAAGATTTCAAAGTGAGCAATGAAGCAGCAATACTGGGGTGGCAACAGTAACAGAGTAGCAGCAATAGTGAAGTAACCGCGGTAATAGAGTAACAACAGTAATGGAGTAGCAGCGGTAGTAAAGTAACCGCGGTAATAGAGTAACAACAGTAATGGAGTAGCAGCGGTAGTAAAGTAACCGCGGTAATAGAGTAACAACAGTAATGGAGTAGCAGCGGTAGTAAAGTAGCAGCAGCAGACCAGCGGCCGCACGGCAATAGTAGCGGAGCTCCCGGCCACGCAACGACAACAGTGGCAGAGCAACAGCGGGACAAAATGTCCGTAGATAAAGAGCCGTGATCGTTCAATACCCTCTTAACTTAACGTTAACGTCCATAAACTTCAGTTCCCAGTCCGGTTACTTGTCGTTCCTTCCAAAGAGGGAGAGGGGTGAAGAGGAGCCGCACAGAGGGAGACAACACATGACCAGCAGACTATTAGAGGAAGAGGAGCGAAAGAAAACAAAAAAAAGGCTTAGCACTGGGCTAACAATAATTAACAGCAGAAGCTCTCTATGACTCACCTATGCTCTGGTGAACGGCGGTAAGCACCCGCAATATATTACCTCGGCCACAACGGAGACGTCGAAACTATGAAAGAGTTACGGTTTAAGTTACCAAAAAAATGCTAATGAATGTACACGGGCAACACGCTAAGGTATGCCTACCTGTGCTCTGAGGCACGCAGCGGACACAACGACCCGGAAGGAGGCGGGCCGAAGGGGCAGGAAGCGAGAGGCCGGGAGGTGGCACAGGGCCTTCCTTTTATCCCCTCTCCTAAACAATGATTGGCTCAACCAGCCAGAGAAGTGCAATATGGCAGTGGTACCTTATACCACTACATATATATATATATATATATATCTATATATATATATATATATATATATATATCCATATATCACAGATATATCTATATCTGTGTCGTGCTCTTTTGTGGGGGAAGTGGGATTTCTTTTTGATGTCCCAGTGGACCCCAGAGTATAAGGTAGTGCCCGCTACTGTCAGACCTTTCCTTTCTCTTCTGCTTATCTCAATGGAGTCACTGCTTCATCAACCTAACCAGTGCCCTTCATATCCAGGATCTCCACTCAAAGAGGTTGCACCATGAGTAATCACGAAGAGTCTTCCTCATTGAAATTATGCTATCACCATTTGTTGTCTAACATACACTACCTGTGAGTAAAGTTAATCTGATGGTATTGCAGAGCATTGCTTAGGAACAGTAAATAGATGACAGTAAGAACAAAGAAGAATTAATCTATTCTAGCATTGGCTACTTGCCAGCTGGTTGCAACAACATTTTCATAGTTTTGCATCCAGCACTTGAGTCATTCTCTCCCCTGGCTTTTGGCTGTACTTGTGTTGGTCAAAAACCAATTATTTTTCAAACCTAGCAGCAATCCCTTAATAATTATGCATGTGATAAAAGCCTAGTGCAGCTGCCACTCCTGATTTGGCCGATCAGGGGAATTGGAACAATGCTGAACGTCCACTAATTAGAAGCAACCACAGAAGAGCTGAATGGGAGGCGCGTCATGAAGAAAGATTAGGGTAGATTGGACAATTTGAAAAAGCAAAATTTCCACTCCGAGCTGACCAAACTTTTTAGCAAATTCTATAAATCAATCCTATATGGGGTTAGTGATGTTTAATGTGTCATTAACAAGGTTTCTGCTGAAGTGCAAAGAATACTTTTAGCAAAGAGTGCATCAACTTCAAATGAAAAAGAAAAAATGACCTTCCAGTCCCATGTCTGCTACTCACCAGGCAATATCTGTGCTTCCATTATTTATAGCATTATGCTCTAAATGAAAGTGGACAGAGGTACTAGAAAAGCAGTGGTCTCTGTAGAGAATCCAAACCATGCTGGGCTGATGTCATTTGATCCCATCTGTAAACAGAGCACTGTAACAAGTGACACTCAGGAGTCAGACATTTGAAGAACAAACCTCACTTTGCTTTTTGAACTGATTAAACAACATAATTGTTAATTACTGTGCTTTGGAGGTGGTGGGAGACAGATTTTTTTACCTTTGGATGGATGCATTCTAGCTTTGTTTTTTATTGTTTTTAAAAGAGAATTCATTTGGCTTTTAGTGATGGTGGTAGTCTTAAAAGGGGGAAGAAGTTGACATGCAGCAAAAACCACAGGCCACATTCAGACCTGTGTCACTGCAGTAAGGATCCAGCCTTCATGCATGGGGTGCTTGCTGGACCAGGTGAGACAGTTTTCTTATCTGGCTTTCAACAAGAAGGTAAATATGCACATTTCCCCAAATGTCCATCTATTCTTCTAAACCAATGCATTAATTAAAGAGCCCTGAGCTCCCTCAAAAGCAGTTCCAGTTTGAAAAGTTCTCAAAACAGTAATAAGTAACACTTAGAGTGTGGCTTATATAACTGTGTGTGAATTTGGTTTCATATCAGAGCACCTCTGACAACACTTTCAATTTTTCTTTCTCAACATTTCTGTTGTATGATAAAGCTGAGTATCTCCCTCTCTCCTTCTGCTCTACATCACTGATCTGACTATGAAATACACACCTCTAATCTTTAATTAAACACTTCCTATCCCATGTTATTTTTGTTTGATGTTGCGTAGTATGTAATTTTGGAACTATCATTTAATCATTGCATTGCATGCATGAACAGATATGTGGCAGAACGAACAGTTTCTGGGGGAAAATAGAAGGAAATGAAGTCTGTTTGAGGTGCCACACAGAGCTGCCGCTTGTTGTCACAGCAAATGCCAGTCAGGGAAATCTACTGACTGCTTGCGGCCAAAAGACAGAGACTGGAAAAAAATACTCAAGCAAGCTGAAAATTCACATTTAAAAACAAATTATTATGCCATATTGGGATATTTCTTGTGAGTGTCATTTTAAATTTGACCTATAACATTTCACTGTAAAGAGTGATGGAAAAAATGTTAAAGGTAAGATAAAAAGACGTGAGCAAAAGCCAGTCAGTCATTGCCTCTGAATTGTTAGCGTATGTAGTTTCCTAATGCAGTGACAGGATCCAAACAACAACTTCATCTCTCTGTGCTACAGAGAGAGACAGTTTCCAAAAGCCAGTTGAAGTTTGGCTGAAACCTCAAGGACATGGAGCTGGTGGGAATAAAAATGATTCAAGCCAACGGCCAGATTTAGAAACAAAGAGTACCAGGTGGCACTGTATGGCCTTAATGCTTGACAAATAATTATTTCTCCTTCAGACACTCACTGCTTTTAGGATCTGTCATCTCAAATCAATGTTGTGTGTTCCCATGTCTATTATAAAATATCAATGGTGGAAGATAGCCACATTTCTGTATTCAGTGAGTATGTGAGTGTGTCACTGCTGTTCATCAGATTGGACAGGTATTATCTATATCTGCCTGTGAGAGTGACTGCTATTCAAAGATTGACTCAACTATTCGTATTTGTGTTGTAAAAACAGGCTTTTGTGCATATGTGTTTGCTTGTCTGTGGTCTTTTTTGAGGTTGTGGGAGCAACCTCTATTATCCCATTTGGGAACCTGCCGTCGGATATGGCACTTTCCATCATTGCCTGCCGTTGTTTGGCTGGGCTCAGGGAGCACTGAGTGGAAGTCAGAGCTAGAGCCACTGCAATCTGTGGTAATGTGTCGACTGGCATGCACCTCTAGGGTCTTATCGATAAGTGCTTTTACTCACCTTATACCTATACCATGATTTGTGCAGACACATGATACACTTTGGCTATTTTCACAGGGATGGATGAGCAGTGCAAAAAAAGGGCCTCTGAAACAGCTTTTGGACCATTAAAGGACACTTAAACACGCCAGTGAAAGCCAGACTAATGAAGGAAGACACTTACATGGGTTTTGCAGCTCCATAAGGCAGAGTGACACAAGTTTTAAAGCCACCCACATAGTTAGAAGATAGTGAGAACAAAATGCAAACTGTTATTTAGTGGGAAAATTATTTGAGTAGTTAGACTGCACTTGAGGACCTGCATGTACAGTATGTGTTCAGATATGACTGATAATAAAATGCAAAGTGAGTCTTGGCATGGACACTGAAGAAAATGCTCAAAATGGCTTTTCTGAGCTTCCCCTGCCAGCATTTTCCAGCTAATACTAATAACATCTAGTGCCATCATCAGGTCAAAGTTTCCTCATTATGGTTTGTGACTAAATACCTGCTTATTGCAGCACTATAATCCTCAGGTGTTTAGTAATATTTGGCTAATGTTAGCTCGACAACAGCAGGTTTCTATAAATTTTCATGTTGTTGTGAATTTTTTTCTGCCTCAATAATCATGTTGGACTTGTTAACATTGAAAGCACCACAGCTACAGCTTGACAATGGTCGGACTCTTATAGTCTTATAACAATGTGCAAATGAAGGCAGAGGACATTGAAATGAAGGCAAGTAATACTTTACTGTCCATTTTCTAAGCCTCAGCAATAATAACATTCATGTTTTCCATGTCTATGACTGACAGTGCTTACACTAAGCAAAAAATAATTACAAGTCTGAGCATAAAGAGAGCAAATAAGGGCTGTTTTACCCAAATGTATGAAGGGAATTATTCTCTCTTCGGCTATTCTACTGTACAAAATGTGGCATGTGTAAAACCCTTCACAGTAGGATAGAATGCAATCGAAATACAATTTCCCAGCACTATGAAGCTTTTAATGTTCAATTTGTGTTGAGACTGAGCCAGCGTGGTGATGATTCAGCTCGTTGGTGATTTTTGAAGCTGCAGTTTGTGGTGTTGTGTAAGGTGTTCCTGAGAATGAAGGCTGTCCATGCAGGAACATTCTGGTTTCAAATATTTCATACCAGAGCTGAAATCCTTCAAACAAATGGTATGGTCACAATAGAACATCACCTGTGATGTGATAGTGTGTGATAAATTTGAAGGTGTTTACAAGTGATCAAAAGTGATTGATGTATGCCTTCATTTCTTTCCTGCCAGTTCTATCAAAACCTGAACAACAAATTCTGGGAACTGGCTTCATTAAAAATGTGGGGGAAAAAAAAACACTTTAGAAAGCTTCTGTGGATTTTTGTGTATATTCCTGTGTGCATGCATATATCAATATTCACCAAGTCTCTTGATCAAAAAGGCAAGTTACTGGACTAATATCTGAAACATCAATGCTAGGAAATAAAACATACTCATGGTGCAGACTGCTCTGCTCTAAAAGCATCAACAACAGAAAGATAGTGCAGAGCACTGCATCATTTCTCAACCTGACCCGCCAAAGAGTTTGTTACACAGATCCACCTGAGGAGCCGTCATTGGAAACTGCATGTAAAAGTGCATGTGATTGGATGAACTACCTGTCGATCAAAGTCTTGCCGAAGCCAGTCAGGAGAAGAGAGAAAACACTGTCTTCAGTGTGCTCTTTGCAAAGTTGCCATCTCTGAAAAAAAAATCTGTTTTTAACCACAAACCCGAGAATCATTAGGTAATGATTATGTCGTGATGGCATTGAAGAAGCCTTGCGACCCAGCTGTCTCTCTTAATGACTAATAGCTGATGGTGGAGAACACAGTGCTCTCATGTTATGCAAGTGTGGCCTGAGGTCTACCTTCGCTACTGTTCCCACTCTCTAGATGGAACATTTGCTCCAAATGTGTTTCTCTTGATTTGCAATAGTGTAGGTGGTGAAATAGCTGATTTGTTTTGGAAATAATGGACTGCAGTTCACGAAAACAGAAAAAAACCACATATTTGAATGCTCTCTCACCAAGTGATAATTTATCCTCAAACCTCCAATTTTTTGCTGTTGTGGAGGAATCACAGTTTTGAAGTCATTGAAGCCACACAAAAGGAGTTCATGTCTACAAAAGAAACAGAGAATGAGTGTCCCTCAGGCTTTCTTCTTGCTTTGAAATCAACATGAGCATCAGATTTGACAGAGGGCATACGCTCCGCAGAAACACCCATATGATTCAAACAAGCCCTAATCACTACCAGAGCCATGTTGTGACCCACGAGAGGCTGGCACCTCTGCAGGGGTGTCATCATAACTTAAGTATCTTTTACTGATCTGACACTGTGCATCCACCCACCTCCAGCTTTGCATCAAATACCTACAAAGCCAGAGGAAATAAAGAGATATCAACACTTTGATGAAAGTGTTGGCAAACAAGCAGAGAGCGTGCTCACTTAGGGCTCTCAGCTTTTCTTAGATGTTGCTTAAAATCTACACATATGTGAAGTCTGACATTGTGACTAAGTGGTTGCAACTCACAGCAAAGTTCCTGAATACAAAATGTTCCATTGTGTATCCAGTTTATGTTGTCTTTGCTTTTTCTCCTGTCCAAAGGCACGCAAGGAGTACTGAAAACAGTCAAGACATTGTCATCTCAAGATAAGGAATGGAGAGTTTATGTGCTAAATGACACCATGACATGCTTACATTTTAAGGCTGGTGGGTCTCCACTGTGTGATGAATGCTAAGTTGTGTTGTCTCCGTTAAAAAGAGGAGTAGATAATGTGGGTTTCTTTTTAAGCAGCAAGGCTCACAATCAGGGATTTTCATAATCTTTTATAAAAGAGGGTATTTTTTGATTCCAGCTTAATTACCTACCTGTTCTCAGTAATCTCTATTGTGCTAAATAGCTGGGACAATGTCTGTTCTGCCTGCTCGTTTCAAATCTTTGCAACAAGAAAAACACATTGTGTTGCCACAAAAACATCACTGAATAAAACATGGGATTCTCAGTGAGAAGGCCATGCTGATGTCACCTGTTATTCTGAGCTATAGCTAAATGAACAGCAGACAACACACCAGCCCATACCGTACCTGCAGAGCCTGAGTGCCCAATCTACTGTCCTTGTTATGTAACTTGTGACAGCATAGAAGAGTCAGTAAAGTGTACAGTTGTGGGGTACACAAAGCTAATTCTATATTTTTATTTTCCAGTTGCAAGCTTGAACTAATTGGAAGACTTGTATCTGCTGCTTTCTAAACACATAACAATATATGGTTTTGTTGAAGGAAGCATAAATACTGAAATTGTTGTGTAATGTGTAATTGTTAAGAAGCAAGACCGAATTGAACTGGCTCATTATGAAGTTCAAGGCAGTGAGAAGCTCATGCTGTGTAAACTGTGATCATAGTTCATTAATTTGGCTGTTTCATCTTGAAAAATGACAAGATAAGAAAAAAACAGTCATTGTTAATTAGCTACAAGGGGGACTGTCATCCTCTATTAATAGATCCTAATTATGTCTCTTTGTATTTCTGAATGAAACCCTGGCAACCGAGTGATGAAGATGTGAAGATGATAAGCAGCAGTTGGAGATGTTAGGTGAAGACATTTGCTCCACTCTGCAGTGAAGCAAGGTGACAGGAAAATCTGTAAAACTGTCACAGTTCCAATGATGGATCAAGACCCCTCTGCAGAGCGACGAGCAGGAAGCTCACACCAGCACTGACTGCGCAAAACGTCTCTCTTTCCATTTCATGAGCTCATGAAGCATGACATTGTTGTGTACTTTTGACAACTGCATGTTCAAGACATCAGAGCAGAGGGTGCAGACACAGGTGATAGTTATGTCATACGTCACATTTTTTTGTATTTGACTATTTTATTCATTATGAGGGCATTTATGGAATAGCTTGACAACCCAAACAATTCATTTGAATCTTTCATACTGTAATTTGTGTAGACAAACTTGTGTCTGCACTACATCTAAACAAAATAAACGCTGAGCATGTTTCTACTATCAAGTTGTCACTAAGTTGTCTTAGTGGATAAAGACAACCTTAACCTTTACTCTTCTCTCTGCTTCATTGACAGTAATTGTATTATATGAAAAGACTGAGCCGCTGGGACATTAGGTGAAGGCTGGGTTCACTCTGGACAGATCAGAGACCATCAGGACAACACTCAGGAAACTATTCGCACTGACATTCACACCTAGGACCAGTTTAGAGTCACCATTAGACCTGACCTGCAGACTACATGAGCGAACCAGAGAGAACCAAGAGAGATCCAGAAAGAACGAGGACAAAACCAAGAAAGAACTGAGGGAGCAAGAGTGATCCAGAGAGAACCCAGAGAGAACCAAGACAGAACCAAGAGAGAACCAAGAGAGATCCAGAGAGAACCAAGAGAGAACCAAGAGAGTACCAAGACAGAACCAAGAGAGATCAAGAGAGAACCAAGAGAGAGCCAGAGAGAACCAAGAGAAATCCAGAGAGAACCAAGAGAGAACCAGAGAGAACCAAGAGAGAACCAAGAGCGAACCAAGAGAGATACAGAGAGATCCAAGAGAGAACCAGAGAGAACCAAGAGAGAACCCGAGAGATCCAGAGAGAACCAAGAGAGATCCAGAGAGAACCAAGAGAGAACCAGAGAGAACCAAGACAGAACCCGAGAGATCCAGAGAGAACCAAGGGAGATCCAGAGAGAACCAGTGAGAACCAGCGAGAACCAGAGAGAACCAGAGAGATCCAGAGAGAACCAAGACAGAACCAAGACAGAACCAAGAGAGATCCAGAGAGAACCAAGAGAGAACCAGAGAGAACCAAGACAGAACCCGAGAGATCCAGAGAGAACCAAGAGAGATCCAGAGAGAACCAGTGAGAACCAGCGAGAACCAGAGAGAACCAGAGAGAACCCGAGAGATCCAGAGAGAACCAAGACAGAACCAAGACAGAACCAAGAGAGATCCAGAGAGAACCAAGACAGAACCCGAGAGATCCAGAGAGAACCAAGAGAGATCCAGAGAGAACCAGTGAGAACCAGGGAGAACCAGAGAGAACCAGAGAGAACCAAGACAGATCCAGAGAGAACCAAGAGAGATCCAGAGAGAACCAGAGAGAACCAAGACAGATCCAGAGAGAACCAAGAGAGATCCAGAGAGAACCAGTGAGAACCAGAGAGAACCCACGCTACCGTGAGGAGAACATGCATACTCCACACAGACTAGACTAACTACTGCATATACTATCAAAATTAGAATTTTTACTATTTCATTACTATTTTGAAGTCAAATAATTAAAATAATTGAGTGCCCCTGTAAACAAAGGCTGCAGATGTGTTGTGTGTCTCTAATTATTTTCTGGCAGTGATCTGGACATGGGCGGCACGGTGGTGTGGTGGTTAGCACTGTCACCTCACAGCAAGAAGGTACCGGGATCAACTCCTGGCCCAGGGCCTTTCTGTGTGGAGTTTGCATGTTCTCCCCATGTGTCTGTGTGGGTTCTCTCTGGGTACTCCGGCTTCCTCCCACCATCCAAAAACATGCATGCGGATTAGGTTAATTGGTTAATTTAAATTGACCGTAGGTGTGAATGTGAGTGTGAGTGGTTGTCTGTCTCTATGTGTCCTGTGATGAACTAGAGACTTGTCCAGGGTGTACCCTGCCTTTCACCCTAAGACAGCTGGGATAGGCTCCAGCCCCCCATGACCCTATGTGAGGATAAGCGGTAGAAAATGGATGGATGATCTGGACATGTACTTCAAACACAGGAGCCATAATACATATTTTTTTTTAGCTTTGATTGCAATATTAGAAAATATTAGTTTATTTTATTTGTAAGTGGAAGCATTCACTACAAAAAAACCCATCAAAAAAAACAAAACAACTATATAATCATGCATTAAAACCACTTCCAGAACGCTGTAAAACATAATGTTACACATCTCACACATGGCCTCTCCCTCAGGATCATTTAGGATTTATTTTCTGTGATCTTATTAAAATAATGATTGACTTAATCTACTTTCATCATTTCATAAAGAAAAGGGAAATGTCCCCCATGACTGTGTTGTGACTTCCCAGAGTTACTCAAGCACAACCCTCCCAGGGAACATAAGGGCTCTTACCGCCCACTGTACAGCTACTAGACGAGAAGCCCCAGAGCAACTGTAGCAGATTTATTTTAGGAAAGAGACTCATGCTCTTTTTCCTTCACTGAGGTTTGTTCGAAGCTAGTGTACTGCTGTAATGTTGTGTGGTTGCTGGTGTTTCTTTTGAGACAGTTCTTGTCGTTCTTTAAAGTCTGCTTTAAAAGTTTGGGGTGTTGAAATTTGCTTTGCATATGTTGTACAGCCACCATCAATACTCACAATGTTATCTGTAAGAAACTGAACATTTGTCCGAGACTCACTCCTTCATGGTGCGATCGTTCACTCTGTCAATACCTTAATTAATTGAGGTTTGCTATCATTCAGCAGCAGACATTTTGTTCTCAGTCACTAATATGAGCTTCTCTGAAGTGTCATTGAAGGTAGGAGCCATCATAATACTTCATCACTGTGGCTAAGATAAGTGACTGCAATGCAGAAAATGCTGGGCTTAATAATTTTGATTAATTTTATTTTCAGCTCTAGTCTAATGTTATTGGGGCAAAATGTTAAAAAACTGATATTTTCTGTCAATGTTCACATTTTACTTTTTAAAGAATGTCAAGAAAAAAAATCCACCAAGGATAAATCAGTAATTGTCAGTCCTCAATGCACATCAGCCCACACATCACACCCGACTGTCCACATATTTATCTCCACAGCCCACTAAGACCAATCCACATCCTAACAGTCAGTCAAGGGAATCTGAACATCAAGCAGTGATTTCTTACATGAAACAAAGCAGCTACACATTTACATAACACCCAGCTAAACACACAGCAGGGAGACTGCAGCGCTCAGGGGGAGGAGAGTTGAGAGATTGATGGAAAATGTAACACAACACCTACAACTCAAAAACAGAAGCCAGCTCATTTTATAAACGGTCGCTAATTATGAGCATCATCCAAACCTCTTTTTACCTTAAAGGATTTTCTGGTGCCTTCGTGCTTGTTTCAACTCTTTGATTAACCTTTTTGTTGTCTCTTCATAAAACCTGCACAGATTTCACACTTTCTGTGTGAAGTAAGAGAACATGTTACTGTTATTCTGTGAACTAACTTGTTAATGCGAGCAAGGTTCACATTTCAAACATTGTGTACTATTTATTTTCTAGAAATTCAAACATCATCTTCTATAGACCATTTCAAGTTCCCCACAGAAGGTTAGGGTTAGGGTTAACCCACCTGCACCCCACCTGGTCTGTTACACGTTGAAATCACACAAGGATGTTCAAGGGTTTGTCAATAGACCAAGCTGGGCCAAATGGAACACTTGGTGAAGGTTTGGAGTATTATTTCCCTTCTCTATGGTAACAAATTATGAAAAGCTGTCTTGAATTATTCTCAGACATGTTTCAGGATAAGCCTCTCTTACTCTAATGAAAAACTGTATTGTCTGAATCTCACTATGACTAAATTCACTCTAAATACTTATATATTTTCACATCTAAATAGATTAAATCATAGATTAATGAAAGAGGAGTTAGCTATTGAGAATGATGACTATGGAAACTTGTGGAAACAGAAGAAAATCACTTGGGGTTTGTTTTAAAACGATCATTTTTTTTTTCATAGTTTGCATGTGACAGTAAATTGCAATAAATGCGCTCTTTTTGGACAGAATATTTTCACCATCTCAAATTGGGCTTCATGAATAAATAGTGAGATTGATCCTAACACAAAAAAGCTTTATCCTTTATCTTGTGAAGCATTACAGAGAATGTCATATTGACTTGCGCCTGTCTTCTTATTAGCCTTGGTTGCTGGAGGGCTGTTATTACTCTTATCTTGTCCTCACACCTCCTCCTCACTGACGCACCTCTTTGAGCTCTATGGCCAAGAAGCGCGTTCCCGTCTGTGCGCGTTCCCCCCTCCGTCGACTGACAGCGAGCGGGTGTCGGCGTGAATGTCGCCGAGCTGTGAATGGACATTAATAGGGAATGTTATGTTCTCCTGCCACCGCCTGTTTTCTTCTGTCGTTAAGTCTCTGCAGCGGAAACTGGGTAAGTTCATATTTTATGCAGCTTGCACAATTATTGACATATAGGCTGTCATGCAGTTTCTCAGTTCATCTACCGAATTTGGGAAGTAGTTTCCAGACAGGTGCACATTAGGTTTAATTGATATGACACACACACACACACACACACACATATATATATATATATATATATATATATATATATATATATGCGGTTGTCATCTTAAATACTGCACTCATCAACGCTGTCTGTGCACACTGAGCACCTACTTCCCTCCACCTTTGCAGAGCTTAACTGTTTTAACTATTACTATTACTATTTTTTAATAAAATGAAGTCATTGCTGGATTACACTTTAGTGTACCAGAGCATCTGCATCTTTCTAGAATTTCCTTCAATGTGTCCAATCCAGTCACAGGTTTTTTTTATTGCTGTGTATGATGTGTATGAAATCAGAGGGGGAGATTTTAATGATGTATAAGAGAAAAAAGATGTAATTGACTGTTGCCAGGACCTTTACCAGACCAAGGGGAAGTGATGATGATGAGATTCCTCTTCATCTGAGGAGGCAAAGCAAAGGATCTACAGTGCAGTGACCATGTACGTGTTGGTGAATGTCCAGTACCTATCTGCTCAAAATGAACTTCACGTCTGACTTTATTTAAAGTAAGCAAACATAAGAGCTGATGGAATTCACCTGGTACACTTAGAGAGCTTTCCTGGACCAACCCATGGAAAATTGAAACCACAACATTACATTACATGTGATCAAGAAGGATGTGGTGTGCATTGGATATAAAATGAGAAAGGGGGAGCATCGCAGTTGAGGGGAGTGTGCATGTGAGCGTGCATGTGTTGCAGTGTTTGTGCTGGATACACTCGGACTGGGTTGGTGGTATGAGGATGCAGTGAGGGACAGGCGTCAGTGACTTGGGTTGTGCGATGGGATCGATACCTGTGAAACCCATTCACAGCCCTGACCGTGTCTACCACAACTACATGACCTTGTTGCATTGCACACTAATATTTGATGTAAATAAAGACATAAGTTACAGGATACGGGCCTGGCCCTTGTATGCCAATGCTGCAAAGTTATGCACATTCATCTACAATAAAGCCAGCAATTTCATTGCAGTAGAGGACATGTTATTGAAGACCCATCCATCCATCCATTTTCTACTGCTTATTCTCATAGGGTCATGGGGGGACTGGAGCCTATCCCAGCTGTCTTAGGTTGAAAGGCAGGGTACACCCTGGACAAGTCTCCAGTTCATCACAGGACACATAGAGACAGACAACCACTCACACTCACATTCACACCTACAGTCAATTTAAATTAACCAATTAACCTAATCCCCATGCATGTTTTTGGATGGTGGGAGGAAGCCGGAGTACCCAGAGAGAACCCACGCAGACATGGGGAGAACATGCAAACTCCACACAGAAAGGCCCCGAGCCGGGAAGCGAACCCGATACCTTCTTGTTATGAGGTCTCAATGTTGGACTCCCTTAGGCTTAGGAGATATATACTGACCAAAACTTCCAACACAACACTCCCATGTTTGAGAAATTATGGGCACACAAAGGCAAACAATGAATTTGAGTTATAACACATGAAATATCACATGAAATCTCAAAGGATATGCTTTTGTTTGCAGTGTGCCTACATGTTGTTCCACTTGACCGCACATCCTTAGAATTTGCCACCGCTGATGAAACTGAGCAGATCTTAATCACCAGTCCTTTTAAAACCTGGTCAATAAGTAGCCGTACCAATGGTGAGCTTTAGTACTCATTTGCATTGTCCTGGTGAAACATTCGTCCATGGCACGACTACATCAAAATCAGAGAGAAAGGGTCATTGGTATGCTGACAGCTGGAATGGCACAGAGACGTGTTGCCAGGGCCTTCATGTGTTCATATGTCGACCATTTTGCGGCTATGGAACCAGTATAATGAGACAGGGCGCACGAACGACCGACCACGAGCTCCCAGGCGTTAGTGTCACCACCCCTCGGCAGGACCGCCATATTCATCTTCAACATCTGAGAAACCGTTTCCTGCCAGCTACAGTGACTGCAGCACAGACCAGAGGTCGACATCAGAACAGAATCAGCGACCAAACAGTACACAACCACTTGCGTGAGGCCGGGTTGCACAGCCGACGTCTCCGTCGTGGTCTGCTGTTGACTCCAGCACGTCGCCATGTCCGCCTGCAATGAGCAAGAGCGCTATTACACTGCATTCAAATTAAAACTTCATATCTGATACGTGTTGTTAGCATGTCAGTTGAATTTGGTACAATATACCATGGGAGTGTTGCGTTGGAAGTTTTGGTCAGTATATTTACTTCTGGTACTTCATTGCAGTGGGGGTTAAGAGCATAATGGACACCAGTGATGGAGTCCAGCCACATTGTGGCTATGAAGCCATGGAGGACCCAGCATTCAGTGTGGCTCATCCTGTAGCAGACAGGCAAAATGATGCCTCTATACGATCCTGTATCTCCTGTTAACTGACTGGTGTGGCATTGTGCAATGACAATTTCACATAACTTGGACCAGTGAATTATAACCTGTGACAGCCAACTGGTGAATTCAAGACTGTAGCTGAGCCACTTTGAGAGTGTAGAGGACATTGAATGATATTAAACTAGTGTTTTCCATCTGTTTATTTGAAGCAACAGCGATGCACTCAGGTGCATTTATTTTGTTTATAACTGGGTGGCTCTAAGTGGTGAACTGAATGCTTATTGATCTGAACTAACACCAAAATGTCTGAGCTTTACTTGACTGGCACTTGGACAAACTACACAGCTCCATGTTTTAATCAGGCCCACTTCTGTTTGTATATCTCTGTTTTTTCCCATGTCACTGTTTGCTTTTTGCACTATTGATGATATCAAAGGAGGGGGCCTTTTTTTGTTTGACTGAGTGCTTCTCTCCCTGGTGTTTACTCTTAAATTTCAGTTTGTCCTTTCCTGCGACAGAGCTGTCTGTACCTCATGTAATTTCATTAGGACAAAAGCCGTTTGTGTGGCTGAAATGCCCTTACAGTCCTACCACGTAAATTAGATTGATGAGACAAGCACATTTTTTTTCTTGGCTTGTGGAGATTTTAGGTACACTCTTGTACACACACACACACACACACACACACACAGCTACTAACAAAGCCCAGACAGATATTTGATGTACAGCTATTCACTGACATGTCATAGAGGCAAGAGCCTCAATCAGCATCTGGTCCATCTTACCTATTTATGTCAATGAAAGAAGGCCTTTTTAAGCTCTCCTCTTTCCCTAGCACTACCTATTGTGAAAGCAACTGCATGAATGCCTCTCAGTTATCATTAAAGACCCATAGCCTTCAGGAATCAACGCTTAATTAATTATCACCAATCCATGAAAGATGAGAATTAAAATTAGAGGTTCTTTTTCAGATGTTCGCTGCCAAAAGTATGCAAATGTTCGACAGCACTCATAATTTTTTCATCCATTTTTTCATCATTATCATTTTAGGGGTCGTCAAAACCAAGACAGCACAGAGTGAACATACCAACACTGTCATATGGAGTCTTATTTGTGTATCTGTGTGTGTTTGTGAGAAAGCTTGCACAGCAACACAATGAGAGACAGATGGAGAAAGCCCCTGATTGCCTGCTGTTGTCTTGTTTGCCGAAATGATTTTGGGATTTTATAGTAACTGACTTTGTAAAGGTGAACGAACGACTGATTTTGACAGATCTGTAAGGGCTACATCTAATAGAGTGGCTTCTGTCTGAGAGATGGTCTCTGCCCATGGCCTCTTTCAGGAAATTGACTCCTAATGGAACAAGAATAAAAGCCTAAAGTCCCGCTAGCGGCACCTAGAGGTTATAATGTCTAAACACAGTTTCACAAACAAGAGTGATGGATGGCGTACTTACATTTGTGTTTGTCTTGCTGGGGCTAAAGATACAAAAATAGTCTTGAGGGTGGAATGAAGGGAAGCCCATTTGGTTCATTCTAACATCCATCTATCCATCCTTCCATTATGTCTTCTTATCCTAGCGCCACTCAATCTTGATGGACTCACTAGCGTCAAAGCAATGTTTGTTTTTTTGTTCCTAAGGAAATCATTTTACTTTGCTTTGCTCCATACTATTTGTTTTTTGTTTTTTTTTGCAGTGTTGTGTCCGTTAAATTCATAGCTCTCTCTCTTGGATGTGTGGTTTGGTATCGGGTTTGACGCCCAGAAATGTCCCAGAGATGGCAAAATAAGACAATACAGGCAGATGGCAGGGTATCAGCAGATACAGACACCACCCCACACTGATAATGAATGACTGAGAGGGGATTCTTTTTGTATGAATCCATACATACAGTAGTTTTTAGGAAAATCCCACTTATTGTGCCTTTAATTAAACCCACTAATCAGGATCATCTGTGCATCTACAGCCTAATACAGCTCAAGTCTCAATTCATTGATTTCCAATGTAACACTCAGTGATTAACAACATGTCCAAGCTGCAAACAACGGAGTTAATGTTATCCAATTTTACATCCTGCAATTGCATTCTGTCAAGTTGTGATATATTTGTTAACAATAGACGAAATCAAAAAGTACAAAGTGGCACTGCTCTGCAGCTTTTGAAGGACAGCCAGACTGACCGACCAGCATCACATTCCTTATAGCTGATGTCTAAGATGCCCAAAAATATAAATAAATAATTTGTCAGAATGTTTTAACACCTCTCACCCTGCCTACACACAGTATATGCTTTTATCTGTGTTAAAATAGGATCCAGACAAAGGACTCATCTCAGAGTGTCTGCCATTATCACAAGCTTGACATCTGTGAAAGATGATGTTTGAAATTCCACCTCTTTGCTTTCATTGCTGAACAATAAACTGTCTGTAATCACTTCCCCCGAGCAGATATTAGCCTCATGTCTCAACGAGATGAAAAGGTAGATTTCCCTTTTTTCACTTTTTTTGTTTGTGCAGATTTTTTGAGAAAAACAGTCATTTCCATAACTGCAAAACATTGAACACATTTTTTGTGTGATAAGTCAAAGATCAAAGCTAATGTCTGAGCTTATTGCTTGATGAATTTGGGATCCAGGCATGCAAATTGTAGCAAGCCCAACTTTGAATGGTAGATACTGTAAGCTATCATTTTTAGCATTTTTAATTTCCTCTGCTTGCTATCCCATTTCAGTTCAGTTTCCAGCAGGGACTGGCAGTAATGTGTCAGTTGGTTCTTCATTGATCATTAAGGGTAGAAACATTGAACACAGTCAATTCTGAATGAGAGGTCCTTGATCTCATGTTGCTAAAGTGATGCGCCCAGTTTCTGTGCCCCAACATGCATGTGTATAAGTGAGAAAGCCACAGTGAGTTACTCCACTCATGAGCACTCACCTCATGACCTCAGCAACTCATTCCATTTCCTGTCAATACTTTGTGTATGTGGGAGGATTGTAAGGGTGCAATAATTAATCTACAAAAATAGATAACGATAATAATAATAATATTAATAATAATAATAATGATAATAATAGAGTTATTTTTACTCTTGTAGCAGCCTAATGAGCAGCACTGTTCATAAACATTTCTGAATGGTAGTAGTCACCTTTATTGTCTTTATCGTTAGTTAGAACATGTCTTAAACAACCTTAAGCCGAATTTAAAAGCCGATGACTAAATAAGAGCCACTGAACAGGTGTATGCTTCATAATCCTATTAGTCGACTAATCGTTAAGATAGTTGATAGATTAGTCGATTAATCGTTTAGATAGTCGATGGATTAGTTGATTAATCATTAAGATAGTCAATAGATTAGTAGACTATCAAAATAATCATAAGTTGCAGCCATAGAGGATTGTAGATAAAGTCAGGTTAATGTGTTTGTGAGTATTTGCATGCTGTGACTGTTTGCATTAACTGTAAATATTCTTACAATGTGCACCACATTACTCTCTTTCTACTAATTGATTTACTGCACAAGTAAGCACAACATGCTTGTATGTTGTTTATTTAGGGCAGTGGGTGTTAAAGATATAGATCCAAATTGAGTACCTCTATCTAGTGATGTATGTTGAGTTCTTTCTCATCTGCTTTGTTTTCTGCCAATGTATATCTCCTGTAAATGTGTTCCCTGCAGCTCTATAGGCCGAATTGCATTTCTCTCTTTATCTATATTGCAATATATGCATGTACTACACCCACAGAAGTGGCCTGGAAAATCCATTGGTTTGACAGCAAGTCCTCCAGATGTTTTTCTGGGCGTAAATACAAGACACATTTGATTCAACACGTTTGAATGAATGTCCATTTTTGCTATGGCAAATTCAGACTATTAAAGCATGTTTATATAGGCTTTTATATTGTATAATTGGAATGTGTAAAGCTGCTCTAACCCAAACATAAACATTTGTTTTAAATTTGGTAAACTAACTGTTTTGAGTTAATGGATAAACTAGATTAGATGGCATTAGAAAAGGAAATTTAATTTCTGATCACAATGGGTTGGGTTGGTCAAGGTTGAGTTTAAGAAGTGTCCATTTCCTGGCTTCCTCTTCGTCTAATTTACAAAGCTAATACCATTACTACGATCATTTTGGAGGGATACGTAATTGGTTTTAATAAACCTCACCCTTCTGAAATCAAATTTAGTAATTTGTAGCCAATCCTTTCCATATATAAAGGAAACTAAAACCCCATGATACATAATGATGATCAGAGCTTTTCATCTATGTTGGGAGTATTTTCAATGTATATTACCAGCTGCCAGGGGATTAAAGGCTAATGGACCTGCTGAAATAAATAGTTTCGGATGCCCTTAATCTCGACACATGATTATGTAAGGTAATTGGTAATTTGAAAGGTATTCAACCCCTGCAGCTATGTTTAAGTCATTCTGAAGCATACTGGAATTATACAGCCTAATGCTGCTGCACTCAATGCCTTTTCTCTCACCATGCAGGTTTTAATCACTCATCTGTTTCAAACAGAGCATGCAGCTTGAGTCTGCAGCATATCACAAGAAAATTCATGTCATTAACACTTTCAGATTTTATTCCTAAGAACATACAACTACAACTACATTATAAATCAGAAATCCCTTCACACCAAGTTCTCCTTGTCCACTTCTCTCAGACACTTAGATCCACCTTGAACAATCATATCCAGAGAGTGTGCCAAGAAACTACTTATTTTATCTTTTATCACCCAGTTTCTAACCTGCATTAGTACATTAAAACATTTATTACCACAATGAGAGTGTGCCAGCATAACCTTGATCTGCACCAAGCAACTGCAAGGAGACTTACTGAATAGGTGGGTCTGTTTCCAAGCAAACTCTGATGCAGTATGGTGAATAGGGCAGGGTATCGTTCAAAATTTTTTGTTACGTTGCCAATTTCAGTACCTGTTTCGATACCGGTTCCAGAACAATACTTTTACCTCTGTATGCTATTTTTGTGTAATTTGGGCTTTAGTCATGGTCATCAACAATATTAATTTTATTATTATTATTGTTATTGTTTTATGATTTCAACTCAATAGGTTATTTTTGTATAATCTGGACTTTATCATGATAGACATACTAGACAATGGTCTGATGATGATCAACAGGAAGTGAGAGTTTGCCTCATGGTGTGTTCACTGAAAGTAGGAACTTGGAGCTCAGATCATAGTAACCTTAAAGTTTAGTGCTCCCAGCTCTTCCAGCCTTACAGACGTACAACAAAACATGTAGCTACTGTTTACGTCAGTAGCCTGAATTCTGTGTCTGGTTGGTGAAATTAATCTTTCTGAGGTGGAGATCCGACTTCACGTAGGGGTCTGATTTAAATTCTGACTTTGATACTATTGCTGCTACAATAGTATCGAAGTTCGGTACCCAGGCCCAATGATGAACAATGCCTGTACCTGTTATATATATATGTGACAAAATTATGTTCATGATGACATGAAGGACAGCCTGACTTCTGAGACATCAGATTTGGTGGTTGATGAGCCATGGTTTTAATTCTAGAAACACATTGTTTTTCTCATAATGTACATGATGCATGATGTTACAAGAAAACATACTATACATGGCCCCTGTAAACTTTCAGTCTATGAGAAATAAACAAACCCTTTACTACCCCTTTAAAAGAGAACATGCCATTAATAGACATTCAAAATTGCATTTCCACATGAATTATAATTTCTTACGTGGTCCTTACATGGCCATTTGTTTCATTTCCTTCCCACAGTCCTTTTATACTAAGGTGCCCTCATTACAAGGTAACTCTTGTGGAAATAATTGAGCATTGGCAGAGGATATTAGCTCCTTGCTGGTGTGAGGAACCATGCATGATGTGCACTGATCATGTCAGTGTTGAGGCTCATTACTGTATGTGTGTGTGTCTGTGTTTATGTGTGGGAGTTTATTACTCCTGTTGTGAGGACATAAATCTGTTTAAACAGTCATATTTGGAAACTCATCTTCCTTTTAGGAACAAGAGGGTTAGGAGTACGATTTAACAGGTAGTAGTTATGATTATGGGTAGGAAGGAAATGAATGTAAGTCAGTGGTATATGGTGTCATCAAACAGAGAATGGTGGCTGTACAGATTCAATGTTTGTTACATGCATACATACATATATATATATATATATGTATATATATATATATATATATGTGTGTGTGTGTGTGTGTGTGTGTATTGTATACACTGTCTCCTAAAGCAGTATGACTTTCCATGATGGAGATGTGCCCATGTTTGTAGTGCAGAAAATCAACTTAATTGATGTCCCACAGGTGTTATTTTTAACCGATGATCAGAGATATTGAAACCTGGCACTGTGTGTGGCTTGAGAGTAAACAGGAGTTGATAGGCTAAAGCGAGGGACCAACTAAGAAGTGCATGCATGCAACTAACCAAGCGAGCATTTTTCTTGAGAAAAGAAGAACAGTAACCTCTATTTTCACTACTGATTTACTTTTAAATTTATACAGATTTATCTTTTATTGCTCGATTAATTGCATAATTACCCACGTGATTGACGTTGTTAAAATATAGTTTGATTTGGTTGCATCATGTATGGGAGGTACAAATGGCAATAACAATTTAATGCAGACTACAAATATCCTAACAACATCCTATAATCCACATTTGTGTGATACCAATAAATACATACAGTAAATTGCAACATAGAGGATAGCTTTCTAATTTGCTTGCTTCCAATGTGACACAAAAGTTGTGAGGTAGCTGTTGGTGTGGCTGAACAGGCTCAGGACTTTCACACTGGACATTACTTTTGTCCCCACCTGTTATGCTTCAGTCACTGAACATTTGGTTCAGTTGGGGAAAGATCATGGTTATAGGTTGATGGAGAAAATGTCAGTTCTACTGTTAGTCTGCAATTCCTTTCCAAAATTTAACTAAGACTACGTTCAGACTGCAGGCTGAAGTGACCCAAATCCAATTTTTTTGCCTTTTAATTACAGTCTGAATGACACAGATCCGATTTTCTCAAATGTGACCTAAAACCGATACATGTCCGATCTTTTGACATGCGACTGAACAGCCAGGTTGCATTCATCCAACCTACAAGTCATCAACAAGCTATAAATGTCACTATTCTGCACTGAAGGTGAAGGTGGAAGCACAAAGAAAAACAACCATGGCCAATGATAATGCGCAGAGCAGTCAATGGAGGGAAAGCAAGATTTGTGAGTTAATTTATATTTGGGGGGATTTATTCAGGCCAAACTAGAGGGGTCTTTACGGAAACGGGCGGTTTACTCTCCACCGATAGCATCCATGTTTACTTCCGTAAACACTGAGCAGGCTCGCTGCATGTGACGTCGTCGTGTCCTCCAATGTGCCTGTGGGACACATATGGGACATTCACACTGGAGATCACATATGAATGGCATTTGATTAGAAACCTTCACAAAGAATTGAGCATTAAGCCCTGGAGTCTGAACGCAGCTTAAGACTACAATTACCAGTGAAGCTGCTAAACAGTCTTTGGTTGAAAAACAAAAGCTGGGTGTGACTGCACTTCCTGCAAACCCACTGCTATTGCAAATTCCAAACATAATTGTAAGAGGACAGAGCAGGCTCCACCACACGCTGCCAGCCCAGAACTGAAAAGCAGACAGCTGAAGAACATGTCTTTGCAGGCTATTTTTCAAGTGGGTCCAAAACAGCAACTAAAAGAAAGGTGATTGTCACACGTCAGTATTCAGGTAGCCAGAATCCAGCTCAAAATAAACAATAAGGTCATAGTGTGTGTATTTGCCAACACGTTAGCCGAAACAAGTTCATTTGGCTGGTGATGTGTGGCTGCTTGTGTTCATCATGTAATATTTTTGTCGGACAGTATTTTCTTACTTCTTCTTCAGGGGACTTAGATTTTTAGTTAATTATGACCATACCTTTCCACTTGAATATTAGTGATTAGTGACCCCAATAGCTTTAACATTTGAGTATCAGGCCGTTAATTATTTCAAACTATGTTAGATATTTAAATAAATACTCAAAATATCCTGTCTCTTTGACCTTAATTTGGTGAGAGATAATAACATCTGCTCTTTCTTGGCAGCTACCGAAAGCAAACAGATTTTCTTTGAAGTAAATAGCTCAGATGTGTCAGACTAGACTGTGTCCAGTTTCAGTCTTCTGACAAGTTTAGTCATTTGACACATTTTTACTAAGTTTCTGAGAGTTTATAACACTATATACAAAAGAATATCTCTACCCACCTGATTTACAGTTCAATATTTAATATCCAGTTTGTTTCCTCCTTCTATGAAAAGACTACACTAATGCACATCCTAAAAGCGACTGATGAAGCGTAGGATGTAAATCTCAAGTCACTTCTTTCTTAGCCACACCTGCGTGTCTATGAGGGTCTGAGTGAGGTTAATGTTGTCAATAAAGTCATGTAGACTTCAAAGAACACAAAGGACTGGTTCATGGATGAGGAAATGTGGAACTACGGACCGGTGCTGACCCTCAATTGTAGTATGAATGGGAGAAATTATGTTGAATGGCATTTTATGATGAACACAAACCAATGCATATTTACATTGACCTTTTCTGGTTTCGCCTCATGATACACATTTTCTAGCTATAGATTTCTGCTCAACTCAGGGTGTTTACAGTACCTGATGACAAAATATTATAGTATATTTGTCACATTTGTATTGGAGTATATTTTTATTTGATTATACTGCATTTTATTTTATTATAGCAACTTAAGGAGCAGCACGGTGCTGCAGTGGTTAGCACTGTCGTCTCACAGGAAGTAGGAAGTGGGTTTGATTCACAGCCCGGGGCCTTTCTGTGTGGAGTTTGCATGTTCTCCCCGTGTCTGCGTGGGTTCTCTCTGGTACTCCGGCTTCCTCCCACCATCCAAAAACATGCATGGGGATTAGGTTAATTGGTTAATTTAAATTGACCGTAGGTGTGAATGTTAGTGTGAGTGGTTGTCTGTCTCTATGTGTCCTGTGATGAACTGGGGACTTGTCCAGGGTGAACCCTGCCTTTCACCCTAAGACAGCTGGGATAGGCTCCAGCTCCCCAGCGACCCTATGAGAGGATAAGAGGTAGATAATGGATTGATGTAGCACATTAAGTTGTTGATGTAATTCTTCATTTCATAGTGACAGTTTTTTCCCATTTAGCACAGACACAAAAATGTATTGGAAAGTACAATTTATTTAATGGACACAGCAACTAGCAGCTAAGCACATGCACAAGGATAACGAGGACATGTCACATGCACCAGCTTTTTTGGTTGGTAAATCCACAACAGGTGGACTGATCCTTTCACCCACATGGAAACCATGCAGTGTCTGCTATTTTCTACATAAGAAAATGAATTAATACATTGACAGGACTGTTTTTTTGTTTTATTGACCAAAATAATGAAGCTACCAAAATGAAGAAAAAAGAAACAAAAGTTTTTTAAAGACAGGGCAGGTGATATGGTTTTGAAATATATGCACAAGTAAATTGACTTGCTGTGTAATGTCAATGAGGAAGAAAGTCTCTGAAATAAAGATGACAAATACCGCTTTAAAATAAGCCCAATCCATTCACCTCCACTACATATGCATGGCAGCAGAAGTCTATCTTGGAGGATGACACAAATGTTTCCCACATTGGATTATAGTGACTTGGATGAGGTTGATTATTGGTGGTGCTGGGCAGTTTTGCTGTCAGGATGTTCACTGATGTAGAGAGGAAAGTAATTCTTCATGCAACTGTGTGTGTCTAGTGCCTCCCCTAAATGTCATCATCTCCCTATGACGGTTTTCAATTCAGAAACTCAGAGAATACAGAATATTAACTGAGTAAAATTGTATTATGAGTGCAGATGGACATTTGTGTGACTGTTTTACTGTGCCTGGATTCTAAGACCCTAAAACAGTATGTGTTGCTGTCTGGTACAAATCAAAAATGTCAAAATAAAAAGTAAACAGTGGATCAGACTGCCCACTGATAGTGGGCTTTGATGCAGTGCTTTCCAATTAAAGAGCGCAGATCAACCATACCACCAGTAATGCTGGCTTCAAAGGGACTCAATCAGCTGAAAGGGAATGCCTTCATGGAGTCTAAAGGAAACTGTTGATGACAGACACCGGTAACAATTACCCATTGATTTTAAACTCAGTGCAGACTGATTTTGGTATGTATTGCTGGTCCAAATGTGTGTTCTGGTTTTAAAATCTCTCTAATTCACTGCTCTCTACAGTAGATAATGGCTTGAGCGGATGTTTGTTTTTTTCTGCAACCATGGAGAATAGCTAAGTAATCCAAGTAAGAGTGTTTTTTTCACATTAGCTAATTGCAGTACCACATGCAATTAAACAAGTGTGAGCTGCGGTGGAGAATTTACTTTGCAAAGGTATGAGTATAAAGATGTAATGGCGTACTGTCCTGGTTCTTAATGAAATCAATCCTAGCAGTGAAGCATGATACAAACCAACTTGTGTGGCAGTGATTCATCATCATATGTTAATTATAAGCCATGGATCAATTCTGCTTTTGACATGTGCAGGTGATTCAGACTAAACTTACATTTAATGATGAAATTCATGTCTTCTTATGACATGAGATCAAAGTAAAAGGACCCTCCACTTATTAAAGCATTTGTCATCCTCTGGAAATTCCTTTTACCATCTTTCCTTTTATACTTGTGCATGACAGCACACTCAAAATAATCATTTGTTAGGTGAACATAAAAAATATGGAAATTGTATTTCCCTTAATTATAATACACTCACTGAGCAAGCAACAGTTTCGTTGAGTGAAATTTATGTGAATAAGCAAATTAATATAATTAATTAACACAACTAATTCATTGTGTTTATCAGACAAGACTTATGCATGTTTGACAATCACAAATACCTTAGTTGAGAGTCCTTTCAATCAGATGAAAATCAATAGTCATAATTCAATAAAAGTCAATTCTGACATCAATATTTACAATTTAACCATGTGTCCTCCCAGTTGATATCAAGTTTGGAAAAAAACACATAAAAGCAAACACAATTTCTTGAGCTTGAACTTTATTGCCCATGTAGAGACAAACAGAAAAAACAAAACATCTGGCTCTGTAAAAAATTAAATACAATAAAATACAGCTGTCTTCCACAATGAACATGGCTACCCTCCCGTCTCTCAGCATGTTCTCTGAACTGTGTGCTGTGAGACTTGCAGAAGTAAAGTTGTTAAACTCCTGGCTTGCACGCTACTGCTACCTTCTGCTCTGGAGATGTACGCACAATTTGCTGTCTTACCCAGACTTAGGTTCTTAGGTATTAGGTTCTGTCAACATAAATTAATTTACACTATGTTGCACATCGTACTAAAATAACATTACTTAATGATGTTCAACCACATACCATGACTATATATGGTAGAAGCTTGTTACACTGTTACACTGAGATTAATGTTGCACACACCTAATTTGGCTTCTGTATATCAACACTATTTTCATCATTTTCCTCATAAACTTCCCAGAAGAATTATAAATATCAGACTCCAAGTCTATACTGCAATAAATTCCAAGATTGAGAGTATGCACGTCTAAACCAAACTGTTTTTTTTTTTATTAGCACTCTAGGATATAAATAGACAAGTTAGCATTTCAGCCAACAAAAAAGCCCTGCTCCACTCAAACATGTTTTGTTCATCGTTCATCGTTCCATTCTTTGATTTGGATGTTTTACTGTTCAGAATGATGTACTCACAGGTTTTGACACTAAGGCAATATCCTCCCCTTAACTCTTTGAGTGCCACTGATGTACGTATATGTACATCATTTGAAATCCAACGAAACAGAAATCCGACTTCTGGGGGCCTTCCCGTTGAAATTTCCAACTTGTAACTTGGAAATTCCGACTTATAAGTACAAATGAAATGCAGCATATGCCACAGAGATCGAAGCAGGAAATGAAGATGATTGTGATCAGAGAGCAAAACAAAATCTGGACAAAAAGTGGTGATTTTGGTGAAAGTGCCTCGACTCTACCTCTCATAAAACTAGAATGGAACAAGATAAAAACGAACATTTTTTTTCATGAAATAGAGAGTCTTTTCTTTCATTTGAGCTATTCAGTGTTTTCAGAGACATAGTACAAAATATTCTGTGGGTCATGAAATATGACTCAAATGGCCAAAAACGGCTTGCACAAGGCACTTTGTTTTATAAAAGGGCTGGCTCTCGATGAGTTAATATGAATGCAAGGTGTTTATACACAAGCATGAATTTGTGACATCACAACTAGTTTGGCCAGTCATGGTCCAATATGTAATATCCACAACCCATAAGATACAAATGATTGGGGAACAATTGCTATTTGATATGTATGTGACAAATAAAGCTGATTATTATGTGCTGATGTGCTTAACAAAACTACTACGTGGCTGAGAAGGGTCAGGTAGGCTATTATTGCTGGGGTAATGTAATCTGCATAGGCAGAACTAAATCACACAAACATGAAGCTGCATATGGACTATGTATGTGCATATATCTGATATGCACTGCAGTATAAGACAAGGTTTAGGGAAGTGAGATTTGTTTTCATATAGTTTCTGTATGTTAAATCGTTGCTTTGGGCATGACTGTGCAGTGTACCGGAATCAAGCTTAGTTCTCTTTCAAGTGGTTTCACACATTGAGATGCAGAGATGCAGCGGGCTTTATAGGAAATAATTACATGGCTACAGCTATGGCTTCTTGGGAAGAAATCAACAGTGTTTGTATGTATTGATTTTATTTCTCCACCTGTGGTGAGTGAGGGGAATCTGTGGTGAAGCAGGCAAGCTAGGAGCCTCGATCGACAATTAATTGAAAATACTTATACAGCAGGATATTTGTGTGATTTCAACAGGTGTCTGTGCAGACTTTGTTTCACTAAACATGACAAAAATGACAGGAAGAGCAGTGACATGTATGCTTTTCATATGCTGTTATCCACTTCTGTGGATCCAAACATCCAAATGTGTGCAGAGTACATACAGCTCTGGAAAAAATGAAGAGACCACACTAAACATCTCTACTTCTATGGCAGCCATTCCAGTGTTTGCTCGATTCCAACATAAACCTTCTCATTCTACTGAATGATCACCTGAATGAAAGCTTATTTTATGAGGAGGATTATAAAAATCACTGCTGTGATTAAAGATTGAGATGATCCCACCAATAATGATTTCTAAACTCTTCCTAAGTTAAAATATTAGTGTTGTGTTGTTTAAAAATGAATATGAACATATTTTCTTTGCATTATTTGAGGTCTTAAAACACTGCATCTTTTTTGTTATTTTGACCAGTTGTAATTTTCTACCAATAAATGCTTTAAATGGCAATATTTTCATTTCAAATTTGAGAGAAATGTTGTCAGCACTTTACAGAATGAAATAAAAATGTTAATTTTACTCAAACGCATACTTATAAAAAGTAAAACCAGCAAAACTATTCATTCTGCAGTGGTCTCTTAAATTTTTCCAGAGCTGTATTGTCTAAAGCAATTAAATCTGGTTCACACACCTCAACACAACACTGACAACAACTGCCAGCAGAAGGTGACGCCTCTGCTCCATTTGGATCTGGCGAATGCTTGAACCCGTTCCATTAGTTTCAGTCTGTGAGGGGAGGGAGATTAGCTCACAAGCTAATACTTCTATCTGCATGAAGCAGGTAGAGAGGGCTGGCGTTGACATGTGTGCTTCCACTTGTGCAGTGAAACCCCAGCTGTGACACGCATGCAGTGAGCCAGTCAAGCATGAAACGAGGACACAGGTCAACGAGTGAGAACAGTGACTGCTGCAAAGTGGACATGACTGCAGTTTAGCCCACTCAGGATAATGCTAGGGATGAATGATATCAACTCTTTTGTGAAATGCAAGGCAGTATATGAGTCACAAAGAAATTAGCAATTAGCACATATATTAATTGTTGTTTAGTTTGTTGCTTTAAATGTGATTAAAAATGAATAACAGCTAAATGGGGAAAGGAATATTGGAAATGCTGATGCCCAATACACAATGTCACGTTTTAATGTTGCATGCTTTTTGTAACAGAATGGCAGAATTCACCTTATGTATGACATCTTTCCAATTTAATCTCCAGAGTAAACAAAAGCAGTATTCCATCTCCTCAGAGGGAGTATTTTGCGGTGTCTTGCCAATTTTGTCATTTACCTCCACTGTCGAATTAAATAGAAACAGCAGATGAAAAGCAATGAAGAGACAGACCGGCTAACGAATGGGAGTCGCTGTGCCGTCTTATGGTGCTGCAGTTAGTCATCTATTTTGCATCTTTTGAGAGCTGTCAGTCAGCTTTTTCACAACTCTCCTCCTTCACAACAACACTTGGCAGCTTGATGTCCTGCCTGGGCCAAACTCTTTGTGTTTCAGAGATTGTACTCCATGTGATGAATGCAGCTTCCTTGTTCTTGTAAGAGCAGAGAGAGAGAGAGAGAGAGATTTCATATCAGAACATTGGTATTATTTTCAGTGACTTCAGAACTTCAAAATTAGAGTGATGTTAATGTTTGTATGTGTGTCCATGTATGTATATGTCTGAGGGGTGTCTGCATACAGTATGTGTTTGAGCTGTGAGTGAGAGACACTGGATGAACATGGATTAAACTAATCTCTATATCTTCCTCTGTGAATGTGGATGGAGTGCAGATTTTCAACATGCTTCTGCTTTGTCAGCCTCCTTGTTATCTGCACAACCTGAATCTGTTACTTGCAGACTGCAGAGGCATCGTATTTCTGTAGCTTGATATTACAGTCACATAATAGCTCTTTTTTTGAACGAGTTTTGACAATGCAGAGTGAATCTGCTAATATTGCAGATCACAAAGCCTATTAAACCTAACTGAAAAGTATCAGGGCGTGCTGGTTCTTATCTCTTATCACCATCTCCACAACGAGTAGATAATTATTGAAGAAAATAATGTACTGTAGTAACAGCATAAAAAAGACCTAATTGAAAGTTACTGTATAATTTTGAAACAATGTGGCCATCAGTCAGTGAATGAAGCTGTGTTTCCTGTTTGCTGGATTCATGCGAGGGCACTGGGTTTTGTTCTGAACAAAGCAGAGAGCAGACTCACTCTGGCTCAGTGGAGCTTATCTTCAGATGGCCTTGAACAGAAAACCTGTCTTTTAGAACATTTCGAAACAAAAGCAGATGATTTTCTTTGTTGCACTTAATGACGGGCTGACACTGTTAACGCAAACTGTCAATCATTGCTAATACATGCATGCATGCTCAGACATGCATGCTCCTAAAAAACACACCCAACTATGCCCATACTCTGAATATACCTTTGTGCACAGATTCATATGCACAGCTGAGAATACATCCGTGCAGTGACACAGAGAACAACAGAACAGCAACAGTAATTATCATCTATATCTGAGCAAAGTAATCTGCATATCAAGTACTGCAAAGTTTTCTTCCAAATTCATTCGAGAGTAAATAGGAAGGAGTGTGTAATTGCATCATAACACAAGGAAGACAGTTTTATTGTCTTTAAAGACTCAAATCACAGGTGTAAAGAAGCAAACTATACTTCATTGGTCCAAAGCAAAGCAATTTGTTCTAGAATAGCTGTGAGACTATTTGTATTTGTATTTATATCACAGTCAATGTAGCATAATGAACTGTGGCTGACTCCTCTCAGCAAAGAGCATTATTAAAGTGTTTGGTGAAACTGCACGTTAGGAAGTCATTTTCTTGCACCAACCCTGAAAATCAATTTGAAAACCTTTGCTAACAGGCCAGAACGGCTGTTTTTTTCACCACTAGCTCTGGCACTGTGAACAGCCAGATGGGGAAACATACAAGAGTTTTATCTTCTGTTAAAAAAGTTGTTGTTAAAGAAATAAAAGAAAGCCACTCCTTCAGTAATCAATGTTCTTTATGTTGGTATGCTTTATAAACTGTAGGGTTTTTATACCATAAGAGCATCACACAAAGCAAAGAGTTGACCCAGGCTAGCTCAGGGATATCCAATGACCACACCTTGAATGAAACAGTGAAACAATACTCATATCATAATGTGCTCAATATTCTAATTACGTTAAACATGATGCACCATAATTTTTCTGGGATTTTGTGTCTGATGCTCCCTGGAGCCTTTTATAAAATGGGTACTGGATCACTCCAGCAGGCATTAGCTCAGGTTCAACAGTAAAAATATAATCCTGGCTCTATATAGATTCTTTTTTTTTGTCAAGGAGCATTGAAAGCATTGAAAGTTTTCCTGGTAAATCATATTAGCTGGCACGTTGCCATCTGTTAGAGGGCTAAGTGAAGTGAAATCTCTTATCTCATTCAGTCGTCACCCCTCCACCAACCCCCTGGACCTTCTCTGGGGATCCGAGTATCTCTGCAGAGACCTGGCAGTCAGAGTTTGGCTGCCTCCATCGCCACATTAAGTAAAAGAACTGAACTTCTTGTTGTTTCTATAGCAACAGTTCCCACTCATGTCTTCGGGACGCTGTGCAATACAGAGAGTGAAGGAGAACTATGCAATGACAATCATACCTGAACATTTTGATTTCATTGCAGTGGTGTTTGGTGAACAAATATACTCCCAATATAATGAGAGTGGATTGAAGCAGACACATATAATTTCTGTCTGATGGTTTATGACTGTCCCTAAAGGGAAGGGCAGAAATCACATTGGTGAATACTGAAAAGACCAGATCCAGAAAGCAGTTCATGTGAATCGTAAAAAAAAAATGAAAAATTTAAAATGAATTTCAATTCAAACTGACGTAGAAACATTTGCTTCTTAGAAACCGTTCACTGCAGCTGCTGTGTAGGTGTACTCGTCCTTGGCTGTATCTTTGCTTTGCCATTATTCTCTCTTGAATCTCCACTGCCTATTCCTCTCTCCCCCGCCCCTTCTCACAAGATCTCTCTTTTTTTGTTCCATCTCTCTCTCTCTCTCTCTCTCTCTCTCTCTCTCTCACACACAGGTGTTGATGAGTGACAGAGGTGATGTGATGGCTGAACTAGCAGGCAAGACAGATCCCAGCAGACGGTCTGCTGCACACTGAAACAACTGGATGCAACACGTTAGAGCCTAGACAGGTGGGACCAGATTGCTAGATTTTTACTTTCCAGACAAGAATCTTGGCAAACTTTGAGGGCAAGTTGAAAGGAAGATTTTCAAAGCAATGCCAACTATTTAATGGTTCAAGTCCATTATCTTTAAAAGCACATTTTGAATGAAAATTGCATTAAAGAATTGCTGCAAGTGAAATCATTGGTGATGAAAGCTTGAAAGAATAAGATGGAAGAATAGTATAAGTTAAACAATAGTTTTATCACACTAAAAATACTGTCTGAGTGATTGAATTCCATGCTAGATTATGACCAGATTGAAACTAATACATATAATCAAAATGCCAAATGATTTAATATACAATTTAAGCTCCCTTTACATCTAATACACAACTCTCTTTCCATTCTGCTTGCAGAATGGATTTCCCCAATTGCACTGAAGTGGTGTTTGACACAAGCAGCAGTGGTAATGACTCACTGGAGACCACTAAACTCCCTCCCAGTAAGATCCCGCTCACGCTGACCCTGTCTGTACTGGCTATCCTGACTACATTCTTCAACTGCCTCGTGATCACAGCTATCGCAGTCACACGCAAGTTGCACCACCCAGCCAACTACCTCATCTGCTCATTAGCAGTGACTGACCTGCTGGTGGCTGTGCTGGTCATGCCCTTCAGTATTATGTACATCCAGAAAGAGACCTGGCTCATGGGCCAGGCGGTGTGTACCATTTGGTTAAGTGTGGACATTACCTGTTGCACATGCTCCATCCTGCACCTCGCTGCAATCGCCATCGACCGTTACAGGGCCATCACTGATGCAGTGGAGTACTCCCGCAAGCGCACGGGTGCCAGGGCTGGGGCGATGGTGGCGGTGGTGTGGCTGTTGTCCATCCTCATCTCACTTCCTCCTCTAATCTGGCGGCACTACAGTGGGGATACAGAGCAGGAAGACCAGTGCATCATGATGCATCATCACATGGCCTTCACCTTGTACTCCACCCTTGGAGCATTCTACATTCCCCTGATGCTCATCCTCATACTCTACTACAAAATCTACCGGGCCGCCCAGACCCTGTATATGCGCAGGGAGGCCAGCCGGGCTAGCCGTCACTCATGTATGACCAATGGAAGCATGATCCCATCATCCTACCCTGCTGGAGATGGAGATGACGATGGGGGACCTCGAAGTCCGGAGCCCGTAAGCCCACCAGAAAAGTCAACCTCTGAACCCTCAACTGAGGAGCCTCCACGTGAGCGGGTGCGTGCGTCGGTAAAAGCTTTCCAGTGCAAGTCGCAACGGAATGAGTCACGTAGTGAGTCACGCAGTGAGTCACGCCGCAGCCAGTTTTACCAAGGACCACGGATCTCAGGCTCGCGTGAGCGCAAAGCAGCATCAACATTGGGGTTGATAATAGGGGCCTTTGTCATCTGTTGGCTACCGTTTTTTGTCAAGGAAGTGATCGTCAACACCTGTAGTTCTTGCAGTACTTCAATGGAGATGGCAGATTTTCTGACATGGTTGGGCTACCTTAACTCTCTAATCAACCCCCTCATCTACACCATATTTAATGAAGACTTCAAAAAAGCCTTTCAAAGACTCATTAGGTGCAGTCATTACCTCTGATTGTTACAATTATTCGTGATCATACTCATACAGCCCCACTCATGCAAATAACCAGGAGGGGACAAACTAAAGCCTTGGGGTCAGAGCGTATTGACTGAACACTGACTCAATGTGCCTGAGAGACAATTAAGATTGACACGTTTCCAGATGTTCCACCAGGCACTTCACATTGAAATCTGAGGCCTGCTATTAATAGAACAGCCAGAGTTTTCCATCATGTTAATTGGTGTGTTTGAAAGGACACTGACATTGGTTTTTAGAAAATGGGCCATCGCTGACCTTTGGACGTCTGTGATCTGAGCATTAGTGATCAGCCCCATTAAAGGGCCTTGAAATAGCTGACCATTAAGGCTTTTCCATCTAATGACCTCCTTCTATCTAGTCCAAGCTACTGACTAACATGTGTAAAATACCACAGCATACCAAGTTGTGATTTTATGTGGCCATAACTTTAAAAAGATGGTGACTTTTGTCAGAAATTGTTGCTGGATGTGATATGTATTCAGCAAAACATATGGCAATGGATACTAACTTGATTCAGTTGAGAAAGTGAGACGTTATTGCCTGACTTTCATAAATATGACATCACTGAACTTAAGCATACCATGTTTTAAATGTCGAGGAAAAACTGCTTCAATGTGAATAAACTGTTTTATGATCTAGGACCAAATCATATCATCAATGATGCATACTGAATTAAAAAAAAAAAAAAAACATACCTAGGGACCAATTTACAAATTGATCTTGTTTCATTTTTCGCTACAAATGGGGTAACAGGTTCTATAAGACACTGCCACTAAATTTTGCATTTTGCATAACCGTTATGATCCTTTAAGTTATTTCTTGGGGTATTTATTTATTTATCAGTTCAGGTGCCATTAAGCACCTCATCCCATCTCACTCCCACTCTATCGCCAGCATTAGGTCAATGAATGTGAGAGCACCGGTGCAGAAATCCTCATTATGTGATCCCACTCAACTACTTGGAATAGAACTACTATTTCTTTACTGCCTTCAAGAGGGCACACAATATGTTGATGGAAATATTGTGGATGAGTCAAATGTGAGGGTGTACTGTATGCCAGAGGGAGTGTGTCATACATGCGCGTACTGTACACCTGACAGTATGACCACTATTTGTGTGCTGATTCTTTCTTTGTCTCAATAACCAGTAATAAACAGCCCACATGTGAATGATGTTCCCCTGTTCTTCTCAGAGTTAATGATCATTTTCTGAGTGAAGATTTGGTATGTGAGTGATATAATTATGCCATGTGTATGGAGAGAATGATAGCTCACCGATAACTTTATTTGTAAATGGGTGTTGGCAGGCTATATTACAACTCCATATTTCAGTCCGCTGACTGATGAATGTGAACAAACAAGAGATTGTATTTCCATATTCTGATGTGATGGAGCCCCCTTGTGGCTAGCAGAAAGACTACAGACTCTCCAGATGAGACTGAGAGTGATGAACAGCATCACTCTCTTCTCTAAGATTCATCTCATCTCTGATGGCTTCAACAATGAGATTAATGAATCTGGAAATATGGAAATGGTCATTTGGCCTCATCAATCAAACAAATAAATTTAATGATATAGAAAATACATTAATGTCCATTCCCTCTATCACATAGGACATGTTTCAATACAAAGAAAACATCAATGCCTAAAGTCATTCTAGCCACATGATTTCCACTGAAACCATCTCACCCAGCCCTCCCATCAAAACTAGTTAGCATTCAATAATATAGGTATTTTTCAAATGCTATTATCTCTTTTGAAAAAGAGGGAAGAAAAATTACTTTATTCATCTTCTCACCAGTTGGAATTGCCAGTTCCAGCTCCAGTTGCTGTAGAGCAGGTGCATGCAAAAAAGTGCTTTCTTTGAGACACTCTTTGAGGTATTTGACCTGATGGTCAGAAGCTTAACTGAGAGGCAGGGAGGCTACAGAGATCCACACTATCCCTACTTCATTAAGGCACCACATGCAAGAAAATTTGCAACCACCTGGTGTCACAGCAGACAGCAAAACGAGGGCTTCCCATTCTTGATTTCTGCTGTTACTCGACCGCTTGGTGCCACAAAGTAACCTCTACCAGGGCCTGGATCTCAACAGTGTTTGCCCTGCATCCATTGTGGCCCAAACTAAATTGTGTGATTTGTTTCAAATTACATATAAGAGTCCCACCCAGTGGCTAAGGTTGTTTGCCTCACAGCAAGAGGGCACCGGGTGACCTGTGTTGGACTGTTGATCTACCCAGGATGCATGTGATGGTTACGAAGTGACAATTACCAGAAGATGAGTAAAATATAAATTGGCTATAGGATCTACACACAACCATGTGGAGTGCTTTCACAAACCCAAGGAGCCCATACCAGTTATGCAAGCGGTTGCCCAATCTGCAGCACCATAGTCGTATGTACATTACCCATCAGCACAGACACGAGGCAAGGGAAATGTCTCTCACTGAATCCTCCAGTCCCTGAAAAAGGGTCGATGCTCTCAAGAACTGCAATTTTGTCCAAAATCCCTAAAACAACCAGTCTGCTATAGGTGCAAAACTTATGCTCTGTCCTGATGTTTAGGTCACCAATGATATTTTAATTAACAGCAAATATTTGGCTAATGACTCATTAAAGAGGGCTTTGTGGAGTTTAGGTAGCCAATGTTTTTTTTTTTTTTTTTTTTGCAGAAGAGCAATATTTAAATAAGTCACCTTAGAGTGTGTCCAAGTTTTGCCATTGCTGTGCATCTTGTTCTTGAACATTGTAATGGACTAACTACATATTGTCAATAGTTTGAGTCTGTAGCCTTATTGTAAATTCTACTGGAAATATAATAATTAATAAGGAAATAACCTGCTAATACGATCAGACATATGCTAAATTACTGTTCTGAAATTTGAACTACTGACAAATAAATAATAAATGATTTAACTTTGTACTATGGTCTAGTCTCATCAGTCTGTTTTTTGATGTTCTGTTTGTGTTGCTACAGTAGTCAGAATTATAACTTGATTAATATACTTAAAAAATAAATAAAAATAAAAATGTAGCCAGCAGTTCACATACATTAGACGGAATTTTGAATCCGTGTTTTAAGTAACATAATCATTTATTGTGTTTGGCTAATAATCTTAAAACCGAATTATTGTCGCAGATAAAGAGCTGCCAGGTTGCCAGTATTTTGTCGTGTGGGATAGGAGGATGCTAATTTACAAGCCTGGCAACTTTGACTATGCGCTGGATACAGCAGACAGTATGGCGGACAGCGAGAGTGATTTGGAAACAGACGGGCTAGAATTAGCTCTGGACACATTGTGTGACAGACACTGCAGCGAAGAATCGTCTCTGAAGAGCAAAAGCTATTGCTCCGAGTTTTGTGAGGTATGTTGCACTCCATTTTGTTTAAATAATCTCCATAGTCAGCGTCTGTCTACTGCTAATGCTATTAGCGTTGCTAGCTCACGTTAGCCTCCAGGCTAGCTATGTTTATTGTGTAGGTAAGACTGAAATAGCCTGTCAGACACAGTTTAAATGATTACCAGAATGTATGATGGATACCAAATGTGCTTCTGACGAGGTAACTTGATGTAAACGACCCGTGTTTCTAGTAATAAGCGATCTATCTGACATCTGACAATGCTTAGTTAGCTTTCTAGCTAATTTAGGCAGATAAGTTAACATTAAGCTACTCTTAACTATCTGAGGTTAGTTTTCTAGCATGCTGTGTTTCAGGAAACTGTGCGTAATTATTAAATCTCTGCACTAAAACTCAACAGAGCCTGATTTAAATCCCGCTAACGTTAACTGAGCTAAGATAAATAATAGTCTGACATAGCTAAATGTCGTCAGGGCTAAAGAAAGAGTTAAAAACAAAACTATTCTTACAAAGTCTCCTACGGGAAAACTGATTAGTAGCATTCATGTATCGGCAGTGAAGCTGTTTTTTGTTGTAAGCCTAGTTAATAAGATGGATCACAGTATAGCTAGTTATCTACAGCACTTCCCATTTTCCATTTAAATTACTACACTATTCACCATCATAGTTTGTTTCACAGTAGCATGATAACTGACCTGTAAAAGATGACTTGATATCACACACACCACAGTATACTGGAGAAAGATTGACAGTTTCCACACACAGATTAGACTGAGGCAGCATGAGGTAAGTCTAAATTTAGGGGAATCACATATTAGATGACTGGCTTGTTTTATTATCACATGGTGCACAGGGAATTTTAACAATAGCAATGTTATTATAGACAATAACTTAGAATAGGCTACTTATGCTTTGGTATGGACTCAGTATTGAATACTTATTCTCTCTGTATAACAGTATTAACATGATTCATCCTGTAGCTTTAGCCTTTTGAACTTAGTGTTGTTGTTAGGTTTGTGTTATACTTAATTTCTTAAGGCAGCACTCAAGTCAGTGATGATATTTATATGATTAAAGTTGAAATGGGTTTAAAGTTGACTACAAATGTGTCCCCTCTGAAAACCCTTATCTCTCTCTACTCACAAATAATATCCACAGATGACATGCTCAAGTACAAACCATGACTGAATGTTTTTTAGGACAGTTATAAAAGTAATTGTGAAAATTTAAATGATCAAGTATTTCATATTTCTACATGCTTGTATTTTTTTCTTGCACAGTTGGTTGAGGAATACACAGGCCAATGGCAAGTTCCTCTCCCTCAGCTGAAGGTGCTGCGCACTGCACTTTGCAGTTTCACCAAAGCCACTGCTGCCTTCCCTGATGACTGTCAACACATTCACTATGTTCTCAGCAGCATGGCCTTGTAAGTATTTTGCTCCATGCAAACTTTAGTGTTAATAAACAGGTGTACTGTATTTCCAACCCTTACTAAAAAGACTGTTACAAGAAAGTATGATGCATTCTTTGTAACAGCAAAGCTGCTTATGAGCAAATGAGAAGAGTCTAAGACTGAAAGACAGTGTTTGCTGATCTTTCATCTACACTTTTAATATGCATGCCAGTAATTTAACAATCTAAATGATGGTTAATCTAAAGGCTGGAATATACTTCTCCGACTACGTAATACGTCATCCGACTCCGTAGCTACGGAGACTCCTCGAGCCCTCGCACTTCTCCGTCATGATGCGTGTTGTGCAATGATGCGTGAAATGCACCCCCTCGGAAAGTGAAGCAATTCGCCTTAATATCGCTGATAAAAGCAGGAGAAAATACTATTTTATGATTTAATTATTTGTGAGGGAGATAGAAGAGAACAACATTGATTGTCTTGTCTTTAAAACTCCTCTTCCTCTTTCTTTTCAACACAAAATCGGATAATTTTTAATTTTTAATTGGAAGATTTATGAGCAGGTTGAATGTGTTTGATTTGCCTTTCACAAGGATAATCGATACTTTAGTTCCTGTCTTGTCCGCGCTGCTGCAGAGGAGACCTGTCTGTCTGTTTCTGTGTATGGAGAGGGGCAGCATTTCACAGCAGGGTGCAGCTAGAGGACCAATCACAGCCCTTGTCGTCTCCGTCTTCCCTTGACGGATTGACAGACAGTTAAAAAAAAATTCCTGCGCCCGGAGACGACGGAGAGGCTCTCCGTCAGGCTCTCCGGCGACGCAGAGGGCTCTCCGTCTCTACGTATGGCACTTTACGGAGTACTATAAATTGGCCTTAAATCTGCCCACCAGCAACATGGTCATTATTTACTCTTTGGCAGAAGTACCAGAAGTGTTTATTGTGCTGACTCTATAGATTAACATATGTTTTTTTTTTTTTTTTTTTTTTTTTTCTTTTCCAAACTAAATTTTCCTCTCATTGTGTTGTAGGAGCTTCTTTGAATTGATGCTGTTTTTCAGCAAAGAAGAATTTGTGGAAAAGCCTTTAAAAGACATCCTTGATTCCTTCCAGGTGAGATAAACTGACACACCATCTCAGCCCATAGTTTTCCATTTATCCTATTACTGTGGGATACCACGCCTTGAGCTTGAAGTAAAAGTTACCAGCAGCTAGCTGACAGCAATGTTCACGATAACCACTACTTGAGTGTTTGCCACTGTTACTCTATGTTTCAATATGATGCTGCATATCATCAGTCGTTGTTGTGATTGTGTGATTAATCTAATTTTTAAATGAAGTTTGAATGAGTCATTTCTTGCTACTCTGTGCAGGAGTGCCATTTTCAACTCCTGAGGCACAGGAATATCTACCTTCAGCATGTGAAGCTGATCATCAAAGCAGGAGGCCCGTGGGAGAATCCAGTGCTGCAAGGAATCCTGAAAGAAGCAGACTTGCGACCAAAAGAGGGTAGACTCATTGTCATATTGAGTTACTGTATTGATTCCTGTCTGTAAGTTACCCCGTGTCATGTGAATGAACATGTGTAATTCTCTCTCTTGCAGTTGAGGACTACTTAAGCTCAGAGTTGCCAGTGTTCTTTGAGTTGCGGATCCGTTACCTGCAGGCCTGTGAACGACTGCAGGAGGCCATGGCCCTGGCTAAAAGCTGCCTCGAAAATTGTGAAGCTGGAAAATATCTGTACTTCCATCAGGCCTACCTGACCTGCCTGTACAAGGCCTCACTGCATGAACACCTTCATAAGGAGGTAAGAGACAAATGCTTGGCCCTTCAGATGGCAGAGATGGACCTGCTGGAAAGTATAATACAGTACTGAAGGAATTGCATTGCACATATTCCTGGTATCCCTCATTATAATGTATTTTCATTTATATTGTATTTGTTGTATTTTTATTCATGTCCTTCAACGTATCCTGTTCCTCAGATGGCAGAGATAGATGGCCGTGATGCAGTGGAGATCATCTGCAACACAGAGAGCGTTGAAAAGGATGAGCTTCTGTTGTCTCTGTGTAAAGCTTTCCTTACCCAGCAGCTACACAATGGAGACATGTACTATATCTGGTGAGAATGACCTTTTGACAGTTATACTACATCACTTTTTCTATCCTCCTCAGTGGTCATAGCTGATGTTACTTTCAGGTTCAGTAAGTTATGGCGTGTTTGCTCAATATGTGATGATAAGTCTTTTGGGTTGCATGTTTTGACATTTTAATTCAGTGCCCTCTCTGTTTCCTGGGGAATTAGAGCAGTTGTTGCTTAATCAACATAGAACTGATGCCTTTGGCTTGTTTTCCATTGCCTCCTGCAGGGACCTGGTGTTCATCTGGAGCAGGTTGTATCTAAGGGCCCATCCCTCCAGACATGGCTTCCTGGCTGAGTGCTTGCAGTTGGCTTCTTCTGCTACGAATGTTAGAGCCATCTTCCCCTTCATCAAACTGGTCACCACAGAGGTGCGAGTGACACCACAGTGCATGACACTGTATATTTTTTAGGACAAGTGATAAGAAAATATATCATTACACATTGTTTTAATCACTTCTTTGTTTATGCACAGCTGGGGGGTGAAGGAGTCCAGGTCTGTGTGGAGCTTTGTGCCAGGGCCCTGCAGCTGGGTGACATGCAGGCTGACAGTGAAACCCGGTCCCTTGTCTGCAAGACCATCGCCTTCCTGCTACCTCATGACCTAGAGATCTGTCGAGCGTGTGCCCTGCTGGTGTTCTGCCAGGAACGCAGTCTGGAAGCTTACCGAACTGTCTGCCTGCTGTATAGGCACCCTGACCAGGAGCCGCATCCCCACAACAGCCCTGTCCGGACCAATGTTCGCTTCCACATTCTGCAGGTCAGAGAGGGTGAAGAGGGCAATATATATTTATATATATTTTACCACAGTATGTATGACGTGTGCCTAAGATCTTCACATTTCTGTTTTCCAGATGCTGAAGGAGCGCCTGTGTTTTGACCCTGAGTTTTGGAACCTCCTGACCCTCAGGACTCATTGTTTGGAGCTGATGAGTGACAAGGTCATGAAGGCTGCTGTTCTCAGTGAGATGAAGGAGGAAGAGGAGAAGGAATATAGTGAAGAGCTGTTGATAAATGAGTGTGTGAATGACACATGTACTCACGGTTTCAATACCTGTCGGTGTACTGAGGCTACCTTTGTGAACCAGGACTTCCCAGAGGAGCAGACTGTGGATGTAGAGACAGAAAAGAGTGTTGCCCCATCACACAATGCACTTCTGAAGAGACAAAAATGGAGGAAAAGCCTGCGAAGGAAAACCCAATCTAAGTCTGACGAAGAGGCTGACTTTGGTGATGATCCAGAGTACAAATACAAACTGAAATCCACCTCTTTCTGCAGTAAGCCTGTGTATTCACTAAGACGCAATCACACTAATCTGGACAATTCAGCAGCTGTGAAAGTGCCACTGAACCGCAAGAGAGAGTATTTGTCTAGATGTGTGAAGAGTCAGATTTTTAAAAGGAAGGGTCAAAAGAAAAGATGGTTGCAAGGTCTTCCAAGGCTGGAGCAGGTGCATACGGTTAGAGACAACAATGTTAGAGTTAAAGGGAAAAAACGGGGACGGAAGCCTCTTCAGAAACTGGAGCTCTCCTACCCTGACAACGAAGTACCCCTCACAGAGGAGGAGTCTGGCTTTGAGGACACGGAGGAGAACGAGCTTGATATGCCTCACCTGGAAAATGAACTAGAACAGAAGAGGGAACGGAACGAGAATCAGTTTGAGCAGATGGATGATCTTGAGAAGGAAATTGGACTTGAGCCACATGCTGACATGGTCTGTGATAACAGTCCTAAGGAACAATCCCAAGAGGAATGCCAAGCACAGGTTTATGAGGGTCCTGGTGAGCCTCAAGTTGTTGTTACTGCTGTTGAAGCCGATCCTGAGCTTGATGGGCCACCTTTAGAATTATTGGATTGTCCAGTAGAGGTGTTACACAGCTACTCTCTTAAATCTAAAATGACTGATGGTGAGAAACCACCAGATGAAGTTACTGGGGACACAGGAGAGGAGCCCCAGCCCACAGTGGAAACAGAGGTGTCGAACACTGAGGTCAGTTGCCTCTAATTCCTGGGCATGTGTAATTCATATTAATGCCTTTATCTTATCTTACCTGCTAGATGATGATGATCTGTTTGGAATTTTAGTTGATATTTTTTTTTACTTTTTCTGTTGAATTTGAAACACTTATTTCAGTTGTTTGCTGTATTTTCTCCAGGTGAAATCCAAGAGAACGTGGAAGGACAGAGTACTCCGTACTCAACAATATGCCCACTTGATGTACCACTGCAACTTCTGCCACAAAGTCTATAAAGGCTTGAATGTTATGAGACACGCTCTCTCCCACCTTAAGAGTAGGAAACTTAAATGTATACTTTGTGGAAAACGCTTTAAACAGCTCCCCTATGCCAAAAAGCATGTTCTGGACCATATTGATGAAATGTGTAAGCAGAAAACTCCCGATAAGGAGCAATGCACTGAGGACACTCCAGCTGCTAATGGAGTAGCAGATAATGTGAAGAGTCAGCTTCAGAATAGAAATAAGACTTCCATTTCCAGTGTGGATATTCCTGAACAGAAAACAGGAGGCAAAACGAAAGTGTCAGACCTCAAGAGGGAAGATCGAATCATCAGGAACCTCCGCACCCTCATCAAAAAGACCTCTGTACTTCACAGAAAGTGCAAGAACCCTAATGCAAATATATTCAAACAGGTGGACTTCAAGGACGAGCAGGTCGTCATTAAGGACGGCCTGGTGATCGTTAGAGATCCAACCGTGATGGAGAACGAGAGAGAGGGGGAGAAGGACGAGAAGCCAGAAGGAGAAAATGGCTACGGTGTGGACATCACGTATCACCTGTGCCCCTCAGAGTCCTGTGATAGAGTCTTCTTGAGGGTCAGCACCACATTAACAAAGCATGCCATCAAATGCCATATTAATGAAGAGCAGGTGCTGGAGAAGACTTTTGTGTGGGCCAAACACAAGTGCTCCATATGCTTCAGGTGAGATGTACAGTGTAGCAGGCATCACAGACTTCCTAATGTAGACTTTAACGTGACCATCTTGACATGTTTACCCTGCTCTGTTATTTCAGGGACTCTCTGTTTGGGTACAGTGTCCTGTTTTTATTTTTTTTTTCTTTATTCAAAAGAAGTTTCTGTATTGTTTCATTAGTCAGTCTGGCTGAAGAGTCTCTAATGCAAACTGTTTTTTGAGGAGAGCTTATTGTGCTGACTTGTGTTTTCTTCCAACAGGCAGCTACAGTTTTTCCAGCATTATAAGGACCACATGAAGCTCCACAGCACTGCTCTCCAGCACTTCTGCTACCATCTGGAGTGTAACCAGCGCTTCATGACACTGCAGGAATTAAAGGACCATGTCAAAACTCACCAGCCCTTCAGACCTCAGTGTCCAGTCACAGACTGTGAGAAGCTGTTCTCTAGCTTTCAGGGTCTCTATGACCATGAGTGGAGACACTACATCCCAGCACCTCAAAGAGAGGAGCCAGAGCAGGGACTCAGCAGACAGAAGCAACAAAATCCTGAAGCACCCTGGAAGCAGAGAGTGAAGGTTGAGGAGGTATGGCTGCAGAGTAAAAGGCTGCCAAGAGAGAGTCCCACCATTGATAGTGCTGAGGCTTCAGATCTTAAGGATGTCCGAGGAATGAGCAAAACAGAAGGTCAGCCTTGTCAAATAAATGCCTCAGATGGTTACCAAGACTTGGGTAAACCTGATAATTGTTCAGTGAACACAGTCAGTCATTCCCCAATGGACAACAACAAAGCTGCCATCAATGGACATGAGGTTAAGACAAACCAAGTGTCAGAGGGAAAACTCTCCACTTCTCATACTGGAGCTGCTGCAACAACTCCAAGTAAGAGAAGAAGAACGCCCGTCGAGTATGACCCCTTGAATGTGCGAGACCTTGAGGATTTGTCCACTTTGTCTGAGGGCGTCCAGCAGAAGCTGGGAGAGCCACACATCACTGAGCACAAGACCTTCAAACCTGAGGATCCTGCATATGCACCTTTTGTCAAAGCCCCCTTTATCCGGCCGCCACCCTCCACCTACCTGGACGAATCTCGGCTCTCGATGCGCAAGAGGAGGTCCACCGATGTGGTTGCTCCCAGGAAAAACATCTACTGGAGCAATAAGAAAAATAAGGAGCTGGTCCCAGAACAGCAGCAGCAACAGCAACAGGAGGATAATGTGGCCTCTGCACAGAAGATCAGGCATCGTTGTGACAAATGTCTTTCCTCTTTCAGCAGCTTAGAAGAATTACAGGAACACCAGGCCCTTAACACCTGCTCAGCACTGTTTGGCTTTGATTCCGACGATGAAAGTATGTACGCTTGATGGCCTGACTGTAAAGTGCATGTTTAGTTCCAACGCACTGAAAGCACTGGATAATATCTTTGTTTTTGCTTTGCTTTTTAGGTTAGTGGGGAGTGAAGAGGAGCTGTAGCTTGGCAGTCCATGGCACTGTACCACCTGGCTCAGGGCAAACGTTTAAGACAAAGGACTGGAACTCTTCCTCAATCCTCTGAGACAGCATTCAATACCAGCTGGTAAACAAAGGGGAAAGATGTGCCAAAATGGTTAATCGGTGGATTTGTTTGTCACTTAATTTAATCAAACATTTGATAACTTCTGATCACAGTATTCCTTTCTCAGACCACACAATGGCAGTGTTTTATTGTGAGCCTTTGATGGACTCACTATACTGGAGTAAAGTTATAGTAACTCATGATGTTATATATTATTGATGGTTGTCTCACAGTTGGACCTGTTAACACTATCCAGTACACAACCATCTGATGCTGCTAACAGTCCACTAATGAACATTACTTCTTACCACTTTTTCAAAATCTATTTTAAGCCTCTGATTATAGACAGCCTCGCCTAGTGTCTCTCATTTATTTTATTCTCTAATAATCTGGCATGAACAAGTGTCCTGTCATACTCGCATAGGAACATCTTGCACATCTGGCTTTCCTACCTGTGGTGTTCAAAATGCTCATTTTAATGGGTTCAGCCTCTGAGTTTGTCCTCCGAGCATTGATTTATAAGCAGTGTTTGCAACTGAATGAACTATTGTGGGAAAATCCTGTTCATTGTTGGAAGGATGAGCTGAATGTGTGTTGCTCTTCAGCGTGTTTGTTTAATTATTGTAGTCTTCCATATGAATCGTGCACATCTCTGAGCTGTGTGTTAGGAGGAAGTATAACAAGTCTCACTAGATATGTGGTGACTGGGTGTGTCTTCGCTACAGCTCTCCACTGTTAATTCATTCTAAATAAATCCCAGGAATTTGTCCTGTCTTATGTAGCAAGTTGTCAGATTGTAAGAGATGATTTCAGCATCGTTTGTGTGGGCTGCTGGTTTTTGCAGTGAGGGTTGTCAGGCTTGGTTTGCCTTCGTTTACTCGTCCTCTGACAGCAGGAATCACTTTAGTCATTAAAGCCACTGACCAGAATACGTGAAACATAAATCTGCCTTCATTCTGTTACACTATTATTCTATACAGTGTACAGATTATTCACAGTTGCATTGCCAAGAATGAATTACAAGACTAAAAGTAAAGAGAAACATTAGTTCACTTAGTTTAACTCCATGACCACGTTTGCCCTCTCTGTAGAATATTTTGCATTGTCTGTTATGTATATATTTTGAGATGGTTGATCTGTTCAATAACTTTTTGATGTAATGTTTCTATGGACTGTGCACTTCAACCTGCTATTTATATGTAAAAATGTTAATATATTGGATTTGTAAAGGTATTAACGACTCTCCATCTATTTTTCTTAAAGAAAGTGATTCAGTTTGTTTGAATAAAACAAATGAAACTAAAAATCTAGTCGTAGATGGTATTTCTGTCAGTGGTTTGTAATACACACTGTTTTTTCCCCTTTAGTGTGATCTGCTTTTAAGTAGTTTTAGTAACATGCAGTGAGATTATACCGTAAATGAGACAGCAGACAAACTTGTTACATATTTTATTTTAGTTCAGCATTGCATATTAACTTTTCATTAACATATTGCTTCATTTTGACCCCAAGAAAGGGAAATAGAATGATTTTCAGAATTGCTTGTTGCTTAAAAAACTTTTTGCATCACATTTTCCTGATACACGAGGTAATTTTGAAAAAGCACAGGGATCAACATTATACTTTCATAAAACCCCTTTGCTCTGTTCATTTTATCCCAGGAAAAAGTCCACTTCAGACTGAGGTGATGTTTTCTATCTATTGCACACTCTGCTTTCAAATGTTAAGCTCTAACTGACACTATTTGTCTAACTGGGTGTAAATATCTAACTGTTTCTAAGGCTGAGCATTCAAGCTGGAAACAAAGCAGTGAGAGAGGAGTGACTCCTGCTGCAGGCCAGCGTTCAAGGCTGGAGAGTTATCCAGCAGCTCGTGCAGCAAATGCATTCCAGTTTTACCACATGCTAATTCAACCCTATACTCTGTCTTTAAGCTGTAAGCAGCACCAAAGAAACAGTCATTCAAAAGAATATGGACTCAGCTGGAAGTGTTAAACACAACATGCATCATCCAGCGCATTACTGACATCAAACAACTTCATATTGATTTCACTACCATTTTCCTTTGACCTGAGATTAGAAAATCCTTCAATTACGGAGAGCAGAGAAAGGCCCTTTATATCTTTTTCAAAGCCACGCATTCCTTATAATCATATACAGTAATTAATGTGGGGCATCACACTGGAAGATTAATATTAAAGACGAAGAAGTCTACAAACTTTTAAAGCTATGTAAAATGGAAAAGTTGAACTTCAATGTTGGAAGCAGAAATGAAAAGAATTCAGTTCAGTTTTGTAGGTAGAAACCCAACGCACTCTAATGAACACTTAAGCTGCTACATTTAAGTTTCTAATGTTCATCACGACTGATTTGCGTACTGAAAAATATTTTCAAGACAGAACTCTGGAAACAGCTGGATAAACACAACCTGTCACTCTGACCAACAGATAACATTTGTCTTGGTGAAAAAAGTACAAATATGTCTCGACAGCATTCAAAGTTGGTGGTAAACATGCAAAGTGTCAGAGTGCATCCCAAAGGGGTGTAGTTTGATAAATATTTCTATAATTAAAAATATCACTGTCTTTTACCAAATAACTGTGCTAAAAACACAGCAGTAGCACTTTTCCTATTTCAAATGGAAGACCTGGATCACAAAGAGGGATGAACAACCAGGTAACTCCACATGAGGAGGAAGGAACAAACAAAAGACCACTAAGAGTTACAAATTAAAACAGAGTCTGTGCCTTCTTAACAATAACAACTTGTATTTCGGGAGTGGATCCCATAAAAGATAATGACCACAGAGACAGGGACCGTTCAGGCCAACCTGTGCCAGTCCAGTGGGAAGATGAGCGAGCTCAGTTTTGTTCTATTTGAAAAGAAAACACATTGTTGTAAATGTTCTTAAAAATCTTTAAAAACTAACATGATATTTTACGGATACAAGCAAAGTTGTGTTTAGATTTTCTTTTATATATATTTCCACAAAGTGCTTTAACTGCTATCACTTACTTTGCATTGTGGGGTTAAAATGACGGCTTGACCAGCTTTGTGGACAACCTGCAGCCTGCTTCTCATGAATAAGTAGGTTTGTGAGCTCACAGGGTTTTGATATGGCTTGTATCATCTCCATCTCTCTGATTACATGCTCCACAGAAATCACCTAACCTAAGTAGTTTTGGCTGACGAGATCTTGATGATCTAGGACTCCTGAGTTGACATGGTGTTTAACATCTAGGACTGCAGCGCATGGAAGCCATAGTGGTGACTGTTGTTGTAATAATCATTATTATAATATAGCATGCTTTTGGTTAGATCGCTTTTTTTACTCCAAAATAATTTGGGAAATGTTCAGGCATATAGCACATTAATGATGGGTTCATTAAATAAATATTAATTAGGCTGCTGCGGTACAACGTATCTGGTTGAAACTTCCTCACACAGGGAGTAGGAGCTTACAGTAAGACCTTAAAGCTACAAGAGAAGTATGAGTCGATGGTACAGTGCAAATGCGCCCCTCCCACCACTTGGATTTACAGTTTGTTTTGCATAAAATCCATTTGCATGGTCAGAGGATTGCATTTCATCCTCACCAGCCCTCTGGTTTTTCAGGAGATGCAGCTCAATGGAAAACAGATAAATGAGAAGAGATGTAGTATCTAGCTGGATGTGTGTGTGTGTGTGTGTGTGTGCGCTCAGTGGGTACTGTTGCTGCTCCAGTCATAAGGAAGGAAGCTGACTTTGGTCTTCCCAGCAGAGAGGACGCCCTGCAAGCTGGTCTTCTTTGGAGAGTCACCCATGTGCTCCACCACCCACTTCAGCAGCTACAAGACATGTGACATACAGTATTTCATATCACCATCTCTTTCTGCCAGTGTACAGTCATTTTAACCATGGATTGTGACATGAAGTTTATTTATTCAAGAAGTATACTTAAGTTTTTTTCCCCCCATTTTCTTCACTACACTTCGGAGGCAAATATTGTACTTTATACTTCATGACAATTACTTAATAACCCAAACAAATGATATAATATGGTAATGTTATTTTTACTTAAGTAGAACATTTACTTCCTTAACCACTGCTGTTATGTAGATGAATTAGGCTGTAACGTTGGTACTGTAGTTTGGGAGTAAATCTACCTTTTCATCAGTTCCTCCAAAGTCAGCTTTGTACCACTTGAAAATCTGACTGAGTCGCACTTCTTTTTTCCCAGAATCCACCATGCAGGCATCGTCGTTTTCCAAGAAGGCTTCAGCTGCGGTGCGGAGCTGGCTGTCAATGTCCTGATGGAGTTGATAAGATCAGAACTGATCTGAACCTCTTAATATGTAGCAGATATGTTATCTCAGAATTTTTTTGACACCTTCTCACCTGTGGAGTGTATGTTTTAATCGGTGGGCAACCCTTTGCACCACAGTTCAAGGCAAAGTGGATGAGGGGCTCAGCATCTGGAAGGGCTACCTAGTGGGCAACAAGGGACATGAGATTTAACATGACGTTAGTTACTCTGCATAAAAGTGCCACTGAAGCAGCAAAATATTCAGGTGTAATTTAAATGAAGAACTGAATACTTGTAGTCGTGGGTCTGTTTTGGAGAAAGGCCTCAGAAGCTGTGCGACACCTTTTCTGTTCCCTCTCAGGACACCATTCTCAATGTCCTGTAGTGTGAACACTTCTCCTCCAATCAGGTAGCTCACGTAGTTGAAGAACTATAAATGGGACAGGACACGTTTCATGTGATGCCATGCAAATTAAATCAAATATTAAGATCAACTGAAGTACAACAATAAGTTAAAATAACAGGACTATTCATGACACTTATATATATTTATATATTTTATCTTTATATTTCAGTCTGGATGTAGACGTGAACATTATTATTTTTACAGGCTTATTTTTTTATGTATTTTTGTTATTATTTTATTATATATAAATATATCTATACATATTTTGATAAAGCTTAACTGTAGTACATAAGATGCGAGGAAATGTCAGGAGACTCAAAAGGGACCTACTCTGTATCTTTGCCACATGTTGGTGGGGGCCCCCAGGCGTAGGTACCCATGGATGACCAGCGCATTGTAGATGTTGATGAAGAAGGCCAGCTTTTCCTCCCGACTCAGCGAAAGCAGCTCCACTCTCTGAAGCTGAATAGCGAGCTCACAGTAACGCTCAAAGGCAGGGTTCATGGACATGCCCTTGTAGTCCACAGACTGTGGGAGAAAGGACAACACATGCACTCATTTCTTCAGATACGCTCAGGTAAAGTAACAACAATCTCACCTGAATGTGACCCATTTAGCTGTTTGGTTTAGTCATACCAATGTACAGTAAGACTGTGTAGTGTGGAGTCATGACTCAGGACTAAAGCACACAAGGAAACGGTAAACATTGTATGCCACATTATGATAACCTTGCAGTTGAAAACAGCCAACCATATGGATCTCTGCACCACAAGCCCCTAGTCAAAGAGGACGTTACCTTGCCATCAGCAGAGAGATGCTCGGAGAACAATTTCAGAATAAACTCTCGTACAAGCAAAGAGAGCTCAGCAGCTGAGAAGGAGCGAGACAGAGAGAGAAGGAGGGTTAAAGTTTGTTTTGAAGTTCAAAAGCAGTTTCTGGTGAGTGTTATCATTGCCCCAGAACCTTTACCGTTTGCTGTAATATGTGAAATGAGCACAGTTCACAGCATTAACAATGAGCTGTGGCACTATTCTGTGCTGATACTGGGTCCTGAAACATAACCAGTACATGTATATTTAAAGTAGCTAGTGGGAAATAAAATCATGTTCAAACTGCATCGTGATCAGGCTAACCTTGATGTTGTACAAATGAGATTATTATCAGGAGACATTACCTGGGAGGAAAGAGAGCACTGCAGATAAATGCAACAGAAAACAAAGAGCCAAGCATAATAACAGGAACACTCACAGAAGCAGTGATTATAATCACTGGCGTGTTGTTGTACAGCACCGATTAGCTTGTTAGTTAGCCTCTAGAGGTGTGAAAAACATTCAGGTATAAAGACAGTACAGAGCACCACCACAGAACAAGAAGAAATTTAAACCTAACAAGAATTAATTTGTCAAAAGTGAACACCCAACACACACACACACACACACACACACACACACACACAATATATACACACACACTTTTTCCCACCACAATGCTAACTGACACAATATAGACACCCAAGCAAAGCCCAAAGGATCATAAACTAAGCCAGCAGCACAGACAGGACAGGGGTTCAGGGGTTAGACAGTGAGGGACATCAGTCAGCGTGAACCTGGAAATGCCCCAAAGCCTGGTCCGGTCCTGACCTACCCTGGATGGGACTGCAGGCTGCCGTCTGTCCTGTGTTGAGGGCTGAATGAGGATCATCCTGCAGAAGCCTGTACAGTGCATCTTTCGCTTCTCCAAAACCAGCATCCTGCTGCGCACAGCCACGCACACTGACCATGTACTTCTTCTGCAACAATGCTCGGCCAGTATTATAGGCCTCAGCCCTGGCTAGCACACACATGGCCAAAGTCAAAGGTTAAGAGTTCTTTGTATGAAAAACCAAATGGACCAACAGCAAAAGCCTGTTTTCCTGCAGGTCTTCCAGCTTTACTCACCCATGCCCTTCTCCTTCTGCAGCCAGTCAACCAGTTGATCACATGAGAAGCTCTTTTTGTACAATGTCAGTCCCCTCCTATGACTGCCAATCACACTGGCATGTTTGAGGTCCTCTACCAGGTCAGCAAACTCATCTTTGTCACACATAAACTCTGTGAGGGCTGGAATGTGCCAAGCCACAAATGGACACACACACACACACACACACACACACAGAAATACACATGTTCACAGCCATATGTAGAAAAGAATATGCACAGAACAACAAGTGCACAAAAAACACACCTGGTTGATGGAAAAGGAAACACCTGAATATAAGAATGTTTTTCTACATACATGCCAGTCACACTAACATTCACACATAGAGCCCACTGAGAGACACACCAGTTAACCTGACCTGCATGTCTTTAGACAGAAGAACCCAGGCTGACCTGAGGAGAACATCCAGACTCCACACAACACTGCTAGGCTAACCACTGTAGCACCATGGCTTTGGGCAGTACAATAACTAATATCCAGTGTAGCATCAGCACGGTTATGATCAATACTGCCCAGAGGGTAAGGACTGGAGGTGTCCCAATACAACCGACTGAGTATTGTCTGATACCAATCATACGTACTTTTATTATTTGAATGTCAGAAAAGGCCTTTATCAAGTGATATTATTCAAACAGAGAACAATAGTCAGCAACAGTAGGCCTGATAAAAACTGACCCATTTATCATTAATCAATGAGTTACATTAATTTTAACTTTAAACATAAGGTTATTCTACAATTGAATAACGCAAAAAAAAAATAGAAGACCCTAAAAAATAGCCTCAATAAATCCAATAAAACAAAAAAAACTTTAAAGTGCAGAATAACCACTAGTTTAACTTACTGTAAATAAAAGCATATTCTTCAATTGAATAGAATAACAAAATAATGTGATCATCGTATTAAACTTCCTGGTTCTGTTCCACCACAGGAAACTGGTTCATGACCAGTTTTGCTCTCAGCTGCAACGTCTTTTTCTGACTTTAGCTAAAAATGCTAAATGCTGATGTTGTCCGCAGGGACGACATCACTCTATCAGAGATTTTCAATGCAGGCCGATATAATCCGATACTCATTTTTTGCTGATATCGGATCGATATCCGATATCCATATCAGACCGCGAAACCCCTAGGGCTAATGGAATTAAAGCTTTAGAATAACGGTACACAGTAAATATGAAGGATTCCTTTTTTTTTGTTTGTTAGTAAGTCTGAATTTAAATCTTTCACCATCAAAGGCTGAGCAAGCAGCACACCTCTTCAGACAGACTGATCACCACCTGGTGCTGTTGGGCTCATCCAAAGCATCAGGTTTCCTGTATCAACTGTCTGTGTTGGCAGTTGTGACAGGAGATGAACACACACACACACACACACACACACACACACACACACACACACACACACACAAACACCTGCTGTTACCCAAACATACATATGCCCATATCCGCACTACTAAAAGATCACAAACTGATCTGGTTTTTAAACTTTAAGGAGATTAATCCACTGTATGAAAATACTTAGACAACCATAAAGAGTGCATTCAAAGGTTAAGGCATAGAGGACTGCTGGATTAAGTCTTTTTGTCTGCACCAAAATTCTCACAGATTGTATATATCACATGTGAAAGCACCAAAGTGTGAACTTTACGTCGATAAATCCCTCACCTCCATCCGTCTCTGCAGCCACGTCCCCTGGTTGCTTCTCCTCTGGCAGTGGTGGAGCATCTGCTGGAAGAGGCTCTTTCCTGACCAGATCCACCAACCTCTGAAGCTCCTCAGGAGCCTGACAGTGTGAAACATACAAGTTTAAACACCATTTTGTATAATTTGGATGAATTAAAACACACACACTACGCAAAGTTCAAAAGTGTTCAAATGAAGAGGGTGTATCTTTTAGGGTTTCCACTCCTTCTCACCAATTTCTGCAGGTCATCGTTGCCCCCAACATAAACATTGTTGAAGAAGATCTGAGGGACTGAGCTGCGTCCTGTCAGCTTCTTCACTCTGGCTCCTAGCTCCGGATGTCTTCCCATATCCACCTTACATACCGGTACTCCCAAACGCTCCAGTGTGGCTTTAGCCTGCACACAGTGAGGGCAGCCCTGGATGGAGTACACTGTTACTCGGCCTGGAGCTCTGCTGTCTGATTCCTCCATCTGCAGCATAACAGAAAGACGGCAACAACTTTTAGGCTGCAGATATCCAGAGAAAATTGTCTGAGCTTCATTTTTGCCCCCATCAACACTGTTTACATGCATACAAATTAAAAACTTTACCCCTTGAGTTCAGGGTAACAGACATAAAAACAACCTTTGGAGATTTAACCTGTTATTCCGATAAAGAGTAGGAGAAAACTGGTAGAAGTAAACATTCAGAGTTCATAAAGCACAGTAATAGTGTAATAAAACTATATTGATCATATGAAATAAAAAAAAAACTCTGGAACACTGGTTGTCAGATCTGGGACAGTTGAAAGTCTAATTAAATGTGATAAAAACAGTGCGCACTAAGGATGTTCCTATTGAAACCTGGAGCTTACTGGACACACCTTTCAGTCTGGAAGGAATTATGACTGAGATCATCTGGTCCAGTTATGTAGATTTGGTTCATTTGTGCTTTGTGTTCCCTGAGGAAGGATAAAGGTCTCCAAAAGGTCAATACTGGAGGAATCAAGTTCTTGTCCTCAGTATTTAGCTCTTCTCTCACTGTAATCTCCTTTACTTTTAACATCTAGAGATGATGTGAGGAACTCTTTTAGTCAGACTTGGGAAATTACTGGGGCAATTTCCTCTCAGCTCATTTCTGAATATGCTCTTGTGTTGAAAGCAATGTCATGTGTATTGCAACTATGTGAAATGTTTGCAACTGATTGTGAATGAAGTTAGCAAATGGCACAGTTCCTCACTCTGTGACACAGCGTTAAAGCAGTCAACATTAATCTTTAGGTGTATCAAATCCAGGTCAACCCACAGATCAAACAGACCAAGGTACAAGTCAATCTGGTTTCTATGAACGTTGCCTTACATCATCATATAACCCATGTTATATAAGCAGTGCACTTCACAACAAAATGTTCTTAATTTAGGATTTCCAACTGACTGCAGATAAGCCAAGCAGTAAATCTGGAAATGAATGAAATTCAGAAATGAAACGTCACTGTAAGATTGAATGAGAATATCTAATTACGGAATTAGTCATTAGAAATTTTAGATTTTAGAAACGCCCTTAGTTTGATATTAAGGTGTGGAAAGCGTTGCCAAGTTTCTGGTAAGGGATACCAGTCTTTATTTAAATATCTCAACAGCGACATGACCGACACAACTATAAATAATTATGAAATAATGACACATCTAAGCACTATTTAATGCGGGATATAACCTCCAAGCCACGGTGCGGAATGGCGTCAACCAGCTAATGTCGATATATTTGCAAATCATAACAATAATGTTACCTTTCAGCGCGTGACTCTCGTGTTTGCTTCGGTAGTACAAATTAAAATGACACAGCAACTCCCCGTAGTCCTGTGGATTAAAACACATGAATAAATATGTTATGGGTGATGCCAGCGGAGAGGTCGCTTATCTTGCAGGTGAATGATCCAGCTGAACTGGCAGGACCTCATATTTGCGCATGCTAGCTTATATTAGCTGCTGTAGTTGAGCTAGCTAGCTTGTGTTATGATGCCTTCAGGCGCTCCTCGTAAACGCGCCAGTCCAAAAGCCATTATACCTGTAATATTACAACCCACTATCACGTTTTGATATTACAAAATATTATTTCCACGGGAAACTCCATTCTGACGTTTGTCTTGGATGATATTCGCCCTATATTATGGCCAATAGAATCAAAAAGTGTAATTGCCATCCCACCATGAATGAATGACTTTAAATCAGACAGGTGTCACTCAAACACAGGTGTTGCACTTCACTTGCACACTGTTGTACTGTACTGATGCTTTTCCTGTCTGACTATCTGCTCTGACTACCAACCCCTGTCAGTCTGTTGACCAGTCAGTGTACACTTGCTTTTTGACACATAGGATAAGACAGTGTTTCCCAACCCTGGTCCTGAGGGCACACTATCCTGCATGTTTTAGATGTAACCCTGCTCCAACACACCTGATTCAAATGATCAAGGAGTCATCAAGCTCTGCTGAAGCCTGATAACAACCCACTGATTTGAATCAGGTGTGTTGGAGCAGGGTTACATCTAAAACATGCAGGATAGTGTGCCCTGAGGACCAGGGTTGGGAAACACTGGGATAAGAGATAAAATCTCTCTCTCTCTCTCTCTCTCTCTCTCTATATATATATATATATATATATATATATATATATATATATATATATATATATATGGAAACTATATTATATATATATATATATATACATATATATATATATATATATATGTATATATATATATATATATGTATGTACAGTCATGGAAAAAATTATTAGACCACCCTTGTTTTCTTCAATTTCTTGTTAGTTTTAATGCCTGGCTCAACTAAAGGTACATTTGTTTGGACAATTATAATGATAACAACAAAAATAGCTCATGAGAGTTTAATTTAAGAACTAAGGATTATTCATTTTCCATGGTTTTCTTGATAATAACCAAAATTACTTAAATTCTTACATCAATAGCTATGGCATTGTACCGCCAAAAACACTACTTTTAAGCATTCCATGTTTTCTTTTCTGTTTGCTTTAAACACATGATACACACAAGAGTTAATACTTGATTGCATAACCATTGTTTTTGATGACTGCAGCCATGCGTCTTGGCATGCTCTCCACCAGCTTCTGACATTGTTCTGCTGTCACAGCAGCCCATTCCTGTTGGACAAATTCAAACAAATTTTCTTTGTTTTTGGGCTTGTGGTTCTCCATTTTGAGTTTGATGATTTTCCACAGGTTTTCAATTGGATTAAGATCTGGTGATTGAGCAGGCCAAGGCATGGTGCGAATGTTGTGGTTCTCCATCCAGGCTTTAACTGACCTTGCCGTGTGGCAAGGGGCATTGTCTTGTTGGAAAATCCAGTCATTCGAGGCAGGAAAGAGTTTTCCAGCTGATGGAAGAAGACTGTTTTCAAGGGTAGTCCTGTACTTGACCTGGTTCATTCGGCCTTCACACAATTGCATTTGCCCTGTTCCACTCAGACTGAAACAACCCCAGATCATGACTGATCCACCCCCATGTTTTACTGTAGGGGCAAGACAGTCTGGGTTGTAAGCTTCTCCAGGCTTCCTCCTAACCAGTAAGTTGGCTGGAGTGGGCATCAATTCAAAATTGGATTCATCACTGAAGAGAACCTTAGCCCAATCATCAACAGTCCAATCCTTGTGGTCTCGAGCAAAGAGTAACCGGGCCTTCCTCTGCCTTTCATTGATGAAGGGCTTCTTGCGTGCTCTGTGTGACTTCAAACCAGCTTCAACAAGTCGGTTTCGAACTGTCCTTGCCGAGCAAGTCACATTTCTCGACAGTGCCCACTCATTTTTAAGGTCCCTGGAGGTCTGACGACGATTCCTGACACAGGAACGGATGAGTGCACGGTCATCTCGTGGGGTAGAAAGACGTTTCCTGCCACGGCCAGGTAGCAATTTGGTAGTGCCATGTTCAGCTTGTTTTTTTTTGTTGTAATGAACGGCTGTCTTGGAGATCTTCATTTTTTAACTACATGTCTATCAATCATGCCAATTTCCAGCAGTGCCAAGATGGCTGCCTTTGTTGCTTCACATAATTCTTTTGTTTTAGGCATTATGTGAGAGCTGACAACTTCTGAGTTGTGCTACGGCTTGAATGTAAGCAGGAAACCACTCTAGGCCTTTGCATGTGCAGTGCTGCTTGTGACATGAAATGGCCTCTTATATACCCTGGGAATCAATTAAGCTTAAGAATGTCAAATAGGACATAAAGTATTATGTGACCAGCTGCATTTTTTGTTGTGTTCATTGTATTATACGTTTAGTGGTACCAGATATTAGAATGAACAAGAAATTGAAGAAAACAAGGGTGGTCTAATAATTTTTTCCATGACTGTATATATATAACATAGCACAAGTCCCATCACTCAGTTTCACTCCCCCCAACACATTTTCCAGATTCACGTGTTTCAGATAATCAATAAAAAGACGAAAGAAAGAAGAAAAGATTTACCATCCATCCATCCATCCATCCATTATCTACCGCTTATCCTCATAGAGTCGCGGGGGGCTGGAGCCTATCCCAGCTATCTTAGGGCAGAAGGCAGGGTACACCCTGGACAAGTCAAGTCGCCACCTCATTGCAGAGCCATTTACCAATACAAATTAAATTATTATTATTATTGTTATTATTATTATTATTATTATTATTATCATTATTAAATTATTATTGTTTTTAAGATAAAAATAAAACATTACTCATCACAAAGGAAATTCATGCGCAGCAGTTGCTATACACAGTTGGAAATGTAGACAGATTCAGAAAGGTACATACAGTGCAGAGTAGTGCAAAAATGCAGCATAGTGCAAAACTAAACACTATAAAACACCATCAGAACGTATGAACATTATGAACTGCCAAGTTAGAGGTTAAAAAGGTTACAAGTGACTTGCTGATAAAGTGATATGGTGTAATGTGATTTAGCATTGCAACAGTGAAATTATTGGAGCTGAGATATATATATATATATATATATATACATATATATATATATATATATATATATATATATATATATATATATATATATATAGTGAGAGATAGAGAGACAGAAAGCAAGTGAGTGAGAGAGGGAAATCTCAACCTCAGATGAGAGATTATTATGATTATCATTAGTTGTGTCATTGTAATCGCAATTACTATTACCAATATGGCATTTACTGCCATATATAGATTAACAAAGAGGGACTTGCTCTAACTAGTCAAACCGAGTTGTTAGGGTTGTTTAAATGTATTTTAACCTCAGAATAACGATATTTCCACAGTCTTAAATGCAGCTTCGCTGACGGAACGTTTTCCTGCGACATGTTTCTGCACGGACATATTTCTAGTAGGACACGAATGGACGACGCGAACAGGAAAAAAAGCGCACCGGAGCTTAAATTTCAGTTGTGTTGTTTTAAAGATGTCGAGAGGACTGTCAGAAATTGAGCGCGATGGATGTACAAAGATACTCAAGTCAATGTCAAAAAGCGACCTGCTCTCACTCAGTGACACAGTCACTAATAAGATGATAGTTGTGGAAAATGTTACAGGTAAACTGAGCTTTCAGTCTTTAAGCAAGGAATAAGATAGAATCCCATCATCGTTAACGTTAGTTAATTACGTTCATTTTCCTCATATTTCTACAGATTTAACAAGTTCATGTCAAGCATATTAACTAGCAGAACTGACTAAACTAACTAGCATATTACAAACAAGCGGTGGTTAAACTATTTAGTCTTTCTTGTCCAAAGCAGACGGTGTTAGCTTGTACTTATTCAGTGTCGTGGGCGTTTTAATAAAATGTGAAACTACAGCAGCTGTATATAGACAATGCCTCAGCCATGACACTAAGATACTTGTAGCACAAGTATACCAAAACGGGAAAATAATTTCATGTTCATGGCTATTTCTGCCTAAAGAATATAGCATGTTCGTTTGTTAAAACAGAGGCCACGGAAACAATCCTCTCCTTCACTAAAAATGCCGAGGAGCTCCTGAAAAGGAAGAAAGTTCATCGCGACCTCATATTCAAGTACCTGGCCAGAGAGGGTGTGGCGATGCCTCCAAACAGCGAGAAACACCAGCTGGTGAAAAGGACACTGGAGCTTTGGTCGTCTGGGAAGGTAAGAGGAGGCCAGGTCAGATGATGCTCATGCTTTGACATGTCTGAGGAAATGCAGGTAATGTTTAAGTAAGGTGGTGACAGTTTGTTAAGGTGCCAATAATCAACAGAAGACAGCATGTTTGGAAGAGAACCACTAAGTATTGCAGACTTCTACAGTGTATTTATGTACACCAATGATGTATCATTTCTTAAAGGCCGTGGTCGATGAAAGTCCTCCAGCTGAGACAGATGAGACCAGGCAGAGATCAACAACACAGCCAGTGTCCATGAAGGAGAAGCCTGACGTGGACTTTGACCCACTGGTCCTGGGCCAGCAGTTCTGCCAGTGGTTCTTCCAACTCTTAAACAGTCACAACCCTTTCCTGGGCCAACCCCCTCGGGACTGGGGGCCACAACACTTCTGGCCAGATGTGAAGCTACGCCTCTGCGCCAAGTAAGAATGCCATTAATAGTAGGAGTAAAATGAAGCTAGTAGTGATGTGTGGTTTATGCAGGACTTGGTTCAGTTGTCAAAAATGGCATCACAATAATGTGAAAGATGGGATTTGAAATTCTACACATAGGTGCTTGAGTTTGACCAGACCCTAAACCCAAAGCTATACTCTGATGACAGAGCTGTGTTTCTCTTCTCAGAGCTGACAGTGAACTCATCGAGGATTTCCTGGGTGCTGAACTGGTTAGCCTTCGTCTTCTAGCTTTGACCAGGGAGGAGCACCTCCTCTTCAGTCCCAACCTGCAGCCTCATGGCCTCAAGGCGCTGGCTTCCCACTATGGCCCTGTACTGGTGGCTGTTGCTGGGACCATCCACAGAGACGTAGCCTGTCTGGGCATCTTTGAGCAAATATTTGGCCTCATTCGCTCCCCGCTGGAGAACAACATCTGGAAGATCAAGTTTATCAACCTGAAGATCAGAGGGCAGGATACTCTGGGACAGGCAGAGATGGCAGCGCCTGCCTTGACGTATAACTCCACTGAATTGCAGCTGCTCTGCAGTTGATGACATTATTTTTTTAATATTATTTATCCAGGAAATGTTTAACAGACTCTCTCTTTGGTTGTCTGAGTTGCCCAAACATGTTTATTCATGAACCTGGCTTGACAAAACTTGTACTGGACAAACCACTCTCCTACCTTTATGTTTAGCATGTCAGGATGCACAGTACAGGAAGGTGGCCTCTGCCTCATCTAAATCTGCTTGACACATCATTGGTAAAATCAAAACATGGGCTTGGATGCCAATACAGACACAGCTGTGCTTTTGTAAATATGTATCATATCAAATATAAAGCTTATATTAACAATTGCTTTCTGTAAGGAGGAAAAAGGTCACTGCTTTCAAACAGTAGGTGTGTTGTGTTTTCATATGACTCCACAAAGTGAATTAAAATTAGTTTTGAACGAAATCTAAGTTTGCTGTGCTTTCGTGGGTTTCATAGATCTATGATGTTTGCAGATGTGACTTGATTTTTATTCTATCAAACAAGCTCAAAACAGAGAAGAAGAATTCCTTTATTAGTCCCTCAATGAGGGAAATTTCAATTTACACTCTGTTAGTATTTTTTATTTTCAGTTGCACATTACACACAAGTTATGAAACACACTAGAGGAGAGGTGTCAGAGCGAGGGGGCTGCCCCATATCCAGGCGCCCCGAGCAGTTGGGGGTTCGGTGCCTTGCTCAAGGGCTCCTCGGCAGTGCCCAGGAGGAAGAACGGGCACCTCTCCAGCTACCAGTCCACTCTCCACACATGGTCCAACCTGGACTTGAGCTGGCGACCCTCCAATTCCCAGCCCAAGTCACTACAAACTGAGCTACTGCCGCCCCCAAAACATTGTCTCAATGTGGAATATTCATGTCTCAGAGCTGTGACTATAACCAATATATATGTATAAATCAAAATCTCTCAAATCTGATATCGTGAAATTGTAATGCCTTTCTCTCAAGGGCTCAAACCTTTGCAATGTAATTTTAAATTAGCCATTTTAATTACTTTTTTTAATTAATTTTGTGATGTTTCCTTAATTATGGGTTATTACAGCACGTTGCTGAATCACCTCTGTTGCCTGTGATTTTTTTTTTTTTTTTGGAAAAGCTGCCTCAGTATCACTCTGGCTAGGCTGTGAGGAGAGTGACAGCCTAGCTGTTCGTGCTTGTTTGTTTCCTGTGTTCCATTTATCTTGGAGCATAGTGTCATTTGTTTTAAAATTACCATGATGTATGCCAGTCTCATTCGGCCTCCACCAAAACAGAACAAGTATTACTTTGAATTAGTTCACTTGCTCATACAGAGGCCAGATGCGGTGCTATCCCACGGCTCAGAGCTGACACATCAGAGCTCAAGATGACACATCCCTTTTTTTTCTCACACACATGGCCTCGTCACTGGCTCTCAGTTTCATTTCTCATTTCACTATAGTTGTGACTGTGACAGCTAAAATTCAGCATTTTGTTGTTGGAAGGGAAAACAGTCTCAGTGCTATTTTTTTAGCCATATTTCACCAGCTTAAGACAGCCTTTTCACTGATGCCATGTGGTGTATGCTCCATTAACTGCACAAAACTAAATAACTAATCTGTAATACATTTCACAAACTCCAAATTGACTCATTATTCATGACGGTGATCTGGTTTTCCACTGATTCTTCCCTGTCATCCTATAGTTGGGCACACACAGTCTGGCGGGGCATGGAATATGCCAGTATGACTCTGTGGCTTTGGTGGGAAATGTCGCATGTGGGAAATTATTCTTGGCAGCTGTTTTCAAAGGCCTCTGGAATAGTTAATATCTGTGACTGTATGGGTCGGAGCCGCGTGGCCCTTTGTGCTTTGCTGAGCCATAGTTGTGGTGAGGGGAAACCACCACAGCCATTGATCTCAGCCTGTTCACCTCTCAGAAAGAATAATAACAAGCTGCTCGCCTTCTGTCTTTATGGCACTTGGCTTCTCTGCGTTTTAATAAGTGGTTTGGCCACAGGCGCAGCTCTGACGCACGGGTTCAAAAATACCACTGCAGTGGCGTCTGGTGATGGTTTTGACTCGGAGAGCTTTTTTTTCTTCTTTTTTCTTTCCCCTCCTCTAATAGGGAAGTGTGTTTTTCATAAGGAAACATGCTAAAACTTATATCCATGGCTCTTTGAAATAGCTTATGGGTGGTGAACCATGGAGACTGCTGCTTTAATTTTCCACCTTTTACTTTGATTTTGACTGATTGGATGTTAGGTCTCCTCTTAGAAAAAGCCTCATTAGTTATCAAAGATTACTTTATTAAACACTTCATGCTACAGCCATTTTTCACTCTCTGGCAATCTGATGGCTTTACACATCCATTAATGCCAAAGTGTATTTTTTTTTAAATGTCTACAGCAGTAATTCTTAAAGTGGAGCCCAGGGACACCCAGGGATTTCTCAGTCAGTTCAAGGAGTCCTTGAAGTGGTCTTTATGGTATTTATTCATTTAGTAGAACTCATCCCAAACAGACTGTAGTATGGCCCGAATAAGACATGTAGCTTCCACGTACCCCAGGTTGTAAAATAGACATTTACTCAATACTATCATAAATGTGCCCATATGGGTTTGTTTAAGGTGTGTAATGTGACATCCTTATAATGCAATTTGGAATGACAAATATTAATAGAAAAATACAATAATGCTTTTCTTTTGCCCAGTGATGCATCAACATGACTTGACCTCATGACAACATGAGGCCAGGAGAGGGCAGACAAGCTACACCAGAGCGAGGGAACACTTTGGTCCCTGGCCAAGAGAAGAGTGGGGCCCAGAAATCCATTTAACTTAGGTGAGGAAACTCATCAATTCCTCACAGCAATCTAGTGAGCTGATGTTACCGGGCAGTTTCTATTTGGCCACTGCCATGGGGAAAACTGTAAATTCTTCGAGTTTGAATTGTCCTCCATTAAAGTAATGGGCTTCTAAAAGAGAGACACGTTAAACTGTTATCCTTTCATAGGCACAAGAGCACGTATTTCACAAGTTATTGAAGTGTCAGTAATTTATCGGCACCTGTGAAGGTGTCAGAGACGATTTTAACACAACACTCCCTGCAGTCTGCGCTCTCTGGGCAATAAAGAGCAGGATTTATGAATAGGAAGGAACTCAATCAATCGGCAATAATATTTCTCCTGCTGACAAAATATGTTGGAGGAGAATTCAATCAAACTTTGACAGAGTTGTTTTGTCATTTTTTTGGACTTGCCCTCCAACCCAGCAGTGTTTCATAAACCAGTAGACACTGACTGCAGAAACAGAAACAACCACATAACTGGAGGAGGAGAGAATGAGGTCACGATCCACCACTCTCTCTTTTTGCTGAGGAGGTTACTACTCCCTTTTTGTTTGGGTTATGGAGTTGACAAACTGCTGTGGCTTACTGCAAGGTTTTTTATTAGCATTTGAATTGCCCAATTCTTGCACTCCTACAAAAGTTAATTACCCTTCCATTTTAAGAGAGAACATTTTAAGGTCTTAACAACAAAATCAATGTTTTAAGTGTCCCTACATCCATTTTATTAATACCCAAAGAGAAAGACATCACATCACAATGTCTTGTCTTGTCACTTCTTGCCACAAAGTAGTGGTTCCTTCCTGGAAAGGTCTACTTAGACTACAGCAAAGTCCTATAATTTACATTTTAAAGGCATTACACAAAGAGGGAATGAGATCAACATCATTATGGCGTCTGTAGAATCAGGTTTGGCCTCATGTTTGTTTGACCTTACATGACCTTGAAGCCCTTTTTGGGAGTGTGCCTGAGCTTTGTGTGTGATCGCCCCTATGGTATCACTCTTCATAACATCCCAGTTGTCTGAGCTGACATCACTGTTCCGTTTCAACACAAATTGGTTTGGACCGACGAGGCAGCCGTCACAGTTCATATCAGTCGCTCTCTTGGCCTGGCGGTGTATTCTTACACATGCATCATTATCTCACATAAACACTGGAAACGCGAGACCGCTGGGGGAACGAGCGCCATTCAAGGCAACAAAGCGAGGGGCTGAGTGAAAAGATCCTGGGCGGTGACACTCTCGTTTAGCATCAATTAAAGAAAACAACAAGCAGAGCTGTTTTTGAAGGCAGCTGGATCCAGTGTGTTTATTTATACCATAGAAAATATGCATGTTTGAGAGACTGCACGCATCCACGGATGTTTCAATCAGAAAAACATATGGGGAACACCGAGGTAACAAACATGTCCCTCACACTGAGATGTATTTGAGTTGACCCACCACCCACTAATCTCTCTCTTTATCTCTTTATGTTCCTCTGTCTCTCTTCCCATATAGTGGCTCCACTGTGCAGCTTTGCACTGAGTACCTTTCGTATGCAGCGCAGGGGCCCCAGTGAGGGCCTTCTCTTGGCTGTCCAACTAAACAGAGAAAATGGTGTTATCAGAAAGCTGCCAGGAGGTTGTCAGCTTGCATTGGGCCGGGCTGACCGAGTGGCCGGTTGGCGGATGTGTGTCGATGCCAGGCTCCCAGCGCCTCTCCTCCGTGGACATCTGCTGTGTGTGGAGGAGCTGTGCAGTTTTGTCTGTGGTTGCATCTTAATCCTCCATCTCTTCGCCTGCAGCCATGCCTGGCCGAGCAAACCAGCAGCTCTGCTCGCCTTGCTTGTATTAATTGCCCTTGCCAGGCTCGCTGTTTGCTTCTGATTACACTCATTAATTTCAATTCCCCAGGAAGCCACCACCACCGTAGCTGCCTTTAGACACACACACACACACACACACACATACACACACACACACACACAACAGAGACATGCACTCACTCCCACAAGCCTATACACATGCGTGGACAGGCATAAATGCATATTAGTAAACTTGCATTTCACGCACAGTGTGAATATTCTTTAAACTGATTGCGTTGTCTTGGCATGCTCCTCATTTGGCAGACCCACATAACACTGCAATTATGGTTCAAAATAAGGGGGAGGCAGCTATAGAATAGTTACGTTTGGGTGGATGGGAAAATGTGTTCAATTACTAATGCTGGATAGCTAATTAAATATTAAGATTTACTGAATATCATTAGTGTACAATGGGATTTTCTGGTCAAATATGCACCATGCATGAGTTTCAAAGTTGTGACACATTTTTGTTTGTGATTAGCAGCTGTGAGCTGTGCCTGTCTGTCGACTGGCGTCTCTTTGTCATATAGGGGACAAGAAGAAAGTTGTTCTGACCTGCTGGTCATAAGTCACTGTCTTCATCCCAGCAGGTGGACCACATCTGGGAAACTCCCAACATCTGGGCCAGCACGGTGGCCTGGTAATTATGGCAGCGCTGCAGACTTTACTCTGAATTGCTGTCGGAAAAATCAATGTCACACCACATTATTACCTTTGACTCATAAAATTTTCAAGCTCATATGCAAACATTTTTCTCTGAGCAGATGTAGCATAATCAGCTAAAGTGCAGCAGCTTAGTGGCAGGACTGGAGTAATGAACAAACATGAAACTATAACAGTGTTTATCAAAAACATCGAGCAGTTTAAATATTTCAAACAGGACCACGAGTCACAGGATGCATGCAGGTGTGTGTTTCTGTACACACTGATGTCCTCGTTGTCCTTGTGAAGTTTAGGGTGATGGACTGAGTGTGGCTGCTACTCCTCTTCAGCAGCCGCTAAGCTGACCTAAGGGGCAGTAAATCCCCTCCCATAATGCAGAGGTGTGTGGCCTCTTGCCTCCTGTCACCCTATCACCTCAGAACCTGGGTCTTTCTGGGAAAGTGGGGCTTCTGGACTGACTCATCAGACAGCTGTACCTTAAAGGGCCTCGTGGGGGCGCCGGCCCGAGGGTCACTGCCCTGGGCTGTGATTTGACGGCCAGGCACAAATAAAAACCCCTGAAGCTTGACAACTTCCTTGCTGAGCCCCCGTAACCCAATTAGTGAACCAGTCCTCGGTCTGAGAAAATGAAAACATTCCGGACTCAAATTCCCAAGACGGCTGTAGTCGTTTATTAAATCCATTTCTTGTTTCACCCTCTTCCTGAAATTTTCAAGGACTGATTTTAATGGTCCACCAAGGAGTGACTTAACAATTCAATGTCATACCAGTGGGCTACAAATATACTATGCTCCTGGTAGCGCTGAATCCTGCCGACAAGCTAGAGTGCCTCACGTTGTTACGCTAACCCACATGCTATCCCAGATAATGAGACGGTTTTGGCTCTGTGGGTGCTGAAAGCCTATGTTACCCAGCGGGCAGTGTAGACTGTGGGGCTAAAGATGCTGGAGGGTGAAGGCAAAAGAATCAGTGCTCCAGCAGAAGGTCATATTGATTGATAAAGGACCCTGTGGACTGGACTGTGGATTGCTCACCCCCCCATAGTGTGTTTGTTGTGGGATACCAGATTGCTGCCCTGAAGCCCTGAACAACACAGACAGACAGAGAAAGACAGTGAAATCAATGGCTGTCTCACACAGGGCTCTTGTACGTTCTTCCAAATCATCTAAAGTGGCTCCCTTGGTGCCTACTGGCACCTTCTTCAGCTGAAAAAAATAACATGATTTGTTAAAAACACTAGAGTTCAGGGAGAACCATCAAGCCCCTTCTAAAGCAATCAATGACTCACATCCTGGCATTATAAAGCAACTCAGAGACAAAAACACCACATATTCCAGCATGTGAAAGACGAGGAATGCATATGAGGAAGGCTACATTTGCCTATTGAGACCCGGCCCCTAGTGTCTTCTCTGTCTCTTGTGGGCTCCTGACAGAGCCAGATAGGCCTTCTCACTACTGACAGCCAAATGTCCTCATCTATCCTCATCCAAGAGGCCCGCAGGCGTCATCAACCCTGTCTAGATTTCCCCCGACGAAACCCAGAAAGCGATGGAAGTTGTGTCCCCATGGAGGCTCTGTCAATATGTTATCATCGTCCATGGGTACCAGTTGGTGGCGTTGTAACCTGCTGCAGACATGTCAGCAAAACAGTCTCCATTTTCTTTTTACTGAATAGCCATTGTTGGACACACACTTCTTCTTTGTATTCACAGGCAGGGTTATAACTCAAGCAGCCCATGATGTGCCACCCATTCCTCTGACGGAGAGGTATTTGTGATGATGAACGGACACATGGGGGAGCGTTTGTTTTGTGCAAGAGGGGGACTCATAGTCGGGTGGAGCTGTATACGGTCAGCAGACGTAAGCACTTATGGTCCGATGTGGCTGTGCTGACAAAACAATTTCTGCCAGTTTGGAGAACAAACCGACCGTTTCATGGGATGATACACCTTCAGTACAAATGTAGCATATGAAATATTTAGTCTTTGTGTGTGCAGCGCTACAAGAAAGAATTTAAAGCTGGGGCTGTAAAGAATGCCAGAGTGTCCTCTTTTCTACAGAAAAGACAGAGTTCATAAAAAAAAAAAGAAGTAAGGAAAGGCTGTATGGAAGCATTTGTGCCTATAGCTGTTATTTTTAATGTCACCATCAGTCCTCCACAACAAATTACTGTGATCTGCAATAATAGTCCACAACAGTATCATCATACAGAACTTAACAATATTTATTCATTTAGACCAGAAAGTGCACTGTAACTATAAAGCACTTTGCTAAAAGCCAGGAAATCCGGGCTATATCATGGCCATTTGGAGAACAAGATCGCACTCAGTGGGATGTCTGGGCTGGTCACCGAAAAAAAGGGACAAATTGAGAAAGAGGAAGAGGGCAGAAGGAGAACAAGTGAAGGCTGACTTCTCCCTACAGAGCAGAAAGGCCCTTCCTAGCAAATTACAGGAAATTGCAACTTTGCAGCTATTGTTAATTCTGCACGTCAAGGAGGAGAGCCAAGCAAGGCTCCACATGTTGAATCGACATTCCCTAGACTGTAATGTAATGCTCAGCTAATAGGGGACCAGATTACTCTGAGATTTCATTTCTGGAGCAGCAGCGGTAATGGCAGGGATGATGATCATGGCTGCATTGCATGCAATTGGATTTAAAACGTTTGAGATATTTTGTTTACTTCTCATGAGATGTCAATAAATAAATCTTTCCTCTGTCTTTAAAACAATACACTTTAAAAGTGTATTGACTATGTGCATGTTTGTTTTCAAAGCTACTTTCTAACATAGGATGGGGTTTGTAGCACACTGAATTATGGGTCGAGAGAGCCTGACGCTGCATGGGAGGAGATGTGCGACCTTTGACCCAAGGAATGTTTTTCATAGCTGGGTCATCCATCTTCATTTTCTGCTGGTGGTTATTGTGCTGTACAGCATTAATTCAAGCAGCTTGAGGTGTTTGGATAGCTCGCTCCATCGGACTAAACACACCCAAACTGTCTGAAATGACATCCATCAGTCAAACTTTGTTTCAATAAAGGATCAGGTTAACCTCATGTTATCACGTACTGTAATTGAACTGTCAGGGATCACATTCTGTCAGCTGCATACCATATGAGCTATAGAAAACACTTCCTCAGAGGGAAGCATGCAAGAGCTAGGATCAAGGAATCAAACTAACAGGGTGATTTTATTATGTGATTACCAAAAAACACACAGGAGGACATTTACCTATTTCAATTAAATTACAGAAGAGCAGAACTCACACGATTGTGAAAAAAATTCATTTTTGAACATTTTAACTACAGTATAATGTCTATAAACAGTGTTTTTGTTGTCTGGATTAGCAAGACCAGCTACAAATAACAAACAACAATGTGAGTTTTGCTGGCAGTTATTGAGTGAAAAGTTCTGACACTTTTGTAAATGATCTTTAGTCGAAGAGATGAATTATTATTGGGCAGTGTTTTTTTTCTTCCAATTCTTTTCCTAAAGTCAACTGTCCTTTCTCTCTCCATAAATCCAGAGTCACTAACAAAGTGAAGGAGCATCCAAATCAGCTCAGCAGCAGTCGATGGCTGGCCTCTCAAGGACGCTGATTGACATTTTATACAGCTCCTGCAGTTTAGTGATATTGATGGAATTCAATTTAACTGTATATTCTTTTAATAAGGCTGCTGCCAGATGCCTGGTGCTTTCAAAGTGCTCCTTAAGAGTCTGTGAGCAGAGAAAGAGAGGGAGGCACAAAGAAGGTCAGAATTAAGTGATGGGCTTTAGCTATAACACTTATTTTAAGATATACAGGCTGTGATCAGTGAGTGGCACATTTTTATCATTTAGCTCTTTAATCCAGGACATGCAATTTGTAATGAGACAGTAGCTATGAGGTTAAAGTGCTCACTGTCAGCTTTAATGTAAGAATGTGGTATGATATAATTGACATAGTGGAAGATAACAATTATATTATCCTTGAAAATTGATAAAGCCCTTCATAAAGTCTACAGCCATCATCAAACATCAGATATCTTCACATCTTTACTTCTTCCAGTATTGTGTGAATCCTAAAGTACTTATGGGTACTTAAATGATGATTGTTACTGTCCCTCTTTAGCCAGGCTGCGCTAATCTTTAACACGTGTTTACACTGATGCTGCGTGTAAGCAAAATGCGAAAAGTTTTGAAAGTAGACTTTGTCACTCCTCTGACTCTCCAATCAGGTCTGGGGTACAACATCTATTTCCAGCCATGTTTTATTAATCCATCTGCTTCCTCAAAAACTAGGTCAGTCACACAGAGCCCAGACTATCCACTTGTCCTTTGTACAGATGGCATTATTATTTTTTTTCTGTTTCGTCCTCAGAGCAGTGCTTATGTCATTTTTGTAATGAGAGACGCCCATCAGGGGACACAGAGCAGCAAAGAACGAGCTACAGATTCACAATAAGTGTTGAATGTCTCTGCTGTTCACATTCTATCAATATGACGATGAGCTCGCACTTTCGGACAGTAACGAGCGAAATAATTTGAAATGAGTTTGACATGCAGTTGTGTTCAAACAACAGTGAAAGGCTGCTTCAATTCATTGCCCTCTCCCCTCACAGTCATCCCTTTCAAAAATGCCATCAGGCATCCACTTAGTCTAGACGCTCGACCACACAAGGCGACACTGGCTGGCCTGAGTCTAAGACACTGCTGCGTGTGTGCTGCTGAGTGTATACCAAGCCCCTTACACGAAAGGAAAAAGAGCTTCATGTGTGCACCACGTGGCTCTGACAGAAAGAGAACGAGTGTGAGTCGCCCCCCCACCCCATACAAGGAATATGTGGCAGACAGTGTCACCCGCCCTGGCTACTGCTTTAATTAAAGCCCTAATGATAGGCTTTCAACTGAGAAGCAACTTATCATCGCCATAATCGCTCTGTGCTAGTTAGCGCTGGCAGAATTGCAACCATCTGCTCTGCTAAAAACACATTCTGATCATTCTTTACACAGCACTGGTAGTTCACTTACAGTATTTATATTAGGAGACCCTCATTATGTGAAAGTCTGTTTAAACATTGTGCAGTAATGGGACACATCTGTGTTAGAGGCGCTTAGATCAGCAACGTGGATGAATAGCCAAAAATCGTCATACAATCAAGATAATATACTGATACCAATCTGCCACCATCTCTTATTTTAATTAGCCATCTCAAATACCCACTGTAAAATAGAAAAATGTTATTTTTGTACAGATTAAACAAACCAGAGTTTAAGAGGTTGTGGTAGGATTAGTTATCTTTGGACAGAGCCAGGCTCCTTTTGAGTGTAAATTTTCCTACAACACTGTATTGTGGTGGTGACATTCATTTAGTTTATCTGGGTATATCTGCATACTGTGAACTCAAACAAGACAAGCAGCAAACACAAAGAAAGAGATGGTGCATGAAGAGATGAATGGAACTTCAGAGGATGTTTGATTTCACTTATAAAGGTTAAAGACTAACACGATACTAGCTTAAACATGTTTTTCCAAAGGAGAAACTGTCTATAAACAGGTTATTCGATACATTTTCAAAGTGAACAAGATGCTTTATGGTGAGGATATAAAGAAGCTTTAAATGACAGCCACATAACATGCTGTACAAACAATTTGATCTACAACATGACAGAAGTGCTACTATGTTATTGGAAATCTACATATGCATTCATTTCACTGAACACCATTAACGATGCAGGTTTCAGTGATATATTGCTTTCTTACTGTTTGATTTGTTGACGCAAATTAAATTATTAAGCTACAATAGACCATTTTCACACTTTCATTAGAGTGTTTTCCTTTTTCGCCCACACAGCAATAAGATTTACTTCCATCAAATCAATCTGGGGTCAAATAAGGAGCACTTAGGGATTATTTACTAGCTCGGAGACACAGTCCCAGTTTTGCTGACAGAAAAGCTGCACCCTAAGAGCTGATGTAATTCTCCTCCATGTTGGGTGCCTCAAATGCTCCGCTGAAAAAAAGGCTCTGGCACAGCAAAGTGATGAGAGCAGCTTGCCTCCACTGATGTAAATCCTGCCTCTGTTTACTGAGGGTTCTGATCAAAGGAAGGAGGGAGAGATGGAGGCTCGCAGGGAGAGACAGGAAGTACAAAAGAAGTTGCAGAGTTGCAAAGCTGAGTCAGTGTAGGTGTGTATGTCTGGGGTTAATAGTGTGAGTGAGTGTAGGGGTTTAATGTGGCGATCTAATGGCATGCATTAAACTGAGACGATTATAATGTTTTGGTTCTTCATGCCATTCTGATTTCGTATTAGAGCAGATCACCTGTCAGGGTCTCTTAAATATGCTTGCACGATTAATAATTCTGCTCCATAACTCTTCCTTTAGAGCTCTTTGATAGTGAGAGAGAACTCTCTTTTATCCTAACTTACTCTCTTAATTTATCTCATATCTTTGCAAAACTGTCTGGTCTCCTTCAAGTTCACCCTGTGGCACAACATCTCCCTCCCTTCCTTTCTTCTCTTTGTGCATCTTTGCCCCTAGCTGAAAGCAAACAGAGGATGACACAAATAATAAAAAAACAGGTTTGCAGTGTTTGACAACCTCTCCCAGCGGGGCTCTTTAATCATTCATGCTTCATTAACTGGCTATCTGTTATCATTTTGCATGTCCCTTTTGAAAAGGATGAGAAAGGTGGCGGGCTATGTGGCAATAATCAATTTCCCTGAAACACAACAGTTACATTTTCTTATTGAAGCTGAGGAAAATGACATTCAGTGAGGCCAATAGTCCCAGCATCGTGACAGGCTGGAGCAGTGTCAGAGGTTTGCTATAGGTTTATAATTATGTTAAAAACAAAACATCAGAACCCACAGTGATGTCAAGATGAGGCTCATTTCAAATATACCTGCAGAGCACAGAGTAATAACTCAGCACAGGTAGCTGCCTTTCATGTCCGTTCATAAAGCCACTGAGCTTTAATCACTTCATGATGCCACGACTGAACTCAGTGATTCAGCTGTAGGAAACCAGTTCCCTGCTGTGCTCTAGCCACCGCTTCAGACTCATTTCAAAATATAATCTACTAAAATCTTTGATGATAATTGGTGTTTATTGAGGAAACCTGTAACCTCACATTATCCACTTACAAAGCTGACAGACTCTCACCTGTTTGCCGTTATCTCATGAGATTGGGCCTTCTACTTTTTCCTTGAAATATTATGACCTTTTTACAGATTGTTTTTTTACTCGTGGCTTGTAATCATCCTTACACAGAAACATATCTAAAAAAGCAAAACATGAATAAAGGTAATATAAATGATAAGTATGATCATTTCTAGTGTTTTCATACTCTTCCTGTGGTTTTTATTTATTAATGTACATATCTCACTTGGGTGATCTTAAATGGCTTAATAAATGTTTATGTCTTTCTTGCTCGCTGCTTAGATCTCCTCTGACCATTTACCACTGATGCTTCGATTCACGTGTGCTGCTTATGAGCCATGACATGCATTACAACCATTGGCCTTCAAGGCCGGCTCCTAACCAATGTATCATGACAAGCAATTGACTCTGTGTGATCTCTCCTGTTGCTCCTGCTGAACTGTAGAGATATGATCAGAGCTGGGGTGCAGATGTGAGACTGGGAAACGGTGGCAGTTCACTGGAGCTGAATTGTGCCCTGGAGAAGAGGAAGTGTGGTTTTTCTATCAGATGGAAAGATCAGAGGAGGCGGATAATTCAGTAATCACGTCTGCTGTGATTAGGGAGACAGGACGCGACTTGCTGATAAAGATCTGTGGCTTGTTGGAGGCTCTGTTCGGTTAATAGGAAACCAAAAAGACTGTCACACGGTGTCTTCTTTTTGCAGTATTATCTCTTTTTTTATCACATCTCTGTTAATATTGTTTCATTTTTGTAATTTCTCATTTTGTCTCACTACTTGCTCTAGCCTCATCTTAAGGAATTGATAAACTTGTCTTTTTGCAGTTTCATCTGGTCATGGGTTGTCTCCTCTCATCGCGTCTCATTCTGAGTTGACTTTGACTTTATTTTTTTGACCCTTAACGTCTTCAAATCTTGTTGCATTCATGAGGTGTCAGAGGAAAACAAAGACTAGGGTTGCATCCTAATAGAAGTTCAAGTTTCATTTCCCAACAAAATTCATGCAAAGAAAAAGGTCCCAATTGGGATGCACGTTCACCTACCAAGCGAGGCACATGCTATCCATCCGTCCATTTTTGACCACTTATCCTCACATAGGGTCGTGGAAAGCAGGGTACACCCTGGACAAGTCTCCAGTTCATCACAGGACACATAGAGACAGACAACCACTCACACTCACATTCACACCTACGGTCAATTTAAATTAACCAATTAACCTAATCCTCATACATGTTTTTGGATGGTGGGAGGAAGCCGGAGAACCAGAGAGAACCCACGCAGACACGGGGAGAACATGCAAACTCCACACAGAAAGGCCCTGGGGCCAGGAATCGAACCCGGTACCTTCTTGCTGTGAGGCAATAGTGCTAACCACTACACCACCGTGCCACCACCTACTGTCATTTGTTCTTATTTCATCTCCTCTCTTTTAATATTTTACTTCTTGACATTCATTTACTATTGGTTATCTAAATTACATATTCAGACATGATCCTGTCAGCTCATTTAAACAAATGTGTCATTTTTGTGTCATTCTATAATTTTCTCTTGCCTTTGCTAATCTGTTTTATTTCTTATCACTCTTACTGTTTTTTTTCTTTTCTATGACCTCTCTCCTACATCTTACACGGTAACATCTTGCAAAAGTAATCATTGTCAATAGGCTGACATAGGCTGATGAACACATAGACATGCAGAAAATGCTTTGGGTGTTTTTACAAACCATTTTTTCCCTGTATAGATACTTTAAATCAAAGCCTAAATAACACTTGCAACACTCATCTCATTTACATTCTTCAGAACTTCCCTCTCATATATTTTATTTCCTGGTTTGCTTGATAACATTTCAAATTAAAATGCAGGCAGTGTTATGTGTGTTTTTCATAATGAAGTGATATAAAGACAGGTGAACATCAGTAACAGAGAACGTGAGCTCCCTCTTTCTGTGTGTCACACACACGTACACGCATTGGTTAAAGTCACCTTTGGGGTATTTAGGTATTTTTACCCCCCCCTTTGGGGAAAAACTTTGATTTCCTAAAAACTAACCCCCTAACCCTAACCTCAACCTAACCCTAACCTTAACCCTAACCACTGACCCAAAATCAAGGTTTGAACAATTGGAGACATGGACTTTCTCCCCAATTGCACATGCTGTCCCCAATCAACTGGTGTTAAGTGAAGTGTGTGACCCCAATGTGGACATGTATGTGTGTATGTGTGTGTGTGCGTGTGTGCTCTGCCACACACGCACACACACACACACACACACACCAACACACACACACACCAACACACACACACACACACATACACACACACTCACACATACACATTCACAGGCACACTAATGTTGCACTATACCTCTATACCTGTGAGGACCCTTTCTTAAACCTAAAACATAAATCATCAAAACAAGTTATAATAATCAATGATATTAACACACAGACACACACACACACACACACACACACACACACACACACAGACATATGAACACACATTAACGCTGTGTCATGATCTGCTCTCAAGAGTAGTTTAGCCATCTGTGTTGAGAACTGTCAGGCTGACTGACAGGATAATGACTAAGCTAACAAGTATGAGCAGTACAAGGACAGAAATGGTTAATAAAAGAGGCAGATTTGGCTCTTTTGTATGTGTGCGTGTGTGCAGGCAGACAGAAGACTGTTAATTACTGTTATAGAGAGAGTGAGAGAGCTTGTCATGTTAGCCCCCAGGTGGCACTGATAATAGCAGGTGATTTACATGACGGATATAATGCAAGGATATGGAGGGCTCATCAGGTAGAAAGAAATAATTACACCTTGAAAATATCTTAATATAAATAATATAGCGTGGAGAGTGGACTGGTAGCTGGAGAGGTGCCAGTTCCTCCTCCTGGGCACTCCCGAGGTGCCCTTGATCACTGCTTGGGGTGTCTGGATAGAGGCAGCCCCTTTGCTCTGACACCTCTCCATTAATGCATGTGCATGTGTGTCTCATAACCTGTGTGTGATGTGCAATAATTTGGGCACTGCTCCCTAATAGTATGGGTTAAATGTAGTGGTTTCCTGCATGTATACTGAGCCACAAAAGAAATGCAAATGAAGGTGTAGGTAGGTGTGGATAAAACTGGAGACACTTTAGGTGTGTTGTGACCATTTCTGTCATGTTGTCATGAGTCAGCGTTGGAGCAGACGTGTAGCCTGTGAAAATCAGGTCAGAGCAAAAATGTGTGTGGCCATGGGAAATGGGGGCCACATGCCTTACTGACCCTCTCTGTGACATTCGTGACACATGACCACATTTTGGTTATGCAAACAAGAGCAACACTCAAGCCAGAAACTTTGTACCAAATTTTGTTGAATTCAATTTATTTTATTTATTTGAATTAGGACAGTGCATATTAATCAATGTATCAGCTGCAGCTTCAGTATAAATATTGCCAGAATTAGCACATAAGCTAAATTTCATCCGTTGTCCTAAAGCAGGTAAAACACAAAACATTCAAGTTGACAACATTTAGGTATATAACATTTAAGACATCACAGAGAAAAGAGAGGTTTTGTACAATAAACATCAGTGAGAAGTTTGTTGAGCCCAAGTCAAGTGAATAAGATCATCTGTGAGTGCATGTTTGATTTGTTTTCAACCAACTTTTAAGAACAGTTTTGTAAGTTGAGTATTTTCCACAGCTTCAGATGTGCTCTGGTAATGTGTTCCATAATTTTGTGCCTCTAATAGACACCATGGCTACATTTAGTCCTTCATCTCTGAACATCACAGTCTCCTCTGGTAACTGCTCTTGTGCTTGTTGCAGTATTTGTTTTTTGTTTTTTTTTTAAATAAAATTCATTAATGGTGGAGGGGCAAATCCATTTAAAACCTTAAAAATGAAACAGGCATCTAAGAACGTTTGGTAACTTTCAAATCTAAAATGTTGTACTTACTTATAATGTTACAATAATAATAATGTAAAGGCTTCTTGTCAAGAATTTTCAAAGTTTTCTTAAACAATGACTTTCGGGGCTTCAAAGTGCTTTCATTTGTCTGGGACCATGTTGTAAGACAATATGTTATGTGACTAAATACCATTGAGTGCATATACAATTAATTTGAATGGCCACAATCAAATGTCAAAAACATGACAATACATTGAATGGACTCATATTTGCGTTTCTTTTGTGGCTCAGTATATGTACCTGCAGTGTTGAAAAAGTAATCTGATTACTGATTACTCCTTTTAAAATAACTTGGTTACTTTGTTGCTTACTTGGTTTTAGTAGAACTAAGTTAGATTACAAGGTACTTGATTTGTTACATTCAGCAGCTGCCACAGTCGAAACTTGGAACTCAACATAACCTCAACGTTTAGTGCTCCCAGCTCTTCCAGTCTTACCAACAAAACATGTAGCTACTGTTTACATCACTAGCAGATAGCAGGAATTCTATGTCAGGTTGATTGACTTCACGGGGCTCTGATTTGAAGTCTGACTTGGAGCATGGAAATTCTGACATTTGTGTACAATTTGAACACACCATCACTAAATGCTGGGCTCCTAATGCTGCTGTGATGACATCAATGCTCTGTTTTAGCTGCAATGTTTGTCTCCTTATGGGAGACAGATCAGAGTCACTATGAATCTGGTAACGCATAAACACTTAATGACTTGGACAAGTAACTTCAATCTGATTACTGGCTTGGAAACTGTAACACGTTACTGAAAAAAGTGGTAATTTTAGAGTAATGCCTTATATGTATATACACTACTCACAAAAACTTAGGGATATTGGACTTTGGGTGAAATTTATGGAAAATGTAAAAGGTTCATGCTACAGTGATATTATGTCATGAAAGTAGGGCATTTAAGTGGAAGCATGCAATGGTAATTTCTTCACCTCCAATAATTTATTGAAACAAAAAACTAATAACAGTGGTGTGTATACCACAACAAAAAATGTCACTGTCTCAATCAAGTGTTGTGTCCTTGAGCATCAATTACAGCTTGACAACGACGTCTCATGCTTTCACAAGTCAACTTATTGTCTGCCGAGTCATGGTATTCCACTCTTCTTGAAGGACTGCCCTCAGGTCATTGAGGTTCTGGGTTGTGGGGTTATGACTCTACACGATGACTCAGCTGATCCCATAGGTTTTCTATGGGCTTCAGGTGTGGACAAAGTGCAGGCCTCTCCATTTGAGGTACCCCAGCCTCCAGCAGCCGTTCCCTGATGATGTGACCTCAATGAGCTGGAACACTGTCGTCCATGAAGATGAAATCAGGCCTGTGTTGTTCATGGAGAGGCACGATGACTGGATTAATGATGTCATTCAGGTAGTGTCAGCTTGTCACAGTACTGTTCACAAGGTGTACAGTAGATCAGTTCTGTATTGACAGACTGTAACACCACCACCTTCAAAGGCTGATGCATAACATCCTCCTTGACAGGTACTGATGATCGATTGTTAGACGTCGTCTTGGGCTCATGATGAAGAGGCCTTTTTAAATACAAATTGTCATCGAACCAGAACATTTAGTGGTTAATTTTGTGGTTAATTGCCTTGTTAGAGAGCAGCATGTTATGCAATAAATACTGAAGCATTGCACATGTGTATTCAAAATTTTAGAGAAGTTCAAATTAAGTTAATCTGTAAAGGTTTTAATGCATTTTAGGTGCATTCTGAAATTCCATCCAAAAGCCCATCATCTCTAACCTTTTGTCAGTAGTGTATGTACATGATCAATAAAAGTTGATTCTTCTTTTAGGAATTCTTCTTACTTTTCATTGGTTGAACAGTTAACAGTGTGAGGACAGCACGTGCTGGGACACTGACATGTAACAGATCTTGACCTTTGTGAGGCACCAGAAAAGGGAGGTCTCCCCAAAGGAGTGAATACATTTTAAATTCATTAGTATCATAAACATCACAAGCCTAATACCATACAGTGAGTCATTGCTCCTCTTGTCCTCCCGCTGACAAACTTTTCAAAACACAGCACAGCTGTGGTTGATGTCCCAAGCGAACCCCACTCTGGCCTTGGACAGGGGCACATGATCAGTACTGGCTCCATTATGCTCTTTAGAGTAACACGACCATGGACAAAACACTTCTGAGTTTGAACTTGAACCTAGCAAAGTGATGGTCATGTTACTAATGAGAATAAAAATGTGGTTCTCATCACCTACTCATCAGCCATCCATGGAAAACAGTTGCTTCCATGGAAACAGCTATCCAAATAAACAATAAACAAATTGATTTAATTAAAACTGACTGGGAACTCAGACTTGCGATGGCATCCATCCAAAAATAATTACCTTGCTCTGTGCTTTTGTATGAATAAGCAAGGAACCATTCAACAATTTATGCGCCAAATTGTACTAATTGTCTTGATGAAATGAAACCTGGCTGTTTTAACACTGTCCACAAACCCCTTTTTGTTGTTCTTTATCTGCCATACAAAAGCGTTATCAATGTACTTATATATAACGTCTCTCTTCGAGGAACATCATATCTTTACACTTCAACCCCTTTAACTTTACCTTAATGAATTACTCAGTAATGTGCTGTTGAATGTATAAAGACTCAACCCTCATTTAACTGGAATGCATCAAAGCAGGGACATCTTATCTGCTTGTAGTTCTGTGCTGTGTCAGTGTGAACAGGCACAGTTATAGGATAAATAATGGTTATGTGCTTTTTTAAGGCATCTGGCATACACTACTAGACAAGCAGTGGAGTCAGTGGACACAGAAAAAAGACACAGAGCAATGACCAGACATATGGTTTGGGGCTGACTAAGCACTACAGATGGGGGCTGCAAGCACAGATGGTACACCTACTGTCAGGTAGGAAGAGTACCCAGTATCAAATACAGTAAAGGGTGTTTGAATGCTATGGAGGATGCTCGATGTTATGAGAGAATTTATGTACACAAATTAATGGTTCATAGTATTACATGTTACATATTACATTACATATTGGTGACCTGCAAAATCATCTCAAATTCAAAACAGGTAGTTGTGTGTATTCCAAGAAGTTAGGGAGGAGAGTTCACTGCCAGCTAGCAGCTGTGTTTTTGTTACTCAAGTGCCTTTCCTTCATGTTATATTTCCTTTATGTTATATATGAAGGATTTTATATGTAATGTATTTATATTTTACTATGCATTTCGACAATACTGGACATTTATGCATGTGATCAGCGAGCTACACATACTGTCTACTGCACCACTGTGTAGCCTAATGATGTGCAAAATAAACACTAAAATTTGTAAGACTACTGCTACATCAAGGAGGTTAAATCCTTCCTGCACTGACCCAATCAAACCATTCATATCATGAGGTGATTTAAATAGATGAATATTTCAGAAAGTTGATGATGCGTAGTTACAAACTCAGGGCAGGGACTCAGAACTGTGTTCACAGCTCAACACTGCTGTACATAACCTTTCTTGGCCATGTGAATCTGATTTTGACTGCAAACGTGATGAATGGAAATAAGAAGACTTGTGTTAACACCAGATGACTCAAGAGAGAGAGTTGGCGGTGGGATGAACCATGATGTGTACTGACAATAGTACACACTGATTGCCTTGAATGACAGACACTGGCTGATGTCAGGCCTATGTTTGCTCCTCAAGCACTTCAATCAATTAATTAAAGAAGTTGTAATACTGACCTCGCTGTTGATGCAACTGCTATTTAACTTCTTATATGACATGAATGCTGCATAAGCAGATGTAAAAGCAGCATTTATTTTTATTTTATTTTTCCAAAATGTGAACGGTATGGCATAACAGGTATAGCACAACTTTGTTTGAGAATTTACTTAAATATTAGGTTTCAATATGTGAGCTCTGATGATATTAAATCTCATCTTAAATATGTAACCTGTGGAGTTCCACAAGGCTTACCGTTGGGACCAAAGTTATTTATACTTTATATAAATGATATTTGTACAGTAAGTCATACATTAAAATATGTTATGTTTTCAGATGCTACTAATTTATTTTCTTCTGGAGGGAACATACATGAGTTGTTAATAACTGTAGAAATAGAGCTGATGAAGTTAAACTTTACATAAGCTATCGCTAAATGAAAGTAAAACCAAATTTATGTTGTTTGGTGGTAAAGGGACGAACACTGACGTCAAACTGAATTTAAACAATGTTGAAATTGAAAGAGTATACGAAACTAAGTTTTTGGGAATAATAATAGATGATAAAGTTTGTTGGAAGCCTCACATAAAACATGTAAAACAGATTTTAGCCAAGTCTATTTCTATTCTTTACAAAACAAGAGATTTACTGATTAAGAACTGCCTTCATTTGCTGTGCTCTTCAATCGTGATGCCTTATATGACATACTGTGCCGAAATTTGGGTAAATATAAAATGAACGTATCTAATAGTTAAACTGCAGAAAAGAGCTATTAAGATAATAAATTAAGTTGATTACTGTGATTCTACAAATCATCTTTTTATAAAATCACATACATTAAAATTTCTGGACACTGTATATTCAAAAACATTAGAAATTATGTTTCGAGTGGTAAATAAGACAATTCCGGTTTGTATTCAAACAATGTTTAAGCTAAGGCAGGGGATTTATAACTTAAGGGAGTTGCTAATGTTCAAAACTCACAAAGTCAGAACTAATCTCAAGTACAGATGTGTGTCAGTTTTGGGTGTAAAATTATCGAATGGACTAAACGAGAAAATAAAGATGTGTATTTCTATGTTAGTTTCCAAGAAGACTCTAAAATCTAAAATTGTCAAAGGTTACAGTAAAATTTGATTGAAGTTGATTTTTTTAGTTTAAGCTATCATGTGTTTTGTAATGATGTACTTGTACTGATGGTTTATTGTGAATTATTCCCATGATTTTACAGGATAGGCAAAAATAAGCCTGGTGGCTTCAGCCTATTCCTTTTTCAGTTGCTGTCTGAAACTGAAACATTCATTCATTCATATTTTCCTTTTTTTGATTGGAAGTTCCAAGTCGGTTCCACCTCTGACCACACCCAGCATCTCTAATGGGTGTGGTTGGTGTGGTCAGGGTCCTTTGTTGCACCTGTACTAAACACAGATGTTGTTCATCACAGCAACAAAGTGAGAAATTACTTCAGTCAGCCAAGATTTTTAGGAGGTGTTAGTGATAGTGGTCACTTCCTTCTTGACTGACCACCATGTGCAAAAGATGTAACATTCATACCAGTGGTTGGTGCTGAATTCCATTTTGAATATTTAGTCATTTAACAAACTTTATCATAACTTTAAAGCATACATGCACACACACATTAACCTACTTACATTGGCATAAACCATTTAGTAAATCGAAAAACTCTGGCAGTGAAAAATTGGCAGAAACATTTCATATTAACATATGCAGAAGAAAAAACTTAATCCAAGCAGCATTATATTTACCCCAAAATGTATTTTGCCAATGCAAATGAGCTGCATGGGAGTGTAGTTTGTAGGAGATAAAGGCTGGCCTGCAGCTTGCAGAGGGATGCCAGCCTCTCCTTGGCTCTCGCTATCTGTCTGTGTTTTGGTGTTTCCATGATTGCTACAGTTCTCAGCAGCCAAAACATGAATTTGTCGTTGCACTCACCACCCTCGTAAAAGCTAATGGAAAGAAATGAACTGTGTCCACTCAAGGGGGTGACTGTGACAGTTGGTGAGTTGGCGGGGCGTGGGACTGGTGGTGTCGCTCACCTGCGTGTCAGCTGCGCAGATTTGGGCCGTGCTGGTTCGCTAAGTACGTATTTGCACGCAAACTGGAGTTATTTGATCCACCTCAGTGTCAAGCGCTTCCACAACTTTAAAAATTGAAGAGGAGGAGGTTCTCTTGTGGCTCTCAGACGGCAGTTTGATTCAGATTTTATTATCCGTGCTTGGTTCTATAATAAGCAGGAACTGTCCTGTCTGATTAGATACGCTCGGCAGCGTTCTCCACCACCCCTCGACTTGCTCCACCCCCACCGCCCCATACCACTATGTACTTAGCGAAAGGAGGAGGATGAAGCTCCCGACAATCACCAACCTCACTCTCTCTGTCTGCCTGGACAGGGGGTAGGAGGGGAGTTGTTACTTAACCCATTAACTGCCACAGTCTCTCTCTCCTTCTAATCTGTCTGCTTCTGGCCTTTGCCTGGGCCTGTGCAGTCTTTTTCTTAGCTGAACACAGCATTAGATGGATAAAACCGATACATTCTGTGTTAGCATCTTTAATAAGATTGTCTTGACCAATTTTTTTTGGGAAATGTTGCATTATTTTTACAAAATATCTAACTAGGGAAATAATAAAGTGTGTTATGAGATTAATTTTCCTGCAATTAACCAAACTATTTGATTTATTGGGGACTACTTTCCACTGTGGATTAGTGCACACAGTTATTTATTTAGTTTGTGTGGTTGTTAAGATAAGCTATGGCGTCTCAGTTTTGATTATAATGAATAAATGACACTCAGTGGAACAGTGTGGCTCACTAATGTCTTTTATTCGACAGTGCTCAGAACCATATACTGTATCTACTAACACAACTGCATTAAGCTTGGTCAATATCCCATGATAGTCCAAAAGTTGCAAATGGTCACCATCAGAGATGAAAAGTAGTGGTTAAAAATTATAATAGCTATTGGATCTTTTCAGGAAAACATTTTGTTAAAAATATGACATGCACAGATATAGCTAACAGACTGGACATAAGTGCATGTTTGTGTTTTGGTCATCTTTTATTTCTACTAAAGATGAACTGTGTAAAGTCATTAAGCAAATAATGACTTCAAATATCCCCTCTGGCATTGTCTCTGATTCATACTTCAGTCACTGCTGAGGCAGCAGGCGTTATCATTTGAATGTTTCCTATTCAAGTCAGATTCTCTGTAAACCTGATGACTTTGTATGAAGAGTCAGAGATGAAGTCCTGGAATATTCAAAGTGATGTTTCTTGTTTTGCAGTGCAGATGGATTTCTGATGTGTGTTTCTGTTGTTGAGCTATTGTCTGTTAGGCTATGATCAAACCCCTGGGGACATTCACACTGACACTGTGTGTGTGTGTGTGTGTGTGCGCGCACACACTAAGCTAGAAGAATGCTATACTTACATCCTTTCATTTTGTCAACTAAGAGATGTATAATTATGAAGCTAAAACAAAGGGAAAAAAAATAACAAAAAATTCAGACAAACTTGTTAACAGCCATTCGAAAACAGTCAACAGAGAATACATCTTTTGAAAATGTCATTGCAATAATTCGTTTGAACTAACCATATTCAAAACGTTTTTGCTAATCATCAGTTGCAAAACACATGAGGTGAATATTTGTCCGTTTTAAACTCTTTGAAGGTTCCCTTATTTGCCCACAAGCCTGAAAATTAAAAGGCATTCATCATCATTCCAATATGCTCTTTCAATATTTATTTTCCATAGTCATAAACTACTAGAATTATACAAAGTATTGCTTAATTAAAGCGCTGATGGTGTCTTTAGTTGCATGCCAGTGTTTGGCAGTAGGTGGCTTAAGAACATGTGGTGTACAGTGTATATAAAGTGTCCTGATGAAATGGCTGTAAGCTTCTTCCTTCTGCAGTGAGAGGCTGCACAGCCTAAGGCAGGCTGCTGCTGCTGCTGCTGCTGCTGCTGATGTGGAGGATACACACCAGGATGCATATATTCATATCTACAGACTGCACACCAACCCCTGGATGATTTCTCACAGGGCCACACTTAATGCAACACTAGATAAAAGTCTGGTACAAAATTTGACAACAAGAATGATGAAGTTACCTTCAGCAAAGTTTGTTTACGTAATTTTTTTCATGGTACCAGAAAATTGACCCAGGACTCATTTCCAGTAAATAGGACAAGCGTTGCATATGCTGTCTGCACATTTTGTCGTTTTCTGGGAGGGTGGGTTATGCAAGCCCCCTTTCATTGCTAATTCCATCAAAGCTTTGGGAGCAGTTCTAATTGGGCGTCTCTATTTTTGGTTGTCTTCCAGCCCTGTTTTGCTGCCTTTGAGTAAAGGCAGCGCAGCGAATGTAAAGCTGTGTGATAACAGGGCTATTCGCCACAGCACTGAGTTTGACCCTGCAACCAGCCTCCATGACGGATGTGAGATGATTCCTAGCCCTCCAGCTCAGCACGACACACTCAGTACAACTCAGATAGACTCCTACACTCCCCGTCTCACTCCCTGTCTCACTCTTCATCTCTCTCTCTCTCTCTCTGTCAGTCTTGGTTACTCTACAGATTAACTGTGTGCTGTATGCTGTCTATTTAAAACTGGTACCACACACTACTTCTTTAAGAAGTGGTGACTCATCTAAACAGATCAGTCCTGTAGACTGTGTGTGTGTGTGTGTGTGTGTGTGTGTGTGTGCGTGTTATATCGTTTTGCCTTTAGTTCTACTTTTCCTTCTCTGTTTGGTGACAAGTGCAGCTGTTTTCAAATGACAGCACTTGTCTGTACCTCAAAGTGGTATCTGCAGGATTCCCAGATTAATGCAAACAAACTCTCAAACACAATTTATGCATTTAGTGCCACTGAGTTATGTGCTATTCTGAGTGCATCAAGGGGACTTCCAGCTTATGGGAAAAGCAAATGAGCATATTTGCATTTTTTCTACTTTGCTCAGTAATGGGAAGTGTGTGAGGTACTTTACAGTGCACTATGCAGGTTGTGCAGTAAACTAGGTATGGCTGCCGATTAGAGACAAAACAGGGCACATAGCGTGTTTTGTCTCTGTGGCAGCAGTTTTCACTGCCATGGTTCTGAGTCTTCCCCTCACTTCTCTGCATTATTAAATAAATCCTGAATAATTCACAGCCTTCCGTATCAAACAAATATTTTTGCAACTTGCACCTACAAATCGGCGAGGGGAGGGCCGCTGTGCCATTTGGTTGAAAGGACAGCGACATCATTGAAGCGAAGTGTGCTGTACTCTGTCCAGCTTCAGGGAGCAAGTGTGTGAATGTCACTGTGCTGAGTCATGCCCTCACAGAGACTCCCCTTTAATATACACTGTAACATACAGTATTATATCATTGTGCCTCAGCTGGTGAGGTTCTCTAATGCTGAGCCTGATGTGCCTGTATGTAGATACATATATACATATTTATGTGTTCTTGTGTTGTCTCCATTTAATATTGTATTGTAATGTTGATGTAATACATTTAAAATGTTATCTCGTATTGGTTGTTTGTATTACTTGCACTTTTTTAATGTAAAGCAGAAGTGAGATGCATGGATGGAGCTCGACCAGCTGATGTGATGCAGCATTTCTTCCCCACCAGGAATGATGACATGCATCGGCCACCTGAAGTGCATTGCTGCAGCACCAGTTACCATGCAAGACTTTCAGACCCTGCCTGCCTGAGCGACGATAGGCGGTGTCTAAATCCCAGCTATGATGCCGTGATGTCAGGGCCGACTTGTGTGCTGACTTGTTAGTCAAGCTTCGATGCACAGTCTAAAGAGGACTCCAGGAAGTCGGTCGCATGCGCATGCGCACTTCAAACACAGACACACACGCATGGAAAATACACACTTTTGCACAGAAGAGCACACAGTCGCTGAGTGCTTATTAAGAAAATGACTGCATCATCTGGTAGTCTGACATGAAACCTCGGTCATGTGTTTCCATGAGGTGACTTCAGAACACGTTCTTTGTACAGTTACAGAATTCATTAATGATGGTAAACTGCAACATTAAAGAGCAGCAGCTCAGAATCAGAAAACCTTTTGTCAAAATGACAAAAATGACACACTCCAAATGAAAAAAAATCACGTGTTTCATTCTATCATATTATAGTCCACTGTTTTATTCATGCCTTTGCTTTTAAAATGTGTGTCCCATTGTAAGCTAAAAACATGATGGCTTATATAATTACTGCCACTAAAAAGCTTCTGGAAATTCTTTGTTTTTGAAGTTAAAACATACAAATAAAAAAAAAATAATGCTAAAAATCACAATTTTGTCTTGATTATGATTAAAAAAACAAAAGTAAACAAACTAACTGAAATCTCTTTGGACTTTCACTGCAGCTCCATTGTTTTTCCTGTCCTGGTGCTTGGTAGATTTGGGCTGAATAGTTGTATGAAAGAAACGGCCCTTTTATTTTTGGAAGTCCAGAACAGCTGTCTAATACCAGTGATGATTTCAGAATATAATGCTAAAAATGTTTGACTTTTATGTATAGTTTTATGTGTTTTGTTATATATAATAAAATTAAATTACAAGGTTATAACTTACACGTTGGCATAGCTATGTGATGGAATAGCCCACACAACGTGAATGTTTTGTGACACATTAGACTATATAACACAGTTATAATAGAAATATAAGTACATTGTGATTGTATCTTTTGTTTCTTAACAATAACAATTCAAAGTACATTAAAACAGTTTATTGCAAAAAAGAAATCAGTTTTGAATTGATTCATTTAATTTTGTAAACATTTTGTGTGCTGATTTTTTGCAAATAGAAAAAAATTAAGACAATACTTAATTACAAAACAAGATCAGAAGCAATAGCATTATATTTTTTCAATATGTGTATGATAAAAAAAATCAGACTCAAACAATGTATTAATTTGTCAATGCCTGTGATATGTGGATATGCATACTTTTCATATTTTATTTTACTTTTATATAATTGGTTTATAATAATGTTAATTATGTGTTTATTGTAAATAATTCTCTTTGTATAAAATAATTTAGTATTTGCCACAATGCACAACAGTCACAATAGTGTGACATGTAAATAAGCAGGGCCACTTCAGGATGTCAGAAACACAATACAATGCATGAAAAAACTGCCTGATAGATTTCTAAATACAATTATCATTACAGCTTTTTTTTGCAAGCCAACCTGAACGTGAAGCATTCAGGCTTAAAGCCAAGTATTTGGCAGGGAGGGGCTCTACACGGTCCATTTGTTAGAAAGTTGCTGGCTCATTATTTAGCAAGACGGAGTGAAGGAACTCCAGCAAGCACTCAGCAGCTGCGGCCGCTCGCTCCTCACATGCAATAAAGTTTGCTGCCTCATGTGGGGGATCTCTCCCTCTTTTTGAAGCAGACTTTTTTGGTCCATAATTTATACATTTACCTTACTTGCTTCTGCGTGCGTTGGCCTCCTGCATTTTTTAAAGGCCGGGCATTGAGGGATTTTCTGTCATGCTCTCTGGCTTTGTTCTGATCACGCAAGCTGCTGCCATCCCATATACGGGAACACTGGCAAATACACAGGCCTCACTCCTGCCACCAAGCTGGAGCAGAAACACACACTCACACACGCACACACATACAGAGCAGAATGCCCACTCCCTTCAGCTACGACTAAGAGAAAACTATGTTTTTTAGAAAAACACACACCCAACTGAGCCATCCATGTGTGTCTCAGCAAGAAGAAGGGGTGTTGAATCTTCCCCTCACACCCATGCAGGCGGAGGCAGTCTCCCTCGACTGCTCCCTGCGGAGGACACATGGCAGACAAAAATAGAGGAAGAAGGAGATGAGACGAGATGAACAGATTAAGAATAGATAGATATAGTTCCTGGATAAAGAAGTTCTACTACAAAATTATTCTCTCTTTGCACAGCAGTACCCCACACAACAAAATAGAAATTTATTCTAATTTCTGCCTCTAAAGCATACTTTATATACTGTATGCCTCTAATATGGTACATTTAACTATTCACCCCTATAGGGGATTCCACATATATTTAGCATGGAGTGCTGGGAAATTACTTTATGAAGCCTATTGTTGATGCTTGTTTTTTTCCAATCGATTAATTAGTCACCAGATCAGAATTCAATCTATTAACATCTGTCATATTGAATATGTACAATATCTATGTGTCTGTGATTTTGAAAATGCTCTTTCTTTCACCAGTTGAAGACATTTGAATCCAGGCAGATTCACTTTTACTTTTAATTCACAGAAATTCCAATTACATAAACAAACTTACAGTTTATGAACACAGACAAAAACACAAAGACTAAACTTACTGAAATTTGAATTGATATTTATAATTCATTGCGTGTTGTTTTTATTCTCCACTGGCTGAACATTTGCTACCAGTTATTTGGGGAAGTTTGCCATTTTGACTGCAATGCATAATTGTAAAATCTTAAATCTTAAAATGTGTAAATCTCCATATACAATATTTTTTTTTATAATACAATAATATTATATCACCCAATACAATATTATATTAAAATGTTATGGTATTATAATTGTGAAATTGTCTTTATTATTTGATGTCCAAAAGACACTTCTGCAATACTTTATAAAATGTTCCGGTCCATAAAGTAATGTGGTAAGCATTATGTAAATATAGATTTATTTATTTTTATTTATTAAATATTATGAGGCCACACACAAAAGATTATTAGAAAAATACTTTATATAAATCATATGTTTATGTATATAGTTTTAGAGTAAACAATAGTGAGCAATTAAATAACAACAGTAATGAAAAGAACCTGATCTAATCACAACTGTGCTGATACAGAAATGATATGAGTCAGAATTGTTTTGTCACAAAAACTTTCTCTTACAGAAATTATGCTTATCCTAATATTATGGACTATGTCTTAAAATGACCCTGCTTTTCCAACACTGTGCAGCACTATATCTGTGTTAAAAAAGACACAACAAAATATATATAATGAAATTATATTCTTTTTTTTCACAAATACTCGTGAACGTAGTTTAAATGACTTGTCACCATTTACCATTATTTTCTAACCATATTTCATACATTATGTTTTACAAAACGTATTTCATTTTTGCACCTTTCATTTACAATATGTATCTAGTTGATATACTATCTAGTTACATTATTAATACGAGCTAATATTATTATGATATCCTACTTTATTTAGACACCAACTAATATGAATAGTTTTCTAATTGAAAAAGAGAAAAAACACATTTCTGACCTAATAGTACCCATCCATAAAACTCAAAAATATCAGCAGCAGCTCAGAGTTTCTCAAAAAAATAATGAAATAACACACAAAAGTGGGAATGCTATTTTTCGCTTCAGAAGTTCTGAACAGAAACTTATATTGATATCGTTGTTACTGTCCACAGAAAGTCTTTGACGCCCTCTTCTCATCTCTTGCTCTTTCTCACTCTCCCTCCTCTGTGTGCTGTCATCTAGATTCCCTTCCTAACATGTAAATTTAGGTCAGGCCACAGTCTTTGCTCTGGGCTTCACAGGAAAATGTGGAGATGGATTGTTTCACACTATTTAATCTTATTGGGGGAGAGGGAGGTAAAAGGGAAAACAAAAGAGACTAATGTGGAGGACAAAAGAGAAGAGAGATGAGGTCGAAAAGCACATTGATGAGGGTGTAAAAAACTATAACAGAAGTGGAGATAAGTAGAGAGGAAAGTAAATGGAAATGGAAAAAAGACGAGGAATGAGATAGAGGCTGGCAGATGGGCAGAAGAGAACAGAAAGTATGAGGAGACGGAAAGAAAGGGGAGGAGGGGCGAGAGAGATGGACAGAAGACAACAAGAGGAAGGAGGTGGAGCAGAGAGGAGATGAGAACAACAGACAGAGGAGAGGAAGAAAGGAGATGAGTTGAGAAAAGAAAAGAGAAGAAAAAAAGAAAGGGGTATGCCACTCACGTCTCATCTCAACGCTCTTTGCCAGCGTCACAGCTCCCAGCGCTGGCAGCTCGCATGCTAACAGACAGGCCATATGGCTTCATTATGAGGCACACACACAAATAACAAACCCTCATACACTATGTGTGAGGACATACCAGAGCCACTGACTCATAACACATACAACAAACATGCGTGCACAAACACAGGTGCAAACACTTGCAAGGAAAAGAGGAGGTGTGTGACAAATTGAATGAAGGAAGCGAGGAGGAGGATGTAATGGCACGTTGAGTTTTTCTACCTCCAGGGGGCTCGGAGGGAGAGCAGAGCTGGCCCAATTACTGGGGCTAACACACATGCATGTTACACACTCAGTCACGCACAGCAATCTGGGCAAACTGGGAGAGCATCATCTTCATTATCAGATACAGGCGAGAGCAAATATTTGGAACACAGTAGTGCAAATAACAGTCTTTATGTAGAAATAGTAGCGCTCACATGCAGACACTTCAGATGAACACTGGGGACGAGCAGCCTCACCTGCATTCATACAGTAGAAATGTTTGGGAAGAAGGTCCTGGGTGAAGGATGCTGTCCCTGCAGGTCCTGCTGTGTAAACCACTTGGCACACATTACAGTCATTAGTGTCATGATCCACAGGATGGATGATGCTGCTCATGGCTCCTCAGGGACAGGGCCTGGTGCTCCTCAGGGGTCTCTGTAGGTGCCCCGGAAGTGCTCTCTGTGGACTGACTGTGTGAAGCAAGCTGCTGCAGAGCAGAGGTTTACTCTAGACTTGACACTCATGCTTCACTCATGTAAAGCTATTGCTGCATTTAAAGAAGACAATAAATACAACTGGAGAAAATATCAACTGACAAAAGTGCCAACATTTTGTTTCTATGCACCACTGATGACTGTTACTATAGGGACACCTATTAGCTGATATAATTTGGTTACAATTACAACTTATTAGTTGACCTATTGTATTGTCTATTCTATTTATAATCACATAGATTTATATTTTTGCTTTATTATCCTGTCATTTTTTTGTCATATTTCACATCCTCTACTCATCACACTGACTAACCAGCAAGCATAATATTTTTGTAGGTCAATACATTATTCATATTTTATAATTGTTTTGGTTTTAATGGTGATTAGACTGTTTGTAAAATGTTTCATTATATTGTCCAGATTAAATAAAGTAGCTGTATAGATAAATTTAATAATACTGCTGATGTAAAACAAAGTACATAACATACAACAAATATAGTCATTTTCATCCCTTATTTAATCTGAATATTTTTTCAGGCCTGAAGATGTGAAATGATACGTCAATCCATGAGGAAAAAAAAGATTAGAGGAGTGTCTTGAAAAATAAATATGTATACATGTTTTGTGGCCTCGAATGGGTCATTTTGTGACCCCTTAGATATATCTTTTGATACCTTTGGGTGTCCCAACCCCCAGACTGGCAATCACTGAGATATGCTGACTTCATGTAAACTACTTGCATGCTGCACGAACGGCACTTTTTAGAAATGTGATGAATGTTTCCAAAAGTAACTCCTTTAACCTCTGAAGAGTACCTGAAATAAAACTGATAAAATGTCATCCACTGGGAATTTTGTATAATAGTAAGAAAATATAAGAGTTGAAAAAAAAAAAATAATAGAAATAAACAGAAATTATATGCCAGAGAAAGACTTGCCATCTACCAAACTGTGGCATAAATTCCTGTATTATTATCACTGTGAAGTCAAAAGTCATAGTTGTTAGGTAACACTGCAATGCAGCATATTTTCTCTCAAGTCATTTTTTTTCTTTCCAGTGTGTGTAGTTTTAAATGTGGCCCTACATTTCTCTCTCTTTGACTTCAGCCTTCAGTAAGGAAGATCATCAGAACAAATGCATTTGCTCCTCAGTCTGTTTCTCATATTTTTGTTCCTACAGACACACAGTATTAATGATCTGTAGTTCATGTTGTTTTTAATAACTATTTGATTGGCGCAAGATGATTTACCACTGTTGGCTGTTATTGCTCTTTTTTAATCAACATATTATTTTGAAATTAGCAGGAGAACAAAGTGTTTTAATAGATTTAACAGAGTCCTGCCGAGCAGCGAGCAGACATTTTTTATCAGATGATGTGGTAAGTATGGATTTTTCTGTGGTTTCCTATTACAGTGTACGCCGCCTTATTGAATCCAACTAAGCGTGTAATCCTGGAATTGCTGACTCCTCTTCATTGGAAATCACTTTGTAATTCACTTGACATAATTAGATACCAGGGCATGTGTTATTCTAATATAATGACTTATTTGAATAGCTTGAAAACATATCAGCGGGACATTTTGATGATGCTACATTGAATTTTCTCGGTGTTCTAGTCTGTGAGTGTACTGGCCTGTGACGCAATGAGGTTGCATTAAGTTCAGTGACATTTAAGTCAACTCACACGCACACATCCAGGGTGAAAGTGTTTATTGGGTGGTGCAAATAGGTTGTAAAATTACGGTATAAAATAGTGCATACTACATAACAACAGACAGTACACAGTTTTTGCATAGTTTTACATTCGCATTGGTTCACACTTATTCAAAAAGAAAGAAAGGACCAAACACAGCATTGCTTCATCTGCACAGTACGGTCACAAATGAGTTGGCATTCGAATTGTTTTCACCCCAAAATGGTGCAAACTGAACATTCTGTTTAATTGCTCTCCGTGTTGACAATAGCGAACGCTTTACTGACCCCCTGTTTCTATTGTTCAGGTTAATTCATCTGGGCCAAGTGAAAGAACAGATGAATTGAAGCTGATGAAAAGAGAATGGAGCCCTGCCGTCTCAATCACCACCGGGCGGGTGCTCTCAGGGTACAGGGAGGAGGGGGGCGGTGCCTGTTGCCTGGATACTGGCCGGATCCAGTCCGGAGGTCCCGCTGTTTTATTGGACAACACGCTTGACCCTCTGGCGACCCCAAATTGGCCCCTGACCTCAGTAGTCACACCTAATCAATGCAGCCATGCACACGTTTACTCAGGGAAAGGTTGGTGCTGCCTACCTGCTGGCAGAGGCTGACAGCGCCAAGTGGCACCACAGATCAATATCATGCAAAGTGACATCTGCAACCATTTAAAATCACATTTAGTGTAATTGCTCTTTGATATGTTGTCATCAACATGACGTGTGGCATTTCAGAAACGTGTTTTAAGTGGTTTCCTGCTCTGCTATGGATTTTAGAGCCAGCCACATAAATGGAAAAACACAAAAATAAATACACATATATCTACATACATACTGTATGTGGACGCATTTAGACAATTTATAGGTCTAAATATGCACAACGATGAGAAAATGTATTCAATGAAAAAAAATAAGCAAGTAAAAGCATCGAATGAAAAGTTACAAGCAGGACTTTAAGGCCGATCCTTCTCCCTGTGACCAGTGAGTACACACGTCCTCTGTTTGATTTCAGCAGGGGGTGTTTGTTGCATGTCATAACCATTTTTAGTATTTTCACCATCCCATGCCCGATAGCCCCAAAAATAATAGTAATAAAAACACAATAATCAAACCCTCAAACTATCCATTACAGGACAAAATGTCAAATTAAAACAAACCTAAATGATTCAGTGACTGTCTGTGATTGCACAACTGCATTAACTTAGTCTCCAAATCATATAATGCTGTCATAACTCTCCAACCATCTGGTAATTAATTAAATTAAACTACGAATTATGGGATTTCTAATAATTTGGGGAAATGAAAAACAGTTCATTTTAAAGTATATTCCTCTGAATATACTTTAAATTTATTGATGCTTTAAAAGACCAAATACAGTGATCATTTCTGCAGGGCGTGGAACTCTGAATATGAAACCCTGCCTCTCGATCTGGTCTGTCACCAGTCTGTCAGCGAATTCAAACCATGCACTAAGCCCATGGATTTCTTCATTCTGTGGCCTGACATGAAGAGAAATAGGACGACACGCCTAGCGATCTCTCACATTGCTTCAGAGTGGCCAGCTGTCTCCGACAGTTCAAACTGGTGGGACGGACAGACTCTCCAACCAGACACACACTTTTTGGAAAAAAGACATAGAAAGTATGCAATCTGTGACTTCTAGATGGTGATCATCCCAACCCCAAAAAATTTAAATCAATTATATTTATAGAGAAAATTAAAGTAAATGAATCCAGAGTGAAAATAAAATCCCGGCCATAAGAATGTGAAAGAAGAATTGGGTCAAAACAGTTTATCCATCTCTATTACATCCCTGATTATGATTATTTAGGAAAAATACATTTTTTACTGACTGACTCATGTACAAATCATTCACCACAGATTAGGGCAACATTATGATCCATTGAAAAAGCTACCGTCACTAACTGAAAGTTGGTGTGGCCATCTTCTAACTGTGTGATGTTATTGTTGAGTCCATGCTGATGTAATTTATTTATCTGGAGGGGTTTCACTGTGGGCAGACAGGGCAAGGCTGCTAACATGCTGTCTGACACATTAATTAAGTTTAGTTTGAATTTGCAAAATTGCTATTTAGAAAATCCTGTTTGGAAAATCCATCACCATGTGAGGATTGTTGATTTTTATGGTTGCATATTATTATTAACTATGGTGTTGTCACACTATCCACCAGATGTGGAAGACGCCAGTGGTTCTTCAGAATTAAGAAAATGTTTAATTCCATGTATTTACTCATCACTTAAATAGTTCCAGTGGTGTTGCTGTAGACAACCATGTAGGGGCTCAATGATGAGTCACTTTGGTGCAGACCCAAAGAATCATTTTCTGGTGCACTTGAGAACCTCTTTTTGTTGTGGCTCTACACTAATTACGGGAGCTTTCCTGAGCCGGATGGGATAGTTTACCACACAGAGAAGTTTCCAGTTATTGTGGCTGAAAAAGCAAAGCATGGAATAAGAGGAGAGGAGCTGGCACGGATCATCTGGCAGAAATGGAAGCTGTTTGGATAAACATAAAATGCACCCAGTATGGACCAGAGTAAGTGGCTTCATGTGAAATAACATGGGTATTGTAGTGCCAACATCCAGCTTGATCGTGCCTCATCTTTAACATTCAGTAACAGCTGATGACATGTTTAGAGACACGTTCCTATGCGCCACATCAAGTGAGTAACATCAAAGGCCAAATAAATGCCACAAAGAATAGCACAATTATATTTAAAGGCCTGTTTTAACATCAGCAATTTTCCTCCTTTTATATAATTTTCAGAGGCTTCAGAAAACTATTATGCTTTTACTAATTATTTTTAAATGTTCAACAACTTGCAGTGATATTGAACTTATGTAAGCACTGTATTGATCAAATCAACTCAAATTCAATAAAGAAAAAAAAAACCACCATTGTTTTTAACAGGTTTCCTGTAATTTAATATTGTTTAGAAAAAAAAGTGGCAGGGGGATGAGGGAAAGTTAGCTGAGACAGTCTCAAATGAAAATTCCACCAATCTGAGGGAAACTGTGATTGTACTTTGACATAAAATGACTCGTTGCAGCCCGCTTATTTTTCCTTTTCCTGTAAGCAGATTTGAGACTTTATGTCTTCTGGTTAGGTTGAACTGTTATTGCGGGTGGATTTTTCCTTCCAGATATAATTTATCGAGATAAATCAGCCAGCCTATGCGTATGATTAGAAGGTTTTTCTTGGACACTGAAGATACAGAACCCACCCATCTTGCCTGCTAGCCAATCTATTCACCTGACCACAGCACCTCTGCTCACATAAATCTCTTGGACTGCTCTGCTGGCTCTGTTAACTATGTGTGCATCCCTCTGTGTGGTTTTCTGTTCATGTATATTTGCAGTGGATGCATCTGTTGTGTTTTTGTGTTGTTTGTGTGGACAGAAAGTGTATGACCCAACCCAATATGTCCGTACTGAAGCATTTCTTCTTAAGGGACGGAATGGAGGTTTCCTGATCCAGGGTGTGCCATGCACATCCATCTCAGTGGCGGCCTGGTTTCCTGGTGATTTAGGACTTACCGAAGCAGCCCTGCTAGCTAGTACTCTGACTACAGCCATTCCATCACCCTCCCACCTCCTAATCTTAATATCACTGCAGACAGCCGGCAGCTCAGCCCACTCCTTTATATCGCTTTGTGTGTTTTATGAGCAATACTGATGAATCTGAACCTCTGTAAACTGATATACACTAAGGCCATAGTATTGGCTATGCAACACATGTATATGAGTGTCATCATCATATAACAATTTCATATAATTTATTTCATTTGAAGTTGAACAGCCTATACTCACTGATCCTCCATCCTCAGGAAGTGTGTAAGCTGAGTCTGTTTCAAGTAATATCAGTGCATTCACAGTACAGTTGAGTCGTCTTCGGCTCCAGGCTTGAATTTTTTTTTTTTTTTTTGGAGTGCTGGCTGTCCATTTACACAAAGCGGATTTTGCATCAACCAGCTTAGAAGTGAGCACTGCTTTGAAGTGCTCTAATCCTTCCTCTACCTTCAGACAACCTTTCCTGATCCACAGCACAGTCACAGTACCAGCTAACTGCACAGGCAGGACGGTCCATCCCACTCACCCTCACATACACACTGTGAGAGCATGTACATGTCTATAGACTACAACACTCAACGTACAAGTTACAGCACATGGCCACGCAGACATGCAGTACAGTATAGTATATAATATAGTTAAACTGTTATTTCATAAGTATAATATGCAAAGGACACCATTAAAACATGTTTTGGGTTGTAAAGTTTGATTTTTTTCTTCTTCTTTCACATTCTTTAATTAAATGATAAATTAAATGATCCTACTTATCTACTTCCCAGGTTTGGGAACACCACTATGGAAAACATTTACTAATTCATGAAATATTCTAAACAAGCAGTACTGAGTTTTCAGCATGACACAGGCCACTTGTGTTAATTTGCACTTTATCCCAGATGTGAGACAACCATGTGAGTAATGCTTTCCCGTATAGTTACTATCCAAACCAAACAGGATCCATTTACATGAGCACACGTTACCATGCGGATATAAATGTGAACAGGTACATACAGTACATGTCGGGCTTGCTCACAAGCACACTTGTCTCCACGTGACTATACGCACCAAAGGAGGCAGAAATCTTGCATCAGATCCAGCCAAAGGACTCAAAACTGTGCCTCCATTGAAGAGGCAGAGCTGTCAGAGTGGGTGGCATAACCAAGCTGACAGCCTGCTGTGGGCTGCTGCTCTTTATTCGCCAGGCAGAGATCAGCAATTTTCAATTTCCTCCTTGCCGCACGCTTAAGCCCACACATTGCCGAAACACTCTTCCACAACAAAGACCAACTTCTCTGACTGAGGAAGATGACTAACTATTGGAGCGAGTGGTGGCTTATCCAATCAGAACTGCTGTTGTTGCTGGGTGCTATGTCTCCTTTCATACTCCTCTCTCTTTGGCTGAGAGTTTTCACCAATCCCCTGCCAGACGGGGTCACTGACGTCTCAACACCAGCACCCCTATTGGCCGGGGTTGTTCATTGGGCAGCGGTGCTGAGAGCAGAACAATGAATGACACCAATAACATAACTTGCCAGGCCTGTGCTGTGTGTGTGTGTGTGTGTGTGTGTATGTGTGTGTGTTCTGGTCCATCTATTTCAATCCAGCTGTTCAGTGATTTTGTAGACTCATGAATAAGACACATTCTTTTGTTGTTGTGCTTGCCCGACTGTGTGTGTGTGTGTGTGTGTGTGTGTGTGTGTGTGTGTGCTCATTGCCTACCCAGTGCTGGAACCAGACGGTGTATGTTGGCCGCCTCTCTCGTCCGTCTCTGTGCGCCAGTTCTTCATCTGAAAGGAATCGCAGGCTTTCAAGGCTCTTTTTGTGAACCGCTCATCAAAGCCTGTGCAAACACTATACTGCTGTTTTTGATGTCAATATCCCACTTTTACTGTGGATGAGATCTTCTGGACGCAGCTCTGTGGCTCTCCACCCTCATTATTTAAATCATATGCGTGCTCCAATGCAAATGAGTGCTTTTCTGAAGGAGGTAACTGATTGATTTAAACTGACCATTATGATTGACTTCCACAACAGGCCTTCTCTTTCGTACTTTGTTCTTTTTCCTCACTTTGTGCTGAAACCTTCAGCGATAAAGAGAAAACCAGACTGACCTTCAGGGAAACCCTTGGATGGACTAAACATTTGTTAAATGTCTCTGAGGAAGTTCCTGCATCTTATTATTGATCATGATCATGAAAACAAATATTAAAAAAATGGAATTTATTCAGTATAAATGGGTTTTACTTTAACTTTACTGTTACAAATGATTTAATATGGGTAATTAAAGTGTTGGATTGTGGAACATTTATCAGAAATCATTTCTTGACATGGCAATAGGCCCATCCTGTTTTCCTGACAGTTACCATAATGATAAAAAATAAAGAATGACTCACCTCACTATTATAAATGAGGATCACTGTCCTTTGCCAGACCATTTCCCTTCAGTGGTCCTCTAAACAGAAGGTTCATCAATATGGTTGAGTTTTTCCTCCCTTACTGATGATTTGGCCAGACAGCTAGTGGAGGAAAAGTGGGGGGCGTTAAAAAGGAAAACCCAAGCAAGACGATAGGAAACAATAGAACTGGGTTTTCCCTATGAACACACAGCAGTAAGATGACACTTCTCCTCCCGTTGAAATGCTGAAGACCACTTTGTCAGTCCCCTAATTGGATGTGATTACATTATAACTGGGAAGGAATGATCCCACTCACTGGCAGGGGTGAATCTGGGTGCATGTTCTACCACAAATTACCTCTTATTGAATTAATGTTCATTCAATAAAAGTTGGCAAGAGATACAAAGTCATTCATTAAGTAGCATCACTGCACTGTTTGGGTACAACCATGACAGCTGATGGGATAATTTGCTCCTCCCAAATAAGAAAATACCACAAAATAGCGGACTGATGCTTATCTTAAATCAATCAACTACATTACAACCTCAGTATCAATCTGAAATGATTGGAAATTACAATGAAATGTCTTATTTTTTATTAAAATACTGTATATGCAATGGGAGAACAAACTCACAGCAGTGAGATGCTGTGAACTTTATTTGAAAATTAAATCAAAATTTAATGTACACATCATGAAACACTGGAAAACTCCAGCATGTATGGCAGGTCAAAGTTGAAACACTTAGTTTACTGTGGATGTTTACAGAGGACAGTCATGCCTATGATTTGACCTTTGTTTCCTATTTCAAATTAATCTGGCTTGTTTACTACACATACAGTATGAATGACAATTTCAATCAATCATCCTGAGAGCAGAGCTGTTGCTTTGGTGAGTGGATAGTTGTCAGAAATAACTGATGATGTAGCTTTTATAGATGACTGAGAATCAAACAATGACATTAAAGGCAAGACTGAATCATAGATTGTATATAAATAAATCATTTGCATTAAGAGACTTTTCCCACACTCATTATCAAAAGAGGGTAGTCCATCCTCCTGACATGCATTTCTCTCAGTGTGTCTCCTGTTCGTCAAATAAAGTTAAAAAGATATATCAGTTGTAAATAACAGTCGATATGGAGCACAAAGGAGTTTTACTTACAAGACAGACACTGACGGTGTATTTCATCAACGTGTTGAGAAAACTTGAAGAACATTATAATTTGGATTTTATTTTGCAAAAAGTAATTTGACACTCAAGTTAAAAGTGCAGATTATCAGTACAAACTATAATAACCAGCTGCCTCAATAAACCTGTATCAGTCAAACGTGTGTCAGCACTGAAAGTTGCTGGTGGATGGGCACCGTCAGCTACAATCACAGTTAAACTGTCATGATAAACCTTCAAATCTTTCCTGGCAAATAAAGAAAGCATTTCTGTGTCAGATGCATCTGTCAGACATACAGTCTCTGTGTCAGAAGCAATTTTCTCATCTGCTGTAATAGATGAGGAGAGGATGATAAGGAGGAAAGGAAAGTATCAGGTAAGCAATTAAACCAAGATGCCCTCTTGTCATCCTCTTCTCATCTCTTTCATTTCTTCCTCCTCCTCCTCCTCCTGTGTGCTGCTCAGCATTCATTAGACCCGACTTCCCCAAACACTGTTTTATCTACAGGAAACTTTACTGTGTTGAACTCCTGATCACCCTGATGAACCGCCGGGCTAATTAAACAGAGGCTCTTACAATGTGTTGCTGCATGTGTATAAGCATATTTATGTGTGTAATCCATGGAGTGTGTCTCTTTATCTCCTCTCCAGCTCCTTCCTCTCTCTCTCTCTCTCTCTCTCTCATCCTCTCTTTCTCTCTCTCTCTCTTCTTGTCTGTCGGGCTCCGGGAAATGATGCTGAATGCTGAAAATATGGCACACGCTGAAAGCAGCATTTAAATCTTGACAGTGGCTGGGATTAGCTAGGTAACGAGGAGGACAGCTTGGGAAAAACAAGCTGGGAGAGGTGAACTCGAGGACAGGGAGGAGGAGGAGGAAGATTCTGGATCTTGGGCACGTGGGAGAAAATGGGACAAATTTGAACTCTAAGTTTCGTAATTATCCCCGAAACTATCTCCAGTTTTTTTTTTGTTTTTACTTTCACTTTGAAGTTTCTCCCACTTTTAATGATTGTCAAGTTTTTTTCACCATCCTCCTGCACCAAACTTCAGCTTGAATGGCCTGAAGTTTTAAAGTCCTCCCATGACCTTTTAGTGCACCATCATTATCTAGTTTTCGAAGAAGACACCAAAGTGACTTACAAAAACACTTGAAGGAAAGTCTTGCTGCCTTTAATGTTCTACGTTTTTCCTTCCCTCTTTTTAATCAGCTCACATGTGCTGTGCTAAAGCAAACATGATCGTGGTTGCGTCTTCGTCCCCCTGTTATCGCCTTCGGACTGCAGCCTGGTTGCTAAATCCTAATCCTCTTTCCTATGAGTCCTCTGCAAACTCAGACTTGATGAACATGTGCTGAACGGACTCTGTGGGCTTCCTCTTTGGTCCGGAGAGAGGATGAGGTGGAGAGAAAACATGTGAGGGAGAAAGATTGAGAAAGAGAGTGGGTGGAGAGAAAAAAATCCAAATCAAGCAGCTTTCCAAGAAGGTCACATTGTTTGACATGAACATGCGGACATAAGGGCAAGAATGCATATAGAGCATATACACTCAGCTCCATGATGGACGTGTGCTTCTTTGGCCAGGCAAAAAAGGAAATAGGTTACACCATATGCCTGTCTGCCTGTGTGTGCATTGCATATGCATAGTTTAATGTTTAATGCACGAGTTGTTATGCAATCTCTGCGTCAAAGCCATACAGTGTGGCTCCATTTCTATTTAGACAGCATAGGCATTTTCCATTTCATATTCCAGGTTTGCATAGATATAAACTATATATATATATGTGTATATATATAAGTGTACATATACACATATATATATATATATATATATATATATATATATATATATATATATATGTATATGTACACTTATATATATACACATATATATATAAACTTCCAACGCAACACTCCCATGATTGAGAAATTTTGGGCACACAAAGCCAAACAATGAATTTGAGTTATAACACATGAAATATCACATGAAATCTCAAAGGATTTGCTTTTGTTTGCTGTGTGCCTACATGTTGGCACATGTGTTCATGTGTCGACCATTTCGCGTCTATGGAACCAGTATAATGAGACAGGGCGCTCTAACGACCGACCACAAGCTCCCAGGCCACGTGTCACCACCCCTCGGCAGGACCGCCATATTTGTCTTCAATATCTGAGAAACCGTTTCCTGCCAGCTACAGTGACTGCAGCACAGACCAGAGGTTGACATCAGAACAGAATCAGCGACCAAACAGTACACAACCGCTTGCATGAGGCCGGGTTGCACAGCCGACGTCCCCGTCGTGGTTTGCTGTTGACTCCAGCACGTTGCCATGTCCGCCTGCAATGGGCAAGAGCGCTATTACACTGCATTCAAATTAAAACTTCATATCTGATACGTGTTGTTAGCATGTCAGTTGAATTTAGTACAATATGCATAAACCACAGTGTTGGAAGTTTTGGTCATTGTATATATATATATACATATATATATCACAAGCTTAAGTGGCATGAAACAAGGGCAACCTCAGCTCAATTGACACACTGTATTGTCCATTATTCTCTCTAGCAGAAATAAATCCATATTCATAACACACAACTGTACAATTCATAACCCAGAGTAATGCCGTGGTAAAAGTTATCTGAAGGCATGATCTTTCAGAGGGATCATGATTCATATTTTTCATACAGCACCGTGTGTGGTTGTTATGAGGGCTTTAAAACCACAGACTGGAAATCATAAAGTAGTTACCCTAATTTTGTATTCATCTTTATTCCACATTAGTGGCGGTTTGTGAGCCAGACTTCTCCTAATATGACCAAATTTCCATTTTCATAAAACAAAAGACATGGTATACTGGCTGTTATTTTATGCAGATATTTGTTTGGAGCTCTTCCAGTGACCAATATGACATGACTCACTGTATTTGTATCTGAAATACTAACAGCCTACCAAACTTTTCTGCTATAAAGCTGAGCTATTTCCATTGCAAATGCCTTCACTTGGCTCATTTAATTCACCAGTTAGTCCTTACATTTTGTTAGCAGATTACTGTCTGGTTTTATGGAGAAACCTGATATGTGACTCTGTTCAGCTTGTTGTGGTATTTCTTCCACTGGCTTATTTCTTTTTTCCGTCTCAAGGTAGTGTCACCTCCACTGTCTTTGAGACACTGGGTCATATCTGTACCCTATTTAATTTTCTGACAGTTCCCTGGGCACATAAGCTAAAAAAGCCTCTGCAAGCTTCTTCACCACATTCTTGGACTCAAAGATCACTGTCACTGAAGCTCCACTCCAGCCAAGCTAGTTGAGAGTACATGTCCAAGGTTTCCTTTGGCCAAGCTGTCTGACTTCCTGTTGGCTCCCCGCAAACGTGAATAGAATAAAATAATTTAATCATACGCCTCTTTGACTTTCCAAATGTTGTTAGAACGAATGGATCAAATTCTGATTAAAGAAAGACTAAATTCAGGAGAATGTGTAAAACAATCTCCTGCCACTCCTTTTCCAATGATTGTCTATGACAGTAATGCTTTTTGAGCCAGTGCGCTTCACGTGATGAAGTTGTAACACCATCTGCAGCCACAGCTTTGTTCCTGGGGCTGCAGGAACAGCCTCAAGCTCTTACTGTACTGACCTTAGACTAGCATTGTGCGACCGTATTTAAGTCGCATGTATTTAAGTGCATGAGTGAAATATGAACAACATGGACTGTGAGAAGCTCACATGTTCTATATGTAAGATGAATGGCTGAAAAATGTGTAGGCCGGCCACGAATCCCATTAACTAAAATGTGAGTTTGATGGATAAAAATGGCAGTTCTTTACTCTTGCATGTACATATTATTGCTCTGTCTGTCCTTTGTAGGACGGTAGGTTGTGATCTGGTGCATGCACTCATACACATGTAGCTTGGTGCTTGCAATGTGGTAATGTGGTATCAATTTCCAGAAGTGCAAGTGTCTGAGCCAGGCAGTGTGCTTGTGTGCAGCAGGACACAGTGATAGTGATACTTCGGTCAGGATATTGCTAATATCTGGTACTATTTTGTTTTTGAGTTTTCATTATAAACAAACCTTTTTGGTTGCAGTCATTAAGGCCTGTTTAATGCTCTCTGTCTGCTATTTTTCTGCATGTTTTCAAACCTACATTGATCACATGAGCCTGCTGCTCTACATTTATTACCAACACCAATTCCCTCCGGCGTCGTGATGTGACTTTGCTTCCTTGTTTGTATGCTACAAACAACACAGGCACATCCTCATCTGCACAGAAACACAAAACTGAGTTGGTCTGCAGTAAAGACTAGAAAATAACAAAACAGCTAGTTCATATGGCCTGTTCTATGACCATGTTTTGACCCGAAAGAGGGCGAAAAGCCAGCTGGTCTGTTTCAGTTGATGTTAGAAAAGGTGAGGAAAGACAGAGTTTCTGAAGCTATTCAGCCGTCCGGCAAGCAGTTCTGACATACTGCTGCCCTCAGATCGAGTATTTGGTGGTGTTAGATGTGGTTTCTGAAGCAACTACTGATCTCTCAGCTTTAAGACTCTGTGAGGACAGAAGTCAGGAAGGTTTGATCACGATGGGATGCCCCAAGTTCACTTGGCTCTCTGATGTTGTGAAGCCTGGGATTTCATACCAAGATGTTTGGACTGCAGCTGTTGGTTGTCACTATGTACTGTATGTATGTATGTATGTATGTATGCATGTGTGAGTGTATAAGAATGAGTGTAGGTTTGAACTCATTTTCTTGCCAAAATCCAGTTCCATACTAAGGGCACATTACAAACGGTTCATGTTGAGGGTTTCTCAAGGACTAGTATTCTATTGATTAAATTCACACTGAGTGTGCAATTAATCCAGCTACATTATATCCATCATATTAATGGAGGATGACACTGACAGGTGTATCCAGCATTGAAGTAAAACAACACTTTTGGTCCCATTTATCAGTCTAACCTTAGTTGTCAGTGACGTGTCCGTGCTTTGGCGCTGTCACTTTACTGTCATGTCAGAGAGAAGCCCACAGAGAGAGCACAGACAAGCCCTCTGAACTCTACCACTCACTGGTTCAAATCCTGACACATCAGGCACACACACACACACACACACACACACACACACAGTTGACAGTCTGACGGCGCTGGCTGTTGGAATACTGACCAGTAGATGACCATGGGAAATGATACACAAGGTCACTTACTTTGTTTTTTTTCTCTCAGCACATTGAGGCATTTTCTTTATTCTTTTTGGCAGAACTATTATTATATATTAATCTTTCAGCTGATAATAGCTCTGCATGGGTCAACACAGGATTTGCATCAGTTTGCGACATTCAAGCAATCAACATTCTCCCTAATTAAATTAATGACATTATGATTATTATTATTATCATCAGCATTTTTATTATTATTGTTATAATAATAATATAACCCCTTTGAAAATAAATTACAATTTATTACAAAGTTCTGCATTACCCTTTTCATTTGTGTTTCATGAGACGCTTGCTCTTGTTACTCTATTACATGTTAATATTCATTAACTGACTAGAACAACGTGGGTAGATGGAAGCAGAAAATGTGATAATAATAGAGCAGAGAATAGGAATGGATTTGGCTTGTAAGAGGTACATGAGAGGATAGGACCAATGTAGGAAGGCGTTGCTACGAGGCAACAACAACATAATTGACTCACTGGAACACTGAATGCTCACCCTGTTACCGTGTCCTCTTATCCTTGTGGCTCAGCAGCAGCCTTTGTAATTTCCACAATAGTGGTGTTGTGCAGGCATGTCATCCCTTCACGGTCATTGTTTCTCACCTTTCACTCGGCTGCGACTAGGGAGGATGTCTCTGAGGTAAAGACTGTGACCTCTCATCACATCAGTTTGTCATTAAATCACTTTTGTTTCAACCCGTCACACACACTCTTTCTCTCTCTCTCTCTCTAGATTTCAAATTGCGTTTGTGCATGTGTAAACAACATGATGTATTTCCCCTTGTGAATGGAAAATATCAAAGAGCCATTCATACATCTAAACAATACTGAAACCAGCTGTAATATTCTTCTGAAATCACCATACAATAAGACCAGTCCATACACAGCTGCAAAACTGTGAACATGCAGCAATGCAAATCATTCAGAAGTCACTCATCCACTGAATTGTAGAACAGTTTCTGATCTTCAGTGGCCTGCTCAGTTCCACATCTCTGACTGTCTACAGTCTCGTCTCTACTTTTCTCTCTCTCTGCCCTTTTCTTAAATATCCCTGTCTTGCTGGTTTCCTCAGTACCACATCACCCATGTGGTACTGGTGATATCTCTGAGTCAGGAGACGAGGCACACACACACACACACACACACACACACACAGACACTCATTACAGAGCTGCAGCTGGAGTCTGAAGCAGTATTAATCCCATTTCTGCTTGTTAATGGGATTATGTCTTTTAATTAAAGGCAAGTGGAGAGCAATTATGAGCAGTGAAAGGATGTAGCACAGTTCACTGTTGTGTCATCGCGTCAGTATTCAAGGTGCTCTCGTGCAGGTGGATTTGGATGGGATGATGCTTGATCTGTTTAGACAAGGCTTTACTGTTTTAACCACTATGTATAGGTATTATTTTGTGCACCCATTCACTTTACTTGTTATTTGCTTTTTCTCACATTAGCCTAGAAATCTAGATGCACCCTAATGGCAAAAAATATTTTTGCCTAGCAGGATGGTCTAGTGGAGATAATCCTGGCTCCGGCAAGGAGTCTGTTGGACCAATCACAACGCTCTATCTGCGTAGCGACTCGATGGGGTGGGCATAGCACAATGATGACAAGGCTGCGTGACGCTGGAGATAGCAAAACAACCAAGATGGCTGTCTCTAACAAACAGCAGTCGTTTCGGCTCTGTCGTCAATTTTGGAAGAGTTACACTTGGGCTTTTCTTTGAAAGTTTAGCAGAAAGAAGCACTCAAGTCATCCGTCATAAAGAAGGATGTATTTGCTGTTTTGCCGACCGGCTACGGCAAAAATATACCAGCTGGCTCCGCTGGTAGTTGCTCTGATTGGTCATAGTGCTGGCCTATTATGTGCAGAGGCAGTTTGAACGACAATGGTTGGTCCCACCCACAGGCTTCAACTCTGCCTATTGACTACCTCCACACTACACATTTCTTTTTTTTTTTTTTTTTTTTTTGTCAGCACCTCTTCCCATCGTAAAACACCACAGTATGGCAGGTGTCAACTTTTTATGAGATTGGTGCTTACTTTTATCTTGCAGAAAAGTATGATATTTTGTGCATTTGTGTGAATGGCCCCCGCCCTCTCTGGAAACTAAGCTATCATTTTTTATTGGAATTTCTTATTATGAGCCAGAGAGGAAAGTGCTGCACCTTTTGTGAATTGAGTGGGAAAACAGATGATAGACGGGATGACATAGGATAGTTGGGAAAGGGGTACAAACATGCAGTGTTATTAGAAATCAGGAATATGAGATAAGAAGACAGAAAAGACAGTAACAATAATAATGATGATAATAATAAATAAGTAAATAAAGTTGGGCACTAAGGGACAAAGGTGAGATGTAAGAATGCATAAGAAGCATGAATTTGATGTGAAGCCTGAAGAGTGATTTCACCCATTCTGGCGGGTCCCATCAGTACTCAACAATGGGACACGACAGGCATTCGTACACCCTGAACCAACATGCATGAGTGACTGGCACCGAAGCCCAGAGCAGCTAAGACGACTGAGCAGGGGCCCGCTGGCCGAGTGTCCGTCCCGCCCAGGCAGCAGGAGCACCCAGGAGGCCTCGCCCAGAGAGCCAACCAGAACCACAGAGAAACACACAATTCCAGGGACCTAGGGAAGGCACAGCCAGACGCCCCCACAGCGCCACGAACAAGCCCAGGAGGCCCGGGACAAGAGGGCCCACCCGCCACCCAACATCCACCCCCAACCGCCCCACCACCCCCAGCCCACCCCACCCACACCCCCCCAAACCACCATCCCCACCCCACCACCCCCATCCCCCACCCCAGAGGAGGCAGGAGGCCCCCAGCCGACCAGGGGAAGAGCCGGGAGCCGGGCACCCCCACCCAGGGGAGGGTAGCCAACCAAACGACAAGCGGGCCACTACCAGGTGCAGGCCAAGAAGAACAGATGCCGGGGCCCGATGCAGATCTAGAGAGCAAGAGCAGGGCAAAAGGGAGCCAGCTGGAGGGTGCCCTGCGTATCCCCCAACACCTTGTCCCGGGGTGGCGCGGCAGATCTATTGCTCTCGATCCCGGAGATGTGCCCCATCCCCAAGCAAGAGCTGAGTCACTACGAGCTGCCAGCAATTGCCGCAGCCACACCAACCAACCGAGTCAGCAACTCCAGCCCCGCAACAAACTAGAAGTCGCAGCACCAGGGGGCCCATCAGCACGCCGGAGAAGTCCCAGACAACCATACCAAGACCCCAGGGATCCCGCAGCAACAGCAAGTGACTGACCATTCCCAATGTCTGAAAACCAGAGGGGCCGGGCCCATGCCATAAAGTGTGTTTCCACCCTTAGACCCTATTACTATATTTCTCCGATCCCTGACGAAGAAATACTCGCCCTACATTGTGCATGCGTACAACCCTGAGTTGCCACACTACACACTTCATGTCATAGTCTGGCTTGACAGGCTAGGGCTGAGGTACAGGACAAGTGGTGCTAATGTCATGAAGAACAGGTGAAGAGTACTGGATTAGAAGTATCAGACAATACTTTGTGGATATTTTGTGGATATACTATTTGTCTCTCACAATCAAAATGAATGGGAGGTGCACTTGAGATGAGCTGGCTGTGAGCTGAGTTGCACCAACAGGTGTTGAATCAAGGTCTGACCTGGACTAGCAACAAAGTTCTAGTCTTGATATTTGGGTGGATTGAACTTTCTTTCAGTATTTAATATTTCAGTATTCAATATTGTCTCTGGAGCGAGTCTGGATGTTATCCTCGGCATCAGTATATCTTTCCAATCCCATATTGATAACATCACCCAGTCTGCATGCCACCCATGAAATATCATTTCATCACCTCACGTCTGGACTACTACAATTCGATTTTCTTCTGCCTTACACTAAAATTCCTCCATAAGATGTAACTTGTTCCTTCCATCACATCACTCCTGTCCTCCAGCAGCTCCACTGGCTCCCCTAAAACTTTGCATTGATTCCAAAGTCCACCTGTTAACATTCAAGGACCTCCACAACCTCGCCTCTACATATCTAGCTGGCCTCCTCCATGTCCCCCACCTCCTCTCGCTCCCTCAATCTTCCTCCTCTGTCCACCCTCTGCCCGTCTCACCACCATGTGGACCAGAGCTTTCAGCTGCTCTGGAACTCAAACATTACCTCAGATCTGGAGTCAAGACCCACCTGTTTAAACTTACATATCACCTGACATCTACCACACTGTCTGATTTTACCCTGTTTTTAACATAATGTGTATTTTTGTGTTTATCTTTATTGCATACAGTGTCCTTGAGTGCCAAAAGAGGCACCTTGTGAGGACTCTCATGCTGATTTTGGTGAAGTGATCAGACTGACTGTTCATTGTTTTGGCCAAGAGCATTTCAAATACAGGTTTGAAGATGCTGTGAGATTGTATTCAGAAGAAGTTGCTTGGCTGAACTTCATATTATTGTAAAACGACGACCTTACAAGTGATAATCTTTGCGGTTGGGATCATTTGCTCTTGGCTGTGTTCCACAACAGTGATTCCATTAGTAAGGTGTGAACTGGCCTTTGTGTTGTGTTTCACTGCATCAAAATCCACTTAGCAGGAAAGTGACACTGGAGGGGCTGTACAAGCTGCAGTTGTTACAGTAGCATGGAGCATAGAGGTGAATTACACCTCTCCTTTAATCACTTCTACCACCTGGGAGCTTGCTAATGTGTCACCGCAGGACATGCACTGCTGCACACAGGTATGGGCTGCGTGCTGACCACACACACATACACATAGACACACAAACTATTTTTTTTGTTTATCACTCAGAGACACACTCACATTCATCCTAAGGTAAGAGTGTATGATTATGCAAAACACACACAGTGACATCTCTTTTCCATCTCTTGCTCCTCTTACTTCAGCACACTCCTCCAATTACAGTACCTGCAGCTGCAGACACGATTCTGTCTTTATCCCTCTATGTCTCTCTGACAACAAGGGAGTGTTTTGTTCCAATTAGTCCCAGCAGACAAGCTTCTAGAAGCCACCTAGCCAGCCCTCAGGATGATTAAACCCAACACACGTTACACTCCTCCTCCAACAGATTAACATACAACTATGCTGCAGGCAGAAACAGAGACTGAGAATGGTAGAAAGGACCCACAAAAAGACTGAGGCAGAGGGAGAAGGAATGAATAGAAATAATGAGAAAGGCAATGTAAGAGTAAAGATAATGAAATAAAATGAAACCACAAAGGATTGAGAAAAATAGAGAAGGGAGCGATGGAGAGGCAACGCTGGTAAGACAGAGAAACAAAGAGAAAAAATGATTTCTGACAACTGATTCCTCTGAGTGTTTTGATGCAATTGCAATTCTCCACCAGAAAGGAGTGATTTGAAAACCAGATCACACATTTGGAAAATAGTTCCTTCTGTTTCCAGCGTGTGAGGTAGATTGTCTTTTCGTGGCAACAGCACTTTGTTTGAGCTTGTCAGCCATAACACTGAAAATCCAGAATAAAGCCCACAAAGGTGAATAACCCTGCTTTTTCTCACACAAACCCAATTACATTTTGTCCATTGTTATTTTTGTCCTGTATCTTCACAAGGTGATGATTAATTTGACAGACAATTCATTTAGACTTGGTATAACACTGTGTAGTTGTTAATGTATTGTACTTTAACAAGGTGGGCTGTTGATCAAACCTCACTGTAAATGCTTCAATATAATACCCTATAAAGCTTTTATTACCACCACAGGGTAAATATGCTGTGCAAGACAAACTGGATCATACAGATGGAAGACAGTAAATGGACAAATAAAGAACCACCTTCTGCTTCTCCAGCCTTCAGTTGTTTTCTCTTGGACCAATTCTTGTGTTGGCTGAACATAATACCGCTGTTTTCTACATATGCAATTTAATTTCAATGAACCTATGTTATTTGAAATGACTGAAGGTTCACTTTCAGTAAAATTTCATCAAGGCAGCACGGTGGTGTAGCGGTTAACACTGTTGCCTCACACTCTGGCTTCCTAATTGGTCAATTTAAATTGCCCGTAGGTGTGAATGTGAGTGTGAGTGGTTGTCTGTCTCTATGTGTCCTGTGATGAACTGGAGACTTGTCCAGGGTGTACCCTGCCTTTCACCCTAAGACAGCTGGGATAGGATCCAGCCCCCCCCACGACCCTATGTGAGGATAAGCGGTAGAAAATGGATGGATGGGAGTCTATTTCTATGTTTTTATGATGTTTCCTTCTGTTTCAAACACAATGTAAAGATACAATGCTTCTGCATGCTGTGGAAGGTTGCCCACTTGAGAGACTTCAAACCTTATAAAGCACCATTTGCACCATTGAACACTGCCGAGAAGAACGCAGGAGTCTTTGGTTAAAGGCAAACATTAACCTGTATTATTATTACTTGTATTCATTATAATCAATGCAGGTAAAACTTGCAGGAAAGAGAAACTCTAGCTTTTATTGTATTTCTCCTAAAAGTAATCTCACAATTTAAAGCATCCAGTTTTCCTTGTCTGCATGTCCAACTCAAACCAATATATGCAATTGTTCTCAGAGAGAAAGTAGAGGTTCCATTTATGTCACTTTTTTAAAAAGCTGCCAGATCTGATGTATTCATTTATTTTATTTATCATGCAGACATTTTGAAAATTAATGGTGAGGTTGATTAAGCTGTGCTTTTCCTGCTATGACAAGTCACAAAGCCCACAAAGTGCTCATTTAACTGACAACTAAATGGAATAAGCTCAGAGTGAGAGCAATTGGGAGGTTTATCCAACAGCGATTTTTCTCCTGCTGCCTTTTAAAACCATCCTCTACTGTCTCGTCTCTGTATTTCAAGATTAACCTCCTTGTTGAGGAAAACTGTTTCCCCTCCTCCAGCTCGCTTTATCTTTCCCACCCGCTCCTCCCCATCTGTCTTAATCTCATTACAGATGTCAATAGCCAAACTGCTTGGTCCCCCTCGATAAAACGGTGCTATTACCCCGAAGTGACCCCCAGCACTGTTTACCTTGTTAACAGCACACTGGACTCCAAACACACTCTCATTTCCTATGCTCTAGGACCCATCTATGTGCATTTTATATGCGTCTGTGTGGCCACAATGAAACAGCAGGGCAAGCAGTGACAGTGTTTGTTCAGTTGTTTTACATTAGTGTCAGTGATGCCTATTTGAAGGAGACAAGGGCTTGATGGGTGGAATAGGAACAGGGAAAAAAGGTATTTCCTGTGTCAGACCTTTTCCCTTGAGAAGGTAGAGATGGGTAGGTTAAATGTGATTAAATATTTAAAGGATTATAATGTGTAAAATAATAATCATGTTATGTGTTGTTTATGTAGTGCTGGGCTCGCACAGAAATGAGCAGGAACAAGGGCACAGGAATGCTCAGAACAAAAGGGTCTGGAATAATAATATATATAGCAGCCTCTGGTATATATACTTAGGAGATGATGACAGGATTGGAAGCAGGTATTCAGTTGAGGTGATGGTGAAAGGTGGAAAACAACAAGGACAACTCCATGGAAAAGAGGGAAAGAGGCAGGTTCAGGCCGGCAGACATCACAGCTAAAAGGTGTTGCAAGGGGAAAAAAATATTTTTATGTATTCGATCATACAATGAACACAATAATGGTATATACAGTACATCCTAGCCAAACATTATTTGCAATTTGTTGAAATTTATATAGAATTTTATGAATTAAATGTAGATTATAAATGGTGTATTACTGTAATGAGGGCACCTGTCAAAGTCGATTATGCAACTAATGTGTATACAGTCCTGTCATTTTGAGGCTGACTCAAACTAGTGGCAAAGGTTCGAGTGAAGGGATTATTGAATGTGAACATCCTCTCTTGTGTTATAAATAATGTGTGTGCGTGTGTGTGCTTGTATTTGTGTGATGACTCACTGTGAGGATTACGTGTGCTACCCTGAGCTTTGAGCACAGCTCTGGGATCTATAGGGATGAGAGTACCACATGTCTTTATGAAAGTATGAGCTAATTAACTCACTGCTCCCCTCCAAACCATCCACAAACTCTGTGACCTTTTCCACATCCCACTGACCTGCACTGCTCCCACAGTCACGTGAGTCATTTCATTAGCACAGATCTGGATTCACTTCTCTAACTTCCCCTTTGTGTATAACCTGGAGGCGTAGCTGAAAGCAGAAGCCTTCAGGAACTCCTGTAAAAATCATGTTGCTCATGGAGAATCCCTCCACTGCCTCCCACTAGACTTGCTCCCCCTCAACCTTGCTTTGGTTTCTGTTTTCACCTTACAACCACAGCGCTTGTTGAAATCTTAACCCCATTTTGGCGTTTTACAACATGGCCTCACCTTCACTATTATTTTTTTGTCAAAGTAATTGCAGTTTTAACAGGGGCCTCTTGTTAAGCACATCTGAATAAAACATGACACAAGCAAGATTATAACAGTGTGAGCAAATCCCCTCCGGTAGAATACATTGATGTAGCATTTAGCTGGAATGTTTCATCACCTGATGACGGGCAGGGGTCATGCACGGTGCTGAACACAGTGTGGTAAACTATGCTGCAAACATTTCTCTTTCTACATCCATCTATCAATCCATCTATCTATCTACCCATCCTTCCATTATGTACCGCTCATCCTCACATACTGTTAGGTCTTACCAAACTCTCGTACTATTGTACAGAGGGTCTGGCATTCATCCATTGTGAACCAATTTCAGACGGGAGGTGTGAACTCTGTTGAAGTTTGAAACCATTGGATCTGATTTTACCCAATCGCTAACATTTGGTTGTGACGTATGTAATGCGCCACTAGCATTGAGGCTAGCCAACTTGCCACTAACAGAGCTAACTGAAAAATAAAACTTTTCCCAAACCCTGTGGGGAGTAAAGCCACAACATCTTTGCCAGCAATAAAAATGGTTTAACATTCCTCCAACTTCAATTGCTGAATATTTGGGAGCCTAGCCAAAACGGATTGATTGGCTTCCTCCACTTCCGTCTCCGTCGCCACTGCCAAACTACAACCAGCTAGACTGTATGTATGGGTCCTGGTTTCTTAAGGACAACACTAAATTTTAACACTTTCTACGACATCAATGTCTATAATGCATTATAAAAATATCAACTCATAATGCAACGCCTAGGGGCATCATTGTGTGACTCCTTGGGTGGTCCGCAAGCCCAAGCTTGGATCCACTGAATAAGAGATTGAATTCACTCAACAGAAAGTAACACTAACAGCAATTAGAGTCAATTCTGTTAGGATTATTATTAGGATGTGTATTTATATAACATCTTTATTTAAAACAAAGGTGGTACGTGAAAATCATTATTTGTGTGTAAACCTTGTGTTGGCTGCTGACATCAAGACAGTGTGTTGACTTGTTCCAACACCATGCTTTACAATTCTGTCATCTAACCCAGAGCCTCTACACCTAACACCAATGAGCACACAGAGCTCTCTCTTTGGTTGTTGGTCGAGCATTGTCAACTCAGTCACTTTTTGTTATGATAAGTAAACAAATGGTTGACAGAAGTCAAACACTCATACATGCAGCTGGTCTCATCAACACGGCCCATGGTCCACTCCTCTCCCCTGGCCTAATTGCACATTTCTGAACATTGCACATTTCTGTACAGTTTTTGTCTCTGTTTGACTGCCATACAGTATAGCACTGTTTTTTTCCTGTCACATAACCAGTGTTTTGCATTCATATTTATTCTTGGTTCTTATCTCTGCACTGTGTTTATATGTTTATATGTCATGCACCAGAATACCAAGTTAAATTCATTGTTTGTGCAAACTTATTTCTGATTCTGATACATGCACAACACAGTCAGCAGAGTGATGATAGATGTTTAAGGCTCTCAATTGTGGTGCACATAAATTCCAAATTCTCCTGCCTATGGTGGAAATCAAAAAGTTTTGGGCATCCTGTTACATTAATGGGTTTCTCATGGATGTGCACAGGCTCTGGAATTTACAACTGGAGTAGATTCAGTATTTTCCATTGTAAAGTATAAAACATATTGTGTTATATGATATAATATACAACAGTATCTTGTTTATAAATGGCCACAATGCTTTGTCAATTTATCCCAACCTTCCATATTTCCATATTTCCACTCCTTCACGCATACATACACATGTTGTGCAAACACATGCTGTGCTGCCCAGGAGGACCACTCTATCAGCATCCATGAGAAGTGTGGGCTGTCGTTCTGCTCAGAGCCCAATCTGGCAGCATGCTCACCATCAGCCTTGCCATCTGCTGGGCTCTCAGCAGCTTGTTTAGAGGTTAATAGCTTCATGATCCCTCTATCAGTCCTGCCCATCTTCAAATGGCTAATTCTTCCTCTCTGGCAACGATTAGCGGGGCCTGTGGCGCGGCGTCCTCCGTCCCTTTCCCCGGCATCACCCGGGCCATCTTCAGGACAGCAATCCCTGGTTGTTACCAGACATGTGATATGAGCCCAGAATAGATTTTACAAAGTGTGCAGCCACAACAAAATGACACATCTGGAGCCATTGGAGATGGATCGTTATCCAGTCTCAGAGGCATGGGGTTTGTAACGGGTGCATTCTTTTTAACAGCCAACAGCTCACACTTTGAAAGGTGCTGCTTAATGGCATTTGACAGCTTTGTATTGAGATAATTTCTCATACAACAAGTTTAAATGCAGGCATGTAATTTTTATTTAGTTGCATGGATTGCATTCATGCTGATATACTGTGGATCAATACGACGTGGATGATGATTTTTCTGGTGGCAGGTTTTATTTATACTGTATGTTCATGTGAATGCCAGAGGAGACATAATAAATGAATATTGTAATCTGTTTCTTGTTTTCTTTCCACAGACCTGGATATTATTTGTAGCACGAGCCCTCCAGTATTGCACATGGGAGACCTGGTGGAGATGCTCAGTGTTAATGTGATAGCTGTGGGGTTTAAAAGAGTGCAGGCACAGTAAATCTGAAGAGATCAACACATGTCAGGGCTGCAAGGACCTCTGCACTCCCTAGAGTGGGCTGCCAGTTTGACTTTTACTGAACCCTATCCATAACTGACTGATTTTCTTCGAAAAATCTCCAACTGCCTCTCAAATTTAGTTTAAGGCTTTTTCATTGTGACTTCTGTTTGACCCCTGTGAATTTGCATATTACATAGCTGAGAACTGAATATTAAGTGCTTGAGCGAATTACTGTCTCTCAGTTGATATTCCCCGTGCAGCTCGAGGTATAGCGAGCAACGGGCGGGTGGGCATATAAAACCCCTTTTGAAGATAATGTGATTTTTCATTTGGCTGATAAGGACGTGTCATGGAATGTTTCATTATTTTGGACACTAAGCATTTTTTCTTCTTCTCCTTCGTAGCTTACCAAGAGGGACAAAAATTAATCCAGCCTCGTATTATTGCTGGTTCAGATGAGGAAAGAGGGTGGGGGGAGTTATTCGCTGTGATTGCTGTCGGATCGTCTGTGGGGATCTGCTCTGATTCTGACGATGCTGGCAGACGTCAAAGCTCTCAGACTCGGGGCCGTGAGACGGCACGCTTTCACACCAGTGGTACAGCACTCGTCTTTTAGGAGATGATGCACGTAGTTGTGTGACTAACCCACATCCCATAATGCATTCTGCCATGACTTGATGATTTCCTATGATCTCAGTGTTCCGGAGGGAATGATTTATAAGACGCATTGTTCATATTTTATAGATATTGCATGTCTCAGGGCTCAGATGCTGGCCACATGTTTGTCTCAAACCTCAACCTGTACCTTTCAGCACAAAGTCTCAGGTCCAGAAATGCACTGTGCAGTGAACCTTTGGAGCTGCACTACATGGAATTGGGTATCTGGTTTCAGATGATTGCTCTAGCCCATGCATATGCATTATATAAACATGAAAAGGCCCGATCGCTCTAAGGAAAACTGTGATCTCTCAACATATTCTAATTAAAGATTCGTTCTCTCCACCCTGGCCAAGAATGGCAGCATTCCACTTCCTGACAATCTTATTCTCAATACACTCAAGCCACCTGCCATTTTAGTATTTTTCCATCCTACCACACAAACACTGATGATCATGGTGTCTGGAGCAGATAAGGATATTGGATTTTTTCACCTGCTCCTTGATGTGGGGATCTCCTCCTCAAACACGATCAGGGAGACATGCAGTTCCTCCTCTGGGCTGAGGATAGTAAGTGCTGCTGGGGACAGATGAATGTCTGAATAAGGAGGGCTCCCCTGCCTTTTTACAGCAGATGGAAATAACTGGAATAGATTCATGGCATGGCTTTCTCTTTCAACAACCTCGCAGACACTGTGGCAGTGCCTGGCACCCAGCAAAGACTGTGATTGGCTGAGGCCTGCCAGACTCACGTCAGTGTTAGAGATGAGCAATGTGATGAGGAGGGTGTGCTGACAAACAGGGAGGGAGAGAGCTGGTGAAGTCTTGAAACTGGTATTTGTAGTACTACTTTTAATGGTTGACTAACCTTAACCCTCAGCTCATAAGTTCATGACCTCTGTCAGTATATATGTATTTTTCTGTTTAAGTTTGACTGAGATAGGCTTTTGATGTAAAACCCCACTAAAACTTTGTGTTTTCCCACTATATGTTGAAAAGACAAACATTAGGTATTTAAAAACACTTTGTGTACTGTACTCATTACTCATCACCCTGATTTAGGGTAAGGGCCATAATGAGTACAGCAACTTTTCAATATAAAGCATATCCAGCAAAGCATTTTTCCTCATAAAAATATAGTCTAAATATCGAAATAACACTTCTATATGTTTAGCAAATAAAATACAGATTTTAAAATGCTAAAATCGGTGGTACTGTTGTGTAACCATCTGGAATAACTCAGTAAAAAATAGAAATTTGGCTAAGCACGTTTCCATGTGAAGCCTTGGTTTTCATCATGTTTTCAGGCTTGAATATGCCTGAAAAAAATGCTGAGTCGCACGACCTCTCTCAGAGAAGGATTCGGTGATCAAAATCTAATAACATCTGTCTATCAGACTTCGGAGCATGTAGTCAGCATTAGCCTTTCCCTGATCTCTGGTCAATACTTTCTAAACAAAATACACACTCTCAAACTCGTTCAGCATGTTCCTTGAGATCACCAGTTATCTTAAAGCTCTCCTAAATATTTAGACAGCATGGGGTTGGGAATCGCTGCATGGCAAGTTAATACCTAACAAATGTGTGTTGGTGCTTTGTCATGCAGTGCACTTGTTTAAATGTCCTGGTGAGCTGAGATCAGTGTGATTGTTGGAGTCCTGTCCAAACAGGGGGATAAGGCAAACAGTGACCTCTCACAGGCTGATCATTCCTACCACATGGAGCATGTTTGCACAGTGGCTTCAACCCAGGAGTGCATGTCCGAGTTCTCTGCATCCCCACATCCTTGTCTGCATCTTTACCGACCTGCAGGACGTGAAGACAGAACCTGAAGGAAGCATGCTGTTCTGTAGATAACATCTGGTTGTTAGGAGAGCCAAAGGAAGCCATCATGACATACTGATCAATGATGCATATCATAAGTAGATGATGATGAATGGCCCTATTACCTTCAGGTGATCTCCATGCTGCATTGTTTTTGTCTGGGGGTTGCTGTAGTACGATACCAGACTTGACCTTCAAGGGGTTAATAAGACACCTCCAGGCTAAAACAAATGACAGGAATAGACTCTGCTATCTTTGCTTACTAGGACTAAATGATTATATATTGAATTAATTTGACAAAACAAATGCATATTTCACCTGGTAATACCTGTACAAAGGAATTGCCAAATGTATCTTCAGTATAGCTGACTATTGTCACTGTATCTTTACAGGTTTCTCAAAAAATGATTAGATAGCTGCAACTACTGCTCGAGTCCTCACTTAGACTAAGACAGGAGCTCACACCACTCCAGTTCTGAGGTCTTTACACTGACTTCCTGTTTGTCAAAGAATACAACTGTTGGTTCATAAAGCACTGAATAGTTCTGGCCTGCTGCATCATTACATTATTCAGCACCTAGACCTCTCAGATCATCTGGTACAGGCCTGCTTGAACATGAAGTTTAGGTTTCATGCATCGTACATCTGGAACAAACTCCAAGAACAGGCCCTCTGCAACTATAACTTCTTTTGAATTAATCATCAAATGCAAAATCATTTAATCCAAGCACAAACTGTCTAGTCTTGCTGATTTCCAGGTGCAGTATATTACACATTTGAAGTGACAGAACTGCTACAATAAATGTAGCCTATGCTGCTTTTTCTCCACACTTCCTGCTGAGTACAGAGCAAGAGACCTCAGCTACCAAGACCTCAGAAGAGCAAACCTCTTCATGAGAAAGAAAATGAGGTCAGGGGCTCTAACTCACCTTGAAATGTCTAAATGGAGACCTCCTGTTGCCACGGTATCAGCGTCTCCTACTTTATCCTCCTGGAATGTCTCTGTTTATTGTGAATAAGATATAAGCGTCAATGCCGGTGAGTTCAAGATTCAAAGGAAATCACTCGGTACTTTTTTTTTACTTAATTTCTTTGCTTATAATGCAGCACTTTCTTACACATCTTGCATCAAGTGTTGTTAATTGACTTGATTTCATTCACATTGAACATGAACACTTTGTTGTCAGTGGTTTCCAGTAGAATACTCACTTTGCTCACCTCTGTTCATTTTTCTTGTCTTTGTTGTTTCCCATTTTGTAGCTGAAAAGACCAACTCTGCCCCAGGGGAGTTTCATCTTATCTTTCTCAGAATTCAGTTCAGCAATCTTTCTCAATTGGTTGTGGATCACAGAGGTTAGTCTCCAGGTCACAGTGGTAGCCGCTGATGAAGACAATCTGTCTGCTCTCCATGCCTGCATACATGTGTGTTACATGATATAGGAGACCACTCCCCTTATCCCAGCAGCCTCAGGGCATAATATATAGGATTCACTGAGGTTGTATATAGTGTATATATTTTTAACCTAATTAAGTAATCAAGCATTTTAAATGTAAAATGACTGTAATAAAACCACATTCCACATTTCTTTTTGAGGAAAAGGGGCTTTGTGGTTATTGGTTTATGATTCTAGGAAAATTCATAAGAAATACAAATATTTCTTCACCGTGCTAATTAAAAAAATATTCTTACTGTACATTAATTCTTCCACATTAATTCAAATATTGATTTACTAAAAAAATAATGAATCCCCATCTACTTATGATCATCAAAATTTAAGTGATCATCATCATCACTGATATATATATATATATATATATATATATACACACAGTATATACGTGTATACACGTATATACACGTATATATATATACACGTATATATATATATATATATATATATATACGTATATATATATGTATACACGTATATATATATATATCGTATAATATATATATATATATACACGTATATATATATATATACGTATATATACGTATATACGTATATATATGTATGTATATATCACTGATGATATTGAGGATTAAATATTCAAATTTAGATTAAGGATATTTTTTTTTGCAGTGACGTTCCGTTCACAAAGAAGAAATCTAAATCAAATATTGATTTACTAAAAAATAATGAATCCCATCTACTTATGATCATCGAAATTTAAGTGATCATCATCATCACTGATATATATATATAGATATATATATACGTATATATATATATATATATATATATATATATATATATATATATATATATATCACTGATGATATTGAGGATTAAATATTCAAATTTAGATTAAGGATTTTTTTTTGCAGTTCACAAAGAAGAAATCTAAATGTACTACTACTGTTAGTGTTAACGCTATATTTACTGGCTGTCATTAAGGTGAGTTTTGAGTTGATCATCCGTGAGTTAAGGTCACCTATTGTTTTCCTGTTAGCAGTAACTGTCACCAGGCAAGTCCCTTTATAAAGAAACCTCCGCTGTCCTTTCAGATCTGTCTGTCTCGATGTGATCAATAATCCATTCTCTGTCTCCTCGTCAAGGTACTGTGTGTGTGTGTGTGTGTGTGTGTGTGTGTGTGCGTAATCCTATACCCCAGATAGAGGCCACCAACAGGGGGGAAATGCTCCTGTCTGACCTCCAGCATGCATCATTTTCTTCCTCCTTTCTGTCTTGGCTTTGTCAGTTCCTCCGACATGTCTCTGTTTGGCTCTTCTGATCTTTTTGCTCTACCCCCAACTATCCTTTCATCTTTTCACCTGTCTTCATGCATCAGTGTGTCCATCTGTCTGTCTCACAGTCACAGCAAATAATAAATTGGTTTGCTCTCCAGAAAGTCTTTCTTCACATTCAGTGCTGATTACTGTCAGTGTATATGTCATCTTCGGTGTATGTCATACTGATCGATGGAGTGTGTGTTTTACTGTGTGTTTGTGTGTGTGTGTGTGTGTGTGAGTGTGTGTGTGAGACCACGGTGGAGCCACCGTGCTGGTTTTTTGGTTGCTGGATTTAACAGGGTCAGGCCTGATTGGGCTTAATCAGTGCCTGTCTGTCTATGCATTTATTACACAAAGAATAAGCGCACACACACACACACACACACACACACACACGTCAGTAGCAGATAAATCGAAGCTCAATGATCAGGCACTTTAACAAGGAGAGACGAAGTTGAAATGGCAGGTCACCCCTGCAAAATCTTTAACCCACAGGGACCACGTTGTGTGTTGTATGTGTGTGTGTGTGTGTGTGTGTGTGTGTGTGTGTATGTAAGGGTGGATGAACACCACTGGTTTCCACAGTGAGATCAAAAGTCTAATGAGGCTCATGTGCAGTCCAGCATGGTAATATAGCTGCTGCTGGTGTTCAATTTCCATCCTGGAGTAGGGAGCTGTGGACCAGATTAGACACAACACCTGCCGCTGGTGCAAATGTGTGTTTTATTTATACGCACACAGATAAGGAGATTTTAAATCATGTACCTCATCTTAATCAGGGGTCACCAATGGGGAGAGGGGAGCAGGAATTGACCGGTCACCTGTGTTGCATGTGCAAACCTTAGGGACTGCGTTTTCTTGTTGTTCGTCTGGCTGCGACTGCAGCTGGTTTTGAAAAAAATGTCTAATTAACAGACTCATTACCTTCCAATCTCCCTGTGCCCTTTCCTCTGCGTTGTCTCGGCCTCCAGAGAGACGCTTAGTGATTCTCGTCTGTAGTGAAGGATCACATCCCTGGAAACAAGACCGCAAAATGACCCTGTCTTTGCCAGCAGGGCTGTGGCACGAAAGCAAGTGTGGCGTGGTTGAGACTGAGAACAATTGTATGTGCTTTGATGAAAAGGAGACAGTAACCTTCGATAAAAAAAAAATAAAAAAAATAACAGTAAACTATGATGTTCAGAGGCAACCAACCTAAGATAGAATTAAAAACAACAACAAAAAAAATAACTTGATTCAATAGTGCATGTAGAATGGATTCAAAATAGATTGCCAGTTCCCTTTATATTACCTTATATTATCTAAGAATAATGAAAAGGCTAAATGACAAGTTGACAAGACGTTGGATGGGGCAGAAAGAGTATAAGACGCAGCAATAGTATGAACTTCTGAATGTTTAATTTCTTTCTCTAACCCTCATTACCAGAGCACTGGTCGCCTAACACAGACTCACACACCTCTCCACTCCGCAAGCTTTACTCAGGGAGACTGACACCACCCATGAAGGAGCACAGTTATACTCTCTCTGCAGAGATCTGAACTATCCCTGAGAGGGAACCATGATACCCTACAAAGAAAACTCCCTTTTAGCGACTTTTATCTGTGATCTTCCTCTTCGATTTATGACCCATTGCTCATGATGACAAGAGTTGGGATGAAACAAATTTAGAGATTCGCCTTCAGGTTCATCCTCTTTTCTCTTTTACAACCCCTTTCCCCTTTTAGTTCTTTGTGTTAAATGTATGATCTTTGAACTAATCTCAAACTCTTTGATATTTATGAATCAGGGATAATCTGCTACTTTTTAATAGACAGTCACATAGGTTCAGATATGAAGGTTTATCCTCATCTGAATGAAGAGGATGCTATTGCTAACGACAAAGTTACGTGTATTTGCTGGTTGAGACCGTTTGATCCAGATAAAAACAGCTGGAGACGTGTCTAAACATAGTGATACAGCTTTGTGAGAGTGGTGCGTCCTCCCACAGATGGCGATCAGTTTCTGGCAGATGATCACTTTTTGGCACGGCTCCATCGTGACTGATAATGCAAAGAGTGCTAGCTCATTTTCATTTATTGTCATCTTGGGGCTTCTGGGAAATGCATCGAGCTGCCTTTATTTAGAGAGTGAATAAACCAGTGGAACAGAGAAGTACTGTTATGTATTCCATTAATTTCAATAATATAACTTAATTCTGAATACCATCTATTCAAATTGTAACTGTAACGGAATACAGTTACTCATAATTTGTATTCTGAATACGTAACGCCGGTACATGTATTCCGTTACTCCCCAACACTGTTGTTCAATATGTAGGATATGAACTTCCCGAAAAAAACTCAGTAACAGGGAAGTTTCTTTCAAAAGTCCAACAGTAATCAGTAATTAGTAGTCTCTCTCCATGCTCATTACTCATTGAGCCCAGATTCTCACGAAAACTATCAATTTTTCCATCCATCCGTTTTTTCTGATCCCAGTTACATCAATAGGGCAGAAGTAGCAGTCAGTGTCATAGGAGGTCGGCTTCCTCCAAACCATGAGAAGACCAAACCTCAGACAGCTCTTCTTGCCTTTAGTCCACTGATCAGATACTCAGTGCATGTATTGTATATCATGTGTGGTACCCAAGCTTTATCCTGGCAACCAAGTTTAACACCAAAATGAGCATGGTAAGCATGCTTTATGAAACTTGTGACTGGATTCCTGTTAGGAACTGTAGTGTATTTGTCACAGATGTAGCAGAATACATAGGGCTTATTTTTGCAAGATTTCTGGTAGAAGCCATTTCATTCACTTGTGAAATAAAAATACCAATTAGTCAACAATTTTCACATGCAAACTCTTCAATTTTAAATTATTTCAAAAATAAACATTTAGATACGAAGCAAAATACCTGTACATGTAAGCAAAAATGTTAAAAACAACATATGTGTGTTTATTTGTGACCTATTAGATTTTGGCATATTTCTGGATGACCTTTAATTAATGTGTAAAAGAACCAAATTTCTTGAATGTATGTGTTCCAGTCACTCCAAATAGAAATAAAAACAATAAGTAGAATAAGTAGAAAGAGTAACAAATCAAGACCTCCATAACAGGCACTTTCTCTACAAGTGTATCGAAAACTTTCGATTAAAACTGTAACTTTGGAGCAGTTTTATTATTCGGTGATATTCTTTGTGTTTTCATAGCATTTTTCTCTGTCAAGACTGAACACTGAGTCTGTGGAGATGTTTAATATCAAGGGACTCTTCATCATGTCCTTTGTCAGACACGGTACCAAACATTTTGTCAGGACTCAATTTTAGATCCTTAGAGGGGTTGGTGGGAATTTTTAATAAATATGTTGGCACATGAGAACACGCAAATAAAAAGATACAAAGCTCAACACTTTCCAAACAAGGTAAACAACAACAAACAAACAGCTCCACCAGGACACTGGGCACTGTGTGTACATATGTAGATTTGTGCAAATTTGTGTGACAGTTTATAAATCATAAATTATGCATATTGAGATGTTTTCCTGCATGCCCTGAGTGTTTCTTACCATAATGACCATGACCGCAGAGAGTTTCATTAGCACTCCATTAGCTGACCATCTCTTGCTGTTTGTTTTTGCTCACTTCATCATCCACAGCCATTTAGCTTTCATCAGTGTGCCCTTTCTCATCGCCTGGTTTTAATCAGACCATTGTGACCTTGAGTACCAATCTCTCTTACCTCTCATGTAAGAAATATGCGTTGAGGTGGCTCAATAAATCAAAGCAATGTTGTCTATTGTAAAAAAAAATGCCCGCCAGTCAGTTTCATATCTGTATTGACAGCCATTAACAAGCCATTTTGTAATTATAACCAATAACAGTGTGGTTCTTAATTTGACTGAATTGCTGTGATCTCGGCTCTGAGCCCGGGTGCAGCAGTATCCCAGATGCTCTGCCACTGGTACAAACACACACGGCTTCACTGACTAATTAGAGATTACTGCCAAATTGTAGGTGCACTTACAGTAGTTTTGGGTTCATTTCCATGAGGTGGATAATGTTAATGCTTTGCTCACAACCTGTGTGATTTCTGAATGATTGAGGTCCTGTCCTGAGTCACATTTTGTTTTAGAGATGTTATATAATTACTTTTGACTGTGCAGTGACACAATTTCCAACAATTTCCAAACCAACAAATTAGAATGGTGGTTGTAGATTAATTTAATGACACTTTATTTTCTTTGAACACAACTTGAATAACAACACTCGTACCCAGTATTAGCTTTTGTAAAGTAGTATACTAACATTTAACTGCAATTAGATAACCAAAATCTGTCATTTTACTTCTATTTTCTCCAAATAAAATTGAAGCAAAGTGCTTGTCTTGAAAGTTCTACTTGAATACTACTTTTACAGCTGTGATCTTTGCCACCAGTTGGGTTAATTGTGCTGCTTGTTTAGCCCACCCACACTTCAGCAGCGCTGTGAATCGGGTGGCTGAAAATCACAAACCAGCAGAGCCCTAATAGAGTGATGAATAGTTTGCAGCTGTCAACGTGACATTTGTAACGGTCCCATCCTTTGTAACAATGAGGAAGGGGAGGAATAAATGGAGGGTGAGAAATGGAGAAAGATAAATGTTTTCTTTGGTTCTCTGTGTCTCCATCTCTATATAGGCTGTGAGGAACAAGGCAATGGCACAGCAGACATAATTCACTTTGGAGACTGAACAATGAATGCAAATTGCAACCAACAGTTATGTGCTTCCAACATAAATCTTTTTTTCTCTCTTTTCTGTCTGTTTTAGACGCAGCTAAATTCCATTCACATTCCCTAACACAAGCCAGCATTCAGCTCAGCAGTCTCACTTATCTTGGGGGTTTATCATTAGATTGAATAAGCAGTTCAGTTTATTTTTCCCAATATGCTTTATAATTACATCACATGTCGTGTAGTTAAAGCTAAGTAAGCAACATGCCTCCTAAAGTGGAATAAAGTTATAAGTCATACACACATAAAAGGCAAAAACTCTCTAACAAAAATACGACTTTACCAGCTGAAGCCTGTGCCTTGTGCTGTTATAAAAATAAAGCTGAAAAGCCTGTGCACACAGCCAAAACTTGACCAACCCTGGCTTTGTTGTGGCAGTGGTTTTGACTTTGAATGCTATAATGTTTTTATTTGTTTATAGTTCAATGGAAAATACATTGCAGGTTACAGTTAGCAGTGCAAATGTGTTTACTTTGCCTCTACCAGGGCTCAGTCTGCTCTGTCAATCAGTGATTTATGGATGACACATTTACTGTCATCTCATCCATTTCATCAGTCAGTCCACCACTTTAATTCAGACTGAAATGTCTCCATTGGATGGCACAATTTGGTATACATATTCAGATGTGATGATCAAGTCAAAGTTTCACAGTTATTTGTGTAATTATTCTTTTTCTTTAATTTGGCAGATAATCATGCTGTAAATAAAATTCAGACAAACAAATACAGACTCCATAACACAGTTTGGCAAAAAAGTATGGTAAATAAACTATTAGCAGATTGTATCAATAGATGTAGACTACTTTCAAAATTTTAAAACGTGATGATTCTCAGAGAAGTTCCAGAATATTCTTAATTGGAAAGGGTAAATCACACTCAAACTAAAAAATGCAATCGGATGTATGAGTCTGAAAAGGAGCATATACATTTCTGTGACAATCAGACAAAGGGTTTTAAACCCGTAATTATCTCCTGATACATCCTGATACATAATTGTGTGTTGGTGTTAGTTAGTGCTCTAAACTGAGTAGATGAAACATATTACTGGTGTCACCTTTCAAAAGTCAGCATTTAGCATAAATCACCAATAGTGTCACCATTAGGTGCTATCTTCTATGGAGTGGTCTGCTGGACGAGCAGCCTCACATCCAGGGACAGGAAGAGACTGGACACACTGGTAAGGAAGGCCAGCTCTGTACTGGGATGTCCTCTGGACTCAGTTGAGGTGACAGGAGGATGGTGGCTAAGCTATCGTCCCTGTTGGACAACACCTCCCACCCCCTGCAGGACACCCTGGGAGCACTGGGCAGCTCCTTCGCTGAGCGGCTGCTCCAGCCTCAGTGTGTGAAGGAGAGATACCACTGGTCCTTCCTGCCTGCTCATCTCAGACTCTACAACATCTCACTCAGTTCCTGCTAATCAACACACCTCCAACAACACAACGGACATGTAAATAGGCTTTGGTATTTATATTCTTAGACATTAGTACTCATACTCATATTCATATTCATCTCTCTCATAATATACAAAAGGTACATGTGCAATACGTTCATATCTTGTTTAATTAATGTGCAATACCACTGTTATTTACTCATCTATACCACTTACACCGCTTGGTCCATTGTGTTCACTTATGTTGTATCTATAATGTCTTGATTATTCACTTATGTTGTATATGAGAGGTCTTATTCTTTTCCACTTGCTTGTTTTTCTACTGATGTTTGAATTCCCTTGCTTGTGGGACAAATGAAGGATTATCTTGTGTGTGATAGTCTGGCCTATCAAATTAAGAAGAAGAAAATAGATTTTTGGATCATTTTACTTACAGGTCAGGCCATGAATTGTGGTGAAAAGTGCAAACCAGCAAATGTAATTTGCTTCCACCTAACACAACACTCACAAATACTAGAGGAAGCAAGAAAAAAAAAATCTGTTATCCTCAACAAAAGATGCTGACAAATAGAGAGTATATATATATATATATATATATATATATATATATATATATATATATATATATATATATATATATATATATATATATATATATATATATAGATATATAGATCTCTCTCTCTCTCTATGTGTCTATATATATATATATACTGTATATATATATATATACACATAGAGAGAGAGAGAGAGAGAGAGATAGATTTAATGACAATAGAGTGGTAGAGCCCAGCTGAGAAGGAGCTGAAAGTTAAGGTTGCATGTCAAAGCACTCTATAAATACACCCCTCTCCTTTCACATGTTCCTCAAGTGCTGTTTGACGTGAGAGAATATTAATTTTTTGCTGCTGACTGGAGCAGGAGAGGGTGGAAAACAACTACTTTGTCCTTGTGGAAAGGTGTGTTTCTGCTTGCGTTGGCCAAAATCCTCTGAAAGAGTGTGTATATGTGTGTGTGTGCGTAAGATAGCTGACTGAGGGCCAAGACAGCGAGGGAGGAGAGGGAAGCCTGAAGTGGCAATTGACCGTTGACTTGAGCTACTCTTATAAACATGGCAGGAAACTGAAAAATAGACGGTGTATAAAGACCGAATTTATGTTTTCATCCAACAGTCAAGCGACATTTGAATAGATTCTTGAAATAGTAAAAAAAAATTCTATCTAATATATGCCTTAGATGGGGTCAAAAGTTGTACAAAAAGACAATAAATAATTAGAATTTATTAAATGAATGCAAATTAATTTACTGTCCAAATATTAAACTAATATTAAGCCAGAGTATATAACCACAGGATATTTTGTACTATGACTCTGAAAACACTGAATATCTCAAATGAAAGTAGAGACTCTATTTCATCATGTTTTTACCTTGTTCCATTCTTGTTTCATCAGATGTAGAGTAGAGGACACTTTCACCAAAATCACTTTTTGTCCAGATTCTGTTCGCTGTCTAATCACAATCATCTCCACGTCCTGCTTTAATCTCTGTGGTGTATACTGTCTCTTTATGTCCAGACTACAAATCACAGAAGACCCATATTACTCACAGGCTTTGTGAGAGTATATATGCCAGCTACTGAAAAAACACTTTGGCATATATATATATATATATATATATATATATATATATATATATATATATATAGGTCAGTGGCACTCAAAGAGTTAAGAAAAGCATCCAGCTGTTCACTTTAATTCCATCATTTTTACATTCTTTGGTGTAACCTTTTATGCTTTGTTCACGCTACATGATTTTCGCCCAATCGGCAGGTTGGCGACTTTTTTTTTTGACACACCTATCCCAGATCAGAGTGAGGCAGTCTTCCGCTCAGCAATGAGCAGCTTGTCCTTTCCTAGAGCAAATGATCGTGTGCTTTGAAATCTATCTTCAAAAATAGCACAAGAGGCTTTGTTCTAGTGTTTGAAAGGCAATATATCCATACATTCATTAATATTGTCACTCATATTTACAGTGAAATACAGAAAAAAATACCAGGGACATTTTCTTTTCCCACAAGTTCAATAAAAGATGTTCTTCACCAAACTTTGTGGAAAATGAAAAGCTCCTGTCAGCCTCAGAGCCATTTCAGTGATCACTGTAAACACTACAAAACAACGAGTGACTCATTTGACCAGGAATTAGTGAGAGGAGGCTGACTGGACAGCAGTGTGTGTTGTCAGGTAGGACAACACACACTGCCATGCCTGCTAAAGTCATGTAGTGTGAACACTCCCGTCACCGACCAGTCCTAGCAGTGTGAACACCCTAATGGCGTGGTACAGTACGGTATGGCTCTACATGGTTGTGTTTTTCCACTAGTACCCGGTACCTGGTACTAGGTACTTTATTCATACCTCCTCAGCCCTGGTTCCAAGCAAGCCGAAGCGATACTAAAACGTGATGTCAGCCGACTGCCCTCCACTGAGTGGCCAAATAGTGTTATCATTTGATGCGTCATTGGCTGCCCGACGTCTGACTAGACTGTAAAACCAAATACTCTGTCCCTGGAGTCTTCTCTGTCTCTCTTCTTTCGCTCTGTGTGTGACAAAAAGCCACAGAGCGAGCAACAATTACACGATTGCTTTGGTGTCCTCCATTGTGATAATGTTGTTGTTATTCTTCTTCTTCCCGGTTTTCTGTGTCGCATGTAAATAACATCATGGTAGTTTCATGCAGTTGTATGATGACCCCGCCCACGCTGAGGAGGTACTATGAGGTACTCAGTTGTAATGGAAAAGCACCAAAACTGTACCATGCCTGACCAGAGAGCAGAGAGTCACATAGTGTGAACAGCACGGAGAGTTAACAAACAAGGCTTTGGGCCCTATAATGTTGATGTTATAAGATAAATACACTGTGTTTCATTTTCACATTTACTTCTTATGTCTCATTATCACTGGTCCTATAACCGTATCATCACAGTAGTTTGGGCTGTTGTGAAATATGTGTCTATGGGTGTGTGCGTTGTTGATTGTTTTGTGTGTTAAAAAAGGTCTTGGTTTTGCGTTTTTAGCAGTGTGTTTGTGTGGGTCGAGGAAAGCAAATAGGATTTTCTACCATCATTCTTTTACTGTTTGTGTGTGTGTGTGTATGTGTGTGTGTGTGTGTGTGTGTGTGTGTGCGTGTGTCTACAGAGAGAGTTTACTCTATATTGTGAGGCTTAGTTTCCCTCTGTGGTCATCGAGATTGCCAGTCACCACAGCCTTGTGTACGACATGCTAGATAAATCCTGTTTGTGCACACACACACACACACACACACACACACACACACACACACACACACACACACACACACACGAGTGCTCTGTGAGCCAAGAGATGTAGGCTAGCGGGTTCAGCTTAACCACAGCGAACTCTGGTTCGTCCAAAACAAACAAGGAAGGCCATGCAGGGATAAGGCTTTAACAGGCTTGACCAGACATATTACATAGTCTGATAGTGTGAAATAAAGTAAGATCCTTTCCCCTTTTTCTGTCAATGTCATTATGAGGACCTTTCACATGAACACTGGGCAGAGTCAGAAGAAAACACTGAGCTCTTTTTATCAAGCTGAACATCAACAGTCAGTTTACTCTTCTAAGTGGGTGCAAGTTCATGCACTGTGTTCAGGATCGGCGTCTCTCAGCTGCCATGGCTTATTTAAAAAGTCAGATTGATTTATTTTGGAGAGAAGAGCTCCTCATATCAAAAAGGCAATTAACAGGCTCTTCTGTTGTTGCACCAAACAAAGATCCTCATCATTTTAATTTAATGAGCTAAGTCTGCCTCAGAATGAGACTCTCTGTTGGAATTTAATAATGGTTTCCACTCTGTTTTGCTCTGAAGGAAAGACTCGGGCTCCAGACTGGTGTTGTCACAGTGTTAGGTAGCATCCAGGGATATTATGGGAAAACAGGCCCAGACAGACTCATTAGGAGATGTCCACACTGGCTGAGATATTAGATTTGTGACAATGCTAACACACAGGCAACTTGGGTAAGATTTCTCTTGAATAATGGATGTTCTGTATTGAAGGCAGCAGTTTTTTGCCGAGCTCTATGACATTGAAGTGTTTGTTGATCCAGTAAAGACTGAGAACTAACCATGCTCCCTCCAACAACAAGAGAGGACCGACACCTAAAATGCATAACAGACAACTTTATTCTCACAGAGCAGCATGCTTGCACAAACACACACTCCAGCCACAGGATCGACATAACTTGTGATTTTTTTCCCCAGATAGATAGTGTTCTGACAAAAAATATCAGAAACCACTTCCTTGTTCAATGTGTCTCAGTTTGCATCGAACCGAAATGCCAACGGTTCCCATTCTATAGTTCATTCTCATCTCATGGAAACCCACTGAATAAACACATGTTGAGCTGGAGTGAGTGGATTACTAACAGGCTTCTCTGTGTGCTTATGGCATGTCTGCAAAAAGAAGAGGCAGCAGCTAGCATTCAATCTAAGAACTATGGTATTGTGGCACTAATGGAGCATTAGATTGGGGTTAAGCGCCTGAATGGGGAGTGGTCCACCAGTTCTGCCCCGGGGGCTCCTCATACAGGGCCATTGCTTAGCATTAGCATAATTGCTGGACACAGCAGAAGGTACTGAGCAGTCCCCATTCCTGCTCACCTAATTCACTCTGATTGAGCTGGGAGGACTGGTGCTGAACTCCATGAATGGCCCTAGGATGGGGGAAGAGGATGAATGGATCTCTTGGTGAAGCGACTAAAGAGGATATAGAACAGTACGGATGAAGAGCAGCAGCACTGGTTTGACTGTGCTGCAGTGAATGACCACTTCTATAATTCAGCGTTGGAATAAAACAAGTGAAGAAAGCAAATGTAAAGAGACAACCACATGGCCATGATAATCCTAATAAAGGTGATTTACAGCAAATGTGACCCTCCCATCATCACAATGCTTGACAGAGAGCTCCACTTCATGTGGCTGTGCACAATAGTTGGAAGCAGTCTGTCTCCCTCCCTCCCTCTATCTGCCTCCTGGGATGGGTCCTATTTTGAATTTAATGAAAGAGGTGAAAACACTACATTGCATTGGACTCAAATGGGACCCTAGAGAGTCCCAAACCAATTTTGCTGGACAATGGCAAAAACAAAACCAGAGATGTGTACTAATGAATTATGGTCAGATAGACGACTAAAAAGAGGTTTCATTCAGAAGCATTTGTCAATTGGTTGTCACCGAATAAAGGCCTAACCCTTGTCATTAATTTTTGGCTGGGTTTCCTTTGGTTTATACTGTTTTAGCGCGGTAAGCATGCTCAGAATAAACATGTAAAATATGAAGACAAGGTGTTTGATATGAATGGTCCATAAAGAAATGATTCACAACATATCAGAGCTCTGATGTTCATGCACTCCTCTTTTGCTTTAATGATGGATAAATAGGGAGGTTAGCTGTGAAGTGGGATTGGTTTAATACCATGCCACGCAAACCCATTTTAGCAGAGCACCAGTTTCAGTGGGTCCTAGACTTAGGGCCAGCACCCTCTACACAGTTCCTGTGAGGGTTCCCTGAACCAGACAAGTGTTTCCCTCCCATCTAACACTATTGCTGCACTCTCCTCGCCTTGGATTCCTATTCAGCCCGTTTACCATGCCACCAGGTCTATTCAAACCCCAGTCGTCAGGTCTTGCAGAGCATTACAGAGCCGCTGAACTCTCTCTAACCTACTAATCAGACCTCTCCTCCCTTTCAGCCTTTAAACATAAAGCCCTATCTTGACCACCGCTTTGTAGGTCAGCCACTGTGGGCTTTGTGCAGGCCTTAGCACCACCAGAGAAAGATCCTCCTCCTATTGATGCATCTTGAGCAGCTCCCCGAGCCACCCAGACACCTCCCCCTGAAGATGGAGGCATTCAAAGACATCCAGTTTATAAAGCTGTCACTGCGCATCTAAATCTGTTCCCTATTGCAATGGTACAGGCCTTTCCAGGGAGAGAGAGCGAGAAAGAGAAGGCCTTTGTGAGCCACCAAGGTATTCAGAGAGCTATATAAAAAAACACCACACACTAAAACTAATGCACACACACCGGTGAAATGAGATGCAAATCCGACGATTCACTTGGCAGTACGAGTGTGTTTTTCTTTGTGTGTATGCATCTTGTGTGCATGCATGTGGCACCCGTGCGTGTGTGTGTGTGTGTGTGTGCGCGCGTGTGCGTGTGTGTATGTGTGTGTGCCTAATTCCTGTAACATCGTCTCAATCTGTGCTCGCATTGAAGTGCCTGTACAGTTGCGCAGCCATAACACAGTCGTTGGTACAGGGGCATTGTGTGACTGTGGCAGGGAGAGAAATTACTTAGACCAGGACAATGTCTCCTGGTTATACCAGGCTACAGTGAGGGGGAGACATGCACTGTAGGAGATGAGCGACACCGGGTGATGTGAGGGCAGCAAAGAAGGGGTGAGGGGTGAACTGGGTCCTGGTTCAGACTTCCAGCTTCTTTCTCTTCTTTAAACAATCAACGCTCACAGATTGGATTTGCATGGCTAATGGGAGTTTAGGGGTGTTGTTTTTTTCATGGGGGTTCACATGGGGTTGACCCCTGGATAGCAGAACTTAAGACTTAGCACCAGAATAGCACGTATGATACAGCAGCCTCAGTGTAGGACAGTAATTCCTGCCTGAGCAAATATACAGATATTAATGGCAGATGAGGCTCTTGTCTTGAATTTCATCCACTATGTGTTGTTGTGTCCGTTGAATCCCTTATGCATGTGAATGCCAGAAAATGTGAGTGCTGGAAAAAGGCAGTAATGGCAGAATGCACCACTAACAAGGCAAACCCCCACAGGTAGTGAATTAGTTCAAATACATGTAATAGCTAAAGAAGAATGCAAGCCAGCCATAAATAATATCAACAATTGTGGTTGATGTGATGAAAATATCAACAAAAATGTGCAAAATCATGTAGTCTGTGATCATGATTGGCTCATAATATAGGACACTTTGGTAGTTTATATATTTACTGTATATATTTTAAATTTTCATACAGATAGTTTTCTTTGTGAGCGTGTGAGTTAGTGAGTGTATATTTGGCTAAGGAGTGGAAATTAAAGGCTCAAGTGCTAAATGCTGGTATTAGGAAGGGAAATGACCACTGTTGAATAATGCCCTCCGTTGTTAATGACCACTGTCTGGGCTCAGTTTGGGTCCTAGTCTGACACACATGCACCTGAGGAAAAGAAACAGGAAGGGGAAATGAGCAAGTGATCCACTTCACCTTCTACTGTATATTCCCACAAAGATGTTAAGACATTTCCAAACTTCTCCCTGAGCTGGATTTGGGTGTGTATGTAAAGTTTGAGCAGGATGGGTTTTTTTTAACCCAGAGGTTCTTTTTTTGTGCACTTTTACCTTGGTAAGCTTAAAAAAATACATCACTCTTATGTGTGGTTAATACCATTAATGGAAGAGCTTGTGTAAGTGTTGAAATATGACCCAATTAAGAAGTGCTGCAGTTTTGTTTTTATTTCTCCCTGAATTCATCTTATGGAAATATGAGCTGAGAGTAATATGGATATTTCCCATGGTGTGGCTCGGTGAAATGGGTTACACATGTACACTCAGCCTGCCGCTACCCTGTCTAATCGGCATTCCCTTTCTCCATTAGCTCCCACTCCTTTCTCATGTGGCCCTGTGCGCTCGGTGCACTGTGGCTAAACAAATAGTATTGCCTTTCTTCCTTGAATATGAATTTGTCGATTTGGTCTGGTAATAATTTTAGGTGAGAGGACTGGGGAAACAGTGAGCCAGTATGAGTGTTGCAGATGGTATTATCACATGAAAATGGGTATAATTGCTCTGTGCTTATAGTACTGGTTAAGTAAACCTACGGTAGGGATCAGGTTGTGCTGCTTTGCTGTCTCTTGTGTATCACAGAGTTGTTAGATGATGTTTTAACTGAGATACGGGAGACTATAAATGACTGTTACTTTGTCACACTTCTGTTTGTCACAATTAGCTAGATATTAGCTGTAGGAATCTATAAAAGTGGTTGTTGAGGTTAAGAAATTATTTTTTGGTAAATATGTTTCAATAGAAAATAAAATTAACATACTGCAAAGTAAAATACTGCTATTTGACTTGTCATAATGGGGAAAAGAGCAGATGCAACACTACTGATGGCTCTGTTCGACAGAAAAGCAGCATGCACAATACCTGGCTCCTCAATGGAGCTCAACGGAATCCAGCCATCATTATTATCATCATTTAGACCTGCACTTTTCTTACTGTGACATGTCAAAAACTGACCTATCATCTGTCGAAAACCACAAACACGCCCCCTTTGTGCTTATTATCTACATCAAGCAGTTACTGTGATTACATGCATGACTCTGACCATCAGTCTTCATTTGTTAAATCAGAACACTGATGAACTGAGGAACAAAAGCCTGAAAACCAGGAGGATGACAATTTTTTTTGCTGAAATTCAACCATCATTCTCTACTAAGCAAGAAGTTTCTCCTCAATGAAGGCTCAATGAAGGCTCAATCTCCTCAATGGAACCTGTATTTGTGTCATGTGTCCTCTCATCACCACCCATAACATGGTGTAGGCCTGCTGGTGAAAGACTCTTTCACTATCTATCTGTCTAAAAACTGGAAGCAGGACATCAGTGATGACTGAACTCTTTGTCCCTGCTCTCCTTTGAAGGAGACTATGATGGAATAATTTCAGTGATCATCACCAAACCTGTCATCTGGTGTTTGTGCCAGCTGTGTGTGTTTGTGTGAATATGTGACTGTCCTGTTAGACTATGTTAAAGTGTATTTTTTATCATTGATCCAGGTCTGTCAGCTGTGTGTGCAGATATGTCATGCTGTTAATGTTAGTCTTGTTAGATCAGAACCAGAATCAGGTTGACTGACCAGCAGGTATAAGTAGATCTATACAGTTGCTATCAGCAATTTGAATGTGGTTATTTTGCTCTCATTGGGCATACAGACATAACTAAACATAAGCACAACAAAGCTGAACATGAGAACATCACAGACTTAAGAGTTATCACTTGAGTTTCAGAGTACATGTTTGTTCTTGGATGGGCTGGGACCATCTGATTTTCTCTGTGTCCAGCTAAAATGTGATTTCTGCCGTTGTCATTGGTAATGTGCCATACAAGAGAGAAAATAGCAGCTCTTTCCACTTTTCTAGCCAATAAGTGGATACAGAAAGTGTGCAGCATTCAATGACAAAATAACTGTAATGGCCAATTGTTTGGCCTTTAGAAAGATATATTGCTATATTGCTGCCATGAATCCCAACAAGATGGCTAATGTATTAGAAGTGCAAAAGAAATAGGCGACCAGCCCTGAGCTGCAAATACCAGACACATTAAAGCCTGGAGCACTTCCAGGGAAATCTTTCAATTACACAGAGTGACTACCCCTCTGTTTCAAGAGCAAGATGGATAACTTAGAGAATGGGCTGTCAAAGAAGTAAACTACGCTATAGATTTAATTAAAATAACACATCTGGGAGCTTATAGTTGCTTGAACAAGGCTGAGTCGGAGCAGACAGGTGGACGGCAAATCAATGCTTTGAAGAGAGAGGGAAGAGATGGTTTGTATAAAAGCACTGAGAGACAAAGTGAGATGGAAGGAGAAAAGAAAGAGAGGGGCGGACTTATTGAAAATGGCTGAACAGTCTTCTTGAAATCATTTCAGCACACCCAAATGTCCAAATCTGACTGACAGTAGTGACACTTAAAGTCTGTCTTCTGTAATATCATCAATAACTGCATCATGTGGGACTTTTAGTCTGGGAGTCACAGTCAAATGTGGACCACTGATTAAACAAACAATCTATTGGTGTGTCTCCAGAGATGGTAAGTTTGATCTATATACGATCTTATATACTGTATATATTATTTGATGTATTGGCATTCATGGTCAGAGAACATCCAGTAAACATACTAAATGTTTAGACAAATTTGGTTATTCTCAAATGTTATGACCCATTTGGAATGACTTGCAATGACTTTGGTTTGTTCTTTTTCAGTTTCCACTGTTTTTCCTCAGCTTTGGGCCCAATCTCCTCCTAATCAATCTCCTCACCTGAGTCAGTCTCCACAACTTCACTTCATCATCTCATCACCTTAGTTTGCATGTCTGTCTTTGTTAGATTCTTGATTGTGTTGACGGCTCACTGATCTAAGTAGGGAGCAAAGACTGGCCCAGGTGGTCCAATCCAACAGACAAGTAGATCAACTTGCCAAAAATAATGCTGGTGCTATTTTTCAGTACAACTCAGTGAAATGCAACAAGAGCAGATAGCCAGAGAGAGCAACTGTCTATGTGCGTGATAGGTAGCACTCTGTTCTCATACTGTAAATTTGCTTTGATCTCTACATCCCTCTCAAGCAAGATTACCAGATGTCAAGTTTTATTAAATAACCATATCTTTCAATATCTTGGAAGATCTTTCTAGCTAAGATTGTTTCCCTCAGCCTTTCAGACAGTCTGATGGTGTCCCTGCCAGGTCCTACAGCATCCACTCCATGAAAGACTGGTCTGTCAGTGCTCTCAGAAGCACTTTGTGCCAAACATGTGGTTCTTATTTTGCAGCCAGAGGAGCAGATTAACATAAAAGAGGGTGTGTAACAGTTCTCGCATTCAAAACCCTGCCTGAGGCAAGAGGAGGGGAGGTCGCTTTAGGATTACTTCATTTAGGAGCCTTTAAAATGCTGTTTACCTTGCAAAGTGTGCATCTCAATGAGGCAGCAAGCATAACAGGGTCAGTGTGTCATTAACAAACAATCTTCTTGGGCAGATCACTTTACTTGGCACAAAGGAGACATGCTGCTATACAAATGCAGAGCTGGGAGTCAGTTATACCATGGCATTATTTTTTCCATGACTACACAGGCAGTTCTGAACCGCAAAACATTTTTCAAGACAAGCATCTACGATATATCACAATATCTGAAACAGACGGATTAGGAGGAAAAGACAGAGGTCGGGGCGGCAGTAGCTTAGTCTGTAGTGACTTGGGCTGGGAATCGGAGGGTTGTCCGTTCAAGTCCAGGTTGGACCAAGTTTGGAGAGTGGACTGTTTGCTGGAGAGGTGCCAGTTTCTCCTCCTGGGCGCTGCCGAGGTGTCCTTGAGCAAAGCACCGAACCCCCAGCTCCCCGGGTGCCTTGCATGGCAGCCCACTGCTCCCTGAGGGGATGGGTTAAATGCAGAGGACAAATTTCATGTATGTAGTGATATATATGTGACAAATAAAGTATCTATCTATCTAGGTCTGTCCCATTAGTTCACTGTTTTTTGTTTTTTTTAACATCGTTGAGCATACAAAATAATGAGAAATGCTAGGAATAGCAATAGCTTTGAACATAAGACTTGTGCTGTGCTGCACTGTACCCATATCAGTAGAGCCAAAAATCCCCAAAACAATATAATGACAATGCCGTCTCTCAGGTAAGTACAGTGGGGAAGGGTGGGGATGTTATGGCCACAGAGTACTGGACGATATCAGGGTGGTGGAGAGGACAACAAAACATGGGACTGACCCATTATAGGAGTCTTCTACTGAGTTGAGTCAATGTGGGTTTCTTTAAACCATGGCTATGGTACTTCCAAAACCTAAACCAAGTGGTTATAGTAGCCATTACAACAAACAGCCACTAACCTTAGTAAGCCACTCACTCAAATATGGTCTTTCCCGAAACCTATAACCAAATCTTGTTTTTGTGCACGACCAAACTTTAACCACAGCAACAGATCATAAAGCTAATTGTTTTTTCCACTTATGATTTGTAACAGTTTTGGTAGGCTCAGAAAAATAACATTAACCTGTTGATGTGGACACCTGATCAGAAAATGTCAGTTTAGTCTCATTGTCAGGACAATTCCAGTCCACTTGTCGTCATTCATATCAAAGGTCAAATGAAGCAGGCACAGAAACTGTAAAAATGAAACTCTTAAGTGCACAGGTGAGAGCAATTTTGTCTGTTTCCCTTCATTTGCCCCTCTGACCTGTGCAAGGAGCTACCGGTCAGCTAGGTTCGTGTTCATGTCTATACATATCTAATGCATGTCTGTGTGAATGATTTAAAACAAAGCAGACATGGCTTAGACAATACAGAGTGAGAAACAGCAGATCTTTGACCAGTAATAGTAGAAGAGGTCTTTCTTTGTTGTTTGCTTGTGTGGAATCTGATCAAAATGGAGACAAAGACGATACAACACTTATTCATTTAAATTTGAACTATTGTAGATTAAATTATATAAATCCACAGGCTGATGGTATTAATTGCCTGATTTGTACTGGATGGCTGGAACAACCGAGTGATTAAGGAAACTAATATCGGTGAAACAGCGCTTTGGATGTTAAAATTCAATCGTCCCTTTTTCACCACACTATTCATTAGAAGATCCCCCTTCCTCCTGACACAGACCTCTAGCCATAACCTCATGCCGGCTCAAGGGAGGGAAGGCCAGATAAGAAGGAGCCTTTTGTATGAGAAAAATTAATATGATTTTGTGCAGTTTGATTAAATCATAATGCAGCAGGTAATGAATCTCTACTTCGCTATTTCATTACTCGGTGCAGTCATGTTATCAAGCCCTAAATATAGCCTCATTATATATTCCATTTCTACCAGCTGGATTCAGCAAAAGAAATGGTCTTTTCTGAGCATCAAGGGTATATTTCACTTTGCTGTCCAGGCAGCATAGTGGCCCCTCTCCTTTCCTTTTCTTCTCCCTCTCTCTTCATCTCCTTGAGTTATGGCCTACACTCACACCTACCAACTCCAAATGAATTAGGCCTTTGCAACTAGCACTGGAAATAGATGAGAGAACCAAGGTGAAGTGCACTTGGATGAAAGGTTCAATTATTTTGATGATTGGTCTCAGGAAATGTTTCACAATGACACTCATTTAGTCTCAGTAGTGCTCCGTGGACGTACTTGTTTCAAAACTGAAATGTCACCCTCATCTTCTCAGCTGCTTGCTGATATCAGCTATAAAGCTGTTCTGACCCATGTGATGTTTTTCATGAATTTCCCTACATTTGTTACAATTTACTTATTTGAATAGTTCATCTGTCTTCAGATGACTGTTCTTAGCACAACCAAAGTATCCAATTAAACAAGGTAAATCAGTAATTAGGACAGCACATAATGAACCTGACCCCTAGGGTGGAGAAGATGATGTCCCAATCAGAGCTAATCTATCTTGACAGAGGAGCCAAAGGTCACAGATGAAGCTGCGATAACAGAGAGACCTAATGAATAACAATAGGTGGATTAACGGGAAAGGCAATCCTTGATAGGGAGGAGGTTTTGGCCAATAATGTCCCTCAGATTTCCATGGTGAGAATTGAAGACATTGTGTCTTACAGACTGGAAGAAAGCCTTATTTTGGAATTTATGTCACTAAATACAGTATTCTCAGAGCTCAAATATTCACTTAGCCTACTCTCTCCCTTTTGGGGCTGACAATTGAATCTACAAGTTGAAAGTTAATTTGGAATATAGCTATGCAAATATTATATTTTTTGTAATTATGCAAATATTACAAAATAATATTATTTACCAGTTGATATATAGTGCTGGGACACTATAGTTGCACACCAGACTGCTAGTTAAGCATGTCTTTATCCATTCTGTGTCACCATCTGTGTGTGTGAGATCATGTCCATTTTGCTAAATGCAATGATGCACAATGATGCATTTGATGGATGTGTAAATGGCAGTTATGCAACATGGTAAAATATAAAATTATGTTTTATAAGTGTCTTGAATCTAAATTCACTGCTCACTACAGAATAGAGTGAACCATTATAAGCTGATTATGTGGGCAATAGAGAAGGAGTGAATGAGGGAGTGATTTTATGTTGTCCGCTAACAGGGCAGCATTCAGTTTTGACAATGGAACACCTGTTTGGTTACCCAGGTAACAGCTGGGTCGTCATCCATTGGGAGGATTGTGTGCATGAATTGAGGTTGAACATACTTCTCAGTAATAAACCATATTTCCCTCATGACATTTTTTGTGATACTTTGTGATGTAGATGTACAGAGGAGTGATTAAACTTCATGTTTAGTTATTAAAGGCTGATTCAGTTTAATAGGGTGCAGGTATACAGCATGACAACCATAGGAAAATATATATGTCAGACAGCTCTGCCTCCACTGGAGATAGACCCTGGGGGTCTCCCCTGCTAACCTCAACAAAGGTCATTGTGGGGGAGGACACACACCCAGCTCTGACCCTCGGGGTCACAGGGGGGCTGTATGATGGAGATAGCACGAGAAAGTGAGATAATAGAATAACAATATATATGTTGTGTGTTGTGTGGGCCTGGTCTGCACGCATGAGTCACCCCATTCAACGTGTTTGCACACTTGGAGCATGTTGTGCATGCATGCGTGTGTTTGCACTGTGTGTTGGTCCATGTGTGCATCATGGGTAATGGTCAGTCCAGCATTAAAAGCTGGGCAGATTGCCTGCAGCTAGGTGCGTGTGCAGCAGATAACTGTGTTTGCATCTCTGTCTCCACACATCAGGAGGACATCCTTGTGTCCACAGCCCAAATATTACTTTCTATTTACCCCTTGGATTATATACTAGAGATAATTGGAGATAGCAGGGTTGCTTAGGAGGTCTGTCAGTGTTGCTTCCACCTGGCCTTAACACCATTATCCATTCCATTTCAAATGTCAACATTTGTTTTGGTGTCAGATAAAAAAAACAACCCGTAAAAGACTGAAAATGACCAACAGAACTGAACACAGATTATTTTAAATATTTATTTTCAATTATGGGTGCAGTGTTTGTATTTAGGGCTGAAACTCTAATGTAAATGGTTTAGTTAAAAGGAAACAATTTTACTTGTACAATATGCTTTTCAGACCATAGACGCATTTGCATTTTACTAAGTTACAGTAAACAAACAGTATCCATTTTTATTTTGTCAGACTGCTGAGCCTTTATTTTGTTCCCATGTCAATGCTCTTTGTGTGTCACTGATTCCAACCATTGTTGTGTAATTAAATTAAATGTTGGACATATTCAGCACCTATTTCATTCTCATTCATTATATTTCCATTTTTGTTAAAGTTAAAGCCATCCCACTCTCTTTTAAGATAATGACCCATAGTTTTTCTAAAGATCTGTAGTAAGTAAATCAATTCATATCTAAAATATGTAGTCAAAATCATATTTATTTTTATTTTCTTTGCAATTAGTGTTTTCCCTCATATCTTCATATGCCAGTGAGCCCAGGACGATGTCCAGTCTAATTCTGTCAGAATTCCTCAAGTTGCTCATGAAAAATATAGGAAAGACCTGGTCCAAAGCTCAATCCTCGCAGGTCTGCAGAGTTCACAGTAGACCTCATAACCTATAACTTCTTTTGTCTTCACTGCGCTGTAGTCTCACAGAAGGGAAGCCTGGAGTCATAATGCATCATATTCTCCAGTGTTCAAGTGATTTTGTCTAATCATACTCACTTGTAATAATAGCAGTGTGTTAACTCACATCACAAAGTGCCTAATACAGCAATACCATAACACAGTGGAAAGCTGGAAAATGCTCTCACTACCCAGTGCCTAATTTGCAGTGCAATTACAAAGTTACCTCAATCATAATATACTCAACCATCAGAGCAACATTAGGAGCCTGCAGATAACCACACAACAAATTGAGGCACAAAACTAGTCTGCACATAATATTATTTTTAATATTAGAACTTGTTTAAAACCCTGGGAAAGTCTGCCACAGCCCAACTTCTCCCCATCAAAATGTCCCAGCATGATGCAAGCCAAGCCCTGATAGGGAGGAGATTTTGGCCAATAATGTCCCACAGATTTCCATGCTGATAATTGAAGACATCCTGCAGACTGGAATTCATGGAAGAGAATATTCTCAAAGCTCAAACATTCACTTATGTTCCACATTTTGAAACAGCCAACTGAATCTTGATTTCGTAGTAAATGTACAACAACCACTCAACCTCTCCCCATCAAAATGTTCCAGCATGATGAGACTGACAAGATGAACCGACAGATTAAATGTTCAAAATCTCAACAGATTTGCTTTACTGGTTTTAATGGGACACCATTATGCTATTCTTGGTTTGAGTTCAGTCATCAGAGTATCCGTCTCCACAGTTTGTCTGACTGTTTGTTCAGTTATTTTCTGAGTAAACTGTTTCACATCAAGATTGATACAATTCCTGTGGTGTTTACCAGCTTTGCAGGTTTGTGAGAAAATCTTCCAAAACAACTATCCCTCATTCGAACCAGAACACAAGCACACATTCAGTTCATGCTGTATCTGTGTATCTGTATTTTTGGTCTCTCATGCACACACCCATTTCAAATTTGTATTCATCTTTTAATCTTCTGCCTGAGAATCCATCTTTTTTGTCTGGTAGATGGATTAAGAATATATTTTGGGGACCGTTATTCAAAATGATTTTGAATTACTTAGTTATGCTCAAAGAGCACTCCAGCTGCACTGAATTATATTTATTGCTACTTTCAAGCAAGAAAAAAAAAATACTACTTTTTTTGTCAGTTAAACACTGAGACCAGCTTTTTTTCTCTCATGCATCCCACTTGCCTCTCAAACACAGATACACATGCTACACTAATGTTGGTCTAATCGCAGTACTGGAGCCCCGAACCGTCTCTTCGACTGTTTTTCAGAACACTCAATCGTGTGGACGGGCAGAGTGAACTAATTATCTGCACGCTGTTTTCCCAGCCAAAGCTGGTAATTTAGCAGCAATTGACCTCCTGCAGTTTGCCAGCAAATGAAAACATGCAGACCAGCCTGCTAACGAGGGGCCTGAAGACTCCGGGGTTCGTCTGGGCCCTGCTCCGCACAGTGGACACAGAGCCCCTCACTTCAGTTCCAATTTACCTCTTGACTATCTCCAGGGGAGACATCATCGTCCTCACACTGTGTAATGACTTAAGCTGGCTGCAGCAGAGGAAAGGCCTGTTGGGAGAACAACTCAATACTGTGATTGTCTGGAAAACAGGATGTACTCCTTTCCAAGGTGGTTCACTGATGGTATGTGGCCTCAGTGACTCCAGCTGGACTTTAGAGTATAGCTCCACCATTCACTATTATTGTGGCTGTCTGAAATAATTTTGCAATTCAGTAATCATGAATACAGTCCAAGGACACAGTCATGAACACATGAACCTGAGACCTTGGCATTGCTAGTTATCCAACATGCTCAGCATTAACGCCTCAATCAGCTCTTTCTCACGACTTCATGTTTTAAAAATTAAAATATAGCTTCTGTGCTTGTTTGCCCACATGACTTTTAATTCTTCTGGGGATATTTCAGACTCTAGTGGGTGTTATTTTCCACTTGCCTAATGTCAAACAGTCATTACGTTGACTTACTTTGGCATAGTTTGACCATGGTGGAGTTCTGAAACTGTAGTCATGCAAGTTCTTTTCACTTTCCAAAAACTGGGCTTTGTAGGTCATTTTCTCCTCGGACTTGTAGCAAAATGGCTGTACCAATGAAGGCCTTGAATAACACTGAGACAGTGCTGTAGTTAATCACTGTATTGTCATGTTTTTACCATGCTGCTGAACAAACAGTGGTCTTTCAGCAAGGAGCCACAGTTTGTTTCCTCACATGACCAACTGACCACAGTCTTGAAGAGTGAGACACTTATTTTTTTTTTAATTGGGAGCTTTCAGTTTACTTTCAGCCTCGTGCTGATACCCTGAAATGATTTGTGTTCGTGTAACGTGTGCATAATGTGTGAGAATGCGGCTGTGTTTGTGGGGAGATGTACACAGAGAGTTGAAGTTAATTTCCCTTGTGTGGTTGCCTAAGAAAACATTGCTGCTTTCTGAAGGGTGAGTAAGTGAACCACCACAATGTGTTAATGTGTTTGTTTGCATGCATATGTGTGTTACGAGGGGTGAGTAAGTTCACCGCAGATATATGGTTAATGGTACAGTTACTTTATTTTATTACCAGCAGTTTAGGATGCCAGTAACAGTAAAACATCTGTTGTAAATATGTTTGGAGCACATTAGGAATGGAAAAAAAAATCAGTGAATAATCTTCAGATTGGAGAAAGTTATTCATACTGCTGCAATTAACTGTTCATGCTTAAATCAACTGTCTCACCAACGCCCCCACAGCAGACTGCAGTGTAACTGGGATAACCAGAAGAAAGAACACAGCCTAACTATAATTCCTCTAATACTTAATAATACTCTTATGTAGTGCTAACTGCTTCCAAAGCATTAATAGGTTCCCACCCTGTTTCTTTCCTTATCTTCTAAACCATTGAACTTTAAGGTAAATAGTATGTGAGAAGTTTTTTCTGCTTTTCACAAATGAAATGGCTGAAGCACCTCCTCACTAATAGATGGAAAACAACAGTCAAGCAAAGAAAATAAAAAATAGTCTCCACCAGTAAAGGCTGCTTCTTCGTCTGGTAATGTTTTGTCTTGACATTTGGAAAACTTACTTTTATATATTTTATAGGTTTTGTTCCCTCCCAAAAGAAAAACATTATATTTGCATGGGTGTTTTGTATAGCCAAACACTACAAAAAAATAACTGACCAAAAAGCTTCAATTAGGAACTATGATTGTGTCCACGATGTGCATGTCAGTTAGGATAAGTTAAATAACAGAAACACGGCTCTGTGTGCCATACAGTTCAACCATGAATGGCATGAACCATGAATCAACACCTCTCTATAACTGCTGTAGTAGAAGTTAAACAATATAATTGTCAGGGTGGTAAGTATGTTTTAGCTATAGGTGAACCTACTCTAATGATAAATGGCAACTGAGTGTATACTTTTCACCAGTGACTTACTTTATAAACACAATACTCTAACAATGAAGTTGTCTTTCAGAGCTTAAAGCCATTCAATGTACACATTTTGCAGTTTGTTCATGCTTTATAACATTTTGCATCGTGACGACAAAATGATGAGAAGCTGAACGCTTCTCCTCTATCTCCAGCCAAAACACCATATCTGTAAAACATTGTTCTTCTATTTCCCATGAAAGTCATTGTTCATCATCCTCTGTTCAAGGTAAACATTTGTACAGTGAAGTGAGACTTGCAGTGAAACAGATTGTATACAGTATGGCAGGCTGCTATTGTAATCAGAGGATGTAGCTGCATCCTTGTCAACATTGCGGACATATTCCTTATGTTTGCCCAGCCTCCGTAGTATTGAGCTGCCATTCCTGATTACTTTTGATTGGTTTCATTTGTTCCTCTGCCTGTTCAGACATCAATCATAGCCTCCTCTTACTGGATCTCTGCTGTCTGCCAGCTGCTTGTATTGTGTGTGTGTGTGAGTGTGTGTGTGTGTGTGTGTGTGTGTGTGTGTGGATGCGTGTCTGTGCTTGGTTTGTGAGTCTTGCAGGTGGTCTGCTGTAAATCTATAGGTGATCAGAGAGACAAACAGAACACAAATGGCCATGAGGTGTGAAGGTGGGAGTCTGGATGTATGTTGTGGAAAGCTGTCAAACTTTTGGCTCACTGTTCTGGCAGTCTGCTTGCTTGCATTTGTGTAACTGGTTGATTGCAGTTACAACAGTACAAGAGAGAAGCATACTTCTCTGCCCTGGATGAGCTGCCAACATATGATGTATTGCTTTCAGAAGGAGTACACTAATCCTGGATACCTCTGCTACCTCTGTTTGGTATGAATGAGAGGGGGTGGGATGGAGGAGTGGTAAGATGCAGCTTCTGGCACAACAGAAAAGGGCAACTTTCCATGAAAGAATAAGGGAGGATGAGGCAGAGAGAAAAGAAAGGGAGGGATAGTGTGTCAGAGTGAGATGTCTGACATGGCGCTGACTTCTCTGATCTGGCAGGACCTGGAATGGCCTTGACTCTGAAGTACAGAGAGCAGCGAGGGAGGTGATGGAAAGAAAGATGGGAGGAATCATGTGTGGAAAAAGAAAGGTGATATTGCCCTTCTTCATTTAAACTAGACAGGTCAATTGGGCAAATTTTTCAGTCAACACAATTACAATGCTGTTCACCCTGGAACTGCCTGTGTGGTTCTGCTCCTGGCAGACTCTCTGCTATGGACAGTTGGATGAAGAGGAGGAGAGGAGAGATGGGAGGACGGTGGAAGTTTAAGCGGGGTGGGTTGGCAATGTGAGCAGAATGTAAGTGGTGCTGGAGTACCCTAGCAGACAGCATGGCACCTCTAATCACATTCAATCAATCCTGTGTAGAAGGCCAACTCCACCAGTCTGTCATCTTCTATCATTTAGTTCATGAGTTCAAATGTATAGATTAGTTATAGCATAAGAGTTAGAAAATCCTGGTTTCATAAACTTGCATGGAGCTTGAATGTTAGTAGACAGACCTACTAAACTGCCATGTGTAGCCAATATATTGTTTTCCTTAATTAAGTGTGTCTATAGATACCCTATGCAAGATATGCAAGTATTAGTTGCATACCAGATTTGATAAGCATGACTCAGAAATGACAATACCATTAAAGAAGGTATCTGATAAACTATTGTCTAGATCAGTGGAAAAAGAATGAGATGTCTGTCCCATGCTAAGAAACTGCTTTTTACAGGGGCAACATGGTGAAACATCTTTTTCTGTTGTGACAGCTCTGCTGAAATTAGTGTCTTTGTGTATGCCATCCACTATTAGACACCCTACTGACCTGAGATAATCACTTGAGAGTTATGTGCTTTTATGTGGAAAAGGCCAGCCTCAATTGGTGACAGCAGGAATAAAAGAAATGTGTTGTTGTTAAGTTGTAAATCAGCCTGTGTCTCTGACATGAGGTTGCTTCACTGGGGTCTGCTGTAACAGTAAAGTTCAATGAAGAATGGTCATTTGAAGGAGAGAAATGGCGTGATGCTCTGCATGTGAGTCACAGAAATTGTGCCACTGGGCCTGTGTCACAGGCATGCGTGTATAATGTTGGCTGGATTGTACATGCTAGTCAGGCACCCCCAGGCCAAATTAGTGTAGTGATGTGCACACATATGCTAATGACTGTACAGTGTTCTGTGTGTTTGGATTTGTTCTTCTTTTCTTTAACCATCCATTTGCAACAATGATGCAATATTGTGACTGTAGTAGGATTCAAAACATATGTTGATGTAAACAATGCATACTATGTGCCATCCTCCAATGTGGATTTCCTGTCCCAGCCTTCGTTTAACCATAATGAGATCACTGGACAAGTAAACTAATAATAATAACTGTAAATAAACAACACTATATAAAACTGCTCACATAAAGGGAAACCTTCATCTTTCAGCTATTGAATTTATATATATATATATATATATATATATATATATATATATATATATATATGTATATATATATATATTTATATATATATATATACATATATATATATATATATATATATATATATATATATGTATATATATATGTGACTGACTATATAACTGAACTGACTTCTGACTTTAGACATAACTGCTTACCTGAGCAGGCAGCTAATCAACCACAGATACACAGAAAGCAATGCAAAAATACTCTCTAATTGGGCACAGTTGCTGTAATTTTCATGTTTGTTTGTGCCTTGCAATTAGGAGCATTTCAGCTGCCAGTTGGACTCTTTAGGGTGTTTTGAGGATGAGTGCATGCTCCATAATTTGAATCATAGTGTATTGCAATCATCCATATATCAGAATGGATCAAACAGCCTCTCCTGTCTCGTAACTCAGATATGCTTTTCAAATTCTGCATTCATTCGAATGAACTGGGGACTCAAAAACAGCCCGATTAAACTGAAGTTGCGTGTTATGATTCTTTTCATGGAAATGCTCATACACCACAGGAGGTTGATAGATTCCTGTGATGAGACTGAGAAGCAGCTGGCTGTTCAGAGAGCTGTTGTTTCCTCACTGCGCTCTCTCTCACACAGTGTGCTCACACAGAGATACAAGGCGGAAGAGAGGAGGATGAGGCGTGAGAGTCAAGGTGAAGTTCATCTCTGAAATCCCTCCATTACTGAAGCATGTGCGCACACAGCTCTACTGATTCCTTCAGTGGTTTAGTCCACATCTAGCATAGCAATTACAGCAGTTTCCCACAGGCTCCAGCAAAGGGCCCGTTAGCTTGTATGCTAATGAAGACAAATGGAGGTAATCTCTCTGTTCTCAGGATGAGTCGTGGTAACACAGAAAGAGAGTCTGAGAGACACAGAAAGACAAAGAGATAGTGACGCTTAAAGGGCTGATATAAGTTTACCCAGTGTCTACATTTTAGGCATGACCCCATCTTCCCCCATCAACCCACATCCAGATAAAAGGCCAACACAAAAGCACCAAGGCTTGTGGTGTTCAGACCATGTGCCTGCTTGTTAAAGACATTTAAAACGTCTGAAATAAGACAGGAAAGGCATCAGACACACATGAAAGACATGCCGCTGTGACGACTGATGAGGGTTTTGCCATTCAGTATTACAGTGTTTCGGTTTGGATGTGGTACAAACACATTCATTGCTCTTCTGTTCTGAGGACTGTATGTGTGTGTGTGTGTGTGTGTGTGTGTGTTGTAAAGCGGAGCAACATAATGACACGGGCCCATTACACATGGTATTTAGAGATTAGACTAACACTGTGGTTTTGCGGTAAGATTCGTGCTGATGGTAACCATGTGTGCCAGAGGATACACACACTTAGACTCCACGGACAAATAATGGGATAATGGATGCCAACATACCTGATCCATGATGAAGTGCCTGCTGTTTTTTACGGGAACGGGGTTGGCAGTGATGAGCAACAATGGAGTCACTGGCTCGTTTTGACCTGTGCTGTTCATTATTCAGAAATTCTGTGAGTTTTTGATATGTCATGACTGTTGGGTTGATTTTTCAGTTATGCTGGAAGTTTGTATTCAAAATTGTGGCTGGGAAACAATAAAGAGGACCTGTTTCGCTTTTATGCTTTTTGCTTTCCTTTAGTGTGTTAAAGGAGTTCCACTCCCCCACAGAAACACTGCTCCTGAACTGCTTGAAACACCTTGCTTCAAGCCTCGCCTTTTTCTTCCATTACATGGTGATGTCACCAAGTAACACACTTTGCCTAGTGGCTAGTTTGGCACGCCTTCAAACAAAGGTAGTTAGAGCAAAGTCTAAAGAGAGGGGCTTATGTAGAGTAAGTAAACATGTTTCAGTACAAGCCCAGAATACAAGTATCCACCTGAAAATAATAACCGTAATAGGTCCTCTTTAAACGCATCCAGCAGACTCGCTAGGGGTAATAACGACTTGATTTAATGTCTTATTTTTCATACATGGCATTTTTTGCCCTTGTTTGCAAGTTCATTTGATGAGCAAGCAATCTGAGCATCGTCAGCAGTGTGTAATCACTAATGCAACAACCTCTTATTACGAGCTGATGTGATTCTTTTCAACAGAGCAAACATTATCTTTTCCAGTCCAAGAAGCACCTATCAGTCTCACTTTCCTGACAGTTTACTTGAGTTCTTTGACAGAGTTTGTTTCACTTCTCCAGGAACAGTCAGTTTTCTATAAAGCCTTTTAATGCTCCATAAGTTCCTTGTAAAGACACGTTTATTACCCCCCTCAAAAACACCACACAGCATGTAAAAAGTACAGAACAGCACTACAGTTAGATACTTTTTGGCTGAGAGCATACAGATGATCATAAATCCAAAGTAACTTCTATTGCAGTTGTTAGATGATCATAAGAAAAGTTTATATCTGCTTCTAATGGACTTCTAATCTTCTTTTAAACACATTACACATCAAGGAAAGCATTTCTTGGCACCACTTTACAGTTTATGGTGGTTAAAATGCCTTGTGGTTGAAAAGTTTGTCTCGTGATGTTGAGATAATGAATAGCACCGTTGTAAAAGCTGTTTAGCTAGATTACACTGGATTTGTAATCTGCATATCATGCATCGTAGCAAGGTTAAGAGTATTTCGTCAAACATATCCCAGTAAGGATTTTACTGGGACGCTCTGGTTTTGCAACACAGGGTCTTTGCTAAAGCAAGGATTAAATTTGTAGACATGCACCACACCCATAGCCTTGGTTTGCACCATGTTTGCCAACTGTTCATAGCTCCACAGCTGAGACTAGGGGCAGATGACAGAAGCACAGACATGGTGGTTTACAATAGCAGACACTGAGATTACTATTTGCATTACATCCTGGTTTACATCTCTGTTTCAGCATTTGCTTAACCTAGCAGTCTCAAAACATCACTTGTTTTACATCTATGCAGCACATTAATCCTCATATTTTTCTATGCCTCTGTGTCAACATTCTATACCTTTTCATTCATAAATGAATAAACCATATACCAAGGAAAAGGAACACTCTGTGTAGGGTGATAGGATGTAATAGGTGTTGAAAGAGTCACATTAATGTAACATAATCAGAGAATATGCAAGGCTGTTCAGTGCTCCAGCTGCCTGTCAGTGTGTTGCTCAGGTGACCTCAACAACAGCCATGATTAATGAAAACGGAACACCTCGTTTAGTAGCTTTGATGGCTTTGACAGGAAGCAGGCAACAAGTGTGTGTGTGTGTGTTTGTGTGTTTGTGCTTCCTGACTCCACAGTCTCTTGTCTCGTCTTCCTCTCCCACAGCACCAGAAGTAAACACAAAAGTCTGTCACAATATGCAGGGCGCTGACTGTGTGGACGTGCATGGTGAACAGATTTTCACGCTCGTCTGTGTGTTGAATATATGTATGTTGTGCAAAGATGCATGCATCCATACTGTCTGTGTGTGTATATCTGCACGTATGAATGTGTCTCTTCAGGGAAAAAAAGTACAGCAACAGTCTAGACAACACAGATGCACCCAATGAGAGTGAGAGCTCTGCGGAGCCATAGGCCAATTAGATGCTATCATGGAAGATGTGCGATCCTGACACACTCGCACACACACGACTTCAGGGCCTGTACTCCATCATCTGTATAATTAAGGTGCTTTTCTCCTGAATATTTCAGTTAAATATCTCTGCAACAGTGCAGCAACAGACATGACTGTCTTCCCAATGAGTACTTCTGCCGAGTGGAGCCATTAGAAAGCACATATGCGCACACACACACACACACACACACACACACACACACACTATTACAGTGCTTCATATCACATTATAACTTTTGACTTTTTTCTCACATTTGGGACAATTTGTTTTGCCTTTAACTGATTAATTTATCTAATCTAACATAACCTCATCACTACAATACTCCAGTAAAGCAAAATGTGTTTAATGACTAAACTACTGTAGTAGATGTTACTTTATCATTAAAAAATCAAACAAAATCGTTAGAATGCTGAATACAAATACAAAATAAATACATTTAAGTCACTCTGTAGTTATCTTAAAAGTCAAGTGAATTGTTACCATGGTCTTATTTGGCAGAAACTTGTGTGTGTGTGTGTGTGTGTGTGTGTGTGCGTGTGTGTGTGTGTGTATGTGTGTGTTTGTGTGTGTGTGTGTGTGTGTGTGTGTGTGTGTGTGTGTGTGTGTGTGTGTGTGTGTGTGTGTGTGTGTGTGTGCGTGCGTGTGTGTGAGTCTAATCCTATAGCAGATGGAGGAGGAATAATATCAGAGACAGTACTGGCAGAGGGACAGTAGAGGGAGTGAGATGAGGGTTAAGAAGACACTGTCCCTCAAAGATGGATGACAGTTGATTCTGGGGTGGATGTCTTCAGGCAGAACCCCTCCTCAGAAACACTTCCACTCACTTTAGCTATAATTATCTCAGGCACTACTTGGCAGTAACTGTTCTGTTGCAACACCATGAAATGAGTTTATGATTGTCATTAAAGTCAATTCAGTCATTCAGTATTCTGCTTCTCCCAATTGTTGTTTTTTTTTTCAAGAATGACAACACATTTTCATATTTCGAGATCCAAAATTACACCTGATTTCAGCTGTAATTGAGCTTGGGGGGAAAAGTGTTTTTGTATTTTGTGAATTATGTGTGTGTGTGTGTGTGTGTGTGTGTGAGTGTGAGAGAGAGGGGTAGTTTCTGTTCTGTCTGCTGGTTGTTTTTTTTTTATTTTTGTGTGTCTCCTTGTAACAAAACCTCAATGCCATCTAGGAGACCAAATGTTGTTTCCTCCCTCTCTACTTAGCACCACTTATGGTTTAGCCTTGTTTAGCTGTCCTCTAGTAAATAAACCTTCATGTCAGACTGTTTTGTTTCATGGCATTTCTCATTCAAATGTATTTAAATGTCTGTAATACTGTACGGTAAAATGTCGATATAAGTATGCGGTGATGTAACCTATAGGCTGTTTGTGAAGGTTTTGCTTTTCTTGTCAGCTTTTCCCGTGGAAAAAAAAAAATCTCAGGAATGTTACGTGTCCCACATTGGACTGGTTAGTCAGTTTAACAGGCTGGTTTGCATGAGCAACAATATCCACCCTGAACAAAGAAAGTTATCAAGAGAAATTCCAACTATGTTCACATGAAAAAAGTCAGTGTGTCTGTTTAACACTGTTTAACTGGTGTATAGCACAGTGTTTTATATTATAGTATAATATAGTACAGTTTAACTGATGTATGCAAAAACACTATGAAGCACCCAGCAGGAGGAAGTTTATCACTTTCTGTCTGAAACAGAAAAAAAATCCTTCTTTTGTACCTGTGTTGTGAAGTTACCTTAAATTATTCAAAGCTTTTGTGCTTGGCATCAGACTACAATGAAAGCAATAACACTCCTGAGATGGACAGTATTAACGTACAGTTACTTCATTACTGTAGTCAAATTTTGAGGCTCTTGAGTAGGCCTTTTTCCTTTTTGAGAGATTTTCTACAGCCTCTCCTTTTCAGGGAGGTGTATTGTTTCTTTTGTTTTTCTCCTGTACATTTGTCGTGACTGGTGAGTGTAATTAGGATTTACATTTTCCAACACATCTTTATTTTTGACATTGTTTCCTTCATTGTTTCCTTCTTCTCTGCTCCTTTTCATTATTTTCTTTCCTTCTGTTCTTTAGGCTAACTGGTAACTGATTTGAGCTGAATATTCTAAAAAGACCTAGTCATCTCTCTAGTCATCTCTACCATGGACACACTCATATAAACATGGGTAACATTTTGAGTGCAGTGGTATCATGTGCTATATACTTTACAGTAGTTTCAGCAGGGACAAGCACACATAGATCTAACAAGTGCTCTTACCATGGCAGAAACAAGTCTGTGAAAAGACATTTTAGACTCTTGGAAAACTAGAGGGCCTACAGCAACTCTTTTCCAGGTTTCACAGAATGACGTGCCTTATTCAGCAAAATAATTTTAAAAGAGTGGGACAGAACTTTCTTTATAGCAATGGACACTGATCTTATTGTGTGTCCTGTCTTTGATTTAAATAATATTAATAAAAACTAATGAAACAAAGATTAAATAAAAAAATAAACAACAAGAATCCTTGAATCTGCCTCCATCAGGCTTCATACTCTCAGCATTCCTGTCAGCATTGTCAGTGGATGGGACATTATTGTGGCTGGCTGTGGAGAGAGAGAGAGAGAGAGAGAGAGGTCAGTCAGTCCCATCAGAGCCGCTGATGAGGAGAATCTGCCATATGCCACATGAACCATGACCAAATTAATCATGGGTGTGGAGGAGGATGGGGAGGGGGGTCTTGATTTCTTTGTGTAAACATCTTGACTCACATTCATCATAAGATAAGAATGTGTGACGCTGACACCAACATGTTCTGAACACAGCGCTTCATGCTACAGTAAATCACAAACTTTTCTGGAAGCTGGTTGCAACATGTGTGAAACAGGCAGACATTATAATCAGAAGCACCGTTTTTTTAATTTTATTTTGCTCCATCCACAACATTATTACTGAATTCTTGAGGGGAGATCTGTACTAAATGTATCACTAATTACGGATCTGGTGGTAGTTTTTTGTTTCAATAAATAAATATTGTTTGCCCTTCTTTTCTGGGGGATGTGAAACAAATGGTGCTTGAATGGACATGAATGATGTTGTATTGTATTGTAATGTGTATAATACACAAAGAAGAAACTATAATTGAGCTTTTTTTAGAACAATAACCAGGCCATGCATTTCCCTCAGCTTTTGAATCCCCTGTAGAGCCGCAGCAAAGTAAAAGGGTGGAGAGTGGTGGTGCTGGCAATGGTAAGAAAGCGTCCATGGTATGATGTTTGGTGTGGGGGGATAGAGTTACACGCCAGCAGCCCGCTGGCTTCTCCTCCTTCTGAATGCTGTGAATTTGGAGGAATGTGCAGTCTGAGAACCACGGGGAGGAAGAGGCTACTGACAGCGAGCAGTAAACACAGCCGGCCTATCCGTTTGTCTGTCTTTTTGTTTGTTTGTTTGTTTGTTACTGTGTAAGGAGGCCAGGCCTTGGCAGCGTCAAAGCTGCCCCTAAACAGCATCTGCTCTGTGAGTTTGCAGCCCTATACAGTCATGTCAGGACACATCATGACTGACAATTGGGGTTCTAAATCAATATTTTCCTCCATCTCATACTAGATTGTTCCACTGGCAAGAGTTCAAGAATGGACAAGCGAGCGCTCATTGAGAGGAGGGAAAGAATGCTGGAGCAGAGACGGGAGGGACCATCGCATTTTTCCAATTCACCACAATCAGAAACAGATTTTCAGCAATTAGTCTGAACCAACTTTCAGCTTTATTGACTAAAAACACAGTGACAGACCAATTACTGCTGGTCATTGCTTTACAAATTTCTTCATTTGCCACGATATGATCATATCGCTTGTGATCACTTTCTCTTTGCTGACTGGCCATGTTTATTATGTTGGATCTGAATATTTAAATTGTCAGCTGTTCTACTGACAACTTCATTTCAAAGTAAATTTGCTATTTTTTATTAGAACATGTTGCAAACTTGCATGTAAAGTACAAATAAAATTCAACTCATAATTTTGCTTTATTTTCCAACTTCCAGTCTGCTTATAATTCTGACAATTTACCATGAATATGTAATATTTGAAAACAAATGCAGTTTTTGTCAGAAAATACATCCTCACATGTGTAAACTACAATCCCAGAACGAGAAGCCTTTGAATTGATTGTTAGCTGCGGGGCTGCGTATTAATCTCTTTCACTGTGTAATAAGTGAATTAGTGGGATGTAGAAGATGATGTACGACGAAGGCTGGCCCGTCTAAAACCTGCTGTAAATCCACATGCCATAGCCTCTTAATAATGTGGCCAGAGACCTCCCGGCATCATTCTTCACCGTATCCATCGACAACCTGAGACTCATAAATCTCTCCGTAGTAAGACGCTGCTCTGAGTCTGCTGTGGAGTCATTTGTTCTAAAATATCTACATTGTAAAATGCCCCAGTTAATTTTAAAGGACTTTTGAACATATTGCCAGCTACAAAATATACTGAGCAAGACAAACAATAAAAAAAACCCAAAAAAGGTTTTCTTCCTGAAAACACAGCAGTGTGTAAAAGTAATCCTCTACACATGTGGCCATTTTACAAAGTGCAATGCTAATAAGCATACAGACATGGACACATTTCCACAAATTTAGCAATATTTTCTTCTGTGCTGCAATGGTTTGTTTATGTCTTAACAAAAGTTCATTAAGTTCATTCAGTGGGAGTGGGATAACTTTAGCATGAGTTAAACCGTGGCTGTTACCATTCCCCCCTCATTTTTTTGACAAATACCAACAACTGAAATATGCTTAATAAATGACTTTTTTCATTACAGAAAATATATCATCTTATTCAATGCAAGAAGTATTTCTTCAGCCATCTCTTTTTATCTCTGAGTGAGACTCCTGCTTAAACCCACACTACGACAAATCACATTCAGGTTTTGTAGCAGTTTCCACAAATCCAAGTGTAGCTGTGTTGTTGGCTTGTGTGTGTCATGTCTTTTAACATTTCCCATACGTCAGATGCCTCCAACCCCCCACCACAACAGCTGGCGTCTCAGCGAGGGCCCTGACGTTACACTGCCACCCCAGTCTTTCGCTGCAGATCAAGTATTGTGGTGTCAGGGGCCCCTAATGGCCCACAAAGAAAAAGACACACAACAGACCCAAATACAAGCACATGTTCCTCTAAACACAGTGACAAATACAACTGTGAACAGTACAGACAAACATGTAGGATGTTTCTATGATTACTTTTTTGAAGTATGACAGTAAAAATCTACAAAAATAACAATAATCTCCGTAATTAGTCAAAAAGCATTTAAACATAAAAAAATTACGATACTATTTGTGATCATGAGGCACAGACACATGAAGAAAAACTATTGTGCCCATGTGCTCATTTTGCATGTCAAAAGAAAAAAAAATCTTATTAACTTCTTATAAACTTTGCCTGTGACAGAGTAAAATTACCAAAGTAAGTTAAAAAGGATGTCCCTCCTGGCCTTTCAGAGTCTGGATTAAAAATGACAGGATCCTCTTGGTAGATTCAGTTTCTTAATATAAAGCAGATTTGCTTGTGACTTTTTTTTATTTTTACAAAAAACACCAAGTTCTGTCCCACAGTCTTGTTTAAAAAGACATTCTTGTAGGGTGTCAAGTAAATTTGATTTACACTCACTAATGAAGGGTTGTGCTACTCTGATAATAGTTCACATTAGTCTGTTCATGGTGTATTTTTCAACTCAGGAACATGTGGTGTTACCCCTTTCCTGCTCACATATCCTCTTGGTCCCTGGTTTTAATTGTAGTAAATCTAATCACAGCCTTGGGTCGACTCTGGGTTGACACTATGCTGAATAACTGAATTTGTCTTCGGCGTCTAGAAGAGCGTTTAAAGTGACCTGTGGTGAACTTGTGAGCTGTGTTGTTGTATGACTGTGAGACTCTGTAGGACCCAGCGGAAAAGTGCTCCAACCGGAGGGATCCGGAGCAGGAGAGGGGGAGAGCCGAGCGGAGGGAAGACGCTCTCAGATCAGTCAGTGGCTTCATGGAGTTATGTACCTCTGATCCACCGCCATGGATTGCAATCCGCGATCACTCCTTTTCATTTTACCCCTTTTGTTGTCCTGCGTTCCTCTTGCGTATCCCATCATCTACCCTCCCAATGAAGGTAAGTGAACTCTCAGTCTGCGGACACGCGTGTTCATGTGTCTGCGCGCGTGTGTGTGTGTGCTCACGGTGCGCCACGGCACGCATCGCGAGCAGCGCTGTGCGCTCGGACTCGCTGCTGTCAAATTGATGATGACAGTAATAAGGTGATCTAAAGCGCGTGGAGGTGACACCGAGGACCACGGGATATGCGCACGAGCAGATCGTAATTAGACAAACTTCCAAGTAGATCAGACAATGTAGCCTAATTTCGGATCTCGAGAACGAGGGTAAGCAGTTAGCAGTTTCAGCAGGGATGATCGACGCGTCCATCGCAGAGAAGAAACTGTCATGTTCATCTGTTTTATCCAACAGTTCATTCTGAGCGGACGCCCCAGTTATGCGCTCACAGTCACGCCGATTTAAAGGCGATAAATAGAAGATGAGAGCAATCGCGACTGTGCGTAAAACGGATGTTAGTTTTTATGGCTCTGACCTAAATACATTGAAAACAGTTGACTTATGATGCTGCTATTCATGTAAACTGTCTATCTTATCATGTAATGACTGTGTTTGGAATTTAAATTATTTAAATCCAACGTTTTCATTAAACCAGTGAAAAATGACGGCTGCACAGGCGATTTAATTTCCCTCATTTCCACTGCGAGTTTCGGCCACTTCTGCAGTGATTACAAGCATGTGGCGATGCTGTGAATGTGGACAGAATAAAACAGACCGGTCTGCTGTCAGCAGTCACTTCAAGTGTTTTGGAAAGAAGAGAATCAGTATCTTTCTTTACTTTCTGATTGTTGTTTAATCATTGCCACTTTCACGTCCTGTAGTAAATACTAGTCTGGTTTAGAAGCGGGCTCACCATAAAAAGGAAAGGCACACGCGTGCTGGAGGTGCTCTGAGTTGTGTTCAGGTTAAAACTGCCCACAGGGAAGGGAAAATACATTTGGGTGAAGATTTAGGTCAAACTGTCTAAAAGGAGTTGAGCGCACAATTAAAGTAATCCCCTGTAAGAAATAAATAAGAGACTCCCTGTACATGTGGATGAGACAGTTCATTATGAAACGGTGCTTCACGTGAATTGTGGAGGTTTGAGTGATTTAAACCTTAATACCAATAAAGCAATTAATTGAATCGGAATGGGCCTTTAATAGGCATAGTCTACATTATAGTGATTAAATGTTCAGAGTGGTAAAAGCACAGAAGCATAAAGAGAAGTGTAATTCAGCCTGGTGCTGAATGAGTTTAGGAAGTGTTGGTCTATAGGTCAGAGCAGCAGTCCTTATCCAACAGCACCAGAAGGGAAATCAGAAACCTACCATCCAAATAAACTGTCCGCTGTGTTCAGTGTGTTTATAATGATGAGGACTCCTGTGACTGATAAGCCTGTTCAGTTTCCAGTTTCCATAGCCTACAGTATATATATGATTTCCTCCTGAAGTGAACTTTCAGGTTTTTTTTTTTAACTCAACTCTTTAAGAAGTTTCAACATAACACCTAAATTCGTTTTCTGAACGAGAATGGACCTTTATGTTAGGCTCCATTTATGATATTGCATATTGAAGTTTGAAGGATTAAAAATCTGAGAGTTCGGTAAAATTCCGTAAAAGTGAGTGTATCAAAGTCAACAAGGCCCGCAGCAAAACTGTGAACTCAATTTATTTATCAGTTGTTAAAGTACAGGCAAGATGTAAGTAAAGTTGACTGATATTTATTAGCAGCAGTAAAAAAGAAGCAAACCCGCATAATATATATATATATATATATATATATATATATATTACCCTGACAAAATATACAGTCTGGCAGTGTGTGTCTGTGTGAGAGACAGAGACATATTAAGTGTTGTAAGTTATTTAAATATATATATATATATATATATATATATATATATATATATATATATATATATATTTTTTTTTTTTTTTTTGAAAAAAAAATGAATTCTCATTCTGTAGTTGTTACAGAAAAGGTGCAAAGTTTCATGAGGAGAAAGAAATAAGGCAATTAACCTCACCTTCCCACACATAAATCTGCCAGAGAGTGTCAGTATCGAGCTGCTCCGTCTCCAAATTGCACAGAAATTCATACAGACTGCTATACCGCAAATATGACCCCACAATAACGGGACCAAATGCGCTTTGAATGAGAAGAGCTGCTCCTCTGGTGCGGTTGAAATGTTTTCTGCGTATACTTTATTTTAAATCTGATCATGTTCCACTTTGCATCCTCAGTTAATCGCAGGTGCTACTTTAAATAGTCAGGGTGTAGGCGAAGCGACACAGCAGAAAATAGAAAAATAGTCACAAAGTGACTAACCTGAGCTGCATTTCTCCTCATGGAAGCATCAGACAGCAGGCCACCAGATCCGAGACGCATTCAGGGAACGCTCTGTTTGTAAAAGTCACTAAAAGTACCATGAAGTAGACTGTATGTATCCTCTGGTTAATTATGCTTATGTTTATGAAATAGACACAGTGCCAAAGCTGACTCCCTGCTCAGAATCCAGCTCGGTGAAGAAGTCATTTTATTTTCATTTTATGTCGACATGATCAGATGTGTAAGCGCGCGTGACGCAGATTATGAAAGGGATCTCAAAGGATCTTTATAAACTTCAAAATCATAAAAGCTGCTGTTGTAAATTCGTCGACAGATTTTTGCAGGAAATTCACAAATTAATTCAGAGTATTTTGCAAACTTATAGACTCTACGGAAGTTTTTATAGACTTACTGGAATTAATTCATTTATTATATAACAAGTGAAGAAAACTATATTTTCATGGAAAACAACCATCAACTTTGAACAGAATAATAGCAAACTCAATATAATTATGTATTTTTATTGTTATTATTTCCATTTCTGAGGAAACCACGGTCCTAGTTGTATTTCTGGAATAATCTCCTGTCTCATCTCGGCACCGAGGCTCCTGCAGCATTTTCTTTTCTTTTTTTTCAACATGTGCTGCGTGGCTTTCATTAGGTGGTAATGGGGTATAAAAGTTTGGGGAAAAGTTGAGGGAAACACGGGAAATCCCTGACAATCATTTTGTGCCGCGGGTTCATTACAACGTCTGAGGAGAGGTATATGATATATTAGAGCTTATTAGAAAATATAGCTATATTCCTTACAAATTTAATCGAAAAAAGCTGTTTGCCTTTGCTGTGGTGCTGCATGTCGTTTGCGTGGCTGCGTGGTGTGATGTCGGCCCGCTGCGGGGCGTCAGGAGGCCTCGGGTATTTTTAGCCGGCGGTGGGGAGGCTTGGTCCGCAGAGCCCTGCGCAGCAGTCCCGCTGGGACTGAGGGGCGTTTGTGAGCGATGGTACCTTTCAGAGGTGTTGGAAATGTGCTTACACGTGCCCCTCCTTTAAAAATACACCTTTCTCTACATATGCTGTAAAACTATATTTATATGTGTGTGTTGGCCAGACATTGAGTTGAAGATGGAGGGTGCCATCCTCATTTTAACAGAATGTGTTTTAGGCTTCAGATAAAAAAGGTGCTTCTGTGAGTGAGTGCTTGTGGGATATTACAGTATGTGTGCCAGGCTGCTTATGTGGGTGTTTAAGTCAATGTGTATATAAGGCAGAAGAAAGAAAGAAAGAAAGAAAGAAAGAAAGAAAGAGGAATGGGGGCAGAGGGGTTGGGCAAGCAGCAGCAACATCAGACAGAGCGACTCTGCACTTGAATAATTTATAATGGGAGGTGAACACTTCACCCTTTAACACAGACACAAGTCGCCTCGCTTTGCCTGCACTGCGGCCTGCCATCCTTCACATGCACAGAGCCAGGCTGCAGAGACAAAGCCTCTCCATGCTCACATGCAGCAAGATGGGAGATGAGACACAGACGTGTGCTGCTGTTCTCTCCTGTTCTGTTCTGAGTGGAGAGACTTAGTCCAGATGGAAGGCTCTCTGCTTTACTGATCATACCATGTGTGGATTCTAGACCCGCGTCTTTGACTGACAGCTTCTTCTTTAACTCATCCAACATTTTGTGCATGTGGCAGAGGATTACATTTCCACTTCATGTGAATCGAAGTGAGAGGGGCCATTGAATTCAAGTGCGTGCTTGGCAGTAATGGTTAACTTAGCTGTTATGACATCAAAATAGGGCCCCTGTAGATTAATGCGCCAACATTTCCTGTTAATATTTCAACATATGCTATGCCAAGCAATAGTAGGTCACTAGCAAGTGAAAAAGAGAATCACATTGTTGTAGAAGTTGAGTCTCAATTTGTATTTGCAAGGGTTTACTTCACATACCCATTCATGAATTCCTATCAGTTTAAGATGGACTCTTGTCAGACTTCTGTGTTGTCAGGGTCTGTTTATGTGTGTGGGCGTTTGGTGGTGGAGGCTCATAGGTATGTGTTTATATATTGATTCACCTGTTTGTACCTCTGTGATGTTTTGCTCCCTCCCTCCCAGACAGGCTGGCTCACTTTGCTATTAATACCCCTAGTTCCCGTTCAGAGGCACTCCCTGATGGGGCAGGGGCTATATGCTTGGCTGACACTAGCTTGCTAACCGACTGCGCATGAGTGCGTGAGCGAGAAACACTGTGTATATGCTCTTATTTTGGGCTTTCTTTTGAAGGTGTGTGTGTTCAAAAATGTGTATGCTTTGTTGAACCTCTGTGTCTGTCCTTTTATTTTTATTATGGATGTGTGTGCTATTGCATTTTAGGATAAGTGTACGTTTGTTTCAAAGTGTGTTTATTCCTCTAGTTTCTTGGATGGATCCTTTGGTGTGATTTTGTCTTTTTTTGTAACAGCGCTTGTGTTTGTGCATTTGTGTGTGGGTGCTTATTTCCCCAGCCAAGTGCAGCTGGAGGGGGCTTTTTTTCCCTCCCGTGATATGAGAGCCGTCTAATTTTCTGCTCTCAAATTCCCCCGCTCGGCTCAATTTGAGTGGTAGGCTCGGCTCGTTGAGAAATGTAAATTGGAAGCAATGGCCCTGGATGCTGAGCTGCTATTATCTGACATGAGCAGATAGCTTCATTAGACTCTAATAGGAATGTGTCTGCTGCCACTCAACAGGCTGAATAGTTTAGCACAGCTACAGCTCAGGTGAGCCACAATTCAGCAGCTTTTTGAGCCTGGGATTTCATAATATGTCTCCCTGCATGTGTGCGTCCTCTTTTCTCTGCGCTCCCATTCAAGCTCTTTTTTTTGCCATGCTGGCTGATAGTTATCAAAATTGCTGTAGAAAATTACAATTTCCATCTCAGCCTTTATTCTAGTGTGAAACAACAATTAGTTCACGGAGTGGTAGAATAACTTTTCTCTGTTTACGCTGAGGGGTCCATTTTGCTTGACTAAAATAGTTTTCACAGTGCCACAGCAGTCCGTCATGTCCCACAATTACTCTATGTGGCCGTCCTCAGAGATGTGTGTTACTGATGCTTTGAATGTTAGAGCACAGGGAGATTGTGGTCCTCATATTTTCACTGTGAATAGAGTTACAGCTGCAGGGCCTGACTGCACTGCTGATTTGCTGTGTGTGTGTGTGTGTGTGTGCGTGCGTGTGTGTGTATGTGTGTGTTGAGCTGTGGACTAATTTGCTCTCGGCAGGATGAGGAAGAGGCTGAGTCAGTTTCAGGTTCAAACTTAAAGGAAGAGAGCATTGAAACGTTATTGTTCTACCATCTGTTTGTAGCTAATTATTATTATTATTCCATTTTCTCATACAGGTCACTTAGTGTGCATGTTAGTAACCACAGCAACATGTGAAATCATCTTTATTTTTTGTTTTTTATGGTGATAACTATAAAGTCAAACTGTAGTTCAGTAAACGTAAAGGCTTTTTAAAACTAAACTTTTAAAAATGTTAGACATTTCAGCCATTGAATGATCACTCTCTGTTAAATGTACAAAGATCAGAGTCTATTTAATGCTGGTTGAATCACCATTTGACACATCTTCCCACTACATTACTGTATCTGTTCATTACAAACTAAATAGTGCATTGGTCGGGCATTGTGTTAGTATTTGTGAAACAGAATGAAAAGGAATAAACCCCAAATTTAATTGATTTTAATTGGTTTCATCGGTTTTATTAAATCAAAACAAAAATAAAACAACAACAGTTCACCACAGCAGCACTTTGCCTGTTGAAGTGAGGAATTCATACAGAACAAAGCTGCCGTTACATTTCCACTCCATATGTCATGGTCCATGCTGACAGTTGCATTCAATGACAATCACTAACAGCACAGACAAATGTAATACTAATGTGTTCAGCGTATGTAAGGATTGATTTAGCCCAACATGTACATACAGGGTTGTTAAGCACAATCTGTTTATGTGTGCAGAAACTTGTCCTGCACTTTGCTCTGCTTGCTGATTTTGGTCGGAGAATTTGGGCAGAAGTTCAATTACCAGAAAGTCATGACACCAAGCACCTCAAGTACTGACGTGGCGGCTGCTCTGGCACCATAACGTTCACCACATGAAACCCAAAGCCTTCACTTGCATCACTCTAATGGAGCTCTTTGTCTGCTTTGTCATATTCCATTCATCAGACATGGATTTCCCTCTCTGCATCTTGGTTCGATATGATTGCATTCTTGGCAGGGCATACACATCAAATTCCATTTTCATTACAAATGGGTTTGTGTTTTGTTTTTGGTGAAGCCAGTTGCATCAGACCACCTCTGAAACTGGCAATCACATCTGAATTTGATGCAGTTTTGCTTCCAGTCACTATGTGTGTGTGTGTGTGTGTGATTTAGTAGAGCGGAGGTTACATGGGTCAAAAGTGTGAGACTTGGTAAATAAAAGTTTTGTGGGATTTTTTTTACGTTAGTTCAATATCTTTAGGACTTATGCATTCTGCTTTGCTGCTTTGCACAGACTCACTACTGTTATGCAGATATGCGTATCTGTGTGTGTGTGTGTGTGTGGCAGCTGAGTAAATAAAGTCATGATCAGTGCTGGAGGTTGGTGATGCCTCCTGTGGGATTAGATGAAGGCTAATTGGGGGTAACAAGGAATAGACACTCATATGTTCTCTTCTTATGTTTGTTTTCCCTCTCTCTCTTTCTCTTCCTCTCCACAGTCAACCTGCTAGACTCCAAAGCAAGCCAAGGGGAGTTGGGATGGATTTCCTACCCATTACATGGGGTGAGTACTCTTCATCTCTACATTTACCCACATCATGTCTCAATATGTTCAACCACCAACATGGACTTTGGAAACACCCCCACTCCACATGAAATCAGGATTTCCAAACTCCTGTGGTTCTCACTATGTCATGAGCCAAGTGCAGATTAACCCACATATCTTTTTTTTTTGGTCCATTCTCCATTGCCCAGGTTTAAAGGTTAAGCATTCGGAGCTTGCCATATGGTCAAGATGCTTAAGGGAAACGTACTGTGTGGGTGTTTGTGTATTGGAGTGTGCGTGTGTTTAAGGGAAGATTAAGGCATTAAAGGATTTTGGGATGTAGACACTAAAGCATCCGCACGAGATATTCCATAAGCTCCTTTTTTTGTAAATATTACATCAACAACAGAGACAGTGCTGTATGTAAACATTATAATTCCATTGTTGAGATTTCACTCGTTAATAAATTTATTCTTAAATGAAAATAACACGCCACCTTATTCAGTAGGTCACACAAGCTTCTGTATATTTCTTTCACATTTCAAATTTGTGAACAAAGTTATTTATAATTTTTTTTTTTTACCATAACAAAACAATACTATTACCTGTGACAATTGTACAGTCTCCATAAAAAAATAAAACACCAGCAATGATGCAGCAACATAGCTCCATACTTTTGGGGAAAAAAAAATGTCTGCAGCCTCATCTATCAGCCTGTCTCTGCTACCAGAGTCCCTGCAGTGGGCTCTCGCTCAGTGTTTATTTGTCTAGCTAGTTAGACTACTGTGCCTCGGGGCTGGCCCACTGACACACACACACACACATACACACACATACCACACTTCCTGTTTTTTTTTCTTTATTAAGTGTTAGAATTACTCCTTGGCAGTGGCTTAAGGTAATCCAGTCATTTGTTCCGTGGAGCTGCCAAACCTTGTTTCCCTCAGCCATATACAGTGTTGGCACCGTAAAAACACTCAGTTTCTTCACAGGGTTGAACCACAGTGAAAAAAATGACCCAAAGGAAAAAGTATGGCAGGCAGTTTAAAATGCACTTAGTCCAAAGACAATTGCAGGCTACAGGACAATTGCGTGACCAAGGGAGAGATTGATGTTGTGCTGATAGAAGTTATTTGCGTGCAGAAAAGTGCGTACCGATATCAAGGACTTGATCCAGCATCGGATGTTGGAATGTGCAACAGAGGTTATGCAGTGTGCGCAGCGAGCTCTGCTTTATTTCAAGTTCTTTGCTTTGAACGGATTCGGAAGAAAGGCGTGTGCTTATACAGTGTGTAAAAATGGTGCAGGAATGGAATCCAGTGTCATCCTTAAATGAGAGTGACTCCAGAGAGAAAAGGAGGGGATAGGAGAGGATCAAAAGGAGAGAGGCAAAAGGGATGAAGAGTAAGAGACTAGAGAGAGGAAGAAAGAGAGAAGAGGAGAGGAGGAAGGACAGCAAAGGATGAGAGAACGACAGAGAGCGAGATATTGCTGATGATCAAGTCCTCAAGGTGAATCATCTGTAATTACTCACGTCATCCACTGACTGCGCTCCGATAAGCAGCCTGCCCTGGGAGACTGCTACTCACAAATGATTTCTCATAATGTGGCAGTGGCACTGAGCCCTCACACACACACACACACACACATTCACATTGATGGAGAGGCTGCGGCTATTGGCCTACCGAGACACACCGCGCTCTGGTCAGAACAAATTAAGAGCTTAGCCTCCCCAGGATGTTCACTCTGGAACCGCTGGCTAGACTGACAAGTGTGTGTGTTTGTGTGTGGAGTGCGTGTGATCCAGATATACTGCTATCTGTCTGGGAGGCAGGGCTGATTGCTGAGCAGTGTCCAGGGGGCTTAGCCCTTCACAAGACTAAAGAGTGTTAAAGATTACATTCTCGTGTGCTATGAAAGCATTCTTCAACAACAAACCAACACCCCAGACACTGGCTGTGCATACAAAATAGAATTAATGGGCACATACAGAAGTCCATTTTTTATAGGAACCAACGGGGAAAACAGCTGCATCACTGTTTTTGCTTAGTTCTTATGTATGATTTGCAGTTAGCATGGGTTTTTTTACAGACTAGTTTCACCACTTCAGTCAGCCAGCTTTCTTTTTGTCTTTTTTTTTTTGCTGTCAGAGTACAGATTGCTGTTTCAACGTCTTCAGTCACCCATGGCCCCTTAAAGCCCCCCCATGCACTGCTGCCATCCCATCTGCGATATCAGCCTGGCCAGCATAGACCTCTCCCCTGCCCTCCCAGAAAGAAAGAGAGCACAGAGAAAAGCCCATCTATAAACGAGGATTAGCAAGGAGGGCAAGAGACCAGAGAGGAGGAGGAGGAGGAAAAGAATGAAGTATAGACGTGTGTGCTGGTGGTTACTTTCTTCCTGGTCAGACCAGCTGATGCAAACCTGACTGACAGCAAGCATACAACATGACAACACATCCCCCAAAACAATAAAGCATACTGGACCTCAGCATAATTAAAAGCACCAACAAACTGTCATCATAATATCTTACCAGTATAACCATTATACTGGTTATATCATGAATACATTGCAGATGTGTTTCTTTTGAATTTATCGAAAATGCATTGCACCCAGCATCCTCCAACAATTGTTGCCGATGGGTCTTTGAGCAAGGCTTGAGCAAGGATCAGTTGGGTAAGACTTGGACCAGTTTAAAAGCAGAGAGAGGGGAAGGTATGAAGTGTGTGTTCAGGTTTCCCTTTGGTAAGACCGGCTGATGAAATGTGCTCTGACTGATATGCTGCAGTTGTCGTCTCTGTGACCCCAGCGACCTCCATGGAGCCTGGGAGCTCTCCACTTGCTGTGGACGCTCCACTTTTTAGATTTAACCCTCCTCCAGCTGTAGAACATAACCATGTATATTATATATGTTAATACTTTCCTCTAATGTCAAGTTAAACTTTATCTTATTATGTTGTGGTGGCTATCATATTTTGAAACAACTCATTTTTATTAAATATGTTTTGTTTTTAGATGCCAGTAGGATTAATTATTGTTACGCTTTGGCCAGCATTCCTACTTATAATGAACTGCTAACGTCCCCGTCAGTGACACTGTCTTTAAAAAAAAAAAAAAAAAAAAAGCCAGTACAAGAAGCTCAATAAACATAACTAGTATTGGTATAAGTGCATTGTCACCCTATACTGGTCCATTAACTCCCGTTGACCTGTGCTTCTTTGAAGTGGTTAAACTGGCTATGCTGACTCTGTGACTCTGAGACGTGCCTGTTGCTGTAGTTGTAATGTCCAAACAGATCAAGTTACCACACTTCATTTTACTGTCCCTTTAGCTGCTTCACCTACCTACAGCACAGATCAGAGAAACCAGTGGATCACAACAAACTGTGGCCATCAGGGGTCAGGTCAGAGGTCACAGAGACTGGATCAGGGTGCTGCTGTTGTTATATATCAATTAGAGGGCAGGGAGATGGGAGCTACGCCCCCCTGGAGAGAAACAAGGAGGTTGGCTGCTCAGTTTACTAGACCTTTATTTATCCTGGTTGACACACAAACAGCTCCACGTACATTCACAGTGGGAGTTGCCTCTGGTGGTGATAAGGAGTAGTGCTGTTATTGGATAATTATGTTGAGACAATCTGTTTTCTCACTCTCTATTGCTCCTTGATGAGTGAATGACAGGAAAAAAGACAAGCCTTAGCCGACAAACCCAGGGAAGTGATTCAAGGTTGCTCATACTTATGATGTAATGTTTGGGGATGGGGAAGAGGATAGCTCCATGTAATAGATGCTATCCTCCAGAGTGAGATCCTCACATCATAGTGGAGGTCTCATTTACTTTGGCAGAGACTTGTTCAAGTCAAGTCATCTTCTCTGCAATAGGATACAGCACGCCTTACACACAAGTACCCTGCATGCGCACTCCTGGCTTTGATTTTAAACCGTGTGTGTGTGTGTGTGTGTGTGTGTGTGTGTGTGTGTTGGTGTTCAGCAAACTTCTGACCCCTCCCAAAGACGCTTTAAAGCAGAGAGCAATCACCAGCAGTCACTTTAGATTAATTTAGCCCAGTTTGCATCATATTGGTAGACATGAAAGTACTTAAGACATAAATCCTGTAGCTGTCACAGACATCTGCTTCCAAAGAGTGAGTATCAGACACACTCACTTTCATGTACAGACGCTGGCAACATGCTCATACACAGGACAGCAAGTGTTTGTGTTCACAAAAACATACTCGCTCACTCAATATAGACAGGCATATGTAGAGTGATGCACACACACTGTGCCCTCCACCCTCAGGCCACCAGCTGTGCCAGAGCAGCCCTCTTTTCAGGCTGACAGAAAATCAAATATGGCACAATGAAATGCACCAGAAATGTTCTCAATAAATGGAGAAGCTTTTGAAACAGATAGCGTACAATGTACTTAAGTCTGCTCAATTTTTGTCTGCTCCATCCTCCCAAGTTTTTCATTAGATGGCAAATCATACAGAGGTAGAAGGAAATGATTTTCAGCTATAATATTGAATGTTTTACAAAACTATTGCCTGGATTATGTTCACTTACTTTTTCTCTCACTTAAAGAATTTATATGCAGACTGTAGTCTATTAAGACTTCAATTTGCAGCCCAAGGGCAGCATTTAGCTAGAATAAGAGACACCGTAGCTGGAAGAAAAGGTTGTGGTTTGGGGAAAATTTGAAACAAGTTAGTTTTCATTAAAATTTGTATCATTAGCAGGTAAAATACGTGAACCAAGAGCAGCGAAGCATCACGTCTGCACTGAAAAGTGCACTGCTTGTGCTGCTTTGAATCCTGGCAGAAACACTATGTTTAACTAGGACTGAAAGTATAAATATATAAATGTGAAGCAGATTAGGATGCTTTCCTTTCATTGCGTTCATGTAAGTACACCGTCTTATCAAACATAATGTCAACAGAATCACTAATCATAGTGGCAGTCTTTCCTCTGCTTTTCTGTTGTGTCAAAGTCTTTCATCAAATCTCTTTTTTGGCTGTCATCACATCATTATTTCTACATATATGTGAAGTCTAGCTATTAAACTGGAGAGGTGAAATGTTATGTTTAGCTTTGCCTCTTTATATTTAGCCCCACTCAATAGCATCTACTTTCCCTTGTTATTGTTAGACCTATAGAGAGCTCAGACTACACTCTGATGAATGAGGTGACGCCAGGGAAAGCATGACGGGGGAGACTAAACACCAATGGAATCTCTCCCCTCAATGTTCCTCTCATTTTATCCCTCACTCCCTCTCCCTATTGCTTTTTTCTATCTATTTTACGTTGTCAAACTTTCTCTACTCTCTCTCTCTCTCAGGAGTGTTTCATTAACTTTATGAGATGAAAAGCCAAGGGCCATCCTTCAGCCTGAGAGCTCCTTGAACACACACACTCATAGATATATGCTTTACACCCACACACAAAACCCTGTACAGAGACCCTCGACTTTTCTTGTTTCTTGCTTGTCATTAATTCCTGTGTTCAGGCTGAAAGCACCTGCTGTGTCTGCCTTCTACGGGATTTTAAACACTTCACATGAGCCTTATGTGAATGTATATGTGAATGCAGGTTTACGTTTCCATTAATACTTGTGTGAAAATAGTGATAATTCAGTTTCCACTTACCCAAAAAGTGATTCTCTCTCTTTGAAGAAAGCACTGCTCATTCAGCCATACATCCATTCAGAATTGTCACGGACTTAAAAAACTACAGAAAGCATCCATTTACACATTTAGGCCCATTCGTTCTAATGACTGTCATTTTAACCACAATGAGCCCAGTGTTTCAGGTGTTTGCCCATTCATCATCGCTCCAATTCAGTGTTGATTTGCCTGGACAGCGAAGCCAAAGCGCATGATCAATGAGTCTACCCGCTGTGTTGGATTCAAAAAAGAGTGACCCCACTTTCTGTTTTTCTCCTCTCCTCTCATTGCTTTCTCCCAGTGGAGGGAAAATGTAAGATAGACACAAACGTTCCTGGTATACACTCACATCTGCCTATGCTCCATAGCTTCGCTTCTTTGTTTCATAGTGGATTCAGCACGTTTTCCTTCAGTAGCAGTAGTACTGTGATGCAAATAACCAGCAGCTTAAAAGTCCTCACTTGTAGAAAAAAAAAACTTGTTAGTATAAGGGTGGAAAAAAACGCTATGAGATTTTTGCTAATATTTAACAGCAATTAAGCAGCTTCACGCAAATTGGAAGGATTGAGATGGGAAATCACAGTTTTTCTTTGAGATATGTTCACAGTGCTCTAATCGAGAAAAATTAGCTAAGACAGCAGGTTTGCTTTTAATTAATTTGAGACATATACAAGAGATCTGGTAGTGTGATTTTTCACCCTTAAGTGTTTATTAGATGCTTAGTATTCAGCAAGAGTGAATCTGAATCTAAATAATTCATCAGCAAATGCTTACAGGGTGGAGATAACTTTATTTTCTTCTCTCTGCTATCTACCCCTCCTTACCTCCTTCTTCCTACTCTGACTCCAAATTCCCTCTTTCTTACCACTTCCTCTTTTTTCTCCCGAAAACCTATTTGACCCTCTATCACCCTTGTCTAACCCTTTTCATCAATTTTCCTCACTTTACCTTTTGTTATACCTTATACCTGCTTCATCTACCACCCCTTCTTCTCTTTTTCCTCCAATTTGCCCCTATTTCCTCTTGCATGTGGTTGGCTCTCCTGTTTGTTGCGCCTTCTTGTCTCCATCTGTTCCTTTCTTCCACCTCTCCTTCTTTCCATCTTTTTCAGTGGGAGGAGATCAGCGGTGTGGATGAGCACTACACTCCCATCAGGACCTTCCAGGTCTGCAATGTGATGGAGTACAGCCAGAACAACTGGCTTCGCACTAACTGGATCCCTCGCCGGTCGGCCCAGAAGATCTACGTGGAGCTGAAGTTCACCCTGAGGGACTGCAACTCTATCCCACTGGTCTTGGGCACATGCAAGGAGACCTTCAACCTCCTCTACCTGGAGACAGACGATGACCAGGGCAGCCACTTTCGAGAACACCAGTTCACCAAAATCGACACCATCGCTGCTGATGAGAGCTTCACCCAGATGGACCTCGGAGATCGCATCCTCAAGCTCAACACAGAGGTGCGCGAGGTGGGTCCCATGACCAAGAAGGGCTTCTACCTGGCGTTCCAGGACGTGGGCGCCTGTGTAGCTTTGGTTTCAGTCAGGGTTTACTTCAAGAAGTGCCCGCAAACTGTGAGGAACCTGGCCTCTTTCCCTGACACGGTGCCCATGGACTCCCAGTCACTGGTCGAGGTCAAAGGCTCATGTGTCAATCACTCCAAAGAGGAAGAGCCTCCACGAATGTACTGCAGCACAGAGGGGGAGTGGCTCGTGCCTATTGGGAAGTGTCTATGTAACCCAGGATATGAGGAGAGAAGCAACACCTGCCAAAGTAAGAAGCTTTTCTTTCTTCAATGCATTTCATTTCTCAGCTCTCTCATACTTTCTTCCTGTCTCTGTTTAAAATACTATGTGAGATAATGCAAAGTTCTCCAAGGTTGCAAACGTGTTTGATGAGAAGACAGTCACACTTCATGTCTGTCAGTCCAGAGCCTTTAAAGGGTGATAGCCAACATTTTGTGTATGGTTTTGCGTGTACATTGTCTATGTGGGATACCTTCAATCCACAGTGTTGTATGCATGTGTGCATTGTGTTCTCCAGGTCTTTGAGCTGCCTGGTGCAGCATGCAGTAGTTCAGTGGCTGTCTCCTGCATGACACACCATTAGCTATGGGAAGATCTTAACCAGAGTAGCAGGGATGGGACTGATAACCCAGAAGAAAGGAGTGGGCTGGAGTGAATGGTGAATAATGGAATAGTTGTGGTGATGGTTGTGGGTGTTGGTGGAGTCATGAGTGGGTAGACGTTGGAGTCTGGAGATACTCAATCTCACCCTAAGTCTGTTGTCGCCTTGAAGGTGGTTGTAAAAACCAAATAAGTATATGTTTGGCTGCTCAGCTTTGCCTTTCATTCTCAGACTATCTGTAACTTCATCATCATCATTGCAGATGCTTTGCATAGGGTTTTTTGGCTCCTGGTGCTACAGAACTGGACTGATACATTACCTGAAGGTTCTACCGGCGTTATTCCAGACACCTTGCTTATTGACTGTAGTTTGATCTTTCTCCTCTTCACTTTCACCTCAACTAGTTAGACATTAAATAAATGACGCCCCATGGCGACTTTTATATCCCCTTTGGGATCAAACAGTCAGTGGGTTCAAAGGTTAAGTGTCACAGTGGGCCTTTCATCTCAGCACGTGTGATAAAAATCCACAGTGTAATGAATTGGTTATACACCTTTGCCTTTTCTTTATGAAGAGCTGTATGTTTTTACACAGACATAACTATATAAGTTAGCAAAATTAAATTTCCTTTGCGTGGCTTCTGTGGACAGTGTAACGGCTTTTATCAATTACTTCATCATTGTTTCCCTGCAGCAAGATGTTTTGCATCTGTATCTGAGTTGTGTGCTGCATGTTTTGTTAAATATTATGTCAAATCAATGCTATATGTAAAGCACATGATATATTCAAATAGCTGCAGGATATAGAAAAGTAATAGACAAGGTAGATACTTACTTATTTCATGTGTCATTGTTTCGGTATATTATGTTTGATCATGCCAAAGAAAACAAAATTGCTGTAAAAGGGGCTCCAGCTGTGTGTTCTGTGAATTGCCACCTTCTCTTTGTTGTCGCTGCTCTGTGTGGGCCAAATCCTACTGCTCTTTTCTCAGTTTCACTCTGCTTAAGAAGCCAGACTGCAGTGGCTGTTTGAAAGCAGCCACCTCTGCACTGCGGCTGTTCCACACCGACTTTAAAGTTGAAAAAGTGTTGGAAGTATGAGGAAAAAGCAGTTTGTCTTTAACACTCTTGTAGTCCTAAATACTCCTGTGTTCATCAAGTCTCTCCTCTCCAGAGCCATGCCCAGTGTTAATTAAAGATCAAAGGCAGCCTCCCAGGTCAGGACCCTGCTGTCAGGGCCGATGGAAGCACTTTTTCTGTGGTTAACAGCAGCCAGTTTCACTGTCCAGATATAGGAGGAACATTGTTGCAGCTCCCACTTTAAAAACACTATGTGTGCTGAATGTAAACAGATGTAAAATTGTTGGCAAAAAATAAAATAAAATAAAAAAAACATCATAAATGTACTGGACTGGTGCCATTCATCTTCTCAAACTAAAATATTTTTTTCTAGATATGTTCTAGTTAAAATCCTTATCCATTTAATATAAATAACAAAAAATCTTGTATAACATTTCATACAAAATATTGACAGCTTCCATTGAACAACTGAACCCACAAATTTGAAAGAACAGAAGCTGGTGATACAAGAATGGGACCCCGGTCCCCCTTCGTACCGCCCTCCTTTCACTTCCTGTCTCTCTGTGAATTGTGTGAATGTTTGGATGTATTTGACAATCTCTTATTAGTTTCAGAGAGGTCTAATGGACTCTAATAAGGTCTTATGTTACCCCAGAGTGGGACAGCTGCACCAACAGGCCCCACAGCCCTGCGCTGCAGCCGTTGGGGGGCCCCACCATGCAGCTCGCTCTCCAGGCCCTCTGTGTTAACAGATAGATGAGTGCACACGGGGTAGGCCACCACATAGACAGATAGCGAGGAAGATGAAAACATGTTTACGGCACTGCAGCCAGATAAAACAGAGTGGAACAGATGTCTGGACCATGGTTTCTCAAGTATTTACATGACACATCGGGCCCCAGACCCACTTGGTCATATTTTACCCCATGACTCCAGAGAGAGGGTTGTTGATTTATTGAGACAACATACATTTAATAATTGGATACTATTCCCTACATTGTTCTTTCTCTAAAATATAGAAACAAAATCAAATTTAGCCACAAATGAATAATTTAGTATTTAAATATGTAGACATTCAGGGAACAGCAGTTAGGTAGATTTAAGACCCATAGTTATCTGTCTGGGCAGAGTGTTGCTGGCTTTGACTGGCTCTGAATCAGATTTGGATGGAGCACCTTTACTGAATATTTCATGCTTTATTTTCTTTGACCAAACGCCTCTAAAATGCATCCTCTGTTTACCTATAGTCTCTGCTCTCTGTTTGTATGTGTCTATGAGTGACAGAGGAAGCAAGAGACAGTATGAGAGCAGTTGCCTTTGTTTACACAGACTCCAAAGTGTGTTTAAGGGCTTTAATAGAATGCACTCTTGTATTAGAATGTCATTATCTAGCTGTGTGTGTGTGCCCGTGTGTGTATACAGGCAGAAATGTTTGTGAAAGCGAGGATGTTTTTCTAGTGGCGCCTTCAAAAGAACACAAAAATTCTGTCTGGCTTTGGCAGTGGGACATTGTGTGCGAGCTGCTGTTATGAGAGTGTGTGCGACTGATGGCACATATTTCATAGAATGCAGCATATATTGCTGTAAGCATATTTCATATTTCATCATCCATGAGCAGACGTCACTGGATCTTTTGTCAAGGAGAAACAAAGTGAGTGGATGAGGCATTTTTTTTTTTCAGAAGGTACGAGGCGAATGGACGCGTCAGTCATCGTGTGGATTACTGTGTATTTTGTGAGCGGGCTTCAACCTTTTCACGGAGAATGTGAGGCCAGATCTAATCTGACTAAGTCAGTCTTTCATCTGTCATTCGAACAGACCAGAGCAGGTGAACTAGCTCCCTATCAACCATCGGTGTGAAATTCCTGCAACCCTAATTTGATCCTAAAACAGCAATCGGATGTCTGTCTGTCAAGTTTGTGTGTCTGTGCGTGTGTGTGTGTGTGTGTGTGTGTGTGAGTGTTGCAAATGCAGGCAGCTGTTCTGCTGTATGTCACAAGGAGACCCAGGTTTACATTCTTACTGGATTTATCAAGACACACAATCCTCAAACTTGCCAGCACCATAATGCTTATTATAATCATGCATATACACTAAATCCATGTACACAGACACAGCAACACATACACTCAAGCCGACTTAAGCCAGAGTTGCTGGGTTTGAATGGATTAGTTACCAAATCTTTGTTTAAGTGGAAGAAAAGAAAACTCCTTGTTTGAAAAAAAACAGTTGAACAACAGTCTCTAGGATTAGGAATTGATTATTTTGCACTGATGATACATGTCCTAAAATAATTAGTTTTGTCTGAAACAGCAAGCCCTTTCTATCCATATTTACTTCCCTCTCTCTCTCTCCTCTCACTGCTGTGGCCGATGGTCTTGGACGCTGGTTCAAAGCCTGTCGCCGGCATCCATCTCATGGCGAATGTTTTATATCACTCTTCACTCTCTTGCTTAAGTGATTTAGCTGCTGCCCTGATGCGCACACATCCTTGGCTTTAAAGTAGACACATAATACATCTTTCATTGGTGTTGTCACACAAACCGACATCAACGTGACCAATGAAATGCTGCAGCCCAGGACTCCAGGATGATTCAGCATCCATTTTAACCTCTGATTTGAACTAAAGCTATATTCGGTGTCAACAATGAATCAAATGACTGCCAATGTGTCTGTCTCTCCTTCCTCTTATTGCTCTGGTCTGGCAAAATGGTGGCGATCCAGCATGGCTGTCCACAAAGGAAGCCACATCCACATTCAGGAGTACTGAGACCACACCAGAGCTACAGCAACCAGTTACTGTTGAGCTTACTTTAGGGTTCTGCTTCATATTGTTTTGTCTCTCTGTTCTCTGCTGATCAGAAACCCTTTAATGCAAATTACTGTTTATTATAAAAGGTGCTGTTGCTATCCAAAGCATCTATGATTTTAAGCACCAAGTTTGACCAAGTATTTTACAGTTATACCCAATATTTTTCTGAGCAATTCAAGAAGGGATCGAAAAAAATGTGTACAATATTCTTTCTGGAGACAAATAAAACTGAACACTAAATATTTTTGACTTTTATTTCACCTTCAAATAGTTATTGATCAAATACCCATTCAGGCCAATTAATAAAAACAGAGGGGATCCAGCAGCACTTTAGAAATCTCATGGCTAGGCTATCTTACATTTTCCTTCTTCTTTTTCTCATCACCCACATTGTTTTTTTGTATATTTTTCTGGCTGACTGTTGAGACTAAGTGCTGTGAATTCATGGCTCTGTTGGCTCCCCTCTGGTCCCTTGGAAGAACTCTGTTTGTTTGTGTTGGCCGTTATGTAACTGCCCGGCTCGCCATCAGAAACATATCAGTTCTACTGTACACACAGACAGCACCACATCCCTTAAAATGCTAAAAATCTAATACAGCAACAGGCTAATATACATCACAGATTGGCTTCTTTTGTTTCCAAATGCATGTATTATATTTGTTTTGCTGTGTGTACATCTGTGCCCTTTATTTATCCCATTCACAGAGTCCCTCTCCCCCCGCTACACATCACATACCAAAGTTGGACACATTCACAGTGGGAGCTGAACAGTCCAGCAGAGCAACAATAGCCGTTACAGTTGTGCATTTATGTCCTTTTTGAGAGGCACCTCCAAAGTTGGTGTTGAGGGTCAGTCTTACTCATACATACTACACATTTTAAAAGACAATCTATGTGATCGAATCAGTTCATGGTGTCCTGTGTAAGTGTGTGTGTGTGTGTGTGTGTGTTTGGGTGCAGAAAATGTACATGGCTCTGCTGTAACACCACTGCTCCACTGCACCAGTCTCCTCCTCTCTTGTCAGTTTAGCTTAGTGTGGAGGCTTTCTCTCTCTGCTGCAGCCTTTTGGCTGTGAGCTGCCTGGCACTTCGCCTTTTTGGAGCTGAAAAGGAGATGAGAGGCTAGAAGACAGGACAAGGCCTGGATCGAGTGCTCCAATTAGAAAGGTCTTAACACTACACCATAAACCACTGGCTGAAGAATAGCCCATCTTTTTATTTTTATATATTGCTGAAATCACAATGTCAGGAGTTCACACCTCTGACATTCAACTTAAATGTGTCTAGGTGTGGATATCACTCTGTTTACCCCCTTTTATACTGATAGGGCAAAAAGGACTCCCTGCTCCCAGGGTGTACACACGCTGATGTACAACTGTTTAGAAGGGCATCCTCAGTTCAAGCTGACCTATTTCTGTTCATGTCATATTTCATACCATTTCATACCGCTGCCCAAATTTGCAGTCCCTCTAGTACTGTTTGACTTTTTGAGGATCTTCTATAACCTTGATGTGCACAAAAAAAAACTGAGCTAATTAAAGCATGCAGAGAAGCCTGCAGCAATCACATTGACTCCCACTCCACAACGCAGCAGCCGGGAGGGGAATCTGACTGGAGGGAGGGAAAAGAGAGAGAATGAGAGAGAGATAATGAGCATAGCGTTAATTAGAAGACACCATTCAGCTGTAGTCCAAAGGCAGGAATTACTCACTAAGCAAGAACACTCAGCAATAATGTTGTATATGGTCATATACTGCATGTGTGTGTGAAAGAGAGGAGGAGGAGAAAGAGGAGAGAAAGGAAAAGTACAGTCTTATGACCATTTGTTGCTGTGCATGCAGATTGAATTTCTGTGTGCCCATACATCAGTCACTTCTATATCTCTATGGGCACACATATAGTGCTCTTAAACAGTATACTGTGTGTGTGTGTGTGTGTGTGTTTACCAGTGTGTTTCTGGCATGCAGGGCTAAGGAGGAGGCTGTAGGCAAAGATGCAGGAGAGGTTTGTTCATTCTGGGGCATTATTGCCTGTTTGCTTTTCTCTTTATGGGCCTTCCAGCACAGGCTGGGGGTGGCGGGTGAGCCGGTCACCCCGGGGCCCTGGTGCTGTTAGGACTTCAAAGCCATTGGTAACCACAGGCTCAGGAATTCAACTTAACACACACAGACGAATACACCCACATGCACGCACACACCGGGCCTAAAACAGAAACAGAGGGATAGATAGATGGGGTGTTTATTTGTTAGAGAGGCCCCTGCCAGTTGACAAGACCACTTCACAGTGGGCAGTCTTTGTGTGTGTGTGTGTGTGTGTGTGTGTATATATACATATGTGGGTTTGTGTGTCTACTGTACATAAAGACATTGTGTACATGCAAGATGCAAAAAATGGCAAAAGAACACATATATAATTTCTCTGGATGTGTGTATGTCCGTCTGTGCATTTCCACCCAAGCAGGCAATGGATATGACTTAACACTGACAGATGATCACTGTGGGACTCTCAACATTACTAGTGCATGTGTGCATGTGTGTGAGTGTCCATGCACTGGTGGGACAACAAGGACAGAGGGATGGACATTGTGGGAAACTTCCTGTTTGACAGGCAGTGGATGTTTGGAGACACATGTAAGAGTAGCACAGGAGAGTCACTCCATCATTCCTGATAGATGAGAGGGAGCAAGCTGGAAAGGGAGGTGGAGAAGGGAGGAGAGGGAGGAGAGCGAGGGGGTGAAGGCGACAGAGAAAGAAAGCAAGCTGTCACTGGAATATAGACCCCTGCTGGAAACTCGCTGGCACAGAATGGCTGTTTTGTGATTTGTGACATTACTGCTATCAATTCAACATCCACAGAGACATGTCTGTACTTTTTTTTAATCCCGTTTTGCTTTCTGCATCACTCCACTAATCCTATTCCTACATCCTCTCAAATGTTCCACTAAGTTGCCGAAATAAAAAAAAGATTTTCCACAACATTCTCTTGAGGTTGCAAAATCAACCAACTAACCACCAGTAACTATACGCTATTTGTAGGAAGATTAGCTTCATCAGTTATTGTTCTGCATTTACATCTAGGGACTCTGCCTGGTCTACTTTCTATCCTTTATTATGCCAATTACTTTGACGTCCACCTTCAGTAGGATGTATATACTATATATAAGAAATATACATCAGTACATTGAATGTAAGCTCATATTAAATTCTGTATATACTACGACTTATGAATAAAATTGGCCTATTATTGTGAATCTATCATGTGTGATGTCTACTGTCCTTGAAGCTCAAGATGCCCTCAACCGCAACCTCAGACACATCTAAGGGCTGCAGCTGTCAAGTGTCTCACTTATCTGAACACATCCTGTAGGCATGCATAGTGACGCTGAGACTGTCAGAAGCATCAACTCATAGTACAGCTGCGATGCGTTCAGTGTCATTTCAGTTCGAAAAACCCAAGCGTCACCACATAAATGTCTGTCTTCCAGCAGCTGTCTGATCTCGCTGCACTGTCGCATCACAGATGTCAGCGTAACAACCTTTCCGTTTCAACAAACACTGCGCTTCTTTAATGACAGCCAGGCAAAGCAAAGCGATGTCTGTTTTAACACTTTGGAGAGTCAGGGCACAGCATGTAAGTCTAGTGGCGATGCTGCAGCGAGGCCTTAGTCAGTTACTACACAGACAGCCGCCATTTGATGTATGACACGTTAGAACTGCTGCACTCATCTGTGCCAGAACTGTCGCAGTGGCTTTTTGGGAGATTTTCAATCCATTCACTTCCTGCACTGAAGACCCCGACACTTTGCTCTGAAATTGTGACACATGCAAGCACCTAAACTTACCATATTTAAAGACCTTTTTTCTTTATTTTTTTGAATGATGAATGCATTTTGTCAAAAGTTATCTCTCGAGAAACCTTGAGTAAAAGAGCTGTGAACTGATCTTACTTTGCTGAGCCATGGTTTACCCTCAACTATTTTTGTTATTTGTGAGTATGTTTATTTCCTCTTACCTGTGTCGCCTGTGTGTTGTTGACCTTGCTATGGTAACCTTGGTGTTATTATTGTCTGTGTCTTCCATCTTAACCACATCTGCAGGAAGTGAGGCTTCTGAACTAATGGGATTTGTGCACATTCATTTTTTTCTGTGTATGTGTGCGTGGGAGGGGAAGTGTGAGAGATACATCTGTCAATATATACAGGTCATTAGAAAACAAGAAGTGAGCAGGTGAGAAAAGGAAGACAAAGTGCTTACCACAGCAGGAGCCACTTCTCAGTGACACATACACACACACACACACACACACACACACACAGTATTATGATGCTGTCATGTGCTTTAACTTGTTATTCACATTCCTTTACATTTGTCAAACCAACCCTCTATCAACCACTTGCACATTCAACTGTCCTCCTGTCTACATTTCTACATTAAGACATCAATTTCCAGAGTTCCCAAACTCTACATACATGTTGCAGCCTTGGGGAGAACTGACTACCTGTCAGTAGTGTTCCCCTTTTTGACTTGGAGTAGGCTGGACTGGATCAAAGGAACCTGGTCAGAGGCGAGTTTTAGAAATCCTGCATTTTAAAAGGCTTGGAATGAAAAGGCTGCACTTGAGTTTTCAGGGACAGTTACAGGCCCTGAGGTTGTCAAATTTCTATTGCACTCTTTTTGTGAGCACTTTCACTGACTGTATCCTGTAGGAAACTCTGTAGCAGTGTGGGGAACTAGCTGTTCCTATCTATTTGGACTTCCTACAATGAAAGGAGTAGAAGTATATTGGCATTAAGGTGGTTTTGTTAATGGTGAGAGTCACGCTCTGGCCAAGATGATGTACCCTTCTGTTTGTAACATTCAGTCAACAGAGCTGGATGAGATGGATTTCCAACCTGCTACCTGGATTTTAAGGTAAAAGGGTTAATGTGAACACCCATTTGTTGCAGTGGCTATATTAAAGAGAGAGTTACAGGTCAATTTTTGTTGTGACCATCAAATATGACCTCAGCTTGAGCCTGTGCCTGGAAAATGACGCTGTGGAGTCAAGTAGCTGGAGTGACCTTTGTTTTTATGGTTGCTGGCGTCATTCCCAGTGACGGAGCTCAGTGAAGAAAACTCTAAAGACCTCTTGTGGGCACAGGGCACAAACTGGGAGGGCAGATCTGAGACTTATTGGGACACCTACATATGCTGTAGAGATGTCTTTGCTGGCTTGGAGGCACCAGACAAAAACATATATTTTTCCATAAATTATCCAGGACTGTACCTCCTTTAACTCTTGTCAGCCATTTTTAAAAACAGAAAGTGCCTCATGCCAATGTTTTTTGCCCATTTTTATGTTTCTGAAAACACTGAATAGCTCAAGAAGAAGAGACTATTTCATCATGAAAAAACTTTGCCCTTGTTCCATTCTTGTTTTATCAGAGGAAGTTCCACCCTAAACGCCACAATCTGTCCATTTTGCTCTCTAATCCCGATCATCTCCACTCCCTGCACTGATCTTAGCGGAGTATAAAGTCTCTTTATGCTTCGGCTACATCTCCCAGAAGCCCCAAAGTTGCTCACAGGCTGCGGGAGACTGGGATCGACAACCCGCTGTCGAAAAAACACTTTGACGGCGAAATACAATGGCACTCCAAGAGTTAACTGCAAAGAAATAAAACAACCCTGTTGGAGAGTCACTGTTGTCCAAGAAAGTCCTGCCTCTCTGAAATGATCCATAGACTCAGACTACATGCTTCCTTGACTCTCCCTACTCCCACATTTGATAGAGATAAAGGAAAAGGTCCCTGCACTCATTTATTGTACACTCTATCCATCCCTATCCACCCCACAAGAAGCAGAATGGTGACATTTTATGTAAAGCCACGGCGTTTGACTCAGAAATGGTGTCAGATGGGAACGACGTGCCCTCTGATGTGTGCAAGTGGACGAATGTGAATGTATGCATCTGTGGAGGGAGTAGAGGGTTATATGCGTGCAAGATATGTACTGCTGTGTATGCATATGAGTGTGTGTGTCAGTTTGTGAGCCCTGATTAAAAGCGGTCAGGCCTCAGTGATCAGGCCTTTAGCTGTCCCTGCACTCTGAATGCCAAACACAACAGAGCATGCCCAGAGCAGCCAAGCATGGAGACTGCAACGCTAGACCACACTGGACAACCTTACCGGTCTGCAGCTGTATGTGTGTGTGTGTGTGTCTACACAAAACAATACATTGACTGTGTGTTGGAGTTTCTATACTGTGTTGCTTCAAATGATTTCTCCGTTGACTGTCAACAAAAGTACGACATTCAGTTTTTAGAACTCCAAGAATGCAAATCCTTTAATTTTGATAAAGAAATGTTCAGTACAAAGGAAGGACATATACTGTGAAATATTTTTAATCAGTGTTATATGTTATTATTATTGAACCATTCACTCTCCATGTGGCTTGTCTGGTTTTACTTCCTGCCTTCGCCTGCTCTGATCAGTTTCACCTGTCCCTCGTTAGGCCTTCCCTGCTCATCTACACACCTGATCTGAATCAGCTAAACAGCTCCCATTATTATTCCCCAGCCAATGAGCTTTTCTCCTTCCCCTCTCCTGAGCCTCTGTGTACCTGCACTTTATCCTCTCATCAGATTAGTTTGAATATAAATACTGTTTTACAGTTCACTCTTGGCTGGTTCCTTGATTTTGTTAAGATATGGTAACACCACCTGTGCCTGATCTTGAATTAAAAGTATTTCTTAACTCCTGTTTCCTGTAATCTGCTGCAGCTGGTTCCACCTGCATAATTTATGTGCATGCTACATGGTAAATGTACATATCACACAGGATAGACATCACCTTGTCACTTCCTATTCCTACTATTTTTAAAATCAGATTTCTGTCACAGAAGAAGAAGGCATGTGGAAATAAAGCCATACTGACAGTAGCTGTGTTCTTGATATAAATGTGCTGTTGTTGGGGCAGCTTTCTAAGTTAACCATATAATCTCAGTCTCTCAACACTGGCTCTACCAATACCACCACTGTGTGTCAACAAGGGTTTGAATGCCAAAAATGTTCAGTTCTGCTGCCTCGCTTTGTTTCTTTGTCCAAGTCTCTCCTCTTGAAGAGGCTGGAATAAAGTGTCACTTATACCGGGATAAAGGATCCAACCTTTAAAGGTTGAGGCATGCTGTGGAGATGGGCACTGACCTTTCTTACCAATCACACACACTTGCTCAAATTCTCCCTCTCGCACACACAAATATGCATGGAAGGTTAGAAGTGGTGTGAAGACAAGCAGAGAAAAATGGCAGACAGCGGTGTCCAACAAGATTACTGTACTCATCATCCACAGATTTCCCACTTTCTCCAATTCATTTCCCTTCATCTCTCCCTGTTCAAATGGATGGCACCAGGCATTTGTCAAGGTGAAGGTAGCACAGCCCACGCCTAGCGATACAACCGACCAATTTTTCCATTTCTTCCGCTCTGCTAGGCTTTTGCTATTAAGTGTTCAATTTCAGCACCTGGAGGCGATGCCAAAGAGCAAAGCCTCAAGAAATGTTTGAGAAATGTTGATGATTAATGCAAAGGCCCCTGCACTGACTCTTGGGAGATTCCTGGGATGTGATTCCTTTATCGATGTGAAACTGGATATCATTTTCTCCACCCCTTATGTGATATATTTTTTTATTCAATCACTACACAATACATAGGCTGAATCTGAGTGACTTGCGACAATCTGTACGATAAAACAACATCAAAAGATAAATTATTGGGCAGTTGTGAGTTCCTGCTCATTGTCTACCACTGCTCTTCTGTGTGTGTGTGTTGGGTTTGTGTGTGTGGTGGGTTGGGGTGACAGCTCAGTGCCAGGGGTAATTGAGGTGTATGGTATTGATGAGACTCTAACTCTAATGAGCTTTAGCCAATTAATCCATTGATTTACATGTAAATGGATCCTGAAAGGTTACTGGCTGTGGCTGCCATCTGCATGCACTTATCATGCTAATGTCATGCTGAGTGACACCCTCAACACACCCGCAGAAAATTTAGGAGCTGAGAGACAGAAAGTGTGTGAGAGAGACATGACTGCTTGATCGTTGATAAATTACTCTGCATCTCATTAACAACAAAATAAGGTGTTAATTACAGTGCCATGCATTAACTGCTGAAATGCACAACTTTTAATTATGAAGCAAACATCTTTTTTCCGGTGTGAAAATCTCCCCTTCAACTCTGCACTTCAGTGGATTGTTGTATTTTTCTCTCTGCATTTTTTAAAATCTCTTCTTTAATTTAATTTATTTTTAAGATAAATTTAATGTCATTCACTTTTTTGGATTTTAAGAAAAATAGTGCCCACATTCTTGCTCTTGCATTCCCTCCTTGATAATATTACGTTTGTATGGGAAACAGCAAATGTAACAGGTGAAATAGGTAGGCCTAAATGATTTACTACTATCAAGTTAAGGAAGAATTAAATATCTGGGATTCCTGTCAGACATTTGTCAGTTTTCACATCATATGACCAATTATAAATCACTTTTAATCCAGAGTTTTGAGATTTGAGGAAGTGAGGAACTGATAGAAATGATGTGTTGAGAGTTATTCAGTGTTAACACTTGCGTGCATTCTAGCTGAACAGTAATTAGTCCCCTTCTAGTGTAAGGATGCTGTAGAGAAGAATGGCTCATTCTGGTTTGCAGGAAATGGCTCTGTTAGGTTAGGTGTGTTCTCAGCCAGCTGACTGACTGGGGTTCCATGTTAATTACCAGTGTGCTCAGCTTAACAGAGATATTCTCCAAATTGTCCCCAGGTGGGGAAAGAATAGGATATCTTCATTTCACAAAGCTGCAATTGAGCTAATTATGGTGGAGTGTGTGTTTTGTGTAAGTTGAGTTGCTATTGTTTTTTTTTTCTTTTTTGCATATACAGCATGTGGTGCTTAAGATGAGCTCACTGGTCCAGTTTGCAGTGTTTGTGTGTGTGTGTGTGTGTGTGTGTGTGTGTGTGAGACAATGGTGCATCAAAGAGTTCAGCTTTCTCCACGTTGTGTGTGTGGATGTGTATGTTTGTACATTCACGCAAGGCGAGACAGGAATTGGCACACGCTAAAACATGCAACTTCCAAAGCCAACAGTTCTGTTAAGTGAGATGTGCTCTGTTATAATGATGCCATCTATCACTTCTTTCATCCCTCCATTCCTTCATCCCTAAACTCTTCCATCACCGTCTCTGTGGCCTCATTAATTTAGCCTGCTATTTATGGGCCTATAAAAACAATAAGGAAAGAAGAAGAAGGGTTTCACTGGCACGACAGACGCTTTCAGTGCATGGGAAAGACGAGGAGGCCGGTTCAGCTAGATGAAGCATACCACATCACTTTCACTTAATTGCACTAGATTCTTAACATCTGGTGAGATGTTTTCATATATGCAATATACATTTTGACATTTCACAGCCATTTCTGTCGTATATTTCAGGACATAATTGAAAATTAAACTTATCCATGCAGAATGACTTTTAGGAAATGGAGAGACCAATTTTACTCACACGGTTACTCCCAGCTGCAAAACAATGGGTGTAATATTACTGCAATGCCCTTTATGAATCAAAACTTTAGGCAAGTAGCCACTGCAGGTCTACAGGTGCTACAGTTCAATTTTGGTTCAGGTTTGAGCAGATTGATTTTCCATAACACTGCAGTGTTTACTCTGTTATCCAACTGGCAAAGCAAATAACAGTGTTGTTTGTATGTTTTTTATACATAGATACCTCAGCCGACAAATAATTTCACACCAGTCCTTGTTTGAATAGAAGCAGGACAGACAAAAGACTATTATTATGATACCGCAAAGCTGACTGCCAAGTTGTGAGCATCAGTCCAAATAGTACTTCACAGGAAAATGCTGCAGTACTGGCAACATGTGCTGTGTTCGTGGCAGTGGAGAGTTGTTCCTGGCTTGGGCAAAGTTTACACTTTATCATCACATTCTTGTCCTTTTGCTCAACAAATTGCAAGTAATGTGCATACTCTTACCCCCCAAAAGATGTCTTAATGCATTACTTTGTACCGTGTTACAGTGTTGATGGTCACACAGCTGTGAATGAAATAGGCAGCTATTAGGCTCCATAACACATTGCCTTACTTTGTGTCTTTCAGAGTACTGAGCATCAAGGACTTAAAGCCACAGGACTCTTCTCAGTTGGTGAACTATAGTAACTTGTAGCTGCTGTCAATAAAGAACATGCAACAGGCAGTATAGACTATGTCTGTATTGGGCTGTAACATGCTGCTGTTGGCTCCTTTGAGGCTTAAAACATGGGGCCACATGAAGCTGCGTGGAGCCCAATAGGAGGCCACTCACACACATTGTTTGTCAAATGTAATGGAAGGATGACTACTCTGTAGAGGACTGGGGAGTCGGTGTGTATCAGGTACTTACTGTGTTCTGTACATGTTTGTGAGCACTATGCAGCTTCCATATGTTTGCATACACTTAACCATGCCACATTCTGCATCTGCCAGCAATGAGAAGCCTTCTTCAGTTAATAAGGAGAGTGGGGGTCATCACCGTGCTGCAGAGCGAAATACCATGTGTGCAACCAGCAGGAGAACATTCCTTCTGGCCCCATGATTTTCTCAGGTCATTCATGTACTCCTCATCCCCACTGTAATGGCATTGTCCTGGTGCTCAACCTCCCTGACAGCTCTGCCCTTCAGCCGCCTGTCAGCCTGGGAGGGTAGATGGAGGGTGGCGATGGGTCAAGAAACTGGGGCTGAGGCTAACACTAAAATTACTAAAATTGTTTTAGTCATACTGGAAAATACTACCTTCATAAGCATTTGATGAAAGCTGAATTTCAAGCTGAAAATTGCAATACATCATTCATCAATTCATTTCTTTTCAACAGATGCTGAAGATTGAACATTTAACCTAATAGCAGAAAATACTGTAGATGTATGAAAGGCAACTGTTGTGTTCAATGCTTCACTTTTAAGTGTCTTTTCACACCTGATGAGCTGAGAGCATGTTTTAGCATTCACAGCGCTCTGAGTCACAGTATATTTTCATCTCAGCTTTCCAAGGAATTTCTCGAGTAACATGGCAGTCCTGCAACAAAACAACACCTTGTTTCTAGTGTCTGCTGAACTGAAGGAGGAGATTAGCTGTTGTCCCTTTATTTTGTTGTACATAAAGATACATGGACGAGTGTGTGCGTACCATGCAGAGGAACGTAGCTAGTGCTGTATAGAAAGTGAATCTGCGCATTAATGTGGATGTTTGTAATGACAACAGAAGAGGAAGGACAGCATCTGCCACTGCTCATGAGTTTAACATCTTTTCTCAAAGCTCCTCTCTGTCTTTTTCCTCTTTCTTTCTGAATTCTGTCCGTGTAAAAGGGGCTGTTCATCATTATTCAAGGACGGAGCTGATTAAAGGTGATTAAGCCCTGCCCATCCATCACTCTCTCCTTTCAGCCTGTCACTGGCCCCAGTATTAAGAGGGACACCACCAAAGCATGTATGTGTGTGTGTGTGTGAAAAAGGGATCCGAGTTTTGTGTTTTTTACAAATATTCACCATTATACTAATTGCAAATAATTTCTTAAATTGAAAGAAATAATATACTTGGCTCCTTAATAATGCTCCTCAATACTAAAATAATACACAAAGGCATTGGAAATGTGGATGGGAACTTAAATGGACCGTAGCAGTCCATTCTTTACAGGGCTCTTTGGCAACCCTATGATGAATGTCCACTTTCTCTCTTGATGAATGGCGGCAGTGAGAACCTTTCTTGCTCTCGCCATCCCTCATAACGTTAACTCGCAGTAACGCTAGCCAACGATGCTAAAACCAAAGGATAATTTCCCTGAACAAGAGTAAATTGATTGGTTTTGCTGGTGTCCTTCTCTTGTTGATAGTTAGAATGGACTGTATAGACTTTGGGAAGAGAAGAGTTTTGGTAAAATGTTATGATGATAAGCATTATTTTCCACATAACACAACTGTAACATGATTTTAATGGGGATTTGAAAGGGTTTGTACGCTGTGTGACTCTTGCTGAGTTGGATAAAGCTTCTGAAGCAGCATTTAGACCATTGTCAGACACTATAACTCTCTACGAGCTTTTTAAAATGGGGTGAAGTAAGTTTCATTGTAGGTTTTACAGAGTGTTGAGTAAAGTTTCACTAGCTGTGGTCAGTGAGGAAGCTGTGGATGACACAGACTGGCCAGTATCTGATTTCCATTAAAAGGCCAATATCATCTTGACAATGCGAGCCAGCTTTGGTTTCTGGTGCCCGAAAAAGTTCTCTGATTGATGGTCAAATGTATGTGTGTGCATGGATGAGTGTTAATACTGTATGTTGACGTGACACATGATGCTCTCTGTAAGCTGTATATTTAACTTTGCTGCCTCAGTCCTCAAGAAACACTTGCTCTAACATCCTGTTTTACAAGATACAAGAATGGTTATAATAGAACAAGGCACTGTGAGGCGAACAGCTCTCAATGCTTGTGTTTGAGTGTATCATTTTGGGCACTGTGCGTGTGTGTGTGTGTGTGTGTGTGTGTGTGAAAGAGAGAGAGAGAGAGAGAGAGAGCAAAAGAAAGACTGTGCACGCTCTATTTGCACAAAACAGCAACTCCTGTGGAATCTGTAAGCATTGTTTTGGGAGGATGACGACCAGTATGTGGTTATTTAACTTTTGTCTCCCACTGCGATGAGCTGGGGCTCCACAGATTCCCACCAAAGTTAGCTCGGCAGGGTTCCACACAGGAAATACACTTCTGCTGAACCTGCACTTCTCCACACCATTTCCACCAAACAGCCACTGCACTTCACCCCCTCAGGCAAAAAGTCATAGAAAAGAAAGTTGAGAAAGTCATGACTGAGTCACTTCTGAGTATGGATGAATGTAATACATTTTGGATTTTTACATTATGTCCAAATTGTGTATTTGTCTCATACAATTGTGTAATATACGTAAGATAATCTGTGCGAAATTTATATTGTGCAGCAGTGGTCATTATAATTGTGTTCTTGATGCTTAGATCCTGCTGCAATTCAAACTATTTTTTACATTGTGACTTTTCTTTATCTATAAGGATTACCCTGGAGTGTGTCTCATCAGTTAAGTCTTCACATATTGTTGTAGTTATTTTTGTCATTTCTAATTGGTCTCTGGTGTGCTGGTTCACAAAGCTCTAATGGATGTGCGTTCTAAGATTAGTACAGAACGCATGTTTTTAATGGACCCATGTGAATACTATCCATGCTGGTGTCATCAGCGAGGGCTCATCACTGCACACACAGAAATCTTGTGAACACACCCAGCAGGATTCTGTCCCTGCACTTAAACACAGTATGGCGTTGCATATGTTTGATTTCATTGTAGCAGGGTTGCATTTCTGTGAATGTATGGCTGATATGTAACTTCTGACAACATGTTTAAAGTGTGAAAATATATGATACTCAATAGCATTTAATTGTCTGCACCTTTGCACATATGTTTCTGTGTGTATATATGGCATATTTTGCAGCAGCTGAGGATGATGGGAGAGGAGAGTAAGGCGAGAGTCTTGATGTGGACTTGGATCATGCCAGGATGTCTGGCTTCTGTCTGTAGTTCACCTGCGCTGGTCCATCACTCACACACACACACACACTTCCACACTGGGATACTGGATGTACACATGCATGTAGTAACACACACACACACAGTACATGCATTCTTTATCTTTGTGTCTCTCCCTTCTGTCACACACACACCTTTATTGCAAGATGCTGATTTATAAAGAGTGTTGTCTCTTCTTCTGTGACCCAGTAACCACTACCCCCACCCCCTACCCCAGCAGTAACACATGGCGGGACACCCTGTGGTGAGGTGTGTCAGTTGAGGAGTGATTTAGTGCTGCTCTGCCCCAACCACTGCTGAGACACCTGCCCCAGAAATCCTGCTGCGCGCACACACACATATTTCTGTGGACACACATCACTGCATGCATTTCTACCATGTGCACTAACGGACACACACTCACATACCACCGCAGTTGCCCTGGAAGCCCTCATTGCCTGACGAGACCCCATTTTGCTATTTCCGCACAGCGTTGCACACCAGCTCTCAGTGCATCCTGAACTAAGAGGTTCAGTTATGAATTCCTGAATTTTCTCTACCCACTTAATCCTTTCCAGAGGGACCAAGATGCATGCTGGGACTGGACACTATCCCAACATGCATTAGGTTCAAAGGAGGAAAACGCCCCTGAGCGTTAACCACCACTAACACCACATGATCACATTCTCACTGAAGTCCAACCAAAACATAGAACTCATATTATTAGCTATAATGGACCAAATAGGCATCACACCGTAGCCAAAGCAAATCCCATAGACTGTCAATAGTGTAAAATAAGCTTCCTTCAGCTATGTGTTCAGCAAGCACTTTGTAACAGGCCAGATTCAGTTCAGTATAAGTGATTTTGTGTTTATTTTTTACACATAATGTCCGTTCAACATGATATTATAGGAAATGCACTTTTTAGTATTAACATTCTTTCAATCTATCAATTGTGTTGTTCCTTGCAAAAGTATAAAATAAGCAGTGGCTGCTGTTCCAAGTAAGAAGTCCACAGAATGTAACATCATTAATCACAAATGCTCGTTTGGATGAAGGAGTCGTTCACATTCTTGGTCAGGAATGTTTTCAAACAGCATGATCAAATTTATGGGTATCGCTCTTAAATTTAAAAAAAAAAAAAAAATCTCTTTTGTTTGATGTCACAAAAGAAAGTAACGGGTGAGGAGCATCACCGGGGATATAACAAGGCATCAAATGACCTAATTTGAATGCTCATCACTGCAAGTTGATGGGCTGTGCGACATTGGCATGAAGCTGTGAATGTGATTATTATTTTGTTATACGAAACCTTGATCAAATTGCCTTTCATTTTATCCCCCGCGGCATGCAGGAGAATCCTATTAGCCAGCTCAGGCATGGGCTACACAGAGGAATTGTCCAACCTTAACAAATAAATTGCGACCTTCGCACTTCTGTCAGAGATTCATAGGGTGGTACTCACTTTCAAGGTGAGATCTAATGATGTAGGTGTGGTTTGTTGTGATCTAAGAGCTATGGTAAGGTTTGCTATTTTGGAATATGCATTGTTGTGAAGAGTTGTGGTGAAGAACCAGTGTCATTTTCTTTCTGTTATATTATAGAAATACAAGGATACACAGCTTTAGAATACACGAACAGAACAAAGGTTTTACTCAGACTCTTTAACTGCTTTAGCTTCAGTGCAACAGTGGAAACTAAAAGTGCATAAAATTGTTATGGATCATATCCCTGTTTTTACAATAGTTTATGTTGTCGTCCATAGCAACAGATGCAAGCCAGATGTTGGAATTTCAGACTTCAGAGCGCCAGTGTTACCCATATTTGTTTCGGAGTGAAATCATCTCCAGTCCACCTGATATTCCATAACAAAACCAACGATAAGATGCGTTTCATATCTGAAAACAGAGTCAGCACAGAGACAGAGAGAGCGAGAGAGAAAACATACAAAACTGACATGTGTTTATAAATTGGATTTTTTCCTACAATGATGCCAGAAAACAACAGCCAGTTACTGTGAACTACATGTTTCTATTCTTCTTCAATTTTCAGTGTCCAAGAATCCTTTTTCCAGCGAGAGAGAGAGAGAGAGAGAGAGTAAGCAATATGAAAGCCACAATGTCATGTGTGAAGTGAGAGGAGCCTGGGGGCTCTTTAGCCTATAGCAGCAGCTCCATACTGATCTGTCAGAGTATGCAGATACAAGTGTGTGTTTATATGTGTGTGTGTCCTTCAGCCGTCCTCAGGTGTTCCAGTAGTGAAAGTGGTCTTCCCTAGTGTGCTTTGCTATAATTCTCCACCCAGACCTCAGCAGACAGAGCAGCTTCTCCCCGACTGGGGCTCAATGTCAGCAACCGTATGGACGCCTGTATTCATCTGAATTACATTAGACACAAGAGGGACCTCAACCTGGAGTCAGAACACACAAACATGTTTATAAGTGATGAAAGTGATGTATGTGAAACGCACCCTATGCTTACATGAAATATCTTTGAAATATGCAGAAATCTATGGACATCATTGTGTAAAAGCTTCTGAAATAGCATTTATGCTTTCTACTGAATTCTAGTTGTCTTAAATAGCCAGTAATTTATTAGTTTTCTAAAACATTTGGTATGTATTATAACACATTTAATAATATCATAGGTTTACAATTGTAATTAGAAAAGGTCCTAGCACCAGTCTCTTTGTTTAAGTCATGCCAGCTGAGCACACTGAGTGAAGTGGGTCACATCGTGTGTGTGTGTGTGTGTGTTCAGTAGCAATGTAGATGGCCTATTTTCTCTTAAAGTAGAGAGCATGTCCTCTCTGGCACTGGTCAATAAAATTGTCCCAGGGCATAAAAAGAGGGTCTGGCATGCACACGCATGCACGTGTGGGCACACACACATAGACGCAAATTTACTTGTGTTGAAAGAGGCGTATGGAATTAGAATAATTACTGAGAGGTCTTGTACTTGTTTTTGTGTCGCCCTCCCAATTTTTCCTTTCTCCTTGTTTCCTCACCCTCTCCCTTGTACATTTTCGCCCTAGTGCTCCTATCAGTTTTATTGCACATTAGACTCCAGTTTACAGCACTGTCCTAGTACAACATAAAATACAAGAGGAACAAGCAGCAACACACAAGGTAAAGAGTAAAGACAATAAAAAAAGTCCATCCACCTACCCACTCACTGCATACAGACTGATTAATATTCTGCTGTAAAGAGATGCTGTTATGGGTATCTCTGACAGAAAAACCAAGAAAAGGATGAATTTCCACATCAACTTTCCCATGTCAGCATAGAAATGGTGATACGGTTGCCACCAGCTACTATTGTCGCACATGGGATTACGGCACAATGGTCTGCCCAGCTCTAAATCACTGAGATGACGACAGTTAGTGTGCTTGTGTGCTTGGTGTACATGGCTGGTTATCAGTGGCATTCAAAGCAGCACAATGGTCCTGTAAAGGATGAGTGGAAGCAAATGGGTTTAAGGCCGGTAATGGTGTGCAGAGTGCGTTTCTAAGGAGTGTAACTGTGGAATGTGCATGTGTTGTGTGTGTGTTTGGGCAAGTGAGAGGGCATTAAGAGGTCAGTGCCATCTTCACACACAACACGACGAATGCATACACACACAGATACACACTGTGTGTTCTTGGCTTTGTGAAAATGTTAACAGTGGTACGATGTGTGGTGGATAAAGACAAATGTGTTTATTGTGGGTTTGTGTGCATGGTTAGTGTGGGAATGTGCTAATATGCTTTTCAACATTGTTCATCCTCTCTTTCTCCTCATCTGTAACACACACACACTCAAACACACTCTCACTTTGGGGTAAGAAAGTGATCAATATATAACTTGAACAGACGTTGAAGACGGATGAATTTGTGCTTATGTGTATGGTAAAGTTCAGTCTCCCTGCATCTAAAGCAGTGCAATTAACAACACCTCAGTGTGTGTGTGTGTGTGTGTGTGTTTGGATAGTGTGTTTGCTCTAGTTTGTCCTGGATTTTTTTACTGACCTGGCTGATCTCTGGAGTGTGGAAGATGTAGAAAACAGTTATTGCATCCTTGATGGATACAGCAGGGAGTTGATCCATGCCTCTGCGTGTGTGGGGTTTGTACAGTATTTGGCCCAACTTGCCCCAGTTTATTGTCCTTCACATAACAGCTTTGCACACAGACACACACACACACACACACAAGCAAACATGATATTTTAATATATTCCCCTTTCCCCTGTTCTGTTTTAGTCTTGGTATATGATATCTGCCCATGTTGTTATAATGAAATTCAATACATTAGAGAGCAAATAACTTGTTTTGAGCTTATTGTTGTCTTTTTATTTGATTTTCGATGGTTGGAAACTTTAATGGAATCTCCATGAATCTGAAATTGTATCTTGCATGTTAACTGTTAACCACACCCCTCAGTGTTTTTATTAGATTTATAGGGTATCAGACTGAAGCCACAGTGCAGCAGCTCAACACCCAGTGTTACCAACCTTATTGTAATAGACCTCTGATATGTTGACTCTGCTTATTTCCCCTTGAGCTGAGCTGAGCTATGGATATAAAAGACACAGGGAGGAAACAAAGAGAGGAGTTGAGTTTTTTATCACCAAGGTTAGAGTAAGATATGATGGCCAATATTTGCTGCTATTAAAGTCTAATTTAGTAAAAGTAGTATGCTTTGGCTTAATTTGAATCACTAACATGCAACTCATCTACTGTAAATAATTCTGCTTATCATATCAAACAGTAATTATGTTTTATAAATAAAGTGGGCGGCACGGTGGTGTAGTGGTTAGCACTGTTGCCTCACAGCAAGAAGGTACCGGGTTCGAATCCCGGGCGATGAGGTGGCGACTTGTCCAGGGTGTACCCGCCCTTAAGACAGCTGGGATAGGCTCCAGCCCCCCCGCGACCCTATGAGGATAAGCGGTAGATAATGAATGGATGGAAATATTGCACAGTAACACAACACAGTTTGATTAAATCATAAAACTCTGAGGCACACAAATCACACATACACAGTATCTAGGCTGTTAGTATGATAATGTGTTTGTGTTGCTCAGAGTGTTTTTACTTCACAAAAACATGCATTTCCTGTCTGCAAGAACACAGTGTAGACTTTCCTCACCTTGCAGTTCTTCTACCTCCTCCACCTCTATTTCACCTTCTCATATCCTCCTCCACCTCCCTTCATCGTCCTGTCCTCTTCTTCCCTTTGTCCTCCTCTTATCCTCCTCATCAGGCAGCTTTATTATGCAAATCAGTGTTGGATCAGATCACTTAATTAAGCTTTATCGTGCCAGAAACACACACTAGCACATGGCAACTTTCTTTCACACAGACAGAAACTGCTGGTGGTTATGTGGTGTAATGATTAGTATTCTCGACTCAAACACACACACACACACAGTGCATCTATACACACTTTTGAGTGTGTATAGATAAACAGATGTGAATAGAAGGGTCTCTCCAGGCCATTCGTCTGCAGTTAGCATCACAAACTCCAATCTGGCCCTCCACTGCTTCGGGTTCTATGGCTGATGAAAATGCAGCTTATGAGATCATGGCGACGATACAACTGAACTGATCAGGTTCAGAAACTGATCAGGATCATTTTTAGATGCTCTGGGAAAGCTAAATGAGCAATGCTGCTAGTTTTTCCATCATAGGGCTGGTTTGTTGCTAGTTTTAGAGAGAAATTTGAAGACTGGGTTGAAATGAAACAGGTTTGGATTCATAAGATCAGTAATTGAAAAGGCAATTAAAGGGACACTGTAATTTTTTAAGTATTTTATTATCTCAAATCAATGTCTTCATTCATAAATAGATCCTCATTGGTGTAAAATAAGCTATGCCAACAATCTGACTTATCCTCCTGGGTGAAGAATCAGTTATCTGTCTTTACATAGAGCGGGTCACTCATACAGAGGCTTCCATGTCTTTCCGGTCTATCAAAAAAGTACAAACTGCTGAGAGGGACATAAAGCAGTACCTGCTAGTACCCATACGACAAAATGCATTTCCGCGTTTCGCGATTCACTTTTCACAGAGAAGCAAGGTGGAGACGCCAGTTTTACTTACCCGGCACTGAACTAAAACCTGCACTGCACTTTTGGTCATAATACAAGGCCATACTTTTGCCACGCCGAATCCTCATCGGCAAAAAAGTGTAAAAGGGCCATAAAATGACCGGAGCTCCGGGGCGGGGATCCGCGGTGATCCACCCAGGAGAGCCCCATGCCCGTCCACAGCCGGCTGTGGAACGCCGGGAAGTCCCCCGGACTGGAGGAGGGCTGTGGAGGTCCGGGGAAAAAATGACCAGAGCACCGGTCCGGGCTGGGGATCCACAGTTATAGTGGCCGCCCAGGAGTTGACCCATTCCGCTTACCGTAGTTCCAACCATGTTGCAATGCATGCAAAGTCAAATTTTACCACTAGATGGGAGAAAAAAATTACATAGTATCTGTTTAAGAAACAATTTCATTTTCACATTAGTCATGAGCTCATTCTATTCATTCAATAGTGTGCTTTTCTCAACTTTTTTTTTTATCATTTTACTCCTTGTGCCAACACTTTTTAAAAAAAAAAAAAAAATGAAAGTTTCTTATATCCCAGAAACCCCAATATTACTTTGGCTGTGTGCGAGCGCCTTTTTGTGTCAGCCCCCCAAAAAACACACTCAAGCATTGGATTTTAAATGATGTACAAATATGCCAATGGCACTCAAAGAGTTAACATTGATCTGCAGTGTGCACTCATAACATTCCAGCATTCAAGCTAGGATTGATGGGTTTGAGGGGGTTCTAGGAATCCCCCAGCAAAAATAATACATATATATTTTCAAACACTTTCTGTAACAAAAGGCAGCGATCTTGTCAGACTCGAGACCCAGGGGCAAATTCTTATCAAATGGGGGCCAGTGGTCTAATTTGTGTCTGTTTCAGGGTCCATGAAAAACTTTGGCAGCCTCTGCTGTAATTCATGCAATGCCAGCGCAGGGCTGGAAATGACCACAATGTAAAATTATGAGGAATTACGACCATAACAGCTGAAAGCCCATTACAGGCCTTCGTTATATTCTGATTAGCCTTGGCAGCTCTCATCAGAATTACTTAAAACATTTAGTTTGGACAGTTAATGTGTCCTCCAGTTGATGGATATTTGCAGATGTTCAGAATCACTTCTCTGATCTGACAGCCCAGCAAGAGCACATTGGTTCATTGTACTCACATATGAGTAAACTCCAATATGTCCCCAATGTGATTATTATGGTAAATGACACAATAATTGAACACAAGAGAGATGGAATGCACAGCAATTTGCCCCAAGACACAACCCATCAATTCTGACAATTGCTTTCATTTATATTTCTGAAAAAGATGAGCTAATTTTATCGGGTTGAGGACATATTAGCTTTAACAAATTGATTATAATTCAGCATAATGGATGTGTGTGTGTGACTTTATCTGTTAGAGAAGAGTGGAGCCTTCAGTATAATATGTCTTTCTTATTCTGTGACATATATGCTTGTTATTATGGCTATCTCAAGATGGAGTCTTCCATGATTTAGGTTATAGAAATTGCAATATCTATGTAGGCTCTCATAGCTGCTGGTATCTAAAATATTGAGGTTTTTTTTTTATTTTTTATTTTTATCATTTATGTGAATGTGTTATACAATCATGCACTATTTTAAACAACAACACGATTATTAGGCTATGAAAGATGTCCCACCAAAATGCACCATGGTATCATAAAAGACTTTGACCTTTTCCAGATTCCTGTAGCTTGTTACTGGTCGGTCCAAAGGAGGGGTTTCATGGCAGGGGGCGAGATGTTTACTGTTGCCATGTTTCCAGTAACATTACAAGTGGCTCCGGATAAGACCGCCAGCCAAATGCCTGAGCTGTCAAAGTAAATAACTTTTCCATTTCAAAGAGAGCTATTCCAATTAAGGAAAGAAGGACAGAGCAAAAGAAAAAGAAGGGGAAGCCACAGAAAAGAACTGGAAGAGGGTGGGCAGGATGAAGGGGGGAGGTGGAGATGGAGAAAGATGGAAGGGGAAGAGAGAGGGGGTGAAAGTCATTGGGATCTTGTCGGATTGAAAAAGAAAAGAGGCGGAGGCGGTATGGAAACAGGAAATCAATTGTTGGGTCACCGTTTTGCTCTGGCTGCATCTAGACTGAACCTTGAAGAGTGTAAAAGAGAGAACGAAAGAGAGATGGAGAGCAAAAGTGAAGCTTGGGGTTAGGCTGACACAAAGATAGGAGTCAAGGGAAAAGGTACTTTCCCACTTTCCCTTTGTGACGCCAATCAATTTACAAGTAACCAGTGAGGTCAAGGTCAAGAGGATGCAAGTCATGTGAGAAGAAACACGTTGGGTGTAATCTTCAGTTGTGTTTTTTTTTTTTCCTGAATGATTACAGTATGTCCTGTTCAAGGGTCATCAATGTTTTTAATGAGATTATAAGTGTGCAATAGATTTTGATTCCAAAGATGATGTCATTTCTTCTAACAGAGACCATGGATGCAAAACATGTCTGTAACTGAGCCTCATGTGACTGATGACTGTGAAATATCTTTGCTTTACAATCACCGCTTTACACAATAAGTGGTTTTTGTTGTCTTGAAACTGTTGGGTCCCTTTCAAAAGATGCATATTAACAAAATCTGGTCTCACCAAGGTTGGGTCAGGTTGTCTGCCAACATGTAGTAAAAAAAAGAGGGACTGCATGTGACCACTAAACCCTCCAGCAGTCATGTTAATTATTGATGAGGGTGTCCCATGACCTAGACTATTGATTGAGCAAATTGCAGCCCCAGTTATTTTTCAACAACATATCATATGGCTGTTACAACTGTGTGTGTGTGTATGTGTGTGTGTGTGTGTGTGTGTGAGAATGTGTGTAAATGTAATTTTGCTGTTTAAAAGTGAATGAAGAGATTGTGTTTCAGCTGTCATTAGGTAGACAGTAGCAAGTCCTTGTGTTACGCCTGTGGTTGAGTGAGTATATGCAAGAATTTCATTTTGATGTGTGATTGTGTGTGTGTGTGTGTGTGTATAACAAAGGACTACTCACAGGCAGGGATGCAGTGATACAGTCATTACATGATGTCCCTGCTGCTGTTATTGATTCGGAAATAAATAAAAGATGATTCTTTGGGGGTTACCTTCATATTTCTTCTCTTGGGCAAATATTTTATTTTCTCTCTATTTGTCAAGACGGTCATGCTCCTGTGATATTTGTGTGTCCCTATATGTGTTATGTGTCATACATCCACACCTTTTAATTAATGCCACATCTGAAGCGGTGCTCTGTTTCCTCTCCTGGAGCACACACACACACACACACACACACACACACACACACACACACTGCTGCTGGATGTCAGTGTAACACAACTCAGCTCTCCTCTAGATGAGTAGTTAACCTCCTGCGAGCCCAATCTGATTTTACCATCAGCCGCTGTCAGAGCTGCTTTTCATCCTGGCAGACACACACACACACAAGGGAAGAAACGGGGGCTTTATTATCCTTTTCCAACTGTTGTAAAGAAATATTTTTAGGATTTGCGGTTGAGAAAATACAACATATCACTATACTGTCATATGAAAACCTCATACCGTAAGTGCAGCTTTGGTTATTGATTTTTACATTGAAAGTTTATGGGATCTTCTCTCTGTGCCTAATAAGTTTCACGGCTGTGTTGCACACTCAAAAGTCCCCGTGTATTTTTAACTTTCACATGGAAATGAGGCTGTTATTCTGACGTGTCGATTTGCCAGAGCCATTCGTCCAAGTCCTCCAGTTCCTCCAGCAGTTGCAGATGGTTATGCTTAAAGCATTAGCATGGTGTTATTCATTGTTATTTTCTTTTATATTACCAAATTGGTCCTATGTATTTTAGTGTAGCTAAATAAATTGCAGTATATTCTTCTGTACTATTACCTCCATTGATGAGCAAAAATGTCATAAAACCATGTTAGTGAGCCAAGTGTGATATGCACTAATGCTCAAAATATGTATTAATTCAGAGCTGAAGCTATTCCCAACTGCCAAGCTGTTTAAGGGAATTATTTAGCCCTTTTAAAAATGAATCTATACATTTGTGATCCTGTTTAAAAAGAGTTAGTCTTCAGGAGGAACCAATGGGCTTGGTGCAGAGAGCCACAGACAGGTTTGGAAAGTCCAAATGTATTAAGCCCACAGCTGCACAGTTTGAGATAAATTAATTGTCTTGATATGTCTCATTTGTCGTAATCTGTGTTATTGTTACAGTGCAAGAAGAAAAAAAAAACATCTAAGATGATAAATACAGGCCTGTGACTTGATATGTCTGAATATAAAACACTTTCCCTGTGAATATGGATATCTCCATGATAGATTAGATTTCAATCCACAGTGAGACAGATTTCAGGAGTTAGTACACGCAGTAACTAAACGAAAACAGACCCAGTTGGACTGGAGCCCAGTTGTTCAACTGTCCAATGAATACAGTGAAGGGATCTTTGTTTGGTGTTATCCAGAGGTGAACTGTTAGGGGTCATGTGTGCTCTGTCAAAGGTTGTTTATGCATAGAAGGCTCAGATCTCAGTCTGCCACTGTAATGAGATTAATTCATTCTGTAACTTATGTCTGTTTATCCACGCTCCTGTTCTATGTTCCTTTTGCATTTCTGCTGACCCAGCAGTTATCTCGTTGCTTCTCTTCACCGATTGGCCAGGGGTGCTGGCTGTCAGGTCTAATTTCCTGGTGTGTCCTCCAATCAGGGTGGTCTGTTTTGTGTGTGTCAGCAAGTGTTGTGGCTGTCGTTCCATCAGTCGGATTACATTGGGCTGTTTAAACCCACTTCACATGTTATTACATTCTCTCTGTCTCTCTCTCTGTCTCACACACACACACACACACTGTATAGGGGAGGTGGTTTTATTGGACCTTGGCGTGCCAGTGTCAGTGATGAATATGGCAGTAGCATCAGCAGTGTTGGCTTTTGCTGTAGTATGTTGTCCACCACTGGGATCTGTCAGACCTGTACTGCTGAGCCCACACATTCTGCTGGCTCACTGCTAGTGGTGCTAGCCATTTTATTAATCTAGTGTGTGTGTGTGTGTGTGTGTGTGTGTGAGACAGAGAGAGTGACAGAACAAGCTTGCCTGTCTGTGTCTATGCATGTATACAACACTATCAGATAGGCCCATGCACATTTTTTGAAGACATGATTACTCCATACTGGCCTGACTGTCTACGGGAAGCCTTCGTGCTATTTTAGTAAAATTACCATGCAGTTCAGCAGTTGTTTATTTATTTATTTATTTTTTTGCTGTTTTTTCTTCAAAAGAAGTATAGAAATACAACAGAACATAGTAGAACAACTGTTTGATCTCCTGTGCATCCATACAGACCTTACACTGATGGACATACATGCAGATCAGTAATCATTGAGTTTGGTTTTTGATCACATTTAAAGCTTTGAATTACTGTTATATTTGTAGCTGCTGAATGTTGTTATAGTCTATGTTATGTGACCTGTATCATTTCATTTTGCAGTTACAATGTACTGGCAGAAGAAACACTTCTAGTGCTTGTAAATACACTACTGTTGGTGTTAGTCACTGCTGACTACGGGCAGTAACTGCTTTGTGTCCCATCATCAAGTCTGATAAAATGGCAGCAGTCCACAGTTTTAACTTGTTTGACAAACACTAGATTGATGGAGGAAGGAGAGAAAAAAAAAGGAAAGTTATGTTTGAGCTTCCTTCCTATGCAGACACACAAACACAAATGCAATAGTACTTTGCACAGGTGGAGTGTCACCCTACTTGCACAGATTGCAACAGATTTGTGGTGAGTAGGAGTTAAAAGAGCTGCTGAGTGCAGATTTAACACCACTGATATTTAAAGAGAACAGTCCTTTTATCTGAGGGGACAATTTGCATTATTCATGTTGTTCCTTCTGAGAGATGAAGAGAGCGAGAAATAGAATTATTGTTTTTTTTACTAGCAGACAATGGGTTCTTGTTACATTAAGTGTAGCTTTCCATTCAATCCTCCCCTCTCACTTTGTTAATGTCCATGATAAGAAATCTCCATCGTTCTTTTCTTACTTGTAGGTGGGGAATGCAACTATCAGATGTGCGCTTTCAGCATGACACTCATTCATCTGTCTTTTGTCTTCAGTGTGCAGGGCCGGTTTCTACAAGTCCACACTTGGAAACATGGAGTGTTCAAAGTGTCCACCTCATAGTTTCTCCCACCATGAGGGGTCGCTGCACTGTGCCTGTGAGAAGAACTACTTCCGAGCTGAAGGGGACCCTGCCTCCATGGCCTGCAGCCGTAAGTGTGCTTTAATATTACAGTTTTTCTCATTAGCTGATAAAACATATCACTGGAGCCAGTCTTACCCTTGCCTGAGACCAATTCAGTCACTGAGTTTTAGTGTCCACTGAATATTTTTTGCAGAAAAATGCATGTCTGTCCACACACATAATTAAAGATGTTTCATATCCATACATCCAGTGTTTACAGAGTGTTTTTATAGTCAGCAGAATGCCATTTATACTTGAATTTGTATACTTAATCTAGTTAAAGACTGTTTCCTGATTCACCCACAATAATAGCTACTGATAGACAAAGAGTGGTAACATTTGATTTATTTAAAGGTCACCAAAGCTATGGTTGCCCAAGAACTCTTTATCACCTTTTCTGCTCCCTCCATGATTCTCTTTTGTCTCCCTCTGATGCAAATGGATTGCAGATACAGATGCCTCCTGCGAGCCTTCCAAAATGCATTCCCCATAAAACCATAAATCACTCCATTCCCTGATGTCAGGTTATAGATACATCTGCTACTAAATGAGCTCGGAAGAAAAAAATATCTTGCACTGTGTTGAGAACATTAGAAAATACAAATCGAAGCCCACATAGACAGAATCCTAATTAGACGGCAGGCCCCTGTTGTGATTATCTCAACGCCATCTTGTCAACCAGGCAAATTTTACCTTGGTGGGACAGATTGAGCGACGCAAGGGCTGCAAATGAATAGATATGTTGCTAGGTGATAATGATCATGATTATACTGTTAGCGGTGGGACAGAGGTTGTTTAGGATTGACTCTGAAAATTTGAAAATGTTAGCAGAAAAATGAGAATAAAAAAGAAAGTATGTAAAAAAAGAAATATTTTTCATTGCATGGTATTTCCTGCTGTATTCAACATGGGACATTTGGGTAACAGCTGTCTTAACAGTGTATAAAGTAGAGTAAGTCGACTCCAAGAATTCAGTTCCACCAGTTAAACATGCATCACTGCATGGCTGTTCATCCCACAGCACCTCCTCCAAATTAGCACAACAATATACAAGAACTGCTGGCGTGGCTTGCTGATCATCAGCATGGCTGTAATGCTGAAAGACCTCATCGATCTTTTTTTTTTTTTTTTTCACAATCTACTGACCTCCAGTGATATGTAGGAGGCTGGAAAGAGCCTAAAGAGAATTGCCAATACATAGATCTCATTGTGAGGGACTGGAGATTACACACACACATCCTCAGTTCTTGCCCACAATAATTCATGACACAATTTTGATGTCTATCTATTACTTTGACATTTGGAATTAGTATGTGATTGGCTGCATGTGTGCATGTGCATGCCTGTGCAGGTAATATGTTGTATGAATTCCAGGTCCAAGAGTTTGATATGGTCTGGGGAGTTCGCTGTATAGGTGAGCCAAAATACTGTCAGGGTCAGATTAGTATCAAATAAACTAATACAGTCTCACTTTAAAAACACACAGATTATGGTGCTATATATGTTCCTACTAATGGATACTGTTGACACTATATCCATTCATAAGCTGTTTTCTCTGAGGAGGCTTTCACTGTGTTAGTGAGAGAGTAATGGTTTTGACAGTAGGTCTTGACAAATTATTTGGTGCATATAGTTCGACTTGAGTTGGCTGAAATCCCTTTGAATGTGGAAATTCTTTGCAACTTGGTGATTTCTGTTAAAGAAGAAGAGGATACTTTGATATTAAGTCACACAAAACCACAAACTGTTCTTTTCCTTAAGTTTGGAAGGTACTGGTAATTGTAATGGCCTATAATGTAATATCCTATTACATACCGTACCCCTTCAGGGTCCTAATTGTGTATTACATTCGTTTTATGCTTTCAGTAGAGCTCAACAGTGAGTTAGTGAAAATTCAGTTTTCTGAATTTGATTATTGGCCATAATGTAACCATTCAAGGTAAACTCACCGTGAGCTCGGAGATGATTCAACTCATCCAGTCTAGGATTCTGCATGAATGCTCTTAAAATTCAGAGTCCTGTTGGATTTGTTACAACATAAAACATGTCTTAAGAAGTCTTTTCAAATTTCAATTTCCGAGACTCTTCGGCACCCTGATGCCATTTTTCGGATTGTGTTCTCTGTTTTTTTTCTGCATAAACACAGTCAGAGAATGTGATGCACATTATCGAGACAGGAGCTGTGCATAGTTTGGGAGTGAAGTAAATTCTTGTCAAGTCAAACAAACCAAACAAAGCACTTTTTCTCAAGACACTATCCACTAAGCCCATTTCCCTCCTCCTCCTGCAACTCCTCAGCACAGTTATTTGGCAGTTTTGTTTTGTTCTCCATGTAATTACAGTCATAGCTTTGATATACAAATCTGGGAATATTCAGAGAGATCTGTTTGCAATAAGACATTTTTACTTTTATATGTCAGTCTGAGTTTGACAGTGTTTTTTATGTAGGAGGCTGTCATGCCCTTTTCTTCTTTTACTGATCTAGAAAGAGAGAACAACAGATAATCTGCAGTGCATACACATATTCATATTAAGTCTACCCTGTTATTACCATAATCAAACCACAATTACACTGAGCAGTATTCACTACAATTTTCTTGAGTGAAAATCTCCATGTAGGTGCACTACTTTTGCACTTTAAGCATCTCTTTAAATTACTTGCTTCTTTCATATTTCTGTAAAAATGTGAACCTTTAATACATGCAAATAATACATGTCCAACCAAAAAGACATGATGAAGTTGCAGAGAATGGGACAGTCCCATTAGTTTATTATTTAGAATACAGTTGAATTCTTTTAGTTCACCTTAGATGCTGTGTGTATTATACTTGGCAGACTTGCTGTTTAATCTGATTCCATCTAATATCAGTCTGCTGCTTGAAGCTGATATTATTTTCAACCTCTCCTTTCTTTGATTTCTTCCTTTTCTATTTCTACTAATTATCCTTCTTCCAAACATATCTCTCATCCTACTTATCCAACAACCTCATCCTCTCTTCTCACCTCCATCCCACCTCATCCCCTTCTCTACCAGGACCCCCTTCAGCTCCTCGAAATGTGATCTCTTCCATCAATGAGACTTCTGTTATCCTGGACTGGAGCTGGCCGGAGGATGCCGGCGGGCGCAGGGACATCACCTTCAACGTCCTCTGCAAACGCTGCCGCGGTGGAGCCGCCAACGGCAGTGACGGCGGCAATCTGCGTTGCGAGCCCTGCCGGAACAACGTCCACTTTCTGCCAAAGGCCACGGGGCTCCACAACACCACAGTGACGGTGGGCGACCTGCTAGCCCACACTAACTACACCTTTGAGATCGAAGCGCTGAACGGCGTTTCGTCACTCGCACCCAAGATGAGGCAGTACGCCGCTGTCACCATCACCACCAACCAAGCTGGTGAGATGTTACAGCAGATGGATGTATGCAAGACTGGCAGAGGTTTAGGTTTAAAGACTATAAGGCTGAGTACAACAACATATGGCTGTGTCTTTGTAATGCATTAAGAATAGTGAATTTTGAATTTCCCTGTGGGTGAAACCACAAGTTTATAGATACAAATGTATATTAGCTGTCTAACACATGGATAATGTAAGTACCTTCTTCTGTAATGGACCCCCTCTCTCACTCTCCCCCCACATATCCTTATCTTATAATACACTAGCCTATAGTTTATGTGCTCCAAACATATGCACTCCAACAATCAGCCCTGGACATTTACAAGGCGATCCCAGGCCGCTATTCTCTTGTTTAACGACCGGGATTGAATGTCGTCCTCCTTCGCTAAGAAAAAAAACATCCTTTTAACAGACACTCTTAACATGAGGATGGGCACCCAAAACTCCCATCAATCTTTTACACAAATATCTCTCCACACACAAAGTCCTCAGATGAATATGGCAAAGGGAAGTGGTGTTGTGAAATTCCAAGAGTAAAATAAATGGAGCTGCTGTATAAAGTGCCAAACCTCAGAAATCCCTGACTCTAGCAAGGAATGTGCTCAGGTCTGGCCATCAAACATCAATTTATACTGTTCCTTTCCTGGTCTTTTTGCTGATCTCTCACAGTTTGCCTTTGTGTCTGGCATTTCAGTGTCTGTTGTTGTTTTTCTCCTCTCAATGATTATCTCTCTCTTTATTGGGATACAGGATCCTAACAAACCCAACCCACGCCCTGCTATTCTCTTCTGCTTCATGTTTCCTCTATTCTCTGTAGGGCCTCTTTTTTCAATCCCAAACCTCGGGAGATGATTTAGCACTTGGAAGGTGGTTTTTGAACACAGTGAACAGATGGGAGTTCCTCTCGTACGTTAGTCATATGCCGAGGTCAGACACTCCATCACATCATTGATGATAGGCAGATGGCAATAGCTGTGAATTTTAAAAAGAGTAGTAGGTCTGTTGTGAAATATTGTGCTTCCAGCCCTTTGTTTGCTTTGATTTGAATGCAGACATTCAAATTCAAACGTCTCCTTGTACCTGCTTTATTTCAGGAACGTTTAATTACAGGGTGCTGTAGGTGCTTTGGCTATGTTCAGATTGGTGAAGCAGGACAGCGCAGTCACTCAGGACATGTCACATTTGCT